>JAFIDM010000179.1:32553371-32566391 GCA_023159025.1 Thereuonema tuberculata | reverse complement strand
ACGCTATCTTCGGTTGTAACTGACAAAATACAAGCTTTGTTCCGAAAATAATCTAATCCACTGTTCCTTATTAGAAGTAAGAAGATTTTAGGAGTAAAAAACAAAATTTGTAATAAAAAGCATGTATTATAGCAGAATCGAAATGATAACTTCCAATTAAAGACACGATAAATAAATATTCAAGCCTAATTTAATTAATTATACATAAATGCATTCTTTTGAAATTTTAAACATTGTGTGGATAACAGGAATGACCTCTTCTAATGTTCTCTTCGAATAGGTATTAAAGTCCTCACGCTCAAAGATGAATCTCCCAGAATGCAAAGCAGATTATAGATTATCCATTCCTGGCCCTTCGCTAACATTGAAATAGAAGAGGTTGCTTCTCTTCTATTTCAATGTTAGCGAAGGGCCAGGAAAGGAAAATCTATAATCTGCTTTGCATTCTGGGAGATTCATCTTTGAGCGCGAGGACTAATAACTTCTGAAATTACCTGACTTCTTGTTACGTTTAGGTAGTATCTTTATTACAAAAGCATAAAGCAATGACACAGAAATGAAATGAATTGATTATAACAATAAATTAAAAACATTTCGAAGCCATACAAAACGCAAAAAAAAAAACTAAGCAAAACACGTGAAACAGCCTGGATTAACCATTAAGCAATAATCACGTTCTTAGGGCACCAATGGAAGGTAGGAAGGACTGACCACAGAGTACAGGTACCATAGCTGTAGCCATCGAACTTCAAGGAATTTCAGATTCATAGTAAAGGCTTATTGGCATACTCGATGAGCTCAGATTTTTTTTGTTTTGCTTTTATTTTATTCAATCAGCTTTAGGCTCTATTTCTCCCATGATATCATCTGACATCTGAGAGAACTTTTGAAAGACAAATCTTTCAAAGATTGTTAAGATAATGACAATCTTTGCCTTAACATCGTTAAGTACGTTGACCTTCTTACCAATGTTTCTCTTTATGAGTTGCGTTGTTTTTGAATTATAATCATTGTAAATATATTGTAAAACTGTACTGCTCATTACTCATATTGTACCAAAATAAACTTTTAATCATTCTTCTTTAATAAACAAAATATTTCGTTCAGCAGAATTGCTGAATTTCTTCAGATATAATATGACAGACAGAGAGGATAAATCTTATCTGTCTTCGAAACTGAATCCATTAATACCATATTTTTAAACTATAACAAAAATAGATAAGTCATACAAAGTGTAAACTATAACATTGTAAACAATAATAATCTGTACTAACGCTTGGCTACGGGTTGGAGGTGGCGGGCTCGATCCCCGGCCTCGACGGAGGCCGGGGATTTTTCTACGCTCCATTCTCCTCGAAAAGGGTCCTAAGGTCTACCCAGCCCTCTGTAGAATGGGTATCTGGTTTCTTTCCCGTGGTACAGCGGGGTGACAACCCGAACTCATCGTAGTCGCGGGTCACTGAAACGTTGGAGCCTTAACGTCAGCGTCCCAATGGGACGCAGTTGGATACCTAACCTAACCTAATCTGAACTAACAATTCCTGAGAACTTAGCCTAATTACATAACACTTTCCTAAAACATTCTAAAATATAACTGTTAATTTTTAGTTTTTTTTTGAAGCATTCAAAACTGCTAATAATATACGTCTCAATAACAAATTTAGTCTTTTTATCTTTGAAAATCACAACCCATTAGATGACATCAAAGACGGACCTGAATGACTGGAAACCATATTGTAGCTGTTACTAGTTTTATAATAAAAATAAAATTTGTTTATAATATTTAGAAACATTTTAGAAAGTGTTTTTCATTTCTATTAGTACAAAATAAATTATATGAAGGTGACCTTTGAGAAGCATTACTGTAGACAATAACGAGAGATTAGTATAATTAATCGATTTTTTATTTAATTAATAGTCTTACGTCATATTTCAGGCTGACATATGCAGAAACTAGCAGTTAAGGCGTGGTCTGCTTTTTACAGTAACAATTAGAGACTACGTGACGTTGGAAAGATAACGCCCAAGTATAGAACTATGAAAACTTTTCAGTTATTGTTGAACGACTAACAGCAAATAGCTTGACATGTAATCAAGTCTTGTTTTGAATCACGAAAGAAGAATTTGTCTTTCATAGATAATTTCTTTCAAGGACTTGATGAATTACTGGAGAAAAATTAGGCAATGAATAATGTCTAGTTTGATGTATTGTTAGGAAGTGGAACTGTAATTAATAAAGATTTAAAATTAATAGAGATATAGTCATTGTGCTGTTAACGTGGTATTAAGGAACTCATTCTTTGTCACACTAGTTATAGCAGAAAGACAACACAAAGAAACTTAACCTCTACAGATTCGTACAGATTCGGACTCTACAGTACGTACTAAAGGCAGACACACTGCCATAAAGGTCAGTTCATGTATATCATGACAACAACAGCAAGATTAATAATTGCGCGAATTCATAGACATTCCATCTTATCACACCTCAGACCGCCTTCGATATTTATGAAATCAGTAACCCCGGTTAATGAGTGCTAATAAACACAAAACAGCGTACCAGAGTCCTATTGAACTCTTGTGTACTTTTTTATTTTTTATTCTTTTTTATTCATTCCACTTGTGCTTGCTTAATTCCTTCTGTGCCAATAATAAAATTCACAACTAACAATTTCTCAAAGAAAACAATATAAAATGTACTAAATTCTCAATTTCAGTTTCAAATATCAAATTTAGATATGCCTGCAGAAGTATTGTTGATTTCATCCACAAAAAAAAATCTATTTACGAATATGTCAGCTTTGTTGTTTCAATCCTAAATTTCCTGGTTTCATCCGTGATTTATATG
Source organism: Thereuonema tuberculata (assembly GCA_023159025.1). Classification (NCBI taxonomy): domain Eukaryota; kingdom Metazoa; phylum Arthropoda; class Chilopoda; order Scutigeromorpha; family Scutigeridae; genus Thereuonema; species Thereuonema tuberculata. The sequence goes on along the minus strand of JAFIDM010000179.1, from coordinate 32,563,543 downwards.
AGACAAATTGGGGAAAAAAAAACCTCCAATTCAGTTTGTAGAAGACTTGACGTGGATTGACAGTTGCACTGAAGAGCACGCGACGGTGAATATGTAGCTGTCATAAGAAGGAATTAACTAAGGCATGATCCATTAGACCAATGAAATCAACTGAAAAAGAGAAACGAAATGAAATCTTTTTCTTTGATATTACCAATGACGCTTTGATACTAAGAGAGTTCTTATTTATTATCTGAATGTAATGTTTAAACAGATATTGACTTAATGCTTTCAGAAGTAATATTACTTTACAATGATGTTTTTGATTGACGTAGAACTTTCTGATATTCGATTCGGTCTGTCTGAAAACTGCTTTCTTCCGTAAGTGCTAAGCTTTGATAAATCATTTCAGTTGTCCGTTTGGTTTTGTAGATTTTTCCAGAAGTGTCTTTGTTTCATGCAAATATTGTTTTTAGATTTTTTTTTAACTCAATTTGAATCTTAGTTGATATAAAATTCATTTACAAACTGTTAGGGAGTTGCTTTACCTTGAATTAGATTCTCCAATGTTAATTGTTCTGTTTTGGAATGATATTTAAGATTATTTTTATTGATGCATTGAATTTAAAATCTTCGTCCCTATTCCTATATTCATATTCATTAGTTATTCATTAGATATTCATTAGTATGTAATTTATATTGGCAATGCTAATTTAAAGCTGTTAAATAAAATATCTTTACAAATAAGAAACATACACAACGTCATATAATTAAATACGCAGAAAACCCATAACAGCCAGTTATTTTTTTGTATTTTTTAAATTCTTAGATGTTTTTCAATTTTACTTTTCTGTAATTTTTTTTTTTTAAATCTACATTTTTTTAAAATTATAATTTGTAAAACTTTATTTATATATTATAAATTTGTTGGAGCTTCCCCACTGAAAATGGAGTATTATTATGAGTAGCCCCATTCCAAAATTTGTAGAAAAATCCGCTAGAGGGAGAAAAAAAAAATTAAAATCAAAGTGAGGTCAAGAGAATCACGCGGGTCATATGGATTTGAGTTCTCATGGGGAGTAGAGATGTAGTAGTTGGGCGCTAACGAACTGAGTCAACGTCTTTATAAAATTTTAGTAAGTTACTTATTTTTTTTGTAGAATCTACTCGTACAATCACAATTCAGTGTAAAAAAAAGACGTTATCTTGCACGAGTATTGCCTGTATTTCGTTAAGTATGAATGTGGCAGTAGTTCACCCACGAATGTTGAACCTTCCATCTTGTCTCTTTTGGATCGTTGTTAGCTGCAGGTGCCACGGTCTCCAATGCAAGACAGGTTACCATTACCGAGTGAGAATTGGAGACCACTTTCCATAAGAGATGAGCAGGGATTTTCTAAGCAATTTCTCGTGAACATAGTCGGACAGAAACCTGTACTCAACATCACCTTGAAACTTATCGATTTCAGAAATTTATTTTACCAATTTTTTTATCAAATTATTTAAATTCGGAAACTCAGAAAGCTTTTGCTACAAGTGAAGTAAATAAATCCAATTTAAATAGTTAAATATTTTGTCCTTTTAATGATTTAATTTCCAAACTGTTTTAATTTCAAAGAATTAATAACTGAAGCAGTAGGAACTTTAATAAACCATGATTCCACAGATACCCAGTTAGTATCCTTTGTCAAATTGTTTGTCATTGGCTGATGTAGGATGTCTTTGAAGGCGAATGACAACTTTGCAATCGATATATTGTCCCGCATTTGATTTTCTCGATTTCACCATTTTGTTTAAGTGTTTCACTTCAGGATCTTTGCATCCGAATCATTCTAGTGCCCTTTAAAGCGTCGTCACATCCCGATGACTTCTGTCAATTTTGATTGAGAAGATTACCGTTTAATTTCCTCCCTCAGTATTCATAATCTGGCTCCAGAGGAGTTTGAATTATTTTTTCCGTGTGATTCTAATGCTGTTTTCGTTAAAAAACAAATTGAAGTAATTTTATCATTAGTGATTTTCTTAGTGGTGTAGTTTTAAAAAAAGACAATACACACAATAATTAAAAAACATAAAAACACATTATAATCTCGACCAGGTTTCGATCGGACTTGTCGATCTTTTTCAAGTTCACTTAAATTTCTACTTTAAATTTCTACATCTACACTGATTTCTTACTGAAATTTAAATAGCACAATTCAAATAGGAGACATCTTTGTTGTATGACCATGAAATGCCCGTCCCCTTATGATAGAGGGCTGGGTAAACTATAGGACGCATCTGGAAGTAACCAGAAAAAAGAATCGTCGAGCCTCGCAGATCGAACCCGGCTCCTCAAAGCCCTTAAACACTTGAGCTACTGGATCAAGTAGTGTAAAATATGCGTCCCCCCCCCCCCCCCGCGCCGAAAATACAAAAAATGTGCTTTAAATTGTGCTTTTACAGAACTAATGTAAAAAGTTGTGAAGACAGGAGGACTTTTAGTTAATGGACGGGGTTGTATTTACTTGCATTTCCTGTTTCTTTATTCGTTTTATTGTTTGTTTTCTCAAAGTGACTTTGATTGATGGGAGGGTTTGCGGGTGAACGTATTTCTTCTGTTCTCTTTATTGATTGGAACATCACCTGTACTATGCTGGGGCCGGGTCTTTGATCCCACTCTTCCTCTTTGAGCTACCTACACCTTACTATGGGATTAAAGTCGGATCAAGGTGGGATTATCGCTTTCCTCAATATCTTCTTTGTTCGTTGCACTTATAATCCAGATTGTCAGCTCCACTTAAATTAACTTTCGTTTCAATTTTCCGCTGATTAACCCTGGGCTCTTAATGACGAACTACTCAGCAATCACAGGACAGCCAGGTGCCAGCTTCCAAGCTGAATTCTCTTATTACAAAAAAAAATACATTGCAAGTGGCACATTCTATTTAAAAAAGTAGTTATAGAAGGCTCTTTATATAGAAGTTGACTAAAATTTCAGCTTCCTCAGGCAATTATAGTATTTTTTTGGGAAAAAAAAAAGGGGGTTTGCCATAAATGGTCATTGGAACAAATGGAACAAACGTCACCAGTCATGACGTCATCAACTTGACCTCTGAGCAGTCAGTCCAAGATGGCGTCGTTTTGTGATCGCATAAGCGTGACCAAGAAAGGACAAACTTTGCATAGCCAGGCAAGGGGAATAGTGTGGAACGTTTTTAATTATTTCAATTTTAATTAATATGTATTCGTAACTGTAGAAAATACAAAAACCAGAATGTTTTCGTAACGTTTATAAGATTCAGTTACGGATTTTAGCAATATATGGCGCTGTTACGTCCTAGAAACATCAATCTAATAGGAAATTACGTCATCAAAAACTCTTCTTTCATGAACTGAACTATAGTTTTTCTAATTTTCTTCATAAGACATACATGTGATTGTAGCGTCATTTTGATCTCTAAACTATAAATCCAGAAAGAGAAATACTATAAATACAGAAATCGTATCTTTTATTTTGCAAGGGAAAATGAAGTTCATCGTGTCAGTGTTTGTATCATCCGTAATAACTTTTGAACCACTGCATGGTTCTTCTTGAAACTTAGTATGTATATTTACAGACAACCGAATTTCAATTTTTGAATTTGAATTTTTTTTTCAGTGTGGTCCTTTTTGAAGAAATACGAGCGTGAAGATATCAAAAATTCCCAAAGAAACCGGTCGAGCATTGGATTTTTAACCACAATTTAAAAACACAGAAGAAGAAAATATTTAAATATATTTTTTTGAAATTATGATTGGCTTCAAAGTTTACGCTTCAAGTTTAACAAGGCGTTCACTTGTTTTCTTATTTGCAACTGAGAATTCCTTTTAGAGCTTTTTAATTTTAAATCTTTTACTCTTGGCAACGATGCCTCCCTAGTGGTTAACAGATGAAACATTTAAGAGAGTTGATAGATATTGATTTTTATATGGAAATGAGTGAAGTTTTGATAAAATCTAATATTCAAATCTACTTAAACGTCTTATTTATTAACGCATCTGCGCAAACATAACATGAAAAATGGAAAAAATAAATATCAGTACGTTATCAATCAATTCGAATGAACAGGACTGCTTTGTAAATTTTAGCTTATTTTATTCAGCCCTGGAGTAAGGGAGAGAACAGAACTTGGCTGCTCGAAATAGAGGCTTTGGATTTGTTCTTATGTGGGTACAGAATTGAAAACTGTACAGAACTTATGTGGGTATCATTAGGTACAGAACTGAAATTGATAATTATTCCTAGTCTGCGATGATTTCATAGCAGCGAACATTTTAATGTTTCTAGATTAAATACAGCACTTACGTACATAAATCAGGAAGATTCCTATAACATACAAATTTAAATTTCATATTTTGAGATTATATATGGAAGGGAAGAGCTTTTAGAAAAAAAAAAATGTAAGGACTTACAAAAATGGCTTTATGTATGGACTAATAGTCCATACATTAAGTCATTTTTGTAAGTCTTTATATTTTTTTTCTTTTTGGTTATTTTTTAAGATTTGCAGTAAAAAAACAAATATTTCAATTGCAATAAAATTTTTTATCTTATACTAATATATAAAGCTGAAGAGTTTGTATGTTTGAACGCGCTTATCTCAGGAACTGCCAGTCCGATTTGAAAAATTCTTTTTGCATTATATAGCCCGTTTATTGAGGAAGGTCATAGGCTACATAAAATCACGCTACGACCAATAGGAGCGGAGCAGTAAACATAAACGTTAACCAACGGGTGAGGCTTGGCCGCACGACGAAAACCGAACATTACCGATAAGGGCCGATTAACGTGGGTGACACCGCATGGCACAGCTCGTTATTTAATAAAATGATGAATATCGCAATACTATTTTGCCAAAATCTGTGCGTGAAAAGAAAAAGGATTTTTGGGTTCAATGCATCAGAATTATATTAAGTCATTTCATTTGGTTCAGGCGAATAATTACGAAATTTAAATTCACAGACCTGTCTTCATTTGTTTTGAGTTATTATGAAGTGAACTACATTTTGCTTGCTGGGCCTTAAGACCTGGTCTAAGCCTTGATTAGGTGTTACTACGTCTTATAGAAATCAGCATTAAGTTTTTCTATTTATTGGTCTTGCTATTTATTAAATGCTGTAACAAATCCACACTAGCAAAAATGTCCAAATTCTGGAATTCTCTTTGCGTTCACTTGGCAGTTTAAATCTAATTGTGTTTTGAAATGGAACACACGACTTTTCGTAGACAAAAGAGCTTTGAGATAATGTAATACATTTATCCTTCCAATGGTTGCTTATTGTTCGTCCTTTCCTGATTCAATTTAAGCTTGAAGGCCTTTTAGTAAAACGAGCTGCTTAAAAGTTGCCTTTATGCAAGGAATCGACATTCAGTTGTGAGACCGGATTACTGTGGGAGGGGTAAGTGCAACAATCGGAAATTAATTAGGTGGGATCAGATAAAGTTTGGAAAAGCTTCCGTCTAATGGGATTCAAAAGATTTGATGCCGAAAAAACAAAAGAAGCAGAAATGCTGCAACGTAGCAACAACACACTTGCATTTCAAAGCGATTAAAACGACGCTCTTAAATCTCAGATGCATTGAATGGAAGATGTTTTTTAATATTATACGTATATTATTAATGTGGAGGTGTAAGAGAAAAAACATTAGATGGCTTTTACAAGAAAGCTATTGTATCTATAAACTTTTGATTACACTTTTTTTGGTAGTTGGCATGTGGACCAATTGCAAAGCAGTTTTCAATTTACTATGTTATTTCTAGATCATTCCTTTTAGCGAACCTGTAGGGAAAAACTATTAGGGTACCTGTCTCTGTATGTTACCCCCTCCACAGCTCAAACCGGGGGTTGGAGCCCCATGAGTCATATCTTTTGGATTCTAAACAGTCTGTAGATTTGGGGGAAACTCCGATTTCCGGTTTTCAGTAGCCACTGAGCTTGTTAGGAAAAAAAGTGGTAAATTGTACAAAATCTGGGGATAGATCTTCACAGAATCGACTATGCTGAAAAAGAATAGATTCTGGAGCAGATATAGTACTTGAGGTTCACTGTGGCCACTGGCCATAAGAGTCGCCCAAATGATGCAAAATGGTTCAAATTGCAGAGGGGAGCTTAGTTTTGTATTTACAACAAAACTGTAAATGATCTTTTTTATAAATCGGAATTGAAAATACAATTCTAATAAATTACAATGTTCGAGTCTGATACATAAAATTCCGGGATGATTTTCGATCATTCGCTAGCAAAACGTGTCCAGAAGTCAACATTAAAATCCTTGAAATGACAGAATTTCTAAATATATTTATGAAATATTTATTTTAGTTCTTAAAAATGAACTAGGCCATCCCCGTGTATACACGCTTGTTTTTCTATATCACATAGAATTTGGTTAAGTATGAATATTTAAAAAAATTGCAACGTTTCGGCATTTATAGTTCTAATTGCCATTTTCGAATTACAATTAAATAGACGGATCGGAAATAAATAAACAATCTTGAGATTCAAAAAAAAAGGTTGAGTACATTCATTATTGATGGGGGGAAGGAAACATAAGTCAAAAAACAATATAAAGTGAGTTGTAGTCCCCGCGGACGTTTCATTGTAAAAATTATTTCTTATTTTCCATTCCCAAGGGAAATTGCGCCGGACAGACAGACAGAAATAAAGGATTTTAGTAATAAATAGATTGTACGTATAAATATATTGGTAATGGCTCTCACTGCTACAGTTTTCATTCTTAATTGGTTGTATTCGTGACCAACAAAGCAGAATACTTGAATACTCGTCCTTAACTAATTGTAAACAACTAATTTGGAAGTATTTCATAACAAATTGGATGGAATTCTCCTAGCTTGAGATTTCTGTTCCTTGAATCCTTTTTAAACGAATAATGGAATTCGGATCGAACGACAATTTGCTTGATTCTCTGCTTGATATGGTCCCTCTTCAGGATTTCCATATCTTGTACATATTGAATGAGATTCGTTTCGAGTGGTTGGACATATCGAAGCGATATTAGATTGAAATGTTTTCTAGTGAAATCTCCATTTCTGATATAAGAATTCAAAAGAACGTCACCGATATTTTTTTTTTTTATTAACTGCATTTGATTCCAATGATACTACTGTATAATGTAGGCAATACTTTGGTTACGTCTTTTACATAGAATGGTAGTTTTTATTCTTTGAGTTTTTATCTAAAAATGAACTTTAATTATTTTTACTAAAAGTTTATTAACGTGTGTAGAATTAGAATTATGTTTGATAAAATGGCGCCAACACACATAATTAAGTTAAAAATAAACATATATACAATTAAAAAACGACCGGTTTCACAAGCGAGTCGTCTAGCATCCTCAGATGATGGTAACAAAATTCATGGCTTTAAACTCATGGACCACTTTGTTACCATCACCTGAGGATGCTAGACGATTCGCTAGTGAAACCGGTCGTTTTTTAATTGCATATATGTTTATTTTTAACTTAATTATGTTTGTTGGCATCATTTTATCAAGTATTTAATTATTTTTTTTTTTAAATTGTTCGTTAAAACGAATGATAATTTTTGAGGATCAGTATTACATTAGTATTACATTACTACTTACAGGATCACTACCTAATTTTTTACATTAATATCTTAAAATTTGTTATAAATTACCAGAATACTCGTTGATTGTTAATGATCTTAATAACTCTTCATTATAACTCTTCATAATAACTATTCAAATAACGTAACTACCTAAAAATAAATAAAAGAAAATTAAAAATATATAATTTATTTGACAACAGTTTCTGAATATAAGTGTTTAAAACTTCGAAACAACAATTAAACGGGTATTAATGTTTTTACCATATATGAGGCCATACCCCTGTCTCCCTAAGTATGAGATAATCCAAGAAGAATCGATTCCAAGCGGTTATTGGAAAGTGATATTTTATTCCTTTTTGAATGAATTCATTATTTGACAGCGCGCGAATAAATAGAATAAAAGTAGGGTTGGATATTGGGGGACCAGCAGTAGTCCAATGGTTAGTGTTCCTGACTGCGAGGAGAAGGGTCCTCGGTTCGAATCCCTTGCAAGGCGAAAAAAATAAAAATAAAAAAAAAATTATAATCTGAATTTCTCAGCAAAGACTAATAATTAACAATTGCGCCGGACAGACAGAGAAATAAAAAATTTTAGTAATATAGATTACAAGTAAACATTCTCCAATCAATTAAACGTGTATGTGAATAAGTTAAAAATTTCTTGTGATAATTTTTTTATGGAAACAACTGAATGATTATAAATGTATTTCTAATTCATGTATTTCACAATAAGCATAATTATTATTATTGTAATTTCGAAGGTATATTAATAAATTGTTTGTTTTCTTTTTAGGTAAGTGAAGTTCAAGTTATTAACAAAGACATCGTAAAGGTATAGTGATGCAGTTATTTTTTAAAAAAAGTAATGTTTCCAAAATGGTTATTTGTAAATTATTGTTTTCAGTGAATTAGAGGCTTAACTTGAATTTTGTGCAAGTGAAGATCATTTTGATAATTTGCATGTTGTAATTGTTCTATTTAGCTCTAACAAATTGTACTGTCAAAGATATCGTTATTTCTAAGATTTTTTTTTTCTTTTTCTATTTTCATGTTTCTTAGTGTTTCTACATTACGTTTCAAAATCCTCAAAATTTATTGCAGTGGTACTTATTTTTTTTCTTATCTAAAATTAGCATTTGTGGTTTTAGATGTTGTTCCATAAATTTCACTTCATTATTTCAAGTCGATTTTCAGATCGTAAAGGGTGAATCGAGTCGTCTCTATATTTATTCAAGTAAAATCGTACAGTTTTACAACTGAATTCTGTTTTTCTCAAGTTTTGCCCACATTTAAAGTCACATAAATGACTGTTCCTTAACCAGTAGCATTAATAAAATGTTCTGAATTGGAAAGAAAGATTATATCCATGATTCAACCATTGTATGTATAAATAAACATAAGAAAAAAAATGACAAAGTTTTTATTAGGCATGGATTAACATTGTTTTGGATATTTTTAAAGATAGAATAATCTTACTGAAATACTCAAAGTAAATAGTTGCGAATATTTTTCATGAAATTTGGAATAAAATGGTATCATTACACTAAGCTTTTAGTTCCATAGACTACAGAATTGTTAGGTTTTTTTCCCCTAAACCCACAATTCTGATTGTGTATGTCTGTGATGGACAAGAAGATTCTTACGTAACTCTTAGGCAGCAAAATGAATTTTATGTTTTCAGAAATACATGTATCTATAATAAATTTGCACAAAGTTATCGTGATGATAAATAAGATATTCAAGAGTTTATTAAAATATTTTGAGGGCAATTAATAGAGATCTGTGCTTTCAGGCGCGCTTGTTTGTGATTGGCTGAAAAACATACGTCATAATCACGTGGGGTTCCTTCCGATCGTCACGTTGTCATGGTCGGACTGTATTGCTAACTTAATCAGATGATGAAAAATGTATAAAAGTGTAGGAAACTTAAATATAAGAGTCGTTTTTTAAGTATTCTAAAGTTTTAATTGAAATTTTTAAAGATATTATAAAATCAAATCAAGAACATGGAAAAAGAGTTGTTTCTGTGAACTTTCAAATTGGGTGAATTTTAGATCGAGATTGGGAGGGAAAAAATAGAGACGCCAAAAGGGATTACAAAAGAGAAGAATTTCATTGAAGGCATTTGGGCTTTAAGTGGGAAGGGAAAGGTATAGGATGAAGAAGGGAAAAAACGATGAATTTGATTGAACGACTGTGAATGGAAAAAGGAAAGATAGAGGAGAAGGTACCATGTGGCTGAAAAACAGGTGGATTTCTTGAAAGCATTTTAGCTTTGCCTAGAAATGGAGGATCTCGATAGAAGTAGACTTAACTCTAATATTAAAAAACGTTAGTGTACGTTTGAACTCAAGCTCAGTGTTACAAAAAGCAAAACAAAGAAAATCGAATATACCCATTTTAGGGATTTTTACAGAAATTTTAATATAATAACTTAGATTTTATTAAGAAGAAATAAGGTGTTACTTAAAGACGTCTATCTAAAAAAATATTGTGGATTTTTTTTTCTTTAATACGATATTGTAATAGTTACATGTAATGTTTGTAATGTAGGGATACATATGTTTGTAATGTAGGGATACATA
>JAFIDM010000179.1:32533977-32553361 GCA_023159025.1 Thereuonema tuberculata | reverse complement strand
GGGATACATATGTTTGTAATGTAGGGATACATATGTTTGTAATGTAGAGCAAATGTTCCAGTTTTGGCAAAGAATTTCACGCAGAAAAGTTAAAACATTAAAAAATAAGAAAAATGTATAGTTTTTTGTTTGTTTTTGTTTTGTTTAATTATTATATTTTCAAGGATTTGCGATTAAAATTTGAGTTTGTAATCTTTTCCGTAAGACTTAAAACAAATTTTAAATATAAATAAAAAGGTGAATTTGTTAAAAAAAAAAAAAAAAAAAAAAAAAAATTTTTTATTTTTTTTTTGTGCATTTTTAATTCTTTCTAGAACTATCTGATCACGTTCAGCAAAAGAAAAGTTTCTTGTGAATCATTAATCTGGATTATTAGTCTGTGGATTAAGTAGCTTAACAGAGACATCGGTGATTAGTTAACGGATGAGAACGATTAAGTTAAGCATCTTCATTTGTTTCAATCAATAAAATTGACAAAAAAAGGAGTAAATCCTCAATTTGTAAGCGAAAATAAATTTCTGCAAATTGTTCGTTCTTCTGCAAGATGTAGAATGTCTGTAAAATGTGGCTAAAAACTAACTAATGGTATGATATACGGATTAGACATAAATTACAAGCCAACTTTAAAAGATCAGTACCTCAGTCTGGCGTCTTTAAACTTAAACATGATGCTAAACTTCAACTAAATACACAGAAATCTGTTAGTGCTACTGCATATTTTATTGAAGTCGGGTGTATACAATGGAAGTCGGGTGTATACAATGGAAGTCGGATGTATACAATGGAAGTCGGATGTATACAATGGAAGTCGGGTGTATACAATGGAAGTCGGGTGTGTACAATGGAAGTCGGGTGTGTACAATGGAAGTCGATATATACAATGGAAGTCGATGTATACAATGGAAGTCGGTATATGGGCATCAGTATATATAATGGAAGTCAGTACATACTCTGCAGTTATGACTGAATTTACTAATTAAGATAGCATTTTGGACAAGCAGAAGAAACTAGTTATTTGTATTAAGTCAATATAAGTCAACACATCAATATAATACTTATATATTCGCTGCAATTATGACTGTATTTATTCACAATCTAGACAGCATTTTGGGTCATGCACAAGAAGCTAACTTTTGACTCCAGATTCTTGATAAGATATTCAGTGGGTGATTTTAATCTTCGATCGTTATAGCATTTAAATTAAACGCTTGTTGAAGATAAGTGAAATATTTTTTCTGTATGATGATTTTGCAGGATCCAACTCCTGTTGTATGAATACTTCCAACAGCCCACCAAAAGCAAATTAAAGGAAATAGAAGATAAGTCATCAGTTCGGCTTTTATTAATTCTTATTATTAGATAGATTATAATGTAAAAGGAGTGGATAGCTTTTTTTTGTTGTTGATTTCCAAGTTATTACTTTTAAAAAAAGAATACTATTGGTTAAACTTGATTGTAGTGAACTTGAATTCAGTACGTTTTCGATTTTACTGTAATACGACCTATGTTAATGTTTTACTGTCATCATTTGTTCTTATGGACTGACCTTGTCTCCTGGACTAGCTTGTGTCTACGAGAATTTAACTGCTCTAATTTTTATGAGTACTGCGGTGGAAGTGCGACAGAAATATTTTATATTTCTTTCATTATCAATCATTATTTGCTTTTGAATATTTCTTTATTTATTCATCTATTATGTTCTTTTAATATTCACAATTTTCCTGCTGTTTTTGATCGTGGACTTCAATTGGTCGTGAATGAGCCTTTTCTGGCTGCCTTAAGCCGAATGTTTTTCTTAGGAGGATTCGATCTTTGGCGGCTCTAAGACATCATGCGCCATGTTGGAATCTTTTAACGCTTTATCTTCTCCCTTGCCACTTCTGAAAACATCACTCTTCGAAGTCGCCGTGTTTTCGAAATTGTCCAACGTCAAGAAAAACATCCTCTTAACCTTATGCAAATCTCGCTTTTAAAATGTCTTGTAAACTTTTATTTATTTTTTTCCGTAGTAATTACTTCTTGGCCATCATCTGAATGTTCAAGCTACGGAATAGTTGAGGTTTAATTAATCTCTTCGTGTTTTCCAGCCCCTCATTATAATTAGTTCATTGTTTTAATAAGTCCATCATTTTGCAAAGTTGATATAAGAGATAAACTTGAAAAAGAAATGAATATATAAAAACAAAAGGGGAAAAAATGTTGACAACTTTACTTTAAGAAATCTTTAACTCCATCATAGGAGAAGTAAGAATATGATAATAAATGTTTTCACGATATTAAAAAAAGCAGTTTGTATAAGAACTTGAAGTCTACTTTTCTTATATCTGTATTATTTTTATAATCTATATTACTAAAATCTTTTATTTATGTCTGTCTGTCCGGCGCAATTGTAATTATTAGTTTCCCTTGCTGAGAAAGTCAGATTATAAAATTTTATTTTCCTTTTTTATTCGCCTTGCATGGGATTCGAACCGAGGACCTTCGTCCTCGCAGCCAGAAACGCTAACCATTGAACTACTGCTGCTCACCCAATATCTAATCCAACTTTTATTCTATTTGTTCGCGCGCTATCAAATAATGAGTTCATTCAAAAAGGAATAAAATATCACTTTTTGCCATAACCGCTTGGAATCGATTCTTCTTGGATTATCTCATACTTACCAGGGGTAGATAGGAGGGTTGCATAGTTAAAAAAAAAACACACACACACAAAAAAGAACGATACGTCTATGGTTTTTATCTTTTTTGTTTTTGTTTTTTTGAAAAAAATAATTTAATCAGATTTATTTCAATTATACTAAATTTTAAGAGATATAAATTTTCAAATTTAAGGGCAATTACAGTGAAGTTAAGAAATTCATTGTTAAATGTAGGAGTTCACTGTTTTGGTTCAAAGTTCTTCTATTGGAATTTTTGTCCACTTTACACTCTCGCTTCTCGACAGTGATCCACACGGGAAAAATCTCAGGTATAAAAGGCTTAGATAGTCTTTGTTTTAAATAAGTATGCCAAACTTCAAGAAGATCCCTCCATCGGTTCAAAGGTTATTATAGTTCAGTTCATGAGAGAAGAGCTTTTGACGACATAATTTCCTTATGGATTGATGTTTTCAGGACGTAACAGCGCCATCTACTGCTAAGATTCGTAACTGAAATCTTATAAACATTACGAAAACATTCTGGTTTTTGTAGTTTCTACAATTACGAATACATTTCTGTATTGTTGTTATTATTTAATAATTAAGAACGTTCCACACTATTCCCTTTGCTTGGCTACGCAAAGTTTGTCCTTTCTTGGTCACGCTTATGCGATGACAAAACGACGCCATCTTGGACTGACTGCTCGGAGTTCAAGTTGATGACGTCATGACTGGTAACGTTTGTTCCAATCAAAATCGATCGCTACGGAATGACCATATATGGCAAACCCTTCTTTTTTGAAAACTACTATAGGGTGGAAAGACCCACAGTGATTTGAAGGTGTCTCAGTCTACTCGGAAAGTAGGCTACGAAGGATATTCGAAGTCTTAATGGGAATGGAACCACTACACCCACACACTGCCACTATTTGCTCGGGTATTGCCCCTTCAATACAGAATTAAAAATAAATATTTTAAAACTACGGCTTGTTTACCTGTATTAGATAACACAAGATTATTACATCGATCGTAACAGTCTGACCTTTGCAGTTGGCGAAGATAACGATAAACCGTATCAGTGATGGTTGTTTGATTAGAGAGGACAAGCCTCTGAACAACCTGCCAATCTTTTCACTATAATTTCTCATCCCATCTGTTTATTAAGACTGCTGGTGAATTTCACTTATACATGAAAGAGCTTCAGCGGTTCATACTTTGTTTTTTTGTTATTAATGGCCATGTTTTTAACTTCAATAGTTAAACGCAATCATGTGATTCCCCCCTCCCCCCCACAATTTGAGGAATTACTGCATAATGTTTATTTATTTTTTTTCTAAAAATCGATGTAACGAATAATCTAAAGACAGATTTTAAGATATTAATGTAATATTGTTTAATGTGAAGGTTACTACAGAAGGTTTTTAGAAATCAAAGGTTGTAAATATTTTCCCGCTCTTTATTTCATTTTTTAAGTTGATGTACATTTACACTTCTCTACAGGGTGATTCAAAATTTGTATGATTCAAAATGTTAAAGGTAGATTTAAAATACAAAAACAAACCGTATTCATAGTGGAACGTATATCCGCAAACGCCACCGGGATGAGCTAGATGTTCTAAGGTTAAGAAATAAAAGACAAGTAAGGTAGATAACATGATTATATTAGCCCCTATGTTTAAATATGACTGTAAGGTGCTCTACCAACATTCAGGGAGAGATGGGAGTGGCGCGAACCATTTTTTTTCAGAGGGAAGGAGGTTAGCCGTGAATAAACTCCTCTTGTTGCTTATTGGTCTTTTGTTGATTCTTAGTTTTTAGTTTGTTTGTTTGTTGTTTCCTTAATTTTGAAAGTGTTGTATCAAACTTTGAATTTTAAGCCATTTCTTTGGCGATCCTCCCCTCCTACACAAAATGTAAAGGGTGGGGAGCTCTTAAGATGGGTCAGTCCGTCCGTCACCTCTTTAAAACTATAAGTCGGACAGACATGAGTTTTCCCTTATTGAAACACTTATGAATTTGTAAAGGAGAGGAAAAATACGAAGTACGGTCTGCAATTACTTTGTCTCACCAGATGTGGCCGAAAATGATATGTACAAGGTTTCTACAGTTTCGCAGACACTTTGGAACCAGTTTTTCCCCCTTTTTTTTTCTTATTAAATTATCTTTGTTATTAGTAGCTTAATTGTAAAAATTGGTAATTAAGAAGAAAAGCACTAAAAGAAAGTCTGCTTCTTTCTGTCCTTTGAGTTACTTATATTCTTGTTAGTTCTCTTCTTTCTACAAGGGGCGGTTCATGTATTACGTAAGCACATTTTTAGTCATTTTAGACCCTCCCCCTTGTATTTGTGTACGATTTGCCAAATCATTAACAGTAAATACCACTGAACAATAAATTAAAACAGTATATATTAAAATTTTAACGCGTGCAGGTTTGTCTTACGTACGCATTGCTCTGATTCCCCCCCCCCCCTCCCTTGTCAGCAAAAATAAGCTCCCCCAACAACATTATTGAATGGCCCCCAACCCATTATTCATTAACGATATGTTTTTCCAAAAGCATCAACTCATTAATAATAACTAGTTCGCCTCCAATCTTTTTAACTAACTCTTGTATTTCTCTATCTGTTTGGCGGAATTGTTGTAATTTCCAGAAAATAGAAATAATTTCTACAAGTTCGCTACGGGAATCGAACCTGCAACCTTCTGATCCGAAGTTAGACGTCTTAACTATTAGGTCCCGGGGACTACATTCTAATTAACACATTTTTAAGAAAGACAATTTCATATTAACTTAGTTTATTTAATAAAAAAAATTATCATTACTATTGTTGTATCAAATCAACTATTATCAACATGCTAAGCTTAATTAACACTATATACAAATAAATAAATAAATAAACCCGAACATTAGTCATTTTGGAATGCTGCAAAGAACTCAGTCCGTAACGCCGACTAGCGAAGAAAGGAGAACTAGTTAAATTATAATACAGCCAGGGCCGGCGCTAGGAGGGTGCGGGGCCTCGGGCGAGATGAATTTTGCGGGGCCCTTGCCAATCCTATTTTAACAACCCAAAAAAAAGGAAATCTTACTTTAACAACCAAAAAATAAAAAAATTAAAATAAAAACGAAAATCTTTAACAACCCCCCCCCCCCAAAAAAAAACAAAAAAAAAAACAAACGACGATCCTATTTTATTTTCTTTCTTCTAACCTGGCGCGGGGTCTTGGGCGGTCGCCTCATTCGCCACCCCCTAACGCCGGCTCTGAATATAGCTTATAAATTAATTAAAGCTGTAGCTTTTGAGAACTTATAAATTAGATTGTTTTGCGGAAGATAGTTTATTTACATCACAATAATACCTTATGATCCTTTGTTATTCTTTCAGTGAAACTCTAATTATAAACTTAAGTTTTAAAGAATTTCTTGTAAACCTGACTGCAGTTTCTTTTTTAAAACGTGAGGCAAACAACGACAGCTGTTTCGAGATTACTTAACTGAATAACAAAACTCTCCCAATTCAAAGTAATCAGATAAGATGGTGTAAATCTATTCATTTTAAATTTTTTCCACAAGGCTTTCCGATAGACGCACCAGATGGTAGTTAGAAAGCATTTTTGTTTGTTTTTGCCATCATAAAGTCATTACTTCTTATCTTTTTGACGAAGCTGAGGCTTCATTCGGATCGATAATTGTTTACACTTAGGCTAAAATTCAATAAAACTCCTCAAACTAGTAAGTGTCTTTATTTGAAAAACTGATAACTGATGAATAAAAGTTTCTGCGGTTGATGTCATATAGAATAAATATCAATAAGAAAATGTCAATGTTTTAGAGGATTTCAATTCAAAATCGTCTTGCCCTAACTCCAAACCTAAAGTCCCCGCGCTGAATAAAGATCCTCCCAGAATGCAACGCAGCTTATAGATTGAGCTTTCCTGGCCGACCGCTAACATTGAAAGAGAAGAGGTCGCTTCTCTTCTGTTTCAATGTTAGCGGTCGCCCAGGAAAGGACAATCTATAACCTGCTTTGCATTCTGGGAGGATTTTTATTCAGCGCGGGGACTTTAGAGATTGTTTTAGAATAGGCCTAAATACTGTGATTTACTAAAGCTTACAAAAAAGAATAGAGATATGGAAAATATCATCGAATGTATTATTATTACTAACAGCAGTAAAAGACTTATTAAAACTAACTGCAAAAAATTATTTATTTTTACAATTAAATTACAGAACGAAGAGAAAATAAAAGAATGATGTATCACTCATTTCTCATTTTCATTTAAAACAGAAAACGAAATGATTATTATTGTGCTCCCAGTGAATGATGGCCGCCCTGTTTTTGTGAGATCTGCGCATGTATCATCGATTACTCTGGTCAGGCACTTCCGTATGAGTTTATCACTGGACGTCGCCATTACGGTAAAGGCTTGTTACTTTGCAAAAGAGCATTGTATTTATAAATAATATATATTTATTTATTTATATAAATACTTATTGTTAGCAACTGGTATTGAAATAACGGTAAATAGTCGAGAGAAGTTTTAATTTGGCGTTATCAACATGTCTTTCTCATTGAAAACAAGACGACGGGCGTCCATTGTGACAGGAAAACATAATTGATCAGCTACCGGAAGGGCTGCGCAGTTCAAACTTCCGCCGGTCATCTTTCATTTTGAGGACAATAACAGCTAATAAGTATTTTTAGTTAATGATATCGGTAAAAAATGAGAAAGTTTAAAGCTAAAAAAATATTGCAACCCAATACTTGGTTTGTAATATCTTTATGAATTATGAGCAATATTGTTTTGTATTAACAAAATTTAACGGGAATTGAACAAATATGTAGCCATAAAAAGGAATATGTGATTTCTATTCGTGTGCGTTTTTATTCCTTTTTATGACTACTTATTTTGTATATTTTTATACAAATATATTTTATACTAATTTTGACTATTATAAATTTATTATTCTAATATCAATAAGTTATTGCTTAATAATCAGAACCATTAGTGCTGTATTTTAAGATAAATTATAACTATATTAACACTTTAATTAAGAGCTCAATTATAATACATATTAATGGAAAAGTTAAGTTTGAAAAGTAAATTGAGTTAAATTCCTTTTTCTAACCAAAAATTTAAAAAAAAATCGATTGAGTTTTTGTTCAGAATCGGGGTTACCCGAGCTCCTGAAGCGATCCAACATGTCTCTAGATAAAGCCATTGACACAAATCTTAAAAAATATTAGTAGTCTATTGCGAAATGTTAGTAATAATAAACAAAAAGTAACTCATTTTCTTATACCGTTACTGATGAAAGTAACGCTATTGTAGTTACTTTAATACAAAAGTAATGGCGTTACTAATAACGCGTTACGTCCCATCTCTTTGGTTTAGTCTACTGCGCATCCAAAGTCGTCTTACTCCAATTGAACACTTTTCTTCTCTTAATTAAACTGTTTCTTTCCATTTTAGTTTGCAGGAATGCCCATGTGGAAGATTGTGCTTCAGTTTCTTTTGTAAGATGTGTATATTTTTTTGCATTTGCTTCTTTAGATCATTTTTTAAAAAATTTATAATAGAAAAGCAACGAAATTTTTGTGATTGAGCCAAAACGTAAAGCACGAGTAACTGCGCATGCGTGCATTTTCGAACATAAAGTAGACGCTCATCTATAGGGTAAGAGAACAATGACAATTTTGACGAAACGTAAAACATACCCGTAACTGCGCATGGGAGCATTTGCGAATGAAAATCCGGCAGGGTTGTTTCATATATTGGTCGAAACTTATTTTGAAAATTTGAAACAAATCGGCGAGATCGTTGTCACATACTACAGTCCTTTCTATGCGATGGTAGTAGCTCAGAGTATATCTAATTATCACAATAATGAAATTTCCTGAGGAAATTTTATTGTAATTTTATGGGAGAGAGTCTTGTAGGAGCAAAGAAACAACGAGTCAAGTTTGGAACTGAATTAATTTATTCAACAGAAAACATGGGTTTTTAATCGATTTTACAAAGTTGGATTTCATTGGATAAGTAATTAAAAATATACGTAATGATTGGACAAGAATATAACGAACTTAAATTAACTAATTAAACGGCTGCAATGGAAAAGAATCTAAAAATAAACATTAATTAGAAAATAGAAAATGAATGATTTAAAATAAATAACGGTAAAGATTAAAATGAATGAAATACAGATAAATACAAATAAATGATTTCTAAAAATATTTACATGTAAACTGTTACAATATTAATTTGAAATTTGTAAGATATATCTAAAATTGAGGGAATAAGTGACATTATGGCTTTTTATATTATTTCAAATGTGAATAAAAATAGAAAACTAAATAATATTTGCAATTCGAATGATGATATTCTTTTGAATAACAAAATTTCAGTTTTACGAAAAAAAAATATTGGAAATATTTCAATGTTGCAAATTTTCGGGAAAGAATTCTTTTCCTTCTTCAAGCTTTTCTAACATTGAAGATAAAACAGTTTCATAATATATTGCGAGAACATGTTAATATGTGATTCGTATAACAGTTTACAATAACAACAATAACTAAAAAAACAAGAATTTAACAATTGAATTTTACAAATAAGTGATATTACATAACACACTCAATAATCAAGTTTTTTAAATTTTACCGTTTTATAAGAGTTTAGATGTTTGTTTATTAAACCAATATCTAAATTTACTAACCTGTCATCAATTTCAACACCATCTATTTAAATTATTAGATCTTGAATTTCTTATTAATAAACTTTCAATTAATTTCCTTGTGTAATTATTCTTTTTCTATTACTAATAGATATTAATTAATTTGTACTTTTGTGTTAGATCTGTGTTCAAATTTATAACATTGGTTTGATATTTCAGATATATCAAGTTTATTTTTTTAATATAGTGATAATGTTCCAATATATGTTCCTTAAGGTACGTTTACTCTCTCCAATACAAAAATCATTACAATTGAATGATTCAATCTTATATACAACACCCATTTCTTATATCAAATCACTCTTTATTTCAATTTGAAATTGTCTTCATCTGAGATACCTTTGCGGATACTTTTTGTACTTCATAGGTAAGGCTCTTTGCGAAATTCTGCTATGTATTTTAATTTTTACCGACTTTCTTAAAAAAATAAATAGATTACTATTATACGAGTAACTAGATGTTATACTTGATTAATGAGTTTAATTAGCATTCCAGGTGGAATGGAAAAACTGTAGGATTGATAATTGAATGCATTCATTTACCAATACTTACTTCCTGAATCTAAATGGACTCATCGAAAAACACGTGATAGATAGATTTGTAATAATTAAGGACCTTGTTGATTTGGGACTAATTAGGCGATAATAGTTTACCGAATTAGTGGCTGATTAAAGAAGAGCACTCATTTGGGTGATGGCAATAATTAGTTTAACGAATCTGGCTGCCAGGAGGTGAATCACCAACGCAGAAACTAACCTGCTCTAAAATTGTGATGACGAAGTCTCAAGCGATTACGAAACTTCTCAAGTTTTTATAAAGAGTAATACGTTTTCATGGGTGGTTTTTACGTGCGTTATGAAGAGTTAAGATCAATGGAGCCAAACACACAATGAAAATTAAAAACTTTATGATAAAATTAAAAACACATACAGTTTCAGTTTGCCAAATTACAAACCTTTTTCAACGTAAAAACACCGGGAACAACCCTTTAAATACAGGACCATCTTGGATATATCACAAATCACATGGTGTGTAAACCCCGTAGTCAAACCCAAGCATCAATCAAAAAACTAGCTCTACCCAACCAATCCCAACACCTTTAGTCACCATCTGGTGTCACAGATTATAATTAAGTTAGCTAGATGACCGCATAGGTGACCACCGTAGAGCCCTAAACCGTAAAGACCTCTCCTATAAAACAGTGCGTCATTCCCTTGCAACAGGACATTCTATTGATCTCCAAAGTGCATCCATTTTGGGACGTGCTACAGCTGATCAACTCAGAAAAAGTATTGAATCCGTGCTGATACTCACCACAGACAAATGTTACAATGATCAAATATCTGTACAAGAGATGTATCAGTACGGATTCCCCACCAAACCCAAAGATCAACCGGCCCGGAATTTTTACTGACTCTATTAAGAACTTTCCTATCCTTTAATAATAATAATAATAATAATAATAAAAAAAGAGATTCAATAAATGTTGGTCATTCATAGTCTTTAATTTTTAATTTATAACAATTCTTATGCTCCTTGTAAAGTACTTTACCAAAAAAAAGAAGATATAGGAAAAAAAAAAAAAGGGAAAAGAAAGAAATTTGTTTGTTTTTATCATAGTTCCTTAATTGACAATATTTTTTTTTTTTTTTTACTAATTGTAAAGTGTTTCCGATAAACACTCTTTCGCATCTTTATTGTTCTATTAGTCAATGCCGTACTTGTCATTTTAACTTAAAAAAAAAAAAAATATTATGCATATTGGTTTATTCATGGTTCTTTAATTTATTGTAATTGTGCTCATTATAAAGTGTTTTCTTATAAACACTCTTATAATATAAAAATTTCAGTTTGTTTACTTTTTTAATTAAAATCTGTGACACCAGATGGTGACTAAAGGTGTTGGGATTGGTTGGGTAGAGCTAGCTTTTTGATTGATGCTTGGGTTTGACTACAGGGTTTACTCACCATGTTATTTGTGATATATCCAAGATGGTCCTGTATTTAAAGGGTTGTTCCCGGTGTTTTTACGTTGAAAAAGGTTTGTAATTTGGCAAACTGAAACTGTATTTGTTTTTTAATTTTATCGTAAAGTTTTTAATTTTCATTGTGTGTTTGGCTCCATTGATCTTAGTAATACGTTTTATACAAGCAATCTACTTTCCAGACAACTTTATTGTATTTAACGATACATTCTTTAATTAAAGGTCGACTAGGAAAAGGGAAGTATTGTTAAGCTTTGATACATTTTGTAATTTTCCGTAATTAGCAAAGATCTTTTTAAATCAGGTACATTTCAGTCGAGGAATTTTTTTATTAGGATCAAAGAAAATGCTTCAGATCTTTTAATTAATTTTCTTTTCGGAAATGTTAGAAATATTAGGTGATTTTTATTAAAAAAATTCTTGTAATTTTTTTATATTTTTTTTGTTAGGCTTAAGAATTTTTTAATAAAATTTTCTTATTATTTAGCAATAGAACACGTTCTGAGATGACACGGAAACTAATTATAATACTGTGATTCTCTAAGTTTGTCAATCAGTGTATATCGCAATAACTGGAAAATAGTAGCGTGATTTAGTGCTCCTTAAGAGGGTGAGAAATACCAATGTAAGAACTTTAATTGTAGTCTCTTATTCAACAATTTAACTTTATAAAAATAAGATATTTGGCTGATGATCTCAATAGCATCTACCTTCTATGATGGCAATCATAGTTACGTAAGAATGTACAAGCACTTTAATTTACATTCATCCGCTAATACTTTGTGCTTTTGTTTAATTAATGTTATTCGGATTTAAGTAATTAAATAATTTTAAGTATTAAGTAATTTTCGGTTGTTTATTTGTTTGAAATAGCCTTTGGAATCTTAAAACTGACACTACTGCTAGATGCATTGCAGTGCTAATGTTGTTGTTAGTTAGATACTCTTGCTTGGCTACTTAAGCCTCTATTGTTGTTTACTGTGAATTTACAATTCGCTTGCGGAATCTTAAGCTGCCGGTTTCCGGAGAACATTTTGAACAACAACTGCACGAGCTAACGCTATAAAAATCGATTTCTTCACTTTGGGGACTTTTTTTTTTTCCCTTATATTTCCACTGCTTTATTTTGTCTTTTTTTTTTTTTGTTTTTTTTTTGTATCTGTAATTGAAATGGAGAAGTTTGTGTTTAATAGATACAAAAGAAAGTAGTATGAAAGTAAGTATCATTTTCTATGTTTTTTGGCATTCTGGGAATCGCAGGGGATCATCCCTTAATCTATTAATTCCTCAGAAACTTAGTTGGTCAGATAAATTTCAGTACATAATTTCTAATAATACTTACTATAAACATATCTAAATTCAAAATCCTGAGCTTATGACAGGATACATATGTTAATATTTATATCCTTTTAACTAAAAAGATAAAAATCAAAATATTCTATTGTGTGATGTAACATTAATGTTGAATTATCTCGAATACTTTTGGGACATTGTGGATAAAAATGCGCGAACAATATTCGATGGCTCCATGATAGCAAATGAAATTACACTCGGTTTGCATTTCTAAAAATAGAACACTTTAGTTATCCAAATATTATCCAAATGTCCAAATTCAAATACTTTAAAGCGTGCCAATCTTGTAAATTTTATCTTGAAAACGGGCTTAGTGATACCGTTTTCAGATGCGAGAAAGCGATTTAGCTAGATCTCGGATTTCGGGAAAAACTCATTTAGGGGGTAAATGATTGACATAGGACCTGGGTGCTAGATTATTGTTCACAAGGTTCTTACTTTATTTTCGTTTGAATTTATTCTTAAAAACAATAGTGTTCTGTGCGTTTTTTACCTGTAATAAAATAATTTTTTTACTTAATTATAATCTTTAAAACTTTTTCCCTTCGACGTCCCATGTGTTCACTGCGGATCTGTCCATTTCCCCGAAAGGGAGTTACATAGCCAGGTGATTGTCTACAATGTTCCTACGTTATTTTCGTTTTATGGTCGGTCTTCCAATTACTGAATAATTAAATGTTGTTGAAATATGTATGTCGTGCATAGACTTACTGTAGCACCAAAATAAATTAAAAACACATTATTTATTAACAACACTTTGAATATTTAAAAATGATTACAAATAATAAAATTACAACAATAAAAAATTTGCAACCTGTACCTGCAACTGAACCGGAGCCAATGCATTACGTTCGCAAGCCTTAGATCACTGAGGTTCTTATACTTATTGTAGTTCTTATTTTGTATTTATGTTTAATATACCTGCCGAGTAAGAATGAAATCTGATGTGACCTTCTCGTGTAAGAAATAGAAAATAAATTAAATTTCATTTAATCCAATTCCAACAGCGCCATTAGCATTAGATAATTTATAAACATTTATTAACGTAGTTTTTTAAAGCCTTTTATTAATATTTATATTTCATTGTGAAACTATATAATTATTTTTTAATTAATTTCAGCTTCTTTTATTACTCTTTTATTACCATTTAGTAATGTTTATGTTGATGCTGTTTCTGAATCTTGAGGCCTAACACTCAGGCCTAGTGTATTTTTCTTATTTAATAAATGCAATAAATTTTTGATATATAATTTATTTTCCTTATAATAAGACACGTAAACAACATCGGCCTCTTTTTTTTTTTATTTATGTTACAATTCGTATGTCAGCTGCTTATTAGATAATCACCTTTGACAGAACAGATTCTTCTTGTGAATCAATATGTCCGTTTTAATGTAAAATTGTTCCAACAATTATGTAATAAGCAAATCATCTTTAATATTGTTTCTGAAAAATGAACAGGAAAACAACAACCTCCTTTGAGTACGGTAACCTTACTAATTCTAATTATTAGATCGTATTAGTATTACGTAGTAAAGCAATGTCAGGGTAGTTTATTTATTGCATTTTGTAATGGTTTCTCCATTTTGTCCACAACGAAAGTGTAATTTTTCTTTGGAACCAACTTGACGTTAACGTCCACGAAGACCTCGCGGAGTAGAAGCATTTGATTTGTATCAGGAAACAGCTTCAATCGGCGGATGGAGAATTTCCTTGTTTAAGTTGAAACCGGCAACACTGCAAAACAAAATAAGTCACAAACATGAAACGCTTCCTGATGTGATATTGATGAAAATATTTTGGAAGAACGTAATTGATCATTAATAAATTTTTGTTCCAACTTCCTGTCATAAAGAACTGTTTTACCATTGCAGTCAAACATCAAAACATACACACACCAAACAACTTTAAAATTCAGATATTGCGAACCAGTTCCTGTGTTTCTGAGAATGTCCAATATTTATTAAATTCCTTAAATGTAAAATCTTAACCTTTCCTGCAATTAAAAAAAATATTTGTTTTGTGTGTGAAATATATAAATCTATATTACTAAAATCTTTTATATCTGTCTGTCCGGCGCTGAGACATCAGATTATAAAATTTTCTTTTTTTTATTTTTTTTGCACCTTGCATGGGATTCGAACCGATGATCTTCGTCCTCGCAGTCAGGAACGCTAACCATTGGACTACTGCTGGTCCCCTAATATCCAATCCTACTTTTATTCTATTTATTCGCGGGCTATAAAATAATGAATTCATTCAAAAAGGAATAAAATATCACTTTTTGCCATAACCGCTTGGAATCGATTCTTCTTGGATTATCTCATACTTACCAGGGGAAGACGGGGGAATGGCCTAGTATTTATTTGAAATATTTTTCTTTATTTCTGTAATTGTCCCGAATTACATTTTATTTATGTATGTTTTAGTTTATAAGATACGATTAATTTACAGTGAGATGTAATCTACTAACCATTGTTAACTGTCTATTATGGCTGACGTAAGAACAGCAATGTTGGGCAATAGATTGTTCATTAGGCTTCTGAGCGCCCTTCTATATTGCAAACAATTAGCTCAAGTATTTTAATACTTTCGAGCCTTTTATTTTTTCCTGAGCAGTTTATAAATCTGGTAAATTACGTTACCAGACGTAATTTATCTGCAAGTTCATATAAGAAAAACCACATTAGTGCTGTTGTCCGCAATAGGGAAAAGCAGGCAATAATTGCATTACCATTTTACTTTTAAAATGTTTATGTTCCTTGAAAATTTGTTGAATTATTGATAAAAATACAGTAGGTGAATTAAAATTTTTACCTGATTCGCTTAGAACGGTTCTTTATTTTAAGGTCTACAATAACCTTAGCTTTAATAGTCTATATTGCTATGATTTTAGTGTCTTTAGTGTTTATACTTAATTTCACTCGTCTATTACGGGACTCCATTAAATTGATTTATTTATTATCGTTTAAACAAGGCTCCAATGAAATTATGGCTAAATTTATTTTGGAAATTTTAGAAAGCGAAGCGACATTTAATTGAGTGAAAAATTAATATTTTGCTAATTAAGGTAAACAAAATGGGAGCTGTAGAATTAACTTTAGAATCTATTAGCAGACCATTGATTGAAAATCAGTTTATTTTAACAAAAAGTTAATAAAAAAATCATATTTTTTTTTTATTTTTAAAGAGCATTACACTTTATTGACATCTTGAAATTGCCGGGTTCTCTTGAAATGAATTTTTCTCGGTTAACAACTCCAAGAATTAAATAAAGATTTTCGGGTAAATGTTAATTGTAAATGTAAATTGTAAACTATTTTATATTTTATATTGATTTGTTGTTTTATACAAAGTACTTATTATGTTAAAAGTATTTTATTTTTGTATTGTTTTATGCATACATATATTGGTCAGTATTTTGTATTGACATTAATAAAGTAATAATAATAATAATAATAATAATAAAATAGACATCTTTTTTTGTAAGCAAGAAGTAAATAAAATCAATCTCTCACTAACGATATTTCTTTATATTCTTATTGGTCCCAAAGGACAGTTTGTCGTAAAACCAATTACCTCTGGATGTATTTTGTTGGTTATCTAAAGGCCGTAGCCCGACGCGACGTTATCTTATTCGTATCTGTTTTCTTTTGAAGACAAGTGATTTAGATTTAATTCAAGTATTTTCATCACGTATTTCGAGAAGAACAGGTTATTGGGAACAGTTTCTCTGTTGATGCTTTTTTTTTTCTTTTCCCTTTTGTTCGTTTTCATCGTTAGATTTTTTTTTTCCTTTCCACCTCGGCATTCGTTTATTTCTTTTCTGAATAATACATTCGCATGGTTTTTAATTTTGTCCCTTTATTTATTCATGCTCATTTTTATTTCTCAGAATTTTTAGAAACGGAAGAAATAGAAAAGAAGAATTATGAAAAAGTTTTGTGAAATATGTACGTGAAATTTAGTTAAGGATAAGATCGCTGTCGGAAGCCTCGCATATGTAACGGAACAAAACAAAACGTATTACATCAAATAAGCTAAAAACTAAAAAATTAAAAAGTTTACATTCTAAGAAATACATGCGATACACTATTGAAATCCATTTGCACTAGTTGGAAATTTGCGCTGTGAGTTGACCATGGCCGCGCGGTTGTCGTTGTGACATTGTCTCTCACCTCTGAGTATTGGGGTTCGGTTCCCTTGCGGGTTTCGTGATGGTGGACGATCCGCACTGGGCAGGTTTTCTCGGGGTGCTCCCATTTCTCCTGCACTTTTCCCACTATTCTTTCTCCGTCCTTATTTCCGTGGGATAGCATAGCACACCAAAGGTTGTGGTGCTCGGTGTCCCTGTCACCCACACTCACCACACATAAACATAAACATGCCAAAATACTCCTGTTGCTAGGCAATTCGCTTGCGGCATTCCATTGTTTCCATTGTCAACAATACTCCTGTTGCCTTGCAACGCGCGTGCAAACTTTAATTGTTGCGGAAGTACGTACACAAACTGTTTTTTTAATAATATAGATTTATAAAGTTATTTAGAAATGTATAAAAGAAAAAGCATTACTTACTTGTATTGTAGCAATGAGAACTTCATTGTGTACTTCATTACGAATATTGGATATAAGTATTCTATTCCAGAAAAGTACAGTCGAATTCAATTTTAAACTTGAGTATTTTAATTTTAAAGAAGATATTCATCATCATGATGTGCGATCTTCGTATATACGAAGTTACGCGGTCTATGGAACCTAGTGACCCCCGAAGGGCGAACCCCTAGGAGAAGCCGTAGATATAGTAGGGAACAGAAACTGGGGGTGGTTTCCCGTTGCCTTCCCCCAGGACGCCATTAAGGAATGACGTCAGACCGAAGAGAAAGTGAAGAAGAGGCTGGACAACACAGGAAAGGAAATTGAAACAGCCATGCCCTTGCCGGGATTCGAACCCAGGAACTGGCGCACTGGACGCCACGGCTGGCCGCCGCCGAGACCGCACGACCACGCCAGCACGGCAAAGAAGATATTTTATGTTGGAAATAATATTCAGTAAATTTAAAAAGTATAAATGATTTTTCCTTACTTAATGCTAATTCATATAATGTATTAACTAATTCGTGAAAGTTATTGAGAGAAATAAGACAGAATTCAGGGAATTAACTATTTCCAAACTAAACTTTAAAAAAATCTTGAAATAAAAATTACGAAATAATAAATGAATCCACAAAACAAAATTCTAAATTTTCGTTCTATTTTTTTCTTAACTTTAAATTCTTAATTTGATAATTATCAGAGTCAGTATTAAAATTTAAAAATGAAATCAAAATTACGAATTTCTTTTTCTACTGAACAAATCATACGAATTCGAATCCTTGTAAATTATATAGTGCGGTTACTTAATTTATTTAAGGCTAAACAGTTAAATAAATTAACGAATATAGCCCTTTTTTTCCTTATTTGAAATTTAAATATTCTTAATTTCCTCCGGGTTTTTTTTTAAACTGAACATTATTTACAGTGAAATCGAAATATCCTTTATAACAGTTATAAAGGAGTTGATGCCTATCGATAATATTACTAAATGTCAAACCTACAGATTTATTGTATTTCCATTACTTGTTTTATTTAATTTTAAACTTAATGATTAAAAAAATAAAAATAAATTTATAAATTTTTACAATTATATATTGAGTGAAGCAATACAAACCAGTGTTTCAAATTGGTGTTTAAAACTTAATTCATTTAAAAAATTAATTACTAGACAAAAAAAATCATTTCCGTCATTTTCTACGTTTATTAGATTATATAGACTTTTTTTTTGAAGAGTTTATGTTCTTACTTCTTCAATTTGCATAAAAAAATAACTTGTTACTTTTTTGATAAATTGTGATGCTCCTTGTGATAAAAAAAATCAAAAAACCAAATGGCAGGGTTAAATACGTAATTCTAAGCAGTGAATACGGGAATTACAAAAATAATAAAATAAGTTTAAACAATTTTAAACAACAATACATTTTTTAAATACAATAATCAGCCATTTCTTATGTTTAAATTTTTGCTATTTAGCTTTTTTGAGTTCGGTACTAGTCTAGTGCTTTTTTTAAATCTAGTGATTCTTGTTGTTAAAGAATATCATATTCTTCTTTCTTACATCCCAAATATGTATAAGCGGTACTTATTAGAAAAATAATCTTTAAATCTCTGGTGTTCTACCTCATTTTTCCCTGGTCAAACGATTTCACAAGATTAAAGATAAAAAGAAAAAAAAAAGCCAGAAGGAAGATATGCTAATGAGAATTTTATGGTGGCCAATGAAAAGAGGTAGATGACAGTTCTGCAACCGGGATTAGATGTCTGGCAGAAGATAAAAATGCAAATCTCTTTAAGGTTACAGGACACGAAATGACATCATTACATATTAACCACACATTTCACTTACTACATTCTGGGTAAAATCCTACTTCTCAGCCAACACCCTTTTCTTCCCGATTTGCATAATTTTTTATCAGATGTAACATTCACTGTCTGCAATGCAGAATTCTTTAAAAAAGACAATCAAACATACCTTTGTCTTTACATTGAAAGCTTTAGTGGTTTTCTGTTGATGAAGATAATAGCGATAATTTTATTAAACTTCTTTATTTTGTATCACATTACTTACAATATTTCGGAG
>JAFIDM010000179.1:32474017-32533967 GCA_023159025.1 Thereuonema tuberculata | reverse complement strand
AATCATTTTAATCAGGTGTGCCGGCTTATTCCTTTGATCTACAGAATATTCCCTTCTAAATACAGAACTTTAACAAACTGGAGACATCTATTAACTTGAATATTGACATTTCTTAATATCGACAAAGTTCAACTTCTTTGAAGGCTTAATCTCTGATAAGACGAACTATTTTACGTCGTTTTTTCTTGTATCTAAATTCTTGCTTCCGCGACGAATTCAATACGGAAGTCATATTAGCTGCATCTTGAGTTGTAGGAGGTATAAACTCGTTCGCGATCAATTGCTGCTGCTTTACAGTATGATGTACTAAATCGAACACACACCAAACTTATATTTATCGTATCTACAATGACTGGAATTACACACTTTACAATTAGTGTTTACACCTAAGAAATCATTTCCGTTTCATGATTTCTTTCATGCATAGAAGTTAGGATAATCATTCAATCGCTTGTTTGCTATCAAACTTGAGTTCATTCTATGCTTCTGCACTGACAATAATATCTCTTCTCACACTCCTCGCGTCGCGTGGACTTGGATTGTTTAATTCTTACGGCGCACAATTGGACATCTTTAAAATTAAATTTTTTTTATTATTTTGCTCTTTGAGATTGAAAACAAAAATAAATCTAGATATATATATGAAGCAAGTCAAAAAAATAACACTACTTGCTTATTATTTATATCTATAAAAATGTGATTACAAAGTCAAGTGTTGGAATTGGTCTTAAATCTCTAATGCTGGGCGAACACGTAGCAATTTGCGGCAATATTGTGGGACAATATTGCCCAATTTTATTGCTGACAACCGTTTGCAGCAATAAAAATGAACAATATTGCCCATTTCGTATTGTCGGTACAAAAGGAACAATATTGCTGGTTCGCGAGCGAATCACATGAACGGATGAAATAACGTGACAATGGTGACGTAGTAGGAAGGCGGGACTTTGAAAATCGGAAAATCACTCACTCACACCGGCCATTTGTTTTGAGAACGAAGGCCTAAAATCAGCGAAATGGGTCGGCCCAAAAACGATAATTCAAACAACAACATTTTGTCAATTGATAATGAAAGAATCTTAATTGATTTCTACCGCGGTAAGGCGTTTAATAGTAGATCGATTCTGTACGTTCGTAACAAGTTAGGCTTAACCGCAAGTACGCTTACACTCGATCGCCCCCATTTTATTCGCAAATAAATTGTATAAATAAAACCGATTTCGTACAATTGCTGGGAATATTGTCCCCAGTGCACCTATGCTCTGCTCGTGTGGTGTGTTTATAATAAGGCGTTCTCACTGAGTGTGTAATGACTAGGGCTCCCTAGTTAAACACGAAGCGCCGTAACCATCAATATTCAGGGCAATATTCGTTTAGGAAAAAGTGTGTTCGCGCTTGATAACGGTTGTCAGCAATAAAATTGGACAATATTGTCCAACAATATTGCCGCAAATTGCTACGTGTTCGCCCAGCAAAAGGGTGGAGTATTGATGAAGAAAATTAAATGATTTCACAGAGTATCAAAATATCCACTTCAAAAATAATAACAAATAGGCCTACTCTTTTAAATTTTAAATTCAACTTTCATTTTTGTGAAATTTTCTTGAATTCAGTTTGAAATCCTCAAAAATTAGGTTCTGTTATCCAATCTTTGCATAACAGCCTCGCATAGATTTCGTTGCGTATTTTTAATTAAAGACAAATTACGTAGTAGTTAATTGACTTAATTAACTACTACGTAAGATGAACGTGCTTAATTAAAAACATAAAGTTAAATTTTAATTTCCAATAGAGAAGAAACATTTCGAAATAAAAACTCTGTTCCTCGAAATCAATTAATTATTATTGACGCATGTTAAGCTTCCCTAACAAATTATATTACCTTAATCAATTTTCTTCCGCCTATAAAATTTCCTGGAACTTTTACAACTCCAAATTAAGAATGAACATAAATCTTTCTCTGGTTCGCAATTAAGTAAATTTATAAAGGAATGGAATGATCTATTTTTCGTTTTCTGAACTTCCAGGAATTTTCTACTTTGTATAACACCCGCAAACGAAATAGTCCCATCTTAGAGCTTGTAATAGAGGTATTTTTCGTGATTTGTACTGTCCTGAATGTTTTTGGGTTTCATTAATCAGCGATTTAGTTTTCTGTACTTTTAAGTAATGGAATTCTGAATTTGTTGTCCGCCAATCGTAGGAAAGGAAATTTTAGTGTAGTTATGTCAGGAGGCGGATGGATATGTGAGGAAATTTCTGTAAACAGGCCGAAGAAACAAAGAGGATAAGTTTTCTGAAAGTCCGATCGGTTTCTCTGCAGAAGATAATGTTAAATTCCCGTTAGGTTTGTGATTACTAATTGGATGGTGTTAGGCATCATTTGACCAAGCGCCAAAATATATTTTTTTTCATTATTGCTCCATCTACTAGCGAAAGGTGTAAACTCTTTATAAAAAAATTGTTCCTGCTTGCTATCTCAACGTAATTCTGCGGAAAAATAATTTTGAATAAACGCCAGTCGACTAATAGTAACGAATAAGATTTGAATCTTGTGACTAACGACCTTTGAATGATATTATTAATTTTGATAATGATCAGAATTGTCCTGAGAAGGTATTTTCATTTCATTTATAACGCTTTATTCCATAAAAAAAATGTGAAGAAATACACAAGCTTTTGCTTTTATGCGAATATATCAAAATCGAATTTTGGCGCTTGGTCAAATGATGCATAACACCATCCAGTTGTACAAAAAAACTACCGGAGATATTTTATCGGAGATAAAAAACTGTTAGCTTGTTCCATCAGGTTGTTCAAAGGTCGTTAGCTTATTGAACCTTTTCAGTTTTTTAAAGGTTTTTAGTCTGTAATTAAAATAAAAAATAAAATAAATAACGAAAGACAGACATTTCTCAGTTGTCAACATCAGAGATTTCTCTTTAGGTGATTTTAGACCATTTTTTTTTGTTGTTGGAGGAAAAAAAAAAGAAAAAAAAAAGAAGCTTTTCAGAACGAAGAGGAAAAAATCTGAAGATTTCTGATATATAATTCAGAAGTTTCTAAAAGCTTGAGGAGGTTTTACATTTCGTGGCAACATTATTTATAACTATACGGAAAAATCGACTCAGTGGCGAGGCTTAGGCAAATAAACTTCATGTTTTTTTTTTAATTAAAAAAATAAATATAGGAATGTAGCTAACAATGATAACTACGTGTGCTGTCTTTCTAAAAGATCGCTATAGCAATAAATA
The DNA here is from genome assembly GCA_023159025.1 of Thereuonema tuberculata. Lineage (NCBI taxonomy): Eukaryota > Metazoa > Arthropoda > Chilopoda > Scutigeromorpha > Scutigeridae > Thereuonema > Thereuonema tuberculata. The sequence continues at coordinate 32,530,713 of JAFIDM010000179.1, read as the reverse complement.
GTGTTTTAATAGAAAAATGAGCTTGAGTTAATGGCGTTGTAACAATGGCCCACAGAAATCTGAGTTTGCCGTTAGGGGGTTTTCAGGAGAAGGCGGAGGAATTTCCGCATTGACATCTCATTCGCAAATGCAATTTTACTGATAAATTTGGACTACTGCGTCCATTTCTTATTTGGGAATTCGTTTCGAAGAAATACTTGCGCTTTTTAAATACGAGTTTAATGGGACTAACAGCATTTATTCGTTGTTCAGGAGTTTTCGTTATGCTGGAGGTCGTACAGTAGCGATTTCATTATAGGAATTGTTCAATAACCAAATAACTAATTCCAACAATTGTAATTGGAGTACTTAATTTATTCCAATAAGAAAAAAAAAATAGATTTAAAAGTTAGTTAGTAGAAGTTAGGTAAGGGATAACGGGAATTAGATTAAATATCAATACAGTAAAACCTCTCAAATCCGGCCTAATGTGGCGCCCAGTAGGCCGGATTACAGAAAAGCCGGACTACCGAAAGTGTTATTAAAATAACTCAATAGCTCAATTTTTGTGAAGACATAATGCCAGGTTTAATTAATTTAACCCCATTTTCATAATTTTTCACTCAAATGTTTATTAAAAACAATACAAATGTGTTTTTTCCGACATCAAGTTCTAGTGATATTTGTTTTGCAGATTCTCCTGCATCCAATCTCCTTAACGCATTAAGCTTGTGTTCCATAGTGACAAAGTTTTTCTTTCTTTTTTCACACATAATGAATACGCGCGGACAGGGAAACAAACTAGGTAAACGAATTTAGTTATTAAAAAAAAAAAAAAAAATACTCAAGAACAGGCCGGATTACTGAGGGCCGGATTTGAGAGGTTTTACTGTATTTATTTGTAGACATTTATTTGTAATAAATATCAGAACTTTTATATTTAAAACACATTAGGATTCTTTCTCAACCATTATTAAAAACAAATCTTATAATTGCGAAGATGGATTTTATAGTAGATTTGTTGCCTTTTTATGTAAAAACTTTTAATGTAAAACGAATTTGCATAACAATAATCAGTCATTATTTTTGTTCTACAAATTCGCATTACATTTTTACATCAGGCTATCTTGGAAAAGTCTTTTATTTTTTTTTTCAGATTGATTATCTTCCTTTTCCATTTTATTGAGACAGTTTCAATGATTTTCTTTTTAAGTAAACATCATTTACATCAAAAGTAATGTTGGCTTTTTATTAATTCAGTGTAAGAATTAAAAAATGTTAATTAAAACTTATTTTTAGTTTGCTCTGGAAAGAAAGGTGGATCATTTCATCTAGAAATGATTTTACAGAAATGTAAACACTACCGGTTCTATGAAATCCATTACTTCGCTGAATATAAAAGAAACGTATTTAAAAATCTCTCCAGTCTTTTACATTATCTATTGTTTGGGTTCGGCAGCTGCATAGTACGTTTTTCATTTTATGAAAAAAAAAATCAATTGATTCATTATTAAAAAACAGGAAAATATTACATAAGTTGATCAAATGTTAGTTTAAAATTACAAGGAAAAGCTACTAGTTTCATCTGCATTTGCAAACATCATAAGACAGTAAAACATTAAACACTGGTTTTTACATGGGAATCGAGAAGAGTAACAATGATTGGAATGATTGGAGGGATGTTACTCTTGTTACTCTTCTTCTCGCTTCCCATGTAAAACCCAGTGTTTAATGTTTTACTGCCTTATGATGTTTGCAAATGCAGACGAAACTAGTAGCATTTCCTTGTACAATAAAACCTCGTTAAGTCGTCACTCAAGGGACCGAACATTTTTGACGACTTAAGCGGAGTGGGCATTTTTGAAAAGAAAAAAAAACAAAAACAAAACAAAACACTGAAATACAACATTTTTATGAATTGCTGTAGGATTCGGTGAGAAAAACAAGATTTTCAAGAAATCAATGCAAATGAAAGAGTGGAAAATAATAAAAAAACACACATTTTATACTTATCACATTTTATTTTCTTTTACTGGCATTAAAATAATCCAACAGTGTTGATTGATGAAGATGCTGATTACTGGTAACAATTCGAAACACTTTGTAATGGAATGGAACTCCAACTTTTGTGCACATAGTTAATCGTATCTAAAACCTTTTATCATGTCCTTTACAAGCATTTTTTTGTACTCTCTTTTTAAGTCAAGACTTATCCCTTGATCTAAAGGCTGAAGAAGTGCAGTTACATTTAGAGGAAGACAAACAATTTCGATCGCTTTTAAATTTTCGGGGCTTACTCGCTATGAAATAAAATCACACTCAGTAGCGGTCAAGAAAAACGTCTACTCTTGACAAGAGTCGCAGCGAGAAGTGTGTAATTTCCCAAGTGAATTTCCCACGTGAAAATTCCCCGTAAAGGCTAGGCTTTCTTAGAGTGAAGGGGCGGGGCTGAAAAGATAGCAGGCAAAATGGAGAATAAAGATGCTTTTCGCCATTTCTGAGGGTGACGAGTTATCCGGAGTAGAAGTAAATTTGGTGACGAGTAAAAAAGGGTTATTTTACATTATTGTCTATGAGACCTTGTCGGGACCAAAGGAAAACGACGACTTAAGCGGAGTGACGACTTATCCGGGTGACGACTTAACGAGGTTTTACTGTAATTTTAAACTGTAACATTTGATCAACTTATGTTATATTTTCCTGATTTTAATTTTAATGAATACACGTTTTGATTCAGTATTCAGTATTATTTACTTAAATAGTCTAAATATATAATATTAAAGCTTGCAAAATTAATGAAGATTAAAAAGGATTAATAGCCTTTGAGATATCGGTGGAAATTAATTGCTTCGACTTTTTTCTGTGGAAATTTTTGTGATTTTCTCGAACTTAACAAGGATTCACACGAAAAAAAATATTTAAAATTCATTTCTTATTCATACGAAATTTCAAGATTTATCCAGCAGGTATACATGGACACTGATTGGCTTCACGAGCCTCATTTCCGAGCCCAATAATAATTTATTGTTACCTTTCCGAGTTTTTAAATGCACAAATTTCATCCCTATATAATTCATGATGAAATTTGTAGTTCTTCAAATTTAACTGAATGCATCCTAAAAGATGAATTTTTTTTTTTTTTGAGATTCCTATTAGGGTTTTCTTACCTGTGTGTATAACGCTGTCCATAGCTTTAACCGGGATTCGGAGCCCTAAGAGTCATGCCTGGTTGGATTCCTCATGTCTCGAGTTTGGGGAAAAATCCAACTTCCGGTTCAGGTCGGAATCAGAAAGATAGTTGTAATGGTAAAAAATTGCATCTGTTTATAGTGAATCGACTATACCGGAAGGAATATGATGTGGCAGACGTAAAATGCCACTTCCGGTTCCGGTTCACTGAGAATGTTTGGATGGTAACCACTCTCCCTTGCGATCCCATTTGTGTCAATCGTAAAGGTCTTAATGGATATTGTACTTGCCAATTAGAACGACTTGAGTAAATAAGTTTTGCTGGCTAATCAACAGTTAAATCACCGTTGTTGTTTAACATCATCAGCGTTTCATTGATTGTAATTTGTACATGGTCGCTTGTTTTTGTTTACTTTAAATCTTGTTAATTAATGTATCAAAATCCTAGAATTATCATCAAGCAAAAGTTGAGGGTAATGAATGTATTAACATGCAACTGTAGCATATATGAAGCGACCGTTTGTACGAAACAGTATAAAAAAAATTAGAGAGAAAATAAAATAATACAAGTTTCGAAAGCCTGTATCGGTTTCCATCATCAGCAGGTTTTCGAAAAGTTAGAGTTTCTACTTCTCGAACAGGTGAGACTAATTGTGCTGATGAAGTTCGATCACTTTCAGGTTTGTATTTTCTGTTTGTCAGTTTTCTACGTATGTATTCTATCAGGTGCATACTATCGTGGAATCACCTTTAGACGAAATTTGAAAGGTTTCTAAACTAAGAAAAAAGAAAACTAACTGAAAATAAGGTAAATAATTAAAACAACACTTTTACAATAGAATTATTTCGAAGTAATAATGTAGAGGTATTTGACCTAAAACAGTAATTTTTCATTTATTTATAAATTTTTAGCTCTAGACAACATAGCCTTTTACAATTTAAAATGCATTTACCAAACTGTAATGTCGCGTCCACGTTTACTTTGACGTAATATGTGGAATTCGATGTGCATTACTGCATTGTTGGAGAGGGACAATTTGTCGGGCACTTACCTAAAGTGGCTATAAAAATTCTTGAAGAAAACACCAAAATCAACCTATGAATGTTATAACGAAATTACTGTGTATGAAGTTTGATGTTGTTCAGCGCTTTATTCTTTAACATAGTGTTTTGACCTATAAAGTCCAGAGCACTGAAAAAGCTCTTAAACGTAAAGTTTTATGTTGATCAGTGCATTACTATTTAAGTTAGTTTATGCAGAGTAGTTTTGGCCGATATTATTCAGTAATCCCTAAAACGAGGCTATAAGCACATAAATCTAGTAAGGAAATGACAGTAAGGCTACACACTTAGATAAGAAAGTTGGATTTAGATTACTGCATTAATCTTTAATGTCAAAATTATATTTTGCGCTAAATTGAAGACGCTCGCAAGAGATGGATTTTCAAATTGAGTCATATTTATTGGGAAACAATTGGATTCAACATGACATCTGGTGGCGGAAAAAAAAAATCTTTTTAAAGAAGTTGACGAAAGGTCTTATGTTAAGACGCCTTAAGGAAAAAAAAATATGATTTTAACTTCGTTTAAAAGTTAATATGATAAATAAGTCATTTACCAAACAGAATACTGACTTAGTATGGAATAAACAGAATTTTATTAATAAATAATGTATTTAAATTGTAGTGGTTAGTTAAAATATCTTACAAGAAAAAAAAAAAAAAAAACCTTCAATTTTTAAAAAAAAATTAAGTTTTAGAATGTGTGGATTTTGGATTACTTGTAAGAGATTAAGGATTTCGCTCACAATAGATGGATGAACTTTTTTTCCAGGTAATGTAATGAAGCAATATTTTATCCAATAGCTTTCTTTTGGATAAACTCTTACAAAAATTTCACTGTTTTAATTCAGAAAATAAATTTAAAAGACTGAGATTTCAATAAAAACTTATTAAAAAAAAGTGTTTTCACAAAATTGAAAGCAAATGTTTAAAAATTATTTAAGATTAACATAATATAAACTTTTCTTATGAATGCTTAATTTTTTGTGAATAAATTGCATTGGTACGATGGTTAAATAAAATCATGCCTGAAATATTGGGCTCCATTTGGACGATCTTAAACTATCCTACATCTTAACGCATTTTCTTTATAAAGTAAAGGAAAGTTGGTTTTATTATTCGGCAAAGATGATTTTACAATGCGAACTCGACTCCCATGTAGCTTTTTCTTCATCTTTACTTTCGACATTAGTGTACGCAGAATGATCAACCAATTGCAAAGGCGATCGCAGCGCCTCTACATTTCATTTCGCTTCCAATACAATTGTAGATTACCTTACATTATTCTTAATTATTCTGAAGTGTTCTAATGGCTACTTAAGGATTTGGTACTTTGCCCAAATTTTAGACTGGTCTATAGAATGGACTTAAAAATACAAAGATCTCATCAAATCTGCACAATATGACAACTCTGAAATTCTCACTAAATTTCTGTATTATTTTAAAGTGTCCACGAAACTAAACATGGAAAATACGATCATGCTACATCTTTGTCTGATTCATTTACTATTTTAGAAGTTTGAAGAATTTAAAGTGAAAAATTTCTATTATGTGTCTACGTTAGTACTTTCCCATTACCTTAAGAATATAAAGTAAAAAAATCAATAATTCTGGTTTATATTTTTGGTCGTACATTAAGAATGAATGTTAATGGAATTCCAGGTAAAAGAAATCAAACCACAGAAGATCAAGAACGAAATAGAGATCAGGAAGGATGTGAAGAGAGAGAAAGAATAACGAAATTGAAAATCAAACTCTGCAAAGACAACTAAACGGGAGGGTGTGTGATTCCTATAAAATGAATGGAAGATAATAGAAATTAACTTTTTGAATACACTTGCTCGATCTAGTATACTAGAAGTTGTACTCAAAAATATTAAATTTGATAAGTCTGCTATCCATGTAGCACATTGCTACATGCCAACGTTTGGCCAACAGTCTGTGTTTCGTAGATAGGCACTATAGAATCTTGGTTTAAATAACAAATTCTAAGCCTGCACACCTGCTTAAATTCTTGGTTATTATCATTAAAATTGGTGATTTTTACAGACGTTATTTGGTTTCTGAGGACGAGGCTGTTGTAATCTGTGGCCTAAATTCAAAAGCTGACGAGATTAAATCTGATCTGATTTGATACATCTTTTTTTTTTTCTTTTTTAGAATCAGAATCCATTTATCATTTAAGCTTTGAATCTAAGGGGATCTGACAAATGGATGATTGAATTGCTTTAGAACAGAAGTAGAACAACAATCGCATTTCGGACACGTGGACGATCACTGAGTGGATGAAGACCTGATTGTGACAAACTTAACCTTTCACAAGCCACTATCTAATGTGACATTCAGAAAGAGAATGGAAGAAAAATATTAAAAATGAAATTGAAAATGAAATGTCGTAAGAGTAAGTTTAAAAGATGAGGGGTTTAGTTATAAAATCACAAATAAAAAATATCGTAAAAGAGATCACATTTTTTTTTTTCAGCAATGTGTGTGACAAACCTTATAAAAGAAAACTTTTTATACGATTAGAAAACACTTAGCTAATGAAATTCCTATAAGTGATCATCAACAAAAGTTTTAAATTGAATAAGAATCTTTGTTTATAGAAGAAATGGCAAGAGAATGGTCTGGAAATATTCCATAAATCATTGTGATATCAAATTTGAAATTGAAAATGATAGGCTAAATTTGAGCTGAAAACATTATCTTAACCTAAGCGACACTTCGTAAAACCAGAAAAGAAATACATCTAATTACATCTAATTGTGACTGAAACCCAAAGCAATGAGTTTTATTAGACATGAATTTGATTTCGACTTGCCGGTACTACATCTCTAGTGAATACTTCCTTCTTCGGGAGCCGTTTATCAATTATTAAAGCAGGCTTTTTCATATTGGGCAGTTTTGTGAAGATTTTCATTCATCTCACGGGAACTGCTTGATCGACCGGGATGAAAAATAGCTTATATCCTACTCCGTCTCCTAGACTACCTGCATGCAAAATTTCATTCTCTTCCGCTGCGCCGTTCAGGCCTGATTGAATGACAAACAAACTTGCAGATTTCCGCTTTTATAGTAGTAGTAAAGATTATTTAGTAATTCATAAATTACTTATGAAAGCTGCTGACGAAAATGTGGTTTAATTTGAAGGAGAACACTTAAGTGCTATTACTAGAACTTCATTTGCATTTGTGGTCAAGAGTAACGATAGATCATGTAATAGAACTATATGATCTATTACTGGAACCACTTTTGTTAAATATAGTGTTGATAATATCCGTCATAAAGCAGCGGTTTGTGGCTAGATTAAGAGTCACTTTGCATTAAGTGTTTCTGATTTGGAGATATTTTCTAATCACCTTGATCTCAGCGAAGTTCAAATTCGCTTCACCTTACTAAAACCTGTGAAGAAGTGATTCTGAAGTACAATTAGAAAGGTTGCTCAGCAGTTCTGCAAGAGTCTCACTAGAGAAACCATCTTGCAATTAACGGACAACGTAAAACGGGTAATTAGTGAAGGAAGCGGCTAATGGCAAAAACTCCAGACAACAAATGCTTTAATCTGAAATCAAGTCGATCAGACAAACAACGAAATAAAAATATATATAAAAAGAAATGCTAGAGAAGGTTTCTAATGTTTGCTGCTTCTGAAGGAAGTTTAGGGTTAAGGGTTCAAAGAATAAAAAATAATGATAAATCAGTCACCAAGAATTTACCTGTTTCCAATAAAGGTATTTATCTTAATATGTCTACAATAATTATTTTTTTTCTTATTACATAATTATTTTTAATGATCCTGAAGGTAGGGTTATTAGGGTTCCCATATCTGTGTATATAATGTCCTCAATAGCCCAAACCGAGAGTCGAAGCCCCATGAGCCATATTTCGTTGGATTGTACATGGCCTGGAAATTTTGGAAAAAAAATCCGGCTCTTGGTACAAGCCTTTTCCGGTTTTAGGTGGCCAATGGCTGGGCCAGGTAAAAGGTCGCAATTGGACAAAACAGGGGTCTATCTATAATGAATCGGAGAATGAATAGGATCCAATATGGCCACTTCCTGTTCCGGGTCACTGGGAATGCTCGGGACTGGGAATAACAACTATAAGTTCATTTGCGTGCTAATTGGTGTATCGAGAAGGCCGTGATGAAAATTGTACTTCCTCGACTTACAAAGACTTGAATAAATGAGTTTTGCGCGCCAGTCAATAATAGTGTCACTTTTAAGAACCCATACGTTTATATATATATTGTAAATTATAAGGGTTTTTGTGTTTGCTAACAAAACTATGAATCGACTTTTTTTTTATTTTATTTATTTTTTTTATTTTAATGTCTGATAATAAAAACAGTAGTTTTTCATAACTTCTTATAGATACTCAAAGAGGAAAAAATAAAACTAAGATTACATCAAACTTGGTCTTAATTGCTTACAAAAATCTTAAGCAAAATAAGAACCGTTATATTTAACTGTTTTGTGCTACTGTAAAACAACTTTTGACAATTCTTAGCAGTTCAAAGATTGATTCATTAATTTGGTTATCAGTCATAATGGTTATAGCTATAAGTACTTCAACCCATTGGAATATTGTTATTATTTCAATATTGTTCTCTTGAGTGGCATTTGAATTTGAAATTCTTTGCTCCATCGACTGCTTCGCTGCTTCACCTTTTAGTGTTCCATATTGGTTAAGGTTTGTCTGATCTAAACCCGGGGATCTTTGGTATTCGGCTCAGGGGTTGATTGGCTCGATCGATTGCCGACTCCAGCACTCATCATTGGAACCGAGGAATTGTACCAATTGGTGCAGAGTCGTGGAGGTGACCTTGGCCACCGACTGCATCCACCGACGATAATTGTGCATAACGCGGTATGGTAGCAGATTGCAGTGCTAACGTGGAAGTAAGCTGAAAAAAACGGTGGTTCTGCATCCACTACGAATTGCGGAGCACGTTCTCTCTGTTTTGTGAGGTTTGTGAGCAGTTAGTGGAATTAAAGGAACCGGAAAACCCTATAAACACCTAATCACCCAAATTGCTATCATTGGAAAAGTTTTTTTTTTTTTTCCCCTATTAGATGTCTTTTTTTGTTAATGCAAACAACATTCTTAATCTGATCTAAACTAACAGCTTTCAACTTTAGAATCTATCTAAACTTAATATTAGACAGAAAGTTGTCGTTAAATCATTTTGCCACCAGATGTCTGATGAAGACCTAGTGACGCATTGCTGACAAACACAGTCCTCCAATTGGAAAAAGCATAAAAGAAGTCCACTTCCTTTGTCGCCGGTGCCAATAATTGCTTTTGAGGGAAAATAAATTTGTTTTGCTTTTTTCCTTCGGACGAGTTAAAGGACGTCACATATCCTTCCGCCTTCTAACTTTTGATTGGTAGAAAACAAATTCGAAATTCGGTTATGTAAATAGAAAGAAAGTAGATCAGAAACCGGTAACTACAACAAGTATTTAAGGAACCTACATAGACTTCTGGATTGAAACTGTTAAAATCTTTGAACTGGGATCATTTTCCTTGTGGCATTATACAGAACTGGTATATAAGCGCCGCCAACAATGACTGGATAAAAAATTGAGATAGAGTATTTGCCCGTCATTGTAATTTCTTCATTCATGTCTAGAAATGTCTCTGACGACTTCTGCATCTAAAGATCGTCTGACTTGCGCTTGTAGTAGGCTAAAAAATTGAACATTGAAATTTAAATTTCAGTCTAGTAGGCTAAAATTAATGAGTTAATTTGTTTTTCTCTAGCTCTTCTCTCATTGCGTCACACATACACACACACACACAGAGGAGTGATAAGAGATATTTAACAATAATTTGAGGATAAGAAGTCTGACTTCGGATCAGAAGGTTGTAGGTTCGATTCTTGTCGCGAACGTATCACAGTAGAAATTAAAATTATTTTTCAAACACAGAAAGTGCCTTACGAAAGTGAGTTGCGCATGGACAGATCTGGAAAACTATTTAAGAGATAATGCCTTCCTGCATGTTATTCGTAAATTGAAATGTAAATGGTATCATTATTTTAGTTAATAAAATTTTTTTATTCTGACATACGTTAAATGTTTTTTTTTTTTTTTTTTTTTTTTTAAAGTCGGGAATTCGTAATTCGTATAGCGTATAAATGCCCTCATTCCCGAGAGATGTCTCTGTTGTCAGTAAACATCAATGTTACCAAATTCTGAGTGCCTCGACTTCCATGCGTGCTGATCCATTTTCAGTTGACTGCCTCTCATATAATGCTATGTAACGTAAGAGTTCCTAAGTAAGAAGCAGAGAATATGTAATGAGTTACATGAATTTAGTTACTTGTGCGCATTCCCATGTCTTTTTTGTTATTAAAAATATTAAATATTTGACTGAAATCTTTACCTTTATAGTTATAATGAATATCATTAAATCCTAAAGTAAATCATTAATTATGGTAAGTGCTTTTTTGCTATTTTTTTGTTAAAATTATTTGCCCTGCTGATTGCATTAACTGAAATTTACAAATGTAAATGGTCTATAATTGCTGACTGTACGTAATCCTTTACAGAACAACGCAAAGCTTCAGAGCAGCGTTAGCATAACAAAGATCTGTTCCACGTTTGTTGTGGAGAGCAGTTAAGGTCTTTTTAAGATCAGTAGCGTGCTGATGTTAGCCAAAAAAAGATAACATTGTCTCTGAAGTCTCCCACTGTTGTTAAGCAACATTTAGGCCGCAGTCAAGAAAAACACACTTAAGCGTGATTTTAACTTGTTTTTTAAGAAAGAAGTGGAATAAAGTGTAGGAATAGTTCTTTAGTCATTGTAAAAATCACATGATATTTCATCTTAACATCATTTGTTAAATTTTTCATCTTAACATCATCAAATACATTTGTATATACATAAAAATTAAGATTGAATAGGAATATCTAGAAAACATTTACAAGTAATAAAAATCAATGGCTGGGATCAAGTGTTTACTAAGTGACAGATGTTTCACGCTCTTTGGAGATCATCAGCTAGGAGTATTTTTAATGCGCTGGGAAAATTCATTTAAGGACGGCAGAATGCTGGCACATAAATTTCTTCACCTATTTTCAAGTTTGAATTTAATAAGTTTTAAATTTTGGAGGAACCCCAATGAGTCCTACGAACCAAGTAAAAAATAGGAAATAATAATAAATAAAATATTGAATCTTTTGGTGTAACTCGGAACACTATCAATACTTAGTTGTGTATTTGTAGTTTGTAGTTATTGAGGAAACTACTCGTCACAACTTTATAGTACAGCGCAATTATCTGGAACTTAAGACAACTTCTGATAGACAAGATATGTCGTGTCTACGTTTAGTCTTGATTTTATTATTAAAACCAAAACATAAATGTTCTTCAAAATATCTGTAATTTTGAAATCACTTCCCTTGATTTCTAGTATTGAAGAGATTATAATTATGTAAGAATGCTTATTAAAATTTATTGTTTTATCCGAAGGAGACGAGAGCATATGGTTGCAGTACTTAGAGTATTACAGATAGAGATTATAAGCGTTTCTTGTGATAATTCCTTGTGATACAATATAAAAAAAGGAATCAAAGACAAAGAAAAGCAAAAATTAACGTCCATAATTCATAAATAGAGAAAAAATCACAACAGGACTGTAAATAAGCCTTCACACACTGAGCCAACATCAACGGGAATCCTGAACAGCTGTCTCATCCTTATTAGGAATCATCAGCAGAATTTACCCTTGATGTTTCAAGACTCAGTTACGCGAAAGCTTTACATAAAAGCACTCTCGATCCCGGGAATGGGCCGCCATGGTGAAAAATATCAAATAAAAAATAATCCTTTGAAACGCACAGTATTAATCCATTGTCCTTTCACTGAAAGGCGCTAAGGAATTTAATTATAAATAAGAAATATAAGTACAATGAAAAGCATAATTTAACGTCCGTAATAATAGAGAAAAAAATCACAACTGGACAGTAATTGAAAGACAGTAATTGAAGACAAGAATAAAGAAAACACTTTCATTATTCTAAGAATTATAAATGAAGAAAACACGCTTGCCGTATTTTTGTGATCATTTCGCAATTTAATGATTTGGTTTTTGTATTCGCATTATTTTGTTTCTTGTCTATTTTCGAAGGTGCATTTCATCATTTCCAGTAGTTGGCGCCAATTTTAATTCTTGAACTTTCCAACTCCCTTTTGAATCCCTTCCAGCCTCGTCCTTATTTCTTTATGAGAAATGTTCTTTCGCTTCTGCGAGGGAGGGAGGGAGGCGGATAACTGAAGGTGGTCTATTTACAGCCTGTCTTTCACACGGAATGCTAACGGTAAGGAATTGAAAAACAATCTCATCGCGGCCAAATGCTGCTGCTTCTCCCATTTAGGATATACGAAAAACCCACTGCTCACATGTAGATTTATTTCACATGCTTTACTAACATGTACATGTGCATAAATATTCTTTATAGTACGATTAGGAAAATAAAAATGTAAAGTTACACCAACAGTATTTATTACGTTGATATCTGGGACAATATTTAACTCACATAATGTCCACAGATTGGAGAATATTCACTTGCAAATTGAGTTTGTGGATGTACCTTTCATTTCGAACCACTATTTCATTCTGTAGACCTAATAACTGTATATTATCATTTATACACTATACATGATTTATGTAATGTTTTATTTTGTATTTATTTATGGAAGGAAAAAAGGCTTGAAAAAGAGGTTTAGATAATAGACCCCGAAAATTCTCTGTAATATGTGGTTTAAAGTGTTTTATTTTATTATTAGCAATATTATTTATGATGGAGAAAGAGAGAATAAAGAGGGGAAAATCTTTTATTGCAGCTTATAAATTTCGTAAGTCTTGTATCTGAAGGTAATTAGTAACTGTTACGGAATCAGAAGATTCCAACTCCGTTCCAACTCTGAAATTTTTGAAAATACTAAAGCAGTCTTCCTTCATGTTCCGAGGATAATTCATTCCGAAAACTATTCCTAACTGTATTCAATAAAGAAATGTATCTGGGGAGCCTTTAAACGTAAAATTACAGCAAATCCTCTTAAAACGAATGCAATTACTTCAATAGTGAACATCAGTTTTGCTAATCCTAATGTAACTAGACATTCTCTTAATTAATTATTCTTTAATGTGGTGGTTTGTCTCTCTCGTTAAACCCTTTTGTAACTTCCACTTAAATTAGACTTCAGGTGAGATTCATAAACAAAATATACACAGTACATTGTAATTGTCTTTAACGTAAGAAAAACCCCAAAAGCTAGCGCACATATAGGATATTTTGATTACACATTTTAACTTAACAATACATCCCATATATATATTTCCTGTTCTGTTTTCCACGGCTTAAAATATTTTTATAAAATTCGATGTCATCAGTTATGGAAATTGCCAGAATCTCATTGATACTGTAGAGCTTCTGCTGACATCAAACCTACGTCATTTGCCAGTTGCTAAATAAACTTAAATGACGTCAGGGACCAAATTTGAATCATATAGCGAAAAATAATCCCATCAAATTTGTCAAGTCATTCCGTATAATGTCAAGCAAAATGGAAAAGTTTTTTTCCCTGAACATTTACAGTTAATGTTAATTGTTAAATAAAGATAAAAAACAGTCAAATATAAAATAATTTATATAAAAAAGAATATAAATTCAATAACTTTAAGCTTCGAGAAATTTCTGAACAGGAGAAGTAATTAGATAAAAAGAATTTACTTCTTCTTTTCAGAAATTTCTCGAAGCTTGATGTAATTGAATTTATATTCTTTTTTATATAAATTATTTTACATTAGACTGTTTTTATGCAATTACAGTTGTATCCTTGATTTCGAGCACTTATTCGTGAAGTGATTTTTTTCCTTATTTCTTTACTGCCAAGTATTTTTTTACAGGTTCAAGAAAGTAAATTGATAGGATATTAAAGAATATTTAATTGTGACCATTTTTCAAAAAACACAATGTCCGAAAGATATCAAAATAACACCTCAACCTCGTTTATCCGGCCCTCGCTGATCCGGATCAGATTTGTAGACATTTTTTATTTATTTAATGTTCACATAGATAATAATTTTAACTAATAACAAGAACATAACTATAAGTACGCCAAACATTCGCTTTTTATTTTGATTAAATTTACAGTTCCTGCATAGATTGAATAATAAATTATGGTAATAAAATGCTTTTGTCCAGTTTAAGAAAGCTTTACAAGAGTGTCACAGGGCGTTGAAGCTACAAAACAGTTTTTTAGCGTAATAAACGGTAAGTCTGTTTATTTAAGGATTTGTTTTGCTTATTACCCATATTATCCGGATTTCGATTTTCCGGATTGCCTTTGGTCCCAGTTAGTCCGGATAAAAAAATTCTGTTATATTGTGACGTTTTGTAATTTTTAATTATAGTAAGTTTTAGGATAATGTTTCAAGCAAGCTTAAGTTACATTGCATTTTATTAATAACACCCATAATTCACAGTTATATAAATACTAAGCTTAACAATACAAGTTCTATCAATTTATTTAATTTTTGCAATCATTGCCATTGGTTTAAAGAAAAAAAGAAAAAATAAAAGAAAGAAAATAAAATAATAAAATAAAAAAAGAAAGAAAAAAAAAAGAATTTTATATCTTTTTCATTTGTAATTTCACTACATGCGAGTTGAATACTTGCTGTTAATTCCAATTCCATTCCGAAGTTGTGGATTTATGATTTTGTTTAAATCACTAATAATCAGCATTTTATCGCCAGAATCAAATGAAAAGTATTAAGCGTATATTTATATATTTTATGGATTCTTATTGTTAATAGTTTGTGCTGCAAGACTTCTACGATGTTTGAATAATAACCAGTGATAAGTAACCTGAGGTACGATAAGATCTAAGGACATTAAAAAACTGCCAATGAACTGTCGGAGATTTTCTTATTAATCAGTGTTTTAAGTAAATTACTTTGAGAACTGAAAACTGTTTCTGCTTGAAAAGGTAATAATTATGTTGAGACAAAAGAAACTCCATTTTATTTGTCCATCTTATTTCCTTTTGATTTTATTTTGAAGAACTTGTTAGGTTGTTTACTCGTCAGATGTAAGCTAACCATCTCATTAGCAAGTTTGAACCACAATTACTTAATAATTTGGTAGATTAATTTTGATTTGCTAAATCTGCTTTTATTTATTCTTGCGCTACAACTCCAGTGTACCTTTGTTCATTTAATAATTTTTATGTATTTGTAAAATTAAATCTTATTGTTTAATTATTAAAAATATTAAACATTAAATGTGTTAAAGAGCATAATATTAACGTGTGCTGTATTTACTAATTTAAGTATAAAAAGGCGAATACACTAGGCTAAAGTTTAAAACACAGTTTAAAACACAGTTAAAAAGATAGTTAAAATAAATCGAGACAGTTTCGTCCCGAATAGTGACGGGGCTTCCTCGGTGGATGTCACTATTCGGAACGAAACTGCCTGTACTTATTTTAACTATCTTATTAACTGCATTTTAAATTTTAGCCTAGTGTATTCGCATTTTTATACTTAAATTATTAAATGTGTTAAACTTTAAACTTTTATATTGAATATAAATTTTAAGTCCATACTACTTTCTGATTTCCTTTCTACATATTGTCATATTATTAAATAACAAACATCTTCACAAAAATATATTATTATGAAATATATTTATTCAACACATTTTTCGGAAAGTCTTTACTTCTTTCCTTTTTCAAGATTTTTCTAAATAATGAAATAGTTAAGAGATGTCATATATCATATTTGATTTATGCACCAATAATCTTAGCTGTACATTTAAAGATAAATTATATCTGAAGGTATGCTAATAAAAAAGTTTGAATATCATTGTAAAAAGCAAGAATATTAAAGAATATCTAACCCAAAATTTACAATCCAGTACCATTTCCGCTTAAAATATTATTGTTTTTTTTTTCCTTAACTGACAAAATAACTAAGTTTAATGAAACTTTTATTATATTAGATCACTGTAATAACAAATTTGTCGTCGTTCATCAACTAGAGATTGAGTTTCTCAAGAGATTTCCAGGGTTTTTCGATAAATATTTTGCAATGGTGTATTTTCAACTTTCGTTAGTCTGGTTGAATACTATGACTTGCTCTTCATATTTTTATCGCCAACAAAAAAAAAAATAATAAAAAAAAAACCCTTATTAATTTTTAAAGGGTCGCGAGTCGAAAAAGTTTAGGAACCACTGGAATAATAGAAAAGCTTATATCTCCATCCAACGTTTCTCATATATATAAAAAAAGTCAAAATATTCTTAACGGGATATAATCTAGAATGTCAGCGTATACAATGCAACTAAGAGAAGATCCCAGATGGATAAGACAAGAGTAGGGAAACTTCAGAAAATGTAATTGGAAATGAAATGTATCAATTTTTTTTTTAACACTGAAAGTTACACTGAAATCGCAGCTTCAAGCGACGAAGGAAATCTGCCTGAATTATGGCAGATTTGTGGGTTGATTTGTTGATGCGGTTGTGGAAGAGATTGGCACCAAGGTGATCACCAGCACTGCCTTTACTTAGCGCAAATATTTACCTGCAGAGGACGTTTGTCATCAACAGTTCCATCGTGGGAAATTTACACATGGAAGAACATCACAAGCAAATAAGAAATAAAAAATTCTATCAGAAGAAAAGAAATAGGAAGGGGATTAAAAAAAAAAAAACCCAACATTTTGAATACAGGAACCAATTAAGGAAATAAACAAAAAACATAACGTTGGTTTAGATTAAAAAAAAATAAAGCCAAAAATTAAAATTAAAGTAAAATGTAAAATTGTAGCTACAATAGTTATAAAAGCTTGTGCCTCGTTATTACTTAATTCGCAAAATAATCGATAGAAATATTCAATAAGAAATGAAGGGTATTTTTCTCTACAGGGATCAATTTTATTCGTATGCCGCACCTATGTCACAAATATGTTGCTTTGCTAGAAAGAGGTTGAAACATCTCTAATGTAAGAAATGCCTTCCCTTCTGAGTAACAGGACAACAATAGATGTTGTAATATACGTAACGAATTGACAAGAATGTAGCACTATAGTATTTTAAACCAAAAAAAAAGGGAGGTTTCCCATATATGGTCATTGTGTAGCGATCGATTTTGTCTGGAACGTCACCAGTCATGACGTCATCAACTTGAACTCCGAGTTGTCAGTCCAAGATGGCGTCGTTTTGTGATCGCATAAGCGTAACCAAGAAAGGACAAACTTTCCATAGCCAAGCAAGGGGAATAGTGTGGAACGTTTTTAATTATTCGTTCCGGCAAAGCCGAGCGGTCTCAACACAGGGCTGTCGTGCGGTCGATCTGTCGGAACAAGCAAGTCGCTGCAAGGCGAACCTCGCACCTGAAGGGAACAAGCGATAATTAGCATTAAACGTAGCTTCTTTTCTGAAGAAAACTGAAATGTTATGTTGCTCTCGATATTAAATTCATTATCCAATATTATTTCATTACATTTTTTTTTAAATAGTAATAAGATCCGAGGATCTCAATCGTATATTTGCAACCTGTTTACCACTCATGTATATATCGCATAGTACATCACTTTTCACATTCACTTCAAAATTCGCTTTATTTGTGAAATAAAACTTAGATATTCCACTGATAGAAGGGCTTTACTGAAAAATCGTTGCCGTTTCATTTCACAGAGCGCTGTTATTTCTCTTACTACTTGCTACGTTATTAATACTTAACCTTTCTCCCTCGCCTCAAATAATTTAAGACCAGAATAATAATAATCCTATTTTAAGTTAATCAGAAATAAGGATAACAGCGAAGTATTAAGAAAAACGGTAAGCTGTTCACCGTGATGCGAATACAGACATAAATGCCTTATAATTTAAAAAAAAAGTAGGGATAGCGATTAGTAAACCAATCACAATGGCTACTGATACGTATTAGAAAATATAATAATGCTATCTCAAAGTTAAACCATAACACCTGAAAATTTCATTGCTCCTCAAAATTTAATTCCTTCATATCAACCCTTAAACTGCAATAATGTTCTGTGATAATTTTGCCAATTTTTCTTGTATTCTTTCCTCTTCTCCTCCGCCAACCGCTTCTTTTCCTCTGATTTTTTGGGCGGCGCCGTTATTCCAGAACTTTAATTTTGTTTAATTTATGTTGAATTAGGAACCCAGGACCATACATACCAATATAAAACATGTTTCGAAGAAATTACATCTTCATCATCAGATAAGGTTTGTTATGTAATCTGATTGTTAGTACGATGTAATTTGTGTTCTAAGTCCATTAAAAGGCCTATATTTTGCTTGTATTTTTATCTGATGACGAAGATGTAATTTCTTCGAAACATATAATGTTTATAAACTTTTTTTTATGTTTTATATTGGTGTGTATGGTCCTGGGTTCCTATTTATTGTTTCCACACAATGAATCCTAATTATGTTGAATTATTGCTTTAATTTCCTTATTATTATAAATGTGATTGCTGCGAATGCCAAAGGCGCAACTGTTGCTATTATTGTGATTGTTGCTATTATTGTATCAGAAGCCTAAAAAAAAGAGATTGACGAATAAGTAAATAAGGACAATAAGTACAAAACCTGTGAAACTTTATATTAAGTGGAGAAAAAACAAATAATATTCATTATCAAATATCTTTATAAATATTTTTTTTGATCGTATTTTACATTACACTGGATTTATTCTAGATCTAACTGCCTGGCACTGCCGGTGGAAAAAAATTCTGGATAAAATGTTAGCGCTCTTAACAAGCCTTGCACTGCAGGAGGCTTTTTCACTCAAATAACTCAGAGAGAGGGAATAAGAAAGGTTTTTTGGAAATCCCGGAGACGTTTACACTTCCGCCGAGTTCAGAAGCAAAAAGGATAATGGTTGAACAAAGAAAGTCCTGAAAAAAAATCTTAATGCACGTAACGGAATAAAGCGTTGTAACACCCCATAAACCCTGTGGTGTAAATGGGGAGCGGTTTAATTAAAAACTTATCATTAATCGTTTCCTTATCCTGCAAGTGAAATTTATTGATTTAAAACTATTAGATTAACAAGAAACGTGTGCGGCGTTCTTTGATATGGAGTTTATGATTTTATGAGTTTCGTAGCAGTGATTAAATGGTTTGGTTTTTGAATAATTCTTATGCGTTTCCCAGCTGAACTTATGAGTAGTGCACAGAAGCATTGCTAAATACAGTAGACTCCCGGTTATCCGCGGGCGGATTATCCGCAGACCTCTCCTTTTTCCATTTTTTTACTGTACAATGAATTACGGAATTAACAAAAAAATTTTAAATCTAGAATAAGGTAAACAATAAAAGAGGCACATTTAGCGACGTTCAAGTAGCGGGTTTTCGTGTTTCGACACGAAAAAACAAAGACAATTAACCGATTTTTTTTTTGGTTAAAAAGTAAGAAAATAAAGTAAAATAAAATAATTGTTTAAAATGTATGTATTGCCACTTTAATGTAATTAAAACATGTTAAAAGCATTTTTGTGTTGATTTTCGTCCTATTTCGGATTATCCGCGGAATTCGCTTATCCGCGATTGTCGCGCCACCCAATTCCGCGGATAATTGGAAGTTTACTGTATAAGGAATTCGAAGAATATAAACCAACAATATCAAGCACAAACTGAGAAAAACAAAACAAAATAAATATAGGAAAATTGAAATAGAGAACTTTTCTGACAGATAACAACAAAACAGCAGTGAAAGACAGTAACCAGAAGTAGGAGCGGTAAATATACCTGTAATTATCAGTTGTATTGTACAAGAATACCCTAACTTAGCAGTAGCCATCCAAAGAATGTATAAAATGTTCTAAATGTTCGCCGTTACACAGTTCATACCGTTCCTGCAAATTTTCTACCTTGAGATGAAACTGCCAGGAAAGTTTTCATAAATAAACTGTTTGCACGCCACAGCTAGATGACAGGTACCGGTAAGTATCTGTTCCAAGAGACGGCCGTGATTTTTGTTTGTACGGTTCGTGGCCGTCCCGTGCACCTTTTACTGTGCCAACACTACCTGTCTTCTTCACGACAATAAACTTCGTTTTGTCAGTCCTTTATTATCCTCTCCTACCAATCGACTGTTTCCAACTCGCCGGAAGGAATGTTCTTCTGGTACGTCTGAGAATCGGGCATACAAGACTTCCATCCATAGTCCATCCATAGTTTTCTGTCCGAAGACAGGTCCAGTTCTATGGAGGTCTCACATGGATCTCCTAGAAACACCTGAGGAAAGATACTGGGGGTGGTTTCCCGTTGCCTGCCCCCAGGACGCCATTAAGGAATGACGTCAGACCGAAGAGAAAGTGAAGAAGAGGCAGGACAACACAGGAAAGGAAATTGAAACAGCCATGCCACTGCCGGGATTCGAACCCAGGTACTGGCGCACTGGTCGCCACGGTTGGCCGCCACCGAGACCGCATGGCCACGCCAGCACGGCATACAAGACTTACGCATAGCTATTTACTGCTAAATCGTCCACCTCCCCTGTGTTCTACGTGCAATGTTGTTTTAACCATTCATCATATTTTAATTGACTGTCCTGCTTTTACTCAACATCGTCGTCAGTGCTTTTATCCTCTTTTTCAATTTCACGTTCCTTTTCATATTTCCTTGCTTTTAAATGACCATGATCTTTTACCCATTTCATCAGTTTTACGCTCCATTCATCAATGTGGCCTTGCCACTCTCTTGTAATTCTCAGGTTTTTACTTCTATACACTATAGATGATTTCCTATATCTTCCTTTCGGACTACCTGTTCTTTTCTTGTTTTTGTCCTTTTTATCTAGGTAGTTAGTTTTCATTCAATTGTCTTCTCTTTCTTCTCCTTTTTACCTTTCTTGGCGCAGCTTAGCCAAAGCTGCTTTTGCGCCATTAAAACCCGCCCAACAACAACAAAACTACCTATCCGTCGAAATTTTTGGATGATTCCAAAAATCACATTGTCTCTTGGGGCTTTTTACGAAACGTAAGCTGAAACTGCTCCTCCACATATGCAAGGCTGAGTGTATACTCGTCTCCTCTCATAACTTTTGAACCACCAGGTACATCTTCTTGAAACTTGGTCTACATATTCAAGGACTAGGGACGGTCTTTTATATTTGAAATCTTATCCTAACGGGTCATTGAAGATAAATAAGCGCTGGAATGCGACAAGACTTCCCATAAAAATGCATTAGAAATAATGACTTTCTAACTTATTTCTGTTAACATCTGATTGTCTTAAATAACTAGTAATTATGTCTTCCATTTTGAAGACAATAAGTAAAATTTCAGTTCGAATTAAAAAGCGAATTTTACAGAATCTATATCACTAAAATCTTTTATTTCTCTGTCTGTCTGTCTGTCTGTCCGGCGCAATTGTTAATTTCCTGTGAAAAAATTAGTACAATGAAACGTTCGCGATGGGAATCGAACCTGCAACCTTTTGATCCGAAGTCAGACGTCTTATCCATTAGGCCACAGGGACTATATTCAAATTATTGTTTCTTATCACTCCCTTTGTGTGTGTGTGTGTGTGTGTGTGTGTGTGTGTGTGTGTGTGGCGCAATGAGAGAAGAGCCAGAGAAAAAAGAAAATAACTCTTTTAGCTAATTTTAGCTACTAGATTAAAATTTAAATTCCAATGTTCATTTTTTTAGCTTATCTCAACTGAAAGCAATCACATTGTTATCCCGTCATTATTGACGGGGCATATATGTACTAGTTTATACTTAGTAATGTAGATTAGAATACATTACAAAAAAAAATCCTAATATAAATTTAAAATAAAATAATATTTTAATTTAAGAATATAAAATTAAAAATTAAATTTTTGCAAAAATGCATTTATTCATTATAAATTACTGATATAAAATATTGCAAGTATAGGGAAATTGTGAAAACCGGAGTCATAAGATTCAGAATCAACTAAATCAACGCACAATTTTGTAGTTTACAAAGATTATAATTGGCTGGTCGTAGTCACGTGAGGTTTTTCAATGATTGGACTATTTGATTGAATGGATAAAAGCAACACATTTCAAACTGCGATTAAATTTAAACAATTTTAGATCTAAACTAGAAAATAATAATTGATTATAATATTGCTTTAAAAAATTAAACTCATAGCAGTATATATATAAGAGGTTGCCCAACTCTTCGATCCGGAAGCTTCGCAAATTAAAGGAAAAAATACATCAAGTAATCTAAAACTTAAAACTAAACTAAAAATAAAGTTTAAATTCTAAAAATATATACAATAGAATATTCAAATCCTTTTGTAACAGTTGGAAATTTCTTGCCTGGCAACACGCACGGGAAATTACATGTTGCAGACCGGGTTTACCAAGCAACAATACTCCCGTTGCCTGGCAATACGCGTGCAAAATTCCATTGTTGTGGACAGCGGCGACCACACAACAATTCTCCTATTGCCAGGCAATGTGCGTGCGAATTGTTGCGAAATTCAATTGTTGGAGGATATAAGCACGCGCACGCTGATTATTTTCTAATAATACAGATATACAGTCATTTATAATAAAATGAAACTAATATGTATGTATTTTAGAAAATGTAAATCTCCGAAATTGTAAGCTTCTAGAAATTGGAATCTTAAGTTAGATTGAGTGTTATTTTTGTCACTTTACCATTTAAAAGGGTAAAAGAATTTCTGGAGGGTATTTCGTGATTGCGGAAACAGAAAAGAAGTTGGTAATTGTTCTTTGTTTTAAGGTATCGTTGAAGATTTATAACAAAAAAAGAAATTATTTAATCAAGAATCCGTCTTTTGTAACGAGAAGTGTTTCTTAATATCTTAGGTCTTCAGGTTTCTCTATTTATTTCAATGAACCCTAAGTCAAATTAGCCAAAAAAAGACAAGAATCTGGAGAGAAAGTTTATTAGATTTCATTCCCCAGGGTAAGAAAAAAAAAAGACAAAAGAACAAAGAAATGAACAGCGGGGGAGGAAAAGGAAGCAGCCATGCTGTTACGATTTCATGACAGACCGACAAAGGAAATTGAATATTTTTTTTTTCTTTTACTACATACGGCGTATCTTTAAGATGAGCTCCTTTAGCCAATTCTGCTTACGAAGATACGATTGTTGATCTTCGAGAATTCAATTCTGTGCAAAAGTATATACAATTTTTGTTTTTGTTTTTAATTTTCGGATTTTAAAACCTATTATATTATAAAACTGAATTTTAAGTAGATATAACAACTGTCAGATAAGGCAAGCGGGAGATATTTCTCAATTTGATTATATTTTAAAGGAATAAAAAAAATGGAATTCAACATTTTGAAGCTAGGAGATTTTGGATAATATTAATATTAATACAATACTAAGTTAGAAGATAATTTATGGTCTTTTGTTGGCAGATAGTGTAGTTTTACAAAAATTTATTTTAATATTTATTTTATACTAGGAACTAAAGAAAGCACAAATTAAATTAAACAATAAAAAGAGTTCCAGGGCTTCAAATTTAATTCTTGTCCGGGATTTCTTTTGGTGATGCGAGATAATACTTCATTTCCGTGCAGAGAAAACTGCGACGTGCTTTACAGAAAAACTAAAGAGGCTTTATTTTAAATGTCTTTTCTCGACTAACGTAAGTTAATTTAGAGTTATGCAGCAATGTTAAAATATGCATTGTTATCTAGATTGACAATTCAAGCATTGTGTATGTTTCTGGTAACTTTGGTTGATCTGAAGTATATAATTGACTAATAGACATGTTTTCTAAAATATACATTAATAGAATGTGCGTTTGTAAGGAAATGTTTGGCGGATAGCTCTTCGGTTCTTGAATTACTATTTTTGGAAGGTAACTCTTCAAATTCTTAAGTAAATACGTAATTCCACTTTTCTTCGTTGTAATGTTTTGCTTCCCTAATATCTGTTGCTTCAGAAAATAGAATGAAATGAAGCAAAACGACTATGTTTTACCCTTTTCTAACGAAATTTCAACCTTATATAGAATTTATTGATAGAAAATTTAACTGTAATGTAAGATTAGCTGTCGGTGTAGAAGGGTGCTGGTATATATGCAGATATCTCCTCATTATAATTAAATAACTCATAATAAAATATTGTATGTTGCAAAATGTACTTGGAAAGATAGAGAAAGAAATTAATAGTTAAAAAAAAATGGTATGATATCATATTAAAAATATTTAACTTGTGTAAAATTCATCAATAAATAGGTAAAACTTAAGGATAAAAAAATTACATCTTTTCCAAGTGTATATTTAATGGTTTTTAGCTACTTTTTTGGTAAATCTTTATTATTTATCCTTAATGGAGTAATTTACTTTTATTAGTTTTTGACGAATGTTAATTTATGATAAAAAGGATTCATTGTAGAACGTTATAGGAATGGAATTCTATATTTTTTGTATTAAGGATTACAAGATGAAGTTATTAGGCCTACCTACACCTTTCTATATCAAAAGAACTCGAGAAATTCAAAGATTTTCCTATGTCTTTCTCGAATTATTTTTATCTACTAAAATAAATAGTAGATAACTCTACTTAACTAGACTTTATAGAGTTAGGCCTTAATTTCATTTTATAATGAAATATTAGTCGAAAAATACGATATCTGGTTAGTTAAGAAGCCCTTTTTTTTTACTTGTAATTTGCATTTTGATTTTTCTTGATTTTAATTTGCTGTTAATTCTGTAATTTACAAATTTATTACCTAATTTGTGTTAAATCATCTACTGTAAGCAGGTCTTCTGCGGTTGGTAATGGAGTTTATCTTTATAGCATATATTATCTTTGCAATGGACAAATCTTCTTTTCTGGTTTGATTCGTAAACTTTTACAATTGAAGCTAAATGGACTGAAAAATACTTGTTTTTGAATGATGTTATACTTAGTAATTGCAGGAAATGCTGTATTATCGAACATTAATCTCCAGATTGAGAAAAAAATTAAATAAACGCGTTGCTGTACTATTATCTGCTTGTAGTGGCTGGTAAATTAGAAGGCAAAGCATAATAGGGGTATAAAGAATAAAAATTCTATATGGTTTCAGTAAATTTATTGATTCTAATTTTCTTTTTTTTGGTTATTATTGTTTTGTTCTTGATTTTAGTCTTTCAATCGTTGGCTTAGGTATTGACAGTGATTTTTATTTTCAACTCTTTGTTCGCTCTGTTTTCTGTGGACTTGTCATTCAAGAAATGGCAATTTGACGCTTTGCTGTCTAATCCAGAGGAAATTTGTCAATATTGAGATATTAGTAGATGTCCAGAAATGCTGCTGCTGTAAGTTATTGTGTGTCAAGATTCACAAGAGGACAAAAAAATATCCAGAAAACAAATAAGAAGTGATTGTTCTCTAAATGAAAAGAAAAACAGAATTTGACTGGGGAAATTTAAAACAAAAGTTGCAGCGTAACGTTCAATGATTGTTCGTCAAGGGAACATCTAGTATTCGAAATTTAAAAGTAGAAAATAGCCTCAAACAAACAATCCTAAAATTACACGATTGCCGTTGTCTATATTCGTGTTTAATCTTATTGAAATATCAGATGCACTTTATGTACTTCATTATATAAAAGTATTCTAACAATTTTAATAAGTTAAAGGTTTGCTTCGGAAGTGCAGTGGTGCATCAAAGAAAAAAAAATACACAATGAAAAACTCACCAATGAAAAATTAGTGAGAAAATTCATGTGCCAGCAGTGCGCAGGCCTCAATGAATTTTTTAAAGCATCAAAATTCAAACTGCGCATTTGAATTATTAATAATTACAAAGGGTGAGACCAAATTATTTTACAAGTGACATCCTGTAAAATTTGTTATTAAAGGTTTGCTTCTTCAACGAAAAACATGAATTAATGATTTTTGACTAAAATGTTTTATTTTAGAAATTTAACCGTTTCCGGGAAAATAAAAATAAAAAAAAACCCTAAAGATTTTATGGAAAGTAGGCTTCAAGTTCTTTAAGAACCTTTCCTGTTTTAAGAAAAGTACAACTGTAGATTGTTCATATACAGAAAACAAATGCATTGGTAGATTTACGTGAATTGTAATACTTTTTAATCTTCCTTTCACAGAAAGCCACTGCTTTATTATGAATAATCAAGTGAAAGAGCTTTACCTAATGCTTCCTTTGTGTAAAGATGTTATCATGGAATTAAAACTTCTAATCTAGACTGGCCTTTACTTAACATTGATTATCTGTCTGTGGATTCAGTGAGTGAGCAGAAGGATGAGTCCAATTGCTATCTAATAGCTTTTCCTTCTTTGACCTACAGTTCAAATGCCATCTTCTGGTATAGAACAGCAGTGAAGTGGAATCAAAGGTAATAGGCTTAAATCACGAATGAGATTCGCTCAATCACTGACCTCTACAACACTAGACCAAACCATCCGTGAATTGGTTGGTCCCATCATGTGGCCATGATGGTCTCCCAGTCAATAGCCCTCAACCTCTGGTCTTTCAGTTTAGGCAGTGAACTGAAATTTTTCTATAGGATGGTCTTCAAAAAGTAAGAATTTCTGAACTACAGAAAACACATAAAATGAAGCACTAGTAACCCCAATTCTCGAAATAGAAGTTGCAAGTATTGTGAAACTTGAATTTCATTTCAGATCAAGTTAAATGAAAATTGCTGAAAAAGCTTAGAATGTTTCATATTGTATGATTAAGAAATTGTAAAATGTAGATATTAGTTTTAGTTGCTTTAGGCATAGATGGAAAGGTGGAAGAGTCAAAATCTATGTAATGCAATGTCAGGAATAATCTACGTAGCTTACCCAATTGAAGAGCAAAGATTTTCTTATTAGTGTATCAGATGCCATCATTAGATCAGAACAATATCAGATAACAGCATTATTACAGTTCAGTTCATGAAAGAAGAGCTTTTGATTACATAATTTCCTTATGGATTGATGTTTCCAGGACATAACAGCGCCATCTACTGCTGAAATCCGTAACTGAATCTTAGAAATATAACGAAATCATTCTGTTTTTGTATTTTCTACAGTAACGAATACATAATAATAATTAAAATTGAAATACAAACGTTCCACACTGCTCCCCTTGCTGCTTGGCTAAGCAAAGTTTATCCTTTCTTAGTCACGCTTATGCGATCACAAAACGACGGCATCTTGGACTGACTGCTCGGAGTTCAAGTTGATGACGTCATGACTGGTGACGTTTGTTCCAGACAAAATCGACGTAATGACCGTATATGGCAAACCCTTCTTTTTTGAAAACTACTAAAGGTTATGAGACAATAGCTTCCAAATTCAAGGGTATTTCATATTGTGTTACTTGATTTGCATTGCAAAGTAACACTTCTTATTTTTATCTTTAAATTTATTCACTGCCGTTTACTTACTAATTTGTTTGTTTGTTTTTAAAGTTGTCTTTTCTAAGAAAACGGTTGCTCAGCTTCTTACCACAGCATTCCATGTTATTGTATTGTAAAAACTTTTTATTCATTTCGAGGACATTCTCTGTTTTAAAGATCGTTTTTTGGATGCTTCTAGTTTCTTTCACTAAAGAAAGTGGTCTTCCTTCTTGGTCTCATCGACTGCCAAATTCCTCTTCCAATAAGTTGCGTTCCAAGAAAGCAACAAGACCTTGATCGATCGAGTTGGAAAGTTCATCAGGTTCTTCCATTTTTGTGAAATATCTCTAGGAAGCGAAGCATTTGCAAATGGGAAAACTTCGAGATTGTTTTTTTCAGAGGTGGTACAAGAGATGAAAAAAAGACTACTGTTTGTTTTTTTTTTATTGTTTTTTTTTCCGTTTTAAGTATTGATCAGAATTGATAACTTTGATTACTGTTAGAGCTAACAAAGGTTATTTGAAGCATACTTTTATAGAAAGATGGTACCTGTCTTTTCATGCTAATTACTTAGGAGGAAACTCCCCTGTGCCTATAATTAATTAAAGGGGAATTCGTTATTGATTGGTGATATTTCATCCAAATTTCTGTCGTTTAATTAGAAATCTTAAGTAAACAAACAAAGTTATTAATTTTTTAGGAATGATTGGTATTTTCGAAGCAGGTCTCTTTTATTGGTTGTAAATTCCAGAGCTTTATTGAAATCTTATACATTTTAATTAAGTTCGAAGATCGTTCCATTCAAAGAGATAAGGTATTGAATTTTTAAAACCCTCAATAAAAGAGAATCGAGATTAAAGATTGCGAGATTTTTAATGGTAACTGATTTGGAAAGGAGATGATGAATGAAACATTCCTGTCAATTTTATACTGTATTAAAATGATCTAATTCTGCGCTTCCATATGTTATTAATATTCTTAACATTGAAGTTTTTATAGTTAAATAATGAAGGGGTTTCAGAATCATTAAAGGATCCTTTATCGAACTATATATATATATTCCAGGGATATAATAAAATGGTCTTTCCCTCTTTCACTGATGTTAAAATATAGAATTTTAATCAATATTTCCTATTGTTATTCCTTCAGAGCATGTTCATATCTTGGAGACATTAAGCAAAACGAAAGCCTAGAGATCACCTTAGCAATTGAATCAAGATAACAGGCCGAAATAACAATCAATTATAGAAGATAGTAAGCCATAAATCTTGTCAACTGTTGTTGACAGATCTAATATTTAATATAACTAGCTACAAATTCAGATATGAAAACGCTCAAGAAATTAGTATTTTCTTTTGGTGACTGTGCTAAATGCAGTGGTATATTGCAAACCCTACTCGGCTACTACTTACCAAACTATGCTGCTTAATGTTTGATAAAAATTTTGATTTCAGTAGGATTCATTTGTATCTGTACTTGTCATTGTTTTGAATGCACGAAAGTTAAAATAACCTAAGTTTATTCAATTTCCAGGCCAGTTTTTAACTTTACTCTTACTTCCAGGCTTAGATCTTAGATACTCAATCCAAATAATTCATTGACAGAATTGACCTTTTACCAATTTTCATCTTGCAATGCTTACTTACGGTCCCGGCACTTGAACATCAAACAGAATAGCAACATTTAAATTTCCCAGAAGATTATAAACATATTACAATTTAGTTCGTGAACTAAAAAAGACCAACTTATTGCTAACATTTTAGCGCCAGTTTGTCTTTAATTAATATACTCAGAAGTATATATATGGTCAAAGGAATTGATTAAGATCGGTGACATCAGTGTCAATAGTTAGAGAATTATCTGGTTGTACTTCTTACTCTTTCTTAAAATGCATGTACATAAAAGTAAGATTTTTTTCTAGAAATCCCAGCTAAGTTTCATTTTGCACTTCTTTTTCGTGTTTATGAAAGTAAACGTTTCGTTTAAGTAAAGCCTGAAATGTTTTTACTCTATTTTCTTTTACATTTTGCATTTATCTTCTGATGATGATATTAAAAGTGTACTTTTCTGCTTATCATGGGTCTGTCTTTTTTGTGTGTTTTTTCTAGTATTTGTGTTGTGTGAGGCAAATTGTTTTATTTTTTATCGTGATTGAATTCTCTGGAGCAGCAGCCCCACCTGTAAACTTTTCTTCTCCTCTTCTTTCGATAAGAATATCTGAAAAAAAAGAAAAAAGAAAAAGCTTACAGCTGCGAAAAGAAAAACACATTCACAAACTATCGTGTTGCTTCATTCTTTGCCAAAGAGAAAAAGCAGTTAGCGTTTGAAGACGAGGGATTTTTATATTGTGTTGGAGAGAAAACACATTTACAGATTTGTTTGTTTGTCTATTTGTTTCTTTTCCAAACATTGAATCAGGAACTTTGTCAACTCAGCCATTCCCTAAATAAAGCAGCCATAACCTAATTTAGATATTGCCTGAAGATTTAAAAATATCTTTACCCTTTCTTTTGTATTCTATTTCACTTTTATTATAACTTTTTCCATAACTTTTCTTTGTTATTCTTAATGTGGTCACTGTAGTAAGAAGATACAATGTGGTTCAAAGAGCATGATGTGAGAATGTTGTGATTTTAATTCGAAACGTTTGCTTCATCAGTATTTCTAAATAGAAAACCTAATAATCGTTTTTTGGAATAGAATGCACTTTGTTTTGTATCAAGGAAAACCAATACAATATTATTAACTAGCAGCCTGGACGACAGGCATAAAAAGTCATTTTATTATCTGAAAAAATCATTTTATTATGAACTATCAACTACAAAGTAAATATCTTATAATCTACATTTTTTGTAAAAACAGCATCAGATCCTTCTATCAGATGTCCTTGATCAATTCGGTCAAGAATTTTGATTTTGACGTCGCAAGCACGACGTGCTCGAGAAATAGCAACATATAACTGTCAATGACAAGAAACAGGCTCTGGTAAATAAATACCAACCATATCTAAAGTTTGTCCTTGTAAATAAATTTTACTATAAGTAAGAATGGAATAATTATTATTTTTGACCCATAATGCCAAAAGGCATTTAAAACTCACCTTTGTAATCTAAATACTGCGCTAACTTGTGAACGAAGTTTCTACGGCAAAAATGGTTTTGAGTTTCGAAATCAGCGTAAAAAACTGAGTAAATATGCCAAATTTCATTGAGTGCAGTTGTATCAAAATTATTTGGTTTTGAACGTATGTTTTGTTAGAATTTCAGTTGTCTAGGTCAGTTCCCAAGGATAAAATTTCATGGAAACAACATGGAATGACACAATGAACTAATATTTCATCCAATTTGAGTACTTTTGATTCAATGGTAGGCCTACCATTGAGAACCGTTGGATCTATCTTAAAAGCTTAATTATATCGAGTTACAGACAGACAGACGGACGAACTTAGCCAATTATATAAGTTGATGATTATGTATCATTAATACTATTTAATTCTTAACTATTTAATTATTAGCATGTGTGATAAAGATATAAGAACAACTTTATCCAATATCAGTCAGTCTCTATGTATCAGATGGATGGCCTCTTTCTTCTAGGGTAACCTAGTTCTGATAAATTAAGGAGGTAATTGTTTAAATAATTATGGAGGTTTGTTCCATGGGAATCCAAGGCCTATTTTGCTTTTCTTCCATTAGAAAGCCTAATCATGACAGGAAATTAAAAAGAACGTTTGACAGAGATCCCGTATTACAATGATTTTTATAAATACTGTGGCTTGTAATTAACAGCACAATCAATTAACTGCCTTTTTACAGAAATCCTCGTCGAAACCCGATGCAAACTTTCGGTCAGCGAATTCAACTTGCAATGAATTTTTCGATTTCCCCAATAATTTGATAGGCTATCCTTAATTATTTAATTAATTCTTATCTATTTAATATCTGCTTAGTTTGATTAGTTTAAATAGTAAATATTATTTAAAAATAAAATTTGATTAAAAAAAATTGAACCCAAAAACCTTACAATATTGGACAATGAAAATGAATTTAAAATACAAATATTGTACAAAATACCAAGACTGAACAGCTTCTGGTATCTTTTAATAAAAGCTCTAACATTGATGAACCAATTCCATAGCCATTGGCGTACGGGAAGGGGTAAGGAGTTGCATCCCTCCCCATTGTATCCGAAAATGGAAAATTTTGAACCTGTTTGCTTATGGTTTATATTATGTCCATATCTTTTGTTTTGAATTCATTATTTCTTTCTGTATAAAATACTTCTGGATAAGATACTTCAAAATGTTTACAGATGTTACTACAATAACTAGTCTTTTTTTAAAAAGTGCAGTATTTTTTCTCATTTTAGATGATATTTTCGTCGTCTTCAATGCTATTACAAGTTAAAAAAATGCTCTTTACTGCAGCTTTCTATGATTCAACATTTCTCATTACTAAATTTTCAAATTTCGCTAAAAACATGAAACAAGCATTCAGATTTCAAAAACTTAAAATTTTAACTTAATAGTTTTTTTTTTTAAATTAATATTTTTATGAGAAATGGGATTAATTAAACTACCTCAACATTTACAATACTAATTTCAAAAGTTTATTTTACTGTTGTTTTTAGAAAGCAATGCCATTGTTTAAATATATACAGCATCTTCTGTATATGCAGAGTTAGCCTATATATCTTCAAATGCTATTGAAATAGTATTGAATTGGATAAAAATGATAAATATTTAATTTTCAATAGCTTTCATCGTATCACAATTTGATTTATTCATTTACATACAATATTTCGTCAGGAGTAATTCCTGACTTTCTCAAGCCGCTTCTAAAAATTAATAATATATAGATTCGAAGAAACTTACATTAAATATAACAATAATTTACATATGCTTGTTATGTTAGAAAACAATTTACGTACCTTTTGATTACTTTGTTGTAAAAAATTCTTGAGACCTTTATTATAACAATAATAACAATTTACATATGCCTTTGATATAGCTTTGTTTTTTCACAATTTCTTTCATTTGTGTTGT
Organism: Thereuonema tuberculata; assembly: GCA_023159025.1. NCBI lineage: Eukaryota > Metazoa > Arthropoda > Chilopoda > Scutigeromorpha > Scutigeridae > Thereuonema > Thereuonema tuberculata. The sequence continues at coordinate 32,498,089 of JAFIDM010000179.1, read as the reverse complement.
TTAGAAACGTATTTAGAATAGATAAAGATTAGAATCACTAACATGTTTTTCTTATAAATTATTGGATTAGGGATATTTATATTTACATTCTGTATCAGTTCATAAACAAGTATCAACACACGTTTTTGATCAGATGTAAAGTTCAACTCTAACTTTGGAATGTTATTTCTGTATAGGATGGTCTGTAGAGAATGTAGATAGGTACAGGTAGATCAGTAGGATGTAGGAGTTCTCAGCATAAAATGAGTGAAATAGTTCCCTTGAAATGTTTCCTCATTTGCTTTCATTTCTGCTTCTCAGAAATTATTCATAGAGAAATGGGAGATTTATTGACGACAGCTTCGAATATTTTTGAAAAGCATTAATGTTTCATAGGCTTTCTTCGACTGCTGTATTTGTTTAGTTCGTTCCAAATCGGAACTTGGTGTGTTTCTTTAAAATGGCGCTGGTGTTCCAGATCAATAGCGCCATTGCCACCACATCAACATCCCCTGTTTGAACGGAATTCGTAATCCTTCCGCAGTAGATAGTAATCTCCGAGTGTTGAGAGTCTGCAACAATCTGCTACGCAGTGAAGAAGAGAAAAGGTGGTGGGGGAGGGGCAATCGTAATTCTCAATCCTTTTGAGCATGCGCACAGCTGCTTTTCCAACTAGTGGGCTCTAAGTAGTTGTCTCAGTTCGTCGATCGATTTGAAAGACACTCACTGTTCTTTTTTGCTCCTGCCTTTGAAACGCTCAGATAATCTACGAATTCCTTTTGCACCCAGAGATTAAAATTGGTGCAGATTAATGTCAATCATGTTTGCGCACGTGGAAATTAATCTACGAGGCTAATATTGCGACCCCATTCTCGTCTCAAAGATTATTCAAAATCCAAAATTTTGTTTTATTTTATTCTTGTGTATCGCTTAATCAAATACTAATTTTTTGCTTTAAAATCAATATAACAATTTTATATAATTTAAATATTGTGAAACTTTAAGTATTGATTTTTATTTTCAAAAATTGCATTCCTGTCATGCATGTTTGAAAAGCACTTGAAAAGCGTTCTCAAAGCTTTACGTAGATATGCAGGTTCACAACTTTTTATAGCGTGTTTTATGGTAAAAACAAAACCAAATACCATTCTTCATTTTCACCATTTTCAATTGCATATCATAATTTGTCGCATTTCTGCCACTTGGTCTCGTAATTCACAAAATAACTCATGTCAGATTCTTTTCCAAGCTTTTTTTTTTTGCATTGACAAGATCGTATTATTTTACAATTCAAAAGAAATGTGTCTGGACGCTCTTTAATAGAAATATTTCTCGGTAATTCTTATGAGCTTGTTTTGAGAAAGCTTCTTTAAGATATAGAAGAATTGTTAAAATCTATCCGTAATATTCTCACACGATATCACAAGAATGACAAATACTTGGTAGCCGATACAAAAAGTACTGGATTATTAGAGTATAATAGTATCTCACAAAATAATGTAATCCCACCAAGATGACTCATTGAAAAGATAATTGGAGTTTTCCCATTGTATTCGTGTGGCAATTCAGTATTCACAATTGGAACCAAACAGTTAAAAAAGCACATGTTAAAAAAAACTGCACTACATGTTGCGGGATCCTGATTCGGAATCCTTCGTCAGGTGACAAAATTTTATCCCCTGACGAAAAGTTCCGGACCCTGGATCCCGCAACATGTAGTGCAGTTTTTAAAAATGTGTGTGTGTGTTTAAGTGTTTGATCTCAGTTGTAAAAGTTGTAGATAATTGGAGTTATTTGAAGGTCACGATTAAGTCTACTACGTGTTAGACCTAAGAATATGTTATGAGTCTTGCAACTCTTCTGCCAAAGTGGTGTGTGGAACTGCCAGTGATGTTCGTTTTGAATTTGGTGAATCAATGAGCTCTTGAGAAGACATTTTTCAAATCGTCTAATTATTCTGTAAGAGAATCTAGATAAGTCTCGTTTTGGTATCTAGAACATTCCTTTATTGTTTACGGTACTTATAGGAATTGATACGAAAACTGCTGTCCAGACAATACCGCTTTCCCTCACTGGAAGTTTCGTTAAATACAGCGTTTGTTGGACCACACTTTATCCTTTATAAACATATAGTGAAGTTTTAAATAAAGATAATTGGATGCCATTGAGCCAAGATATACTATCTCTGTTCTATATAAAAGGGCTACAGGAAATATGATCGACAACATTCATGAGATTCCTTATTGGAAAAAGAGGTTAACATTGGTTTAAAATGCTATACTTGAAGAATATCACGAAGTAGTTCAGAAATTGTTGCCTGGATTTTGAAGTTCTAAATTAAAGATGGTGGCCTTATTTTCTATTAGCTATTCAACGATTCCACGATAAAAATGTCTTTAGAAAGTCTTTTCCGTGTACTTTTCTGAATGTAGCAGAGTTTTTACTTTATATCTCTCTCTGACAATGATTGGACGATTTGTCTTCTCAGACTTTATCAATACTATCTTCCATGAACATATTCAGCGAACCAGAAACTAACCAAATACGCAAAGATTACTTATCAACCTCTTAACTTTAGTTGTATATTCATTGTTTGTTTATTTATCATTGGTTATGTTAGATTAAGGCATTTAACGATTTCAGAAGCGTGTTTTGTCGACAGGTTGTCTGGTTTATCAACAAGTTTTCGGTAAATTCTAAGGCAATGTAAAGCAACTTAAAAATATTCCCTTGAATCCGTTATTGACTTAGACAAAACTTGTTTGTTTTAAGTGTTTATCTGATAGTTTAATGTAGTTTTGGCTACTCGAAGCTTAGTGTACGTTAACTGTGTTTATTTGCTTAAAATTGAGCAAATTGAAACAACGAAAATGAAATTACTTTTATATTTTACAATTTTAATAAGCTTCTTGTTTACCGAACTTTAACAATGGAAGATCTTTGGTCTTAATAACTGTAGCTTTAGTGAAATGAAATTGGCGACGGCGGATTCTGTGGTCTCCCAAGAAGACCCAGAGGATGGTAACGAATAAAATGATGGAATTCCAGGAATCCAATTCCATGAACAAAGGAAATAGAAATTTACATTTCTGTCTGGTTCAACTTAGACTGTGTTTGATCAGTGAATTTGATTAGGGTTGGATGGAATTCGCACTTGTTTATTTAGTCCAGTTTGAGAAATAGATCCTAAGGCAATTTAAATTCTAATTTCGATTGTCGAATAGCCAAATTAAGTTATAGGTACAGATTTATTAATGTACCCTAAATTTTAGCCATTTTTGCATCAATTCATGACTGGTCCAATAACAAAAGGAAATTACAAATAAAAGAAATCTATTTGGAATTTCTGTTTTAAAAGGAAGTATCTGGAAAGAAGACCGAACTTTGATCGGTAAATTAAACGAAATAAAGTAAGACACTGCAGACAATCACTTGGTTTTTTTAACCGCCTTTAGGAGCAATGTACAGATCTGCAGTGAATACACGCCATATTCAAAGGAAAAAGTTTTTACAATTATTATCAAGTAAAATTATTATTACAGATAAAAACAAAATTATTATTTTATTACATGTAACAACTCATAAATACGAATTTATTAAGAATAAAATAAAACGAAAACAAAGTAAGAATACAGTATACAATATCCTGATCTCCAGGTGCCTGGTCAATTCTCCTAAATGAGTTTTCCAGAAGCCGATACCTAGCTAAATCGCTTTCTTGCACCCGAAAACGATAGATTTTACCCATTTCATCAAAATTCTTATTTTCAAGATGAAATTGACAAGAATTGCTCGCCTTATAGTATATGGTATTGATTTGGATACGGGTAAGAACTGGAGCAAGAAATGAATATGCAAGTTTATTTAAAAATGCAACAACTTGGAATAGCGTGTTTCATCATAAAACTGAAAGAAATTGAAGTCCATTTTCCTTATAATCTTAAGTTTTTATTTTTCTTAATTGAAATTCGTGAAATATAGAAGAAAAAAGTATCCTCTTACTATAAATTATCTGGCGAGCACCAACAATCTTCAATTTTTTTTTGCCATTTTAATGGTCAGAAACAGGAATTTGTAAAGCTGCTAATCCAATTTATCAAAAGATGAAAGTAGTTTAGGAAATGAATTACTTTGTTTAGACTTTACCATTACTTCATTTCTTTCTACGGGAGTTTTGGTTACCAACACATGCGGATTTCTTGACAGGCCCCTGCATTGAGAACTTTTTAAATACATAAAAATGATTAGTCTATCTCTTGTCCTAGGAAGGACCAATCACTGGTATAAAAGTTCATAGGGTGGGGTCGCAATTCACAGAAACAGATAAGGTGATTGCAGAAGCCTTGCTTTCTATACTTAAAGATGAATACTGTGCAACATCTGTTAGCAAAGCAAGTTGATTATTTGGTGGCTCTCATAATTTACGTAGCAAATGCAATTGATTTCAAATAGCAAATAGAAGGGTCTTAATAGTGAGTATTGGCCGCGCGATTGGCGTTGTCGCTAAGACACTGGCCTCTCACCTCTGAGTCCCGGGTTCGGTTCTCATGTGGATTTCGTGATGGTGGACGATCCGAGCTTGGCAGGTTTTTCTCGGGGTTCTCCCGTTTCCTCTGCGATCCCCCCCCATCATACTTTCTCAGTCTTTCTCTCCATCTGTCCATTTCGGTGGGTTTAGCACAATAGACCTACTAGTCGCGGTACTTGACTTCCTGCCGCTCACATTCACTCCATTCTAATCAAATCTAATATTCAGTATTTGCTTATCACTGCGATTTTCTATTTTACATTTACAGTCTTGTAAAATCCCCATTAACAAAACTTAACATTATATTTATTCTTTTTTTTCCGGTTGTTTGACTTTACATCTAGAAAAAAGTGTTGCAATACCATAACATCAATACATTTTACTTCTGAAACTTCCGGAAAATAAAAATCCTTTTAAAACACCTAGAGAATTACCAAGTTCTGTACAGAAGAACGCGACAGATCCATGAGGAAGAGTTTCTTGCAATTAACTTACCACTATTTCAGAACTTAATCTTCATTTTTCTGAATCAATGAAGGAGTGCCTGAATGCATCCTTATTACTAATTAATAACTTCTAGGGAACTTTGGTAGAAAACTTTCAGTTATCAGTGACTTCCAGGCGACATCTGCCGTGATTTTGTCTTCATTGAAAACCTATTAGAAAATTTAAATTTCTCAATTAAGTTGTCAGATGAAACTAATCACATTTCCTTTAATCTTAATTGCTACTTTTCTTGAAGGCGAGATCTGTCACGTTTTAGCAAATTCATTCAGTTCTAATTGGCAGAAGCTATTTTTTTTTTGTTGTTGCTTCTGGGAAGTTGTTTACAAAGTTATTCATTCTCTGTCTCAGAAACTAATAATAAGGATATTGAAGAAAGTAATTAATGCTTTTAGACAGTGTCAAAAGCAAAGCGGCCCCATAATATGCACAATTGTATAAACAAAATCATTAAAAGCAAGAGCATATAAATGCAAGACCGTTCCTTTATGTTTTATAGGCAAGCTGTAACCTAGGGGTCGCTAATACAATGCTTAGTGCATCATATGGATATGTTAAAGAATATTAACAATGACGTCCTGTTGGCAATTGTTAGTATTGTTATGTATGAAGCATCAGTATTATTACTGTGTTAATTGTTATCATTATTACTAACACTGCTATGGAAAACGTTAATTTGAGGGTCAGGGAGTGGTCCTAGAGGTCTGATTTTTTTCTTTATGCTGAACACAATGGTGAAGGTTTCATTCTAATATCTCTAACCGTTTGTCCGCTACAGAGTGTGACATACAGTGTTGCCAGACTAAAGCAATAGCGGTTCCCTATGTTAACTAACATGGGACCGCTAAAAAATGGAGTTGGCACTGAAGAAATTTGTTTTCTATGTGAAGGGCAGATAAATGAAGTGTCAAAGAAAGGATCAAAAATCTTATTTTAAAGAAAGCTCTCCGTATAGCTTTAAAGCGAGGAATAACCTACGGACATTGTTGAACTTGCAGCGTGATTTTAAAACCATCCAAATGAGTAAATAAATAAATTTAAAATTATTTAAGCTAAATGCTAAGAAATTCTCCTGATATGTCATATCCGTTAGTTTTAGATAAAATTCATTTATTAATGTACGAAATGTACTAATGTCTATGTAACTACGTTTTCTTCTGTAATTTTTCAATATAATGGTGTTTTCCAATAAGCTTTACATTCTTTATATGTATGTGAATTGTTTACAGTAGAAGTAAGTTAATTTGAAAACATTTCACTGAAAGTTATTAATGAACTGTTAAAACTTATAAGAATATGTAAAAGAAAGTACAATGTGAAACAGGAGGAAGCAAAACGAACAGAAATTAAATAGTGTTAACTGTGATTGACTCTTCCATTGATATCAGAGTTCTGCAAATAACAAAAAAAAGGAAGCACGTTATAATTTAATAGATCAATGATTTTCTATTCATCGTTAGCACATTTCCTTAATTCTTGTAATTAATTAGGACACTTTGAATGTTCCATCGTATCTTTCAAGTGGTCATTTAATCATTTCTTTCCAGACACGCATCATCGCTTAAAAGTTTAGAGATAAGGCTGTAATTAAGAGTCTAATGAAAGACATAATTAGGAGGTAATTAAGCACTACGCGGATAATTGTTCCTTTCTCTATCCTTCCTGTCTTAAGTTATCGTTTAATTGATATCACGCTTTAGTTTTCTCGTTAAGACCGAATTAGAAAAAAAATTTTCTGATCAAATCCAAGCATTTCGTAATGGTTTATTTTTCTATTTCGAATGGACGCAGTCAGTCTTTGCATCCTAAAGTAAATAACCACAGAGATAAAAATCATAGCACAAGAATTTACTTCCATTGCCTTTTTAACATAAATGTGTGAAATATGTTTAAATGTTTACTGTGTAGTTCTTTATTAACTCTTCAATATTGTGTACATCTAATACTGTTGTTTCTTTGATGACTGAAGACCGATTAATGCTTAGTTTGTTCGAAATACCTTAATTGCTAGTATTTTAAACGCTACAGCAATATCTTAATATATAAAAATGAATGTTTCTTTGTTTGTTTCTCCCGTATGCGTTCCTATACCATTAATCAGATTGCGATGAAACTTTGGTGAGTTTTTGTGCGCACGCCTGCGAAGGTTTCTGAATTAGTAGAACCATTTTACAATATCTGGTGCGCCAGTTGTTGCAACAAATGAATGTATTTCCGGTTTCAACATTTGCAGTTTCCGGTGCGACTCGTATTTGCAATGACCATCAACAAAGCATAGGAGCAACACATGGACAGCTGTTAATGGTCTGTTCACGCGTCGGAAAACCTTCTGATTTATTCGTGAATGCACCAGACAGTAAAACAAAAAATATTGTGTATCCAAAAGCACTTCAAGAAACAGAATTAAAACACTTTCTTTGAGTGGCATTGCAACTGCTCCGATTAAATTATTAAAGTTAAATAATTTAATAACTTTAAGTTGTAGTGACTAAAATAAAGAGAACAGCTTGAAACAATTTTTTTTTATTTATTTTAAAATGAGAGTGATCCTGAGAAATTTGAATATTGAGTTTTGATGACGTAAGTTTTGAGTGCGAGATGGAGTGACGTCGCAGACAGTGTGAAAGTGACTTGCATTCGAACTTAATGTGCGAGCCAACTAGATTAATTCACATAAGGTGATTTAAGCCGTTAGATTTGTGATAAATTATATTTATTCACATAAGGTGATTTAAACTATTTATATTAATATTTCGTGCAAGTGATTACGATATGTATTTAATTACGATGTGATTAATTCGGAAAGAATTAATAGTGTAATACTTAAATAGTGAAATTTAAATATAGTGCAAAACTGTGAATAACTATATTCAGTGAATTATTGATTAAGTGAATGCTGAAAAGAAGTAAACCAAAGTAAAGTGTTTCATAGTGCAACAGTGTGACAGTTTAGAAGTTTGTGAAAATAACTATTGTAATTTACTGTGACATTGAAGTGATAGATCTAGACATATTGAAGGAGAGATTAAATATCTCCGTTGTAAATAACGATTCAGAAAATTTTAAAAGATATCACTCTAAAATTAAAATATTTCTTTTGCTCATTACTCTTACACTCTGTTATCATTATTAGGGTTTCTGCTCTATAATATTATTATATCCAAATTCATTTTTAAACCCCAGCAGCAGCAACGCATGCCGAATTCAGTTAGTACAGAATAAACGAGAATAAACGCACAAATTTAAGAATTATTGGTATATTTAAAACATATAATTGTCATACATGATTAATTTCGACTGCTGCACGTAGTCCTTATGAAATATGTAGAAACAATAACAATGTCACAATATGTACAAAAAAATGGGTGATTCGTCATCCAAGAAGTGGCCATTCGTGAACCGTACTCCGCAGTTAAAGTACTGCTGTAGTTTACTCCGCACGTTAAAGAACGCTACAGCAGTACTCTAAAATGTTTAACCTTTTGTAGATTCTCTAATTAAAATTTTACAATTTTTATATCGTTTTGTAATTCTTATTAAAGCAACTTCGAAATGTGAGTCATTCTCCTTTTAAGTGGTTGTTTTCTGGTAAATCTTTAGATCGATAAATTAGCATACGTTCGTTGCTTTGATACCCACGCCCACGAACTTAGGTTGGCATGTTATTATATAGATTTCGTATTATGATGATTTTCAGCCACGGAATTGGCATTAATGGATTCAAAGAAAAACCTGAAGTAATCAATATTAATGGAGGGCGTTATCTGATTTAATTTAAGAAATTGGTTTAATCAGATTAAATTGAAAGATTTTTGAATTCGAAAAGTTTCTTGTTATTAAAAATAAAATTTATTTATATAACTGAACAGAATGTCATAAAATTGCCACGAAGTTTCATAAAAAGGCTTCAAAACCATGAGAAAGCTAAAAGATAAGCATGTAAAACACATCGGTACTATTGTCTGACACATCGTTCTTGACGATCGCGTTTGCGCGGGAATCACGGAAATTACGAGATTTGGCCATTAGCCTCTCAAGGAATGTAGTATTGTGAATGTCTGTCACTAGGAAAATGCTAGAGAAAAAATGTTAAAGTTGGAATTTTACCTTCAGCGTGGAGGCGATGGATGCAGCGGCGAATAAGGCATCGGTCAAAATCGTCGACATCAGTAATGGGGCTTGCTCGTGGCCGTTTCTTCCCCGAAGTCGATAAGCCTTTTTTCTCGCCATTTTGTGAGAAGACATGGATAGAGGCTATTCTCGCGTCAATCACGTGAAATCGCGAAAATTCGGGATCGTCAAGAACGATCTGTCGGATAATATGTTTATCCAAAAATGGTGAGAGTTTATCAGAGTACAACCAACCAAGTTGAAGAATCAGTGGAAATTACTGAAATAATTTTAACCATTACTGTATACCAACCTTTTAAAAAAATTGGTGATAAATACCCTGGAAGAATGAAGAATTAACAAGAGATGATTGTATTAGGATCACACAAACTGACGGAATTACGTGATCGTACAAGCTGACGTAAATGTTCCTTGTGATTTCAGTGAAAATCCAGATTTGCCTAAAGATATGAGAGCTCAGAAATCTTTTAGGCCTCATGGACTTGTTTTACACTCCTGAGGAAAGGTCCTAAATTTCCGAAGAAGTGAATTGCAGAACATTTCTTGATGGATGGATAGCCACTTTGAAAGGAACTCCTATAGAAACATAATTACAGTCGGTCGCTATTTAACGAACCTCTATTTTGCGAATTTCTCTATTTTGCGAACTTTTCTTTGGAACCAAGAATATTTTGCTAATTTCTTCGTGAAATAACCACCAAAATAGCGAAGTGCATTTTCTATTTTACGAACTTTTTCGATGATACAGCTGAGGTAAAAAGAAGAAATTAACGATGATGTGCTGATTGATGATTATCTTTCACTTGATGTTGAAGTTGAGACCTCAGAAACACTAACTGAATCGGATATTTAGGACAGTGTGAAAAATAAAAACAATACAGCTATGAATTGTGATGAAAATGAAGATGATGAAAATGGAAATGATCATGATGAAGAAATAAAAAAAACCTTCTTGTGATGAAATGCTAGAATCATTTGAAACAATCCGACGCGGATTACAATTTGAAGAAAATACGCCTGAAGGGATTTTTGGTGCATTGCAAAGATGCGAGACGTACTATGAGCGAAAACACTTTTTCAAAAAAAAAAAAAAACTCAGACAAAATTAACACACTTTATTTTAAGTACGCATGTGGTAATATATGCTTTATGTCATTAAAATTATTACTTTGTAATAATATTTATTGTTGATGTATTTTAAATCTGTTTTGTGCAGTTTAAAGTAATTTTAAAAGGTGAATCTCTATTTAACGAATTTTCCATATAACGAACTTTTTTTCGGGATTTAGCGACTTCGATAAATAGAGGTCCGACTGTACATGTCGGTCAAGTGAATCCAGATTTTGATGTCAATAAATGTTTATTAGAGACAATGAATATAGATCCCAGTATCATTGAAGAATTGCATTCTGTTTGTAATCTAGATCATTTGATTTGTGATAATGAAACCCCAGCAACTGGAAAACCAGGGCCTGATTCCGTAATACCTAAAAATGTTGAACTAGATTATAATAAAACTAGCATTATAATGCTATATTATATAGCATTAAAAAAGAACTTTATTTATTTAGCAAATTAATATTGAGATCGGAGAATATACGACTTCCCAGCCCGTTGTGGCCTTCTCCGCTTAACTCAGGTGTATTGCGGGTTGCGCACCACACCTGGGGTTGCCGTCACACACTTCATGATCAGTTTGCCAGATTATTCCCTATCCCGTGCGAATTTCGAAAAATCCGGCCTTATTCCTTGTCGACATCATAAAGGGAACCTCTGTGCAAAAGTTCAGCTTTCTAGGTCCAAGGGTTTGGGGTGGGCGTTGATGAGTCAGTCAGTGAGGGAGTCAGGAATTTTCTTTTTATGTAGGTAGATTTTCATGAATTTTGTTTTGTTAACCTCATTGATTAGATATTTATAGATTATATTTGGATCTGTTATTTTCTCCTTTTCAACTCTTATTATCCGATATTCGTTCTTTACATATTATTCCTGGGGTTTCGATACCATGCTTATTTATGAAAATATGATCTATATTTGTTTTCGTATTTTCATGAATTGTACAGTTGTTTCTTGTTGTTCCATAAAGACAATTTTTGAAACCATTATTGCACATATGTTTTAGGTATTTCTGTACTGCATTGTTTTTATTCATTTTGAAAAGATCTACATTTACGTCGCCAATTAGTACAGTTGGACAGATGTTTAATATCTTTTCATTTTTTATGAATAGATTCTCTAATTCTTCAGTAAATTTACCTTTCTTTGTGTCTCGTTGGTTTATATATGGCTAAAATGTTAATATTTTGTGTTTGATAACACAAACACAGTTTTGATAACGAAACAAAGGTTTTATTACAAAACTTCATGATAAATAACGTGTTTTGTGAAAATTCTTGAATCATTTTCCAAAAGATTTCCTTGCTCCGACGTTTTAGTAATTTGTAATTTAACATTTTGCTTAAAAGAATGACAGACGGAATATCCTTTTTTGTAATATACGTTTTTATAATATATAATAATAATAGCCGGGTACCGTCGCTTCGTTCCGGAATCCTTGCATACCGGTATATAGAATTAAAAAAAGCAAACTTTATTTATTTAGGAAATTAATGTGCGATCGTCGGAGAATATATAACTTCCCAGCCCATTGTGGCTTCTCCGGGTAACTCAGATGTGTTGCGGGTCGGCGTCACACACCGAAAATTCAAATTTTTGCATGTATCTTGCAAACGCTGAAGCCTTTGTGAATAAGTGATACATCGCTCGATAGAACTTTCAAATACCAACATTTTCTCAATATAATGTTCTCTTCCATCTTTTACACTTTTCGTTTAAATTGAGAAAAATTCAAAATTTGACCCTTTGAAAGGCGCCATCTTGGAAACCAAAAACGTTTTTCGAAAGATTTTTGTAGCATTTTGTTTGTCTTAAAATGCATTTTATCCATTTACATGACCAATCTATCTCTTATAGTTTGGTCACAAAATTGGATAACAGACAGAATAACGCTTTTATAAGATGAAGTTGTGGATCGATCTATTTTACTTGCTTTCCTTTTTGAAGCCTTAATGTTGAACTAAAAACAAAGAGATAGCTAAAAGGAGAAGCAAGTAATACATATCGATCCACAACTTCCTGTATCTTTTTGAAACTTACATAATTTAAAACAGTTTTCTTAGTCAATCCAGACATTGGCTCCTCTTGCAATCCAATCAACAAATAAAAATTCATTAATAAATTATTTACTTCACTGGATCTTAATCCAGTTTTGGGGAGTTCAAAGGCATTTTTCTGAAGCATTACAATAAAGAAATAAATAAAATAATTAATGAAAATTGAATATTTTTCGTAGTAATGTTTCAACTTCCTGATCAAGATCGAACTGAACCATAATTATAAGCGACCAGGGATATTTTCATCTTATTCAATATTTAATATTGAAATTTTGTGGAAGCTTTCAATGTTTTTTTTTTTCAGTAATGTCACTTAGTATTCATGAGAAGGAAAGAGAAATTAGGAAGGAATTAATCGATGAACTTGATTATTGATGTATGTGTCAAATCAAAAACGAACATGATTTTATTATGGTTCGTGAATCAGTAATGAAGATATTGACATTTTTTATTAAGGGAAAAATTTCAATTAAATTCATTGTTAGTATTTCAGATATTTTATGGAAAATATAAAAATATAGATACTGTTGTATGATTTTTTTTCAGGAATTAATAAAGAAATTATATCTTCAATAATATGTAATTTCGATATTGGTTTCGAGATTAAGTTAGGAGATTCTAAAGCAAAAAAAAACCTGGCATTTTGACAGTGAATGGAATAAATTGTAAGGATTAGAAAATTGAATGGAAGAAATTATTGTAAAAAAGAACGTTGGATAAAAAAGGAAGAAAAATTCAATAATAAATTTGAGGGAAAAAAAAAAGCTTGGCTGAAGAGAATGAAGAAACAATAATGTTAATAAAAATTCCTAACTGCTTTGATTATATAATCCAAGTTTAGTTTTAAAAACATTTCACTTATATAATGAGTCACGGAAGAGATTTTTCTTCATAAACAAATTAAGTATTGTTCCTTAGCTTAACGACAAGGATTGACAAAATTATTATTATTATTAACAGGCCTGATAATTAGAACCATTAGATTTCTAACAGGGCATGAAGATTTGTTATTAATTGAACTAATATTTTTCCTCAATTCGTTACAGTAGAATTATAGTAATTTAAATGATGTAACAGGAATAAATCCTGTATTATTGTTTTATCATGTAAGTTCCTATATTTTATTAAGAATTGAGAAAAAATATAATAAAATACGACAGAACAAGTGAAAACTGTGGTAAAAAATAGCAATAACATTAAATCAATTGAGTTTATAAAACCACTTATAATTGGTGTTTTATTTAAATCCTTGTTGAGAGATTCATTTAAAATATTCCCGAACTTTTGAGACATTCCTGACCGTGTTACAATTTCTTTAGTTTCTTACAATAAATTTCTTTTATAAAATTTCTTCATCGATATTAAAATATTTAATAAGCTTATATGTTTTTTTCGTTCTTCTTATATTTCTTACTCTTGTGTGTGTGCTACAATATTTTTTTATCTTCTATCTGGTTTATAATTCAGGGTAGCTTTTCTAATAAGCACTTATAGCCAATAATTAGTTTTAAACTAGTTTCTTTAAAAAAATGATAAATTACGACATTATGGTTAACAAGGCAGGACATGAAAAAGGAATGGTTTTAAGTAACAGGCCTCTCACCACTGAGTCCCGGGTCGGTTCTCATGTGGGTTTCGTTGATGGTGGCGATCCGCGCTGGGCAGGTTCTCCCGTGGTTCTCCCGTTTCCCCTGCATTTCTCACACCATCCTTTCTCAGTCTTTCTCTCCGTCTGTCCTTCTTTCCGTGGGATAGTACAAAAGATCTTTCAGGTCGACGTGCTCGGCAGTCATGCCACCCACTTTCAATTAATCTAATCTAATCTAACAGGTCATGAAAGTTGACTATTCCTGTTTGTCTGTAGTTATGGTAAGGAGAAGCTATACATACAAAATATTTCAACTTGCATTTTTTTTTTTTTTTTTTTTTTTTTTCTCAAAATTTTTTTTTTCATAAACTAATATTTTTTTTTACAGTTATCTCAAATTTTTTTAAAGAAACGGTTTCTTGAATTTTTTTCTTTTATTCTTTAATACAAATGATATACTCGTAAAAACAAACCACATAATTTGTTAATATTACTTTTAATTAAAGCATGTCATTTATACGTTCCAGTTATTTAAAAAACATTCAATTTAATTCACTAGTGTTATTTTTAGTAAAAGTATAAGTGCTTCCGAAAATCATTTATCCAGATGTTACAACACAACTTCGAAAATTTTTTCCCAATTTACTTAGCAGGCAGGTGTAGAGATACACAATGAACATAAAGTTCACATTATAAAATTTTCACCTAATTTAGAAGTTGAAGAGATAAATTTTAACCCAATTAATCTACTAGAATTCAATTACTTAAATCTAATTAAAATCGGATAATTTATCAAAACCAATTAATTGCATCCATGTAAAGCCAAATTAATTTAATAAACATTAATAAATTATTTCGTTACATGGAATTAAAACAATTCAAATAAATTAGGAAACAAAAATAACCAAAAATAAAAACCTGCAATAGACAGGAAAAATAAAATTAAAACAAAAACAACAGAAACGAAGATAACCGTCATACTTTTGAGACACACTGTATGTATTCCTACCAACACACTTTAACCTTTTATTTCTTTAACGTATACAGCATAGTATCAGGATCCTTGGACGATATCACATGCATTCCTGTAACAGTGCTGTATATTGCATCTTATATGTGATGAATTATAAATTATAATTCGACAGCAATAAGTGAATGACAAATGATTACCTTTTCGCTTACGATATGGACTTACAAATAAACATACAGTAGAACCTCATTATAACGGACTAATAGGGGCTGAAGGTTGTCCGTTTTAATGAAAGTCCGGTTTATAACAAATAATTCTATATCGGTGTAATGCATCAGGGTGTACATCAATGAAAGAACAATAGTTATAGTGGAGCAAATCAGAGAACGACCGTGGGCACCAGATGGCGCGATGGTAGAATTTGAATCGATTGTTAATGTCAGTGTTTATGGCGGGAAAGTTTATGGCTTCTGATTGGCGACTCTCAAGCGAGGCAAACCTTTGTCAATAATTCTCTTAAGTCCTGGAATGATTAAGAGATCATTGTCCTCTATGAAGGTCAAAGTCATACTCTGGCTGGTCCCCATATAGCTATAAAAAGTACTTAACGACATGACTCAAAGGTTACTGAATAAAAACTGATGAGTGTGTGCGGCAATTTGTGGAATTTCAGACAATAACGAAATTAAATGATCGATAGAATTGAGAAAGCAAACGAAGGAACAACGCTACAAAGTTCCGAATCCTTCCTTGTAGCGTTGTGCCTTCGTTTGCTTACTCAATTCTTTGAATCATCGGGCACGTTAAAATTTTTTTTTCATTAAATGATCGATGTTTAATCGCTTGCTTGGAAATGTAAAACTCGTCAGATAAACATATGCATCCTTTATTATTATATTTTTTTAAAAAACTGTCCGTTATAAGCGATGTCCGTTATAATGAGGTTCTACTGTAATTGTGATTGTCCAGTTATTAATGATAATTCTGTAACAATGATTTTTTTCTATTTTCTACTAAAAAACAACCTGCGGTTTGAAGCCCCTGCATAAATTCACCCATTTAGGCCTAGGCTGTCAAAAAACAAAACAAAAAAAAAACACCCATATAAATTATACGGTATCGTACTAGCAGTCGTACCCGGCTTCGCTCCGATAAACATAGAAATTGATGCCTGTTATATTGAATAATTTGTAATGTAAACAAGACAGGGAAAGCGATTAGTAAACCAATCACAATGCTTCGCAACGTGTTTTGATAAGAAAATATAATTGATATTGATTTAATTTCCTTATTATTATAAATGTGATTGTTGCGAATGCAAAAGGCGCAATTGTTGCGTTTATTGTGATTTGCGTTTATTTATAACTGCATTATAAATGTGATTGTTGCGCACGCAAAAGACGCAATTGTTGCGATTGTTGTGATTGTTCTGCTTAATGATAATTTAATGAGATTTTAATGATACTTGTGTTTGGGACAGAAAAAAACAGGAATATTAGTCTGCTGATCTTATCAGAAGACTAAAAGAAACTAGGAGAAAATAAATGCTGCTTCCTATGAAAGTGCGTCATAGACAGCTGCTAGTTTGCCTAGGCCTAAATACGGCACTGATAGACCACCGATCATCTTAAGAGTTTTAATCACTACATTCTGACTATTAAGCAAATTCAAATAAAACGGCAAAGAATGTCATACTTTTAGAAATCTTGGAAGCTATAAATTTAGTTTGCAATAGATCTAATCTGAATATTTCGTATTGGTAGTAGTTTATTTGCCAAATTTGATATCACTGAAAATTACTTAGAAATATTTTTTATTTTTCCTTGGGTTTCTTTATCCTTATCGAAGTCCTTTTTAGATAGGAAGAAAATGTAAATGTTCTCCAGGATCTTCAGCAAAAACTGAATCTTAATTTTTTTCAATTCTTCAGTGACTGGGTTTGAGATATTCCCCATAAAACAACAAGAAAAGGGACCCACGGTCACTGCTTTACAATTGTTTGTTGATGGATTTCGCAGTGAAAGACTATTTCTTTGCAAAACGATATGTTGAGATGTAAGAAAACATTCAAATACGAGTAGTTTTACAATAAAACCCCGCTAATCCGGCATGTTCGGGACTTCAGCAGTGCCGGATTACCGAAAATGCCGGATTACTGAGCGCCGTCTAAAAATAGCCGTTATTGCGAGGATAGCGGAAATACCGCTAAAATAGAGTCAAAAGGGCTATTAATAGGTATCAGGCCATTTTTGCGTGTTCTATTGTGATTTCTCTGATTTCGATAGTGATGGAAAATGTTAAAAACAAAACAACAAAATCTATTTTTATGTAGCATTATATTTTAATATAATACATACAGTACAGTATAATTACTTTATTTCGTATATTAAGTAATATAGTACAGTACTAAGACATTATATATTAAGGTAAATAAAAAAAAACCTTAGACCGATGCCGGATTATTGAATGTGCCTAATTATCGGATGCTGGATTAGCGGGGTTTTGCTGTATTAATTATGAAGAAGAGTGGAAAGAGAGAAATAAAAACAAAAAGAAGTAATATTAAAATTACAATACAAAGGAAATATTAAATTTGAAGTGGTACAAAATAATCTCTCGAAAAATTTCAGGTAAAGAGGAAACGTTCTAAGTTTTGATTTTTATCGTATATCATTTTAACAGCAATTCGAGATCTACATTAAACTTAAAAAAAAAACAACAAAAAACAATTCCAATTTAAATTCCATTAATATGAATATATTCTTTAAGGAACGGATAAAATTATACATTAACATCCATTAAGGTAATTAGTAATATTGAAGTATTTTAGTCTGTTTGTTGAATATTAGCATATCTGTAAAACCTGAGCCAATCAATGTTCCGCAGCCTCTAGGGCTTCCTATAAAGTAGATATGTCGTACAGGGAAGCAAATGTTGATGTATGCACTTATTTACAAAGAACTTTTTAAAAATGAGCAAATTCGAAGTTTCTTGATACATAAGAAACTATGGACGTGCAAAGGATTTTTTGAGAATGTAGTCCCATATTGAATTTTGCAAAAAGATTTGCAATTTGCTGCTTTAATTTCTGAATTTGGAATTCCGAAGTTAGGGTTTTGAAGAGGCTTAAACTTTACTTTAGAATGTTTTGGTTATTAAATTCTGAGAAATAATTGAGGTGGAAGTTGGAAATCTTGAAAAGAAATTAGGTAGTTCAATTTTGTTTGGGATTAATCTTCTTTGTTATTAGTTACTTGCGTAGAGAATATGAACATTAGTAACCTAGCAACTGCATTACATTAGGGTTATTTAACGAAAACTTATTCGAAAAGACCCGAATAGATTTTAGTAGCGAAATGACACTATTAGTCTGCTATTTATTTTATTTTTTTATCTGTTATTATTAAATAGTAAAATCAGATTATCGATAAGCGGAACTTTGAAGTTGATTGTTAATCAATGAGTTTCTACTTTACTGATGAGTTAAATTTGATAGGCTGTTACAATCATGTTTCACATTTACAGAAGCAAACTTTTAACCTCCAACAATGCTTAGTTTAATAGTGAAGTCGCTTTTGTACGTTAGTGTGAAATTAGTAAAGTTGGTAAGCAACGTGAACATTAGTAAGATAGTTCAAACATAATTTGTCAGTTTTTAGTTTAATTTCTATTCAAAGTTTAATCGATAGTTGAGCACTTAACAATTTCAAACTCTTATACAGCGTACTATTATAAAAGCGAAAATCTGTAAGTTTTGTTTGTTTGTCATTCAATCATGCCTGAACAGCGCAACGGAGCGGAACGAAATTTTGCATGCAGTTATTCTTGGACACGGAGAACGACGTAGGCTAGTTTTCATCCCGGTCGATCAAGTAGTTCTCGTGGGATAAATGAAAAATTGCCTAAAATGAAAATCTTCCCAAAACTGTCCATAGATGGCGCTAGCGCAGTTTTCAATGAGTGTCTTTAAAACATTCCCAAAAACTGGCGATAAAGGGCGCTTACGCTTCAAATGTAAACGATAATTTCATTTCAGTTCCAAGTTTCGATTTTTACTTGATGTAATTTGGTGTTTCGAATAACTAATTGCAAGGCTTCCCGAGCGAAGCGACGGCAGCCGGCTAGTAAAAAAATAAATCTAGATCAGAACTTGCCAATCACTATTAAATTAGCAATGTCACATTACTAATCTTAATATGGAACGTTCAAGAAAAATTCTTCATATATTAACAAAGCTAAAAATGAAAGACACCGAGATTAAACCCCAAACATTAAAAATTATGGGAGTTTTGAGATTCTTTGAAATAATTATGTTCTTCGTAAGTAGTGCAGAAAAGCTCTACTAAATGTTGAAAAAAAGAAACAAAAAAAAACAAATTTTGCTAAACTTCACTGATGGTAACGATAAAGCAAGAATATTCTATAAATAACTGAACATCTGCATTTCCGAAAACTGTTTTCAAATCTACGACAGGTATTTTTTTTTTAAAGAGAAAAAATGGAATTTGTTACGAATCTTTGCATAATTTCAGTGCAGGTTGTTTTGACATTTTTTAACACCGGCGGTTGTCATCACGACTGCCTACAGTTGCTGTGATCTTATTCTAAAACGCCACGAAACCTAATCCACATCTTAGAAACGCTCATCCCTCTATTGTCAGGCGTGTACTGAAATCGTGTAATTCAACTACAGAAAGAAGCTTTGACAGAAAAATACTTCCAGATGTGAGTGAAATGAATGCGAATTGATCACGAAACTATTCATTCACTATTCACTCAGCGACAAATTTGAGGGAAAATATCACGGAAATAGATTGTTCCAGAAGACTGTTGATCATAAGTCTGGAAGACTGATCAATAAGTGAAATTGTTAGGTTTTTTTCCTTTTTCCCAGGATTATATATTTTAATGAGAAGAATCCGCTGACATAGGTCACCTCTGTGACCCCTTGAACAGCGTTGGACGAAACACAGAAGAAGAAAGAAACAGCCATGCCACTGCCGGGATTCGAACCCAGGTACTGGCGCACTGGTCGCCACGGCTGGCCGCCGCCGAGACCGCACGACCACGCCAGCACGGCTTTCCCAGGATTAACTTTGTTTCTAATGATAAATTAAATTCAGATTTATAGAAAATGAAATTTTTTATACTACAACATTCCTTCCTTTTATCGAAGTTGGCCAACTAGGGACCACGTAACTAACTCAACCTGACAACGTCAGGGCGAGGATAGTGAAATTCAAGAAAGGGGGAACGAGAATTATACCCCGTCCAGGATAACCCTGAGATAGTAAGTCCCAGGTGGAAACGGATGAAACACAGAAGAAGAAACAGCCATGCCACCACCGGGATTCGAACCCGGGTACTGGCGCATCGGCCACAACGGCAGCCCGCCGGCTAAACCGCACGGTCACGCCAGCATTATTATTATTATTTTATAATATGAAGAAAATACAGTTCCTAAATCTATACTCTTCGTTTAATTACTAAATACACAATACCCAAAAACGTCTTCTTTAACAACAACAACAACAACGATATTTTATTTTTTTCAATAGAAAACTTCTTCAATACAACAATTTTCAAAAAATGTTTACAATAAAACACATGCAAACAATACATAAACCGTCCGTGTTTACAATATAGAACAGAAACGATTTATGTAGATTCTGTATTGTAAACACGGTCGGTTTATGCATTGTTTGTTCGTGTTGTATTGTAAACATTTCTCCTAATGTTTCATAACGAATTCAGTTGAAGAAGAGATTTCTTGTCCTCAGTTATTCAACCTCAAGAAGTTTTCACCAAAAGAAAATGAAATATCGTTGTTGTGATTAAAGAAAACACTTTAGGAGTATTGTGTATCTCATGATAAAAAGCAATTTACATCCTCACTATTTTTGGTACACTAACGTATAAAATTGGTCAACAGCGAAAATCGCCGGATTCCGAAGTTCTACACTATTTACTCTTTTCCACGTTGTCGATGCGTGTTTTGAATTGCAATCGGTATTAAACTGCATAACTGACATAACTAAGCATTTATAACTAAAATAAACACTGTATGCATGCAGTCGTCTTCAGTTTCTTTTACGATAAAGGATTATTATCAAACAAGTTAAAAGTAGAAGTAATAAACAGTTTAATATTCATGTAATCACAGAATGTAACACAAAGAAATGCAGCGCGTACCATGGTTTGAAAGCAAACTCCGCCCTCGGGACGCCGAAGCGGTAAGCGTTATGTCATGTCGTATCACGAATTAACTGTCACAATTAGGAATGATAGCAATTTGTGGTAAGAGCGATGCGTCAGAAAGCGACTTGTCGTAAAGCGGGTATGCATACAGTAAACTAATTATTTCATGTAAGTGAATAATTGTTTTAAGTTGTAACTAGACGGCTGCCTGTTATTTCGCTGCGGAAGCCTCGTACATGAAACGTCATTACAATTAATGAATGGAAAACAACATTGTATTTATTCAAACAACCAAATTACATCAAGTTAACTAAAACTCAAAACAACAACGAAAACTACAATAAAATTTAACTTGTAACAAATACGTGCAATACAATATTTAAAATTCTAAACAATTTTTCTCTATATTATTTTTTGGTTTTACATTCTGAAATATTTTCTTTATCTAAAAGACATGATGAGTTGACCATGTAACAATACGCCTGTTGCCTAGCAACGCGTCCATTGTTGCGGATGTACACAGTTTTTTTAATAACAAATTTCCGATGTTAAGGTCTGTTAAGGTAAGCTATGAAATTATAGCACTAATTCCTGTGATTTGATTATCAAGACAAGCGAATAAACAAATTTATATGATGTAAATAAATCTAAAAAAGTACAACTAATCTATTAAACTAATTACGGGTTTAATGGTAAACATTTCAGACAAGAGCTCTAACTGATATAGTTCTCCGTAACATTTTAATGTGTGATGCTGTAAATATGTCTTTGTTACGTAGTAATCATCCTAGTTAGTTTACTTAAAAAGTACGGTTCCATATTTAAGTGCGGCATTCACTTTAATAAGGAACTGCTACTGTAGACTATTTTGTCGAATAAAACTTGACCAAAGGAGCATTCTGTATAATACCTCAAAGAAAACAATACAAAATCGCACAATTACTAAACAACAACAAAAATCACTGAGCTAAAGCTCATTCAGCTTATAAGCTCAGTGATTTTTGTTGTTTTGTAGTTATTGTGCGATTTTGTATCGTTTCCTTTGAAGTTTTAACTTGGTTCGTACGTTAATTTGGATTTAATTACTAGCATTTAATTAGAATAAATTCTTATTAGTCTAAGCGAGTTGCTAGCGTGAATTTATTTTTACCCTCTTTTATTGTCAATTTGATTTTTTATGTATTTGAACTGAGGGGTCATTGTTTTAATTGTTTGTCCGTTTGGAGTATTGTCCCTTTTCACTGAACTGGGTTATGCTGGGCGGGATCGGTCTGAAGAGCGTGTTAAACCCGTAACGGCGCCGTCTCCGATTCCCAGGAAAATATCCAATATAAGCTAAGTGATTTTTGTTGTTGTTTAGTTATTGTGCAATTTTGTATAGTTTTCTTTGAAGTTTTAACTCGGTTCGCACGCTAATTTTGATTTAATGTATAATACCTATGGAAAGAAATAAACTATGAAGAAAAAAGGATAAATACCCCAGCTAGAACTGGGATTCTAACCAATGTACCAATGCTACCGTTTCAACCAGTTGGCTAAGTTCTAACTTCCGGTGAGAAATTTTAAAATTTTAAGTGCGGCATTTAAAATTTTAAAAACGCATAAAACTGAGTTCACTGATCTGTTTTTTGAAATTGTGATACCGCGAATCCAAGTTGGACCATTTATGGTTTCCTGACCATTTCAGTTGGATCCGCCCAGTATCTTACATCTCAGTGAACTCGGAAAACGTATAAAAAAAAATGAAACATCACAACGGCCCTCCAATTAATTAAAATAAAGAATAAAAAGGCCAAGCAATTAATTCACGCTAGCGATCGCTTAGCATGTAAAGGATTAATTGTTAAACCCTTACTAACGTCCGATTATCGCAAAAGTTACAATGATATTTGATTTAATAACAGGCAAATCGATTAAAGATTGAATGCTGTAAAGTTGAGACTTTTACGAACATGAAGCAAAATCTTCTGCTTAATATTAACTTTTTTTTTCTTCCAAAAACTAAGTTTGCTGTAACTATTTTCTAGAAGCTTCTTTCTTGGGAAATAGAACAGACTTTTTAAATAAAGATTAAGCTGAACGCGATTTTCTTCAATGAACAATTGACTTGCGTCTTTTTATTGACATTACAAAAGCAAGAGGGAGACGATGCGAAATTTGAATCTATGAATATTAGAACACCAATACGATCTCTCGTGCCAAGAAATGACTTTTTGATATGAATTGCACTTTTTTGCGATTTTGAAAAATGAGTCCATTTATGATTTAGGTCGACTGGGTTTTTGGGATTATTTTTTTGTTGAAGTAATCTTAAATCGATGAGAACCAGAAGCTTTTGTGAAATGGGGTAACCAAGAAGAATTCAGGAAATGAGACAACTATGAAATAACAAATCAGAACGTAGGAAACAAAATTGTGAAATAAAAGACAAAATAAAATGGTGTATATAGATTTGGAAGTAATGGTTGAAAGTAGAAAATTAAACAAGGATTGTTATTTTTTTTTTAAAAAAAAATGTGATTCAACCAGTTTTATTTGTAATTTCGTTTTAAGGCAATTTAGATTTATGTTTTTAGATTTTTTTAAAGTTTACACTTAACGCCTTTTTTATTTCTAAGTAAAACTTAAAGGATGGAAATTGAAAATGGAAAAGGATTTAATAAAAATAAAGAATAAAAAAGCCCCGTAGGCTTGAAAAAAACAGTCTCTCGGCGGAGAAACTAGTTGCTCTTTGTATAACTCTTATTCTTGTATAAATTAGTTTTGTTAACTTAATCAGGTAGTATGGCTTTATTAATGGTGTTATTTAATAAAAGTCGACTTTGTTTTGGAAGGTATTTCATATGTTAATGTTCTCAAAGTTTTGCAAAAATTAAATCTGAAGCATTGCGTTCTTTTATACTAGTAAAAAAAACACAATAAAACATCAACTATCCGTGATTATCAGGGGATGCTAGAACCTGGATAATAAAACTTATGAAGATGCTAGAACCTGGATAAT
>JAFIDM010000179.1:32420659-32474007 GCA_023159025.1 Thereuonema tuberculata | reverse complement strand
GATAATACAACTTATGAAGATGCTAGAACCTGGATAATACAACTTATAAAGATGCTAGAACCTGGATAGTACAACTTATGAAGATGCTAGAACCTGGATAAAACAACTCATGATTAATCCAAATCCAAATTACACTTTATTGGATTAAATACATAAAAAAAAAGTTAGATATTCTTGTAGCAGGCTAATATGTAACTAACATTTTAAAACTTATTGAAATAGAAAATACGTAATTTTTATTTGTTTAAAAATAAGGATTAAAAAGAAAGAAAAATCTTACAGATTTCTGTATAGAGTATAATGTTTCTTACAGAGTATAACGGTTAATTAGACCCCACGGATTTTATCTGAAGTTCAGTTATCCGTGTTCAGATAAACAGTGTTGTACTGTATTTTTACAACACTGGATTACCTTGTCTAGAATCTAGATATAGAAAAGAAATAAAAAAAATACTTTTTTTGTTTCTTTCTATTTTTAGGTTCTGGAAAATCTTAATCTTAACTCACAATTTTTTAGAACCCAATCCAAGATATAGTGTGACTTTTCCTTTGTTAGAGAGAGGAGACGTATTTTCAAATTTAAGTAAATATTAACCTTTAAATACAAGATGGAGAAAGTGACCCCTCAAAAACTAAAAGCAAGAAAATAAAAAACAAGAACAAAATATGGAATTCAAATCCTTGGGCAGCACTCAGGCTACCACAAAAGGAATTTGACCACAAAAAGAGAAAACAAATACAAAAAAAAATGTATAAATAAATAAATAACAAACCCTCTGATGGGCAAAACAAAACATTTAATTCAAATAAGAATGCCTTTTGAGTCGAGCTGATACTCTGGGACGGCCGTTTCGCGCTTGTTAGGCTCTCATCAGCCAGTGCAAGACTCAAAAGGCGTACGAGGGGTGGTATTATGAATACAAGATGGAGAAAGTGACCCCTCAAAAACTAAAAGCAAGAAAATAAAAAAATAAAAAATCAGCTCGACTCAAAAGGCATTCTTATTTGAATTAATTGCTTTGTTTTACCCATCAGAGGGTTTGTTATTTATTTATTTATACATTTTTTTTTCTCTCTTTTTGTGGTCAAATTCCTTTTGTGGCATCCTAAGTGCCGCCCATGGATTTGAATTCCACATTTTGTTCTTGTTTTTTATTTTCTTTCTTTTAGTTTTTGAGGGGTCACTTTCTCCATCTTGTATTCATAATACCTCCCCTCGTATGCCTTTTAAGTCTTGCACTGGCTGATTAGCTCTGGCTGATGAGAGCCTTACAAGCTCGAAACGGCCGTCCCAGAGTATCAGCTCGACTCAAAAAGGCATTCTTATTTGAATTAACCTTTGAAGTTTAATAATTTATTTGGGATTTATGAATTGTTTTTACAAAGGCTATATTATGAAGATAAAATTGAAAAGTTATGTAATAGTTACAATGTGCAGAACTATTTTCATGATTTACACTTCAAAATAGAGAATAAAACAGTTTCCTATATAAATACATTTCGGATGTTTTACTTTGTTTTTGATTTAATTAATGAAATATATATTATTTAAATATTTACTTATAAAAACTGATCATATTAAAAATTTAGCCAGATTGTTTTTAAAATGTAAATCTTCTTGTTTTGAATTTTAAGCCTTAGCCTTAAGAATGTATGTACAGTAGTAATTGCAATTGAATCGCAAATATGAAAAAGGTACTAAGTCATAGAAATACCAAACTGAGAAAACAAAGAAAAATCCTTCCACTTTCAAAGCTAGAGCCAGCAATTAAAAATCCATTGATGTGGTGTGAAACGACTGTGAAGCCAACCCATGCCTGTCATCTGTTTATTTTTAGGTCAGTATGCAAATGTACAAAGACATAATTAAAAATTTCGACTTTGTACCTTTTTCCAGATTATGGGTGACTTAGGTACCTTTTTCCATGTTTTGCAATTATATTGTCGCATTTTGAAGTTAAAATAAAAGGTTTTATTTCAATTTTTTTTAGTACAAACTTAATCATATAAGTTATATACATATGTTGTATATAGTATCATACGGCAATGTAACACTAGTGCAAAAATAATGAAAAAATTTAAAGCAGTATTCATGTTTTTGACCTCCTGAGACTACTGTAAAAGCCTGATTTAGTTCCCATTTAAATGCTGCATGATCCTAACTCAAAATGTACAAAAAGCTGAC
This sequence comes from Thereuonema tuberculata, assembly GCA_023159025.1. Classification (NCBI taxonomy): domain Eukaryota; kingdom Metazoa; phylum Arthropoda; class Chilopoda; order Scutigeromorpha; family Scutigeridae; genus Thereuonema; species Thereuonema tuberculata. The sequence continues at coordinate 32,471,822 of JAFIDM010000179.1, read as the reverse complement.
TTAGTATCTTTTTCACATTTGCGATTCAATTAAGAGTGACAGAATATCAGTTTTTTTTTAAATATTCATCCAGTAATGAAAATATTACAAAAAAAAACGAAGGATAAAAACGCACACAATTAAAGATACAGCTATTGAGCTATTATTGGACTTATCGTATCGGGAATCAAAAATAGACTGTTTCTACCTTCCTAGCGATCCTAGTACTCAAAGCTCGGTGGAATCAACAGAAATATAAATAAAGGACAACAATAAACAAAACAATGACCTTTTGAGTTAAAAAAAATTCATCAAAATACAAAGTAAGGATAAAAAGGGCAATAAATGAATTCCCGCTAGCACAACGCTTAGCTTAAGAAATAATTAGAAAACAAGAAAAGTTTTAAGGTAGGAAAAAGAATGGAACCTCCAAGCATAAATTAAAAAGCAAGAAAAACACATTAAAAGTAAAAGAAAAGAAATTCATGTGCCAGTCTCCACTGGCCTCAAATGAATTGTCTGTAGGCATCAAATTAAGAAAAACGCCTAAAAATTATTAAACACATTAAAAATGGACCTAGTGTTTATCAGTGCAAAGCGACATCTCCGAACAGCTGTTTCTCGGTAAATTGCCGATCATCAGCGGAGACTAGTCGCTATAAACCCCTAGGTCCAAGAAAAGTTTTAGCTGGTATTATGTTATTCAGTATGATATGACTAATTCAACTCAAAATAATTACGATGTGATAATAATTAAAATAATAAATAAATTTGGGATATACTTTATTTTAGTCTGTGTAATAATGACAAAATTACTATCTTTTTTACATAATTCTGCTGGCGATTATGCAGAAAAAAAGTAATTTTGAAAAAAAGCTTCGTTTAGTAGAGATTTTTGAATACAAAAAAAAAAAAAATTAATTAAAAATATTGAAAATCGGAAAACATGAAATTGAAGAATTTAAGATATCAATAGCTTAGTCGCTTTCAAATAAACTTTGATAACCTCTACAGGGCAAAATATTACATTGTATTAATATTTAGGGATTTCCAACAGTTTATCACAACAATCACAGCAATTGCGTCTTTTGCATTCGCAACAATTTTATGATTTATAATAATAAGGAAATTAAATTATATTTATAATTATATTTTCTTATACGTATCAGAAGACGTTGCGGAGCATTGTGATTGGTTTACTATCGCTATCCCTACCTTGTTTTCATTAAAGTCTTTTGTTAATTACGAAATTCTAACTTCAGAATTATTCAGCTTTTCGAAGTAAATATTCAAATATTACGAATTTATATAAATATTCAAATTTTAACTAATCCTTTAATTACCGTCTCTTCATTTAACTGCACATGGCATTTATTTGAATATGTTTTCAAGAAACCCATTAAAACTAACCGCGGTGAGTATATCTATACCCAATTACAATTGTACTTCTACCGCATTATTGAAAAGTCATCTTCTGCGTATTTGATTATCAAGGTAGAATTCTGTTAATGTCAGAGAATACATTTCTAGACTCGAACCGCTGAACTTTTTCCACAAGAGACATAACATTATGGTTTTCTTGCTTTTAATCTTCTGTTTAATTGAAATTCAGGACGGATGCTGTTAGCATAGAGGAATGCTTACAATATCGATTCAGTATAATGAGCTAAATACTGAAGTTAATTAAAACGGGCTCTAATTTTGGCGCCAGACTACCTTTTTTTCCTAGGTCTGTTAACAATAGCTAAAGATTTTTTATTCCATCACCGCAGTTTGTAGATTATTGCATCTTTCCTAATTGAGGAATGTAAGACATTGTAAAATATTTGAGGCTTTGTAAAGAAAGGATTGACTTGATTAACGTTCAAGATTCATTTTTTAATTAACATTTGATGATGTTAATTTTTAATAGTTTACTTGTGAGTTCTGAACGTTTGATTTTATGATGTTTACTCCAGCTAAACTTTATAAATAATAAATGGATTTTACAGTAATTAAGAATCGTTAAATTTCGTTTATTTATTACTATTAATTTTCACTGCCCTTTCTTCTTTGATTTACTTTCTTTTAATAATTTGAAAAGATTTCTCTTTTCAATTTACTTCAATGACGCTTAAGTTCAGGAAATATTAAGTCTATTAGATCTTTAATTAAGGTCCTAAAAGTAAATTATGAAATACTGAGAAAGAAGAAATACCCAAAATGAACCCCTCTTCCAATAACTTAGTTTCTTGCATTTGTAACGTACGTACAGCTTCATCAAATCTAACATATGAGGAATACAAACGGATTTGATAGTAAATCAATTTGAATTGCAGTAATCAAATCAATTGTTAAATGAGACCAAGACAATATTACAGCAAAGCTGTTTCACTCTCATCAGCGACGAATTAATGATTATGTTTTTGTTAGGCGCTAAAAATATTCATTCGTATTCAGCTGGCATGTGAATTCATTAAGTTATTTTTACTTAAATAATCATGAAATTTCAATGTAATTGTCGCATATAAAAAGAATATCTGAATTAGTAGAACCCTTTACAATATCTGGTGCGCGAGGCGGTTTAACAATTAGTGTATTTCCGGTTTCAAAGTTTGCAGTTTCCGGTGCGACTCGCATTTGCAATGACCATCAACAAAAGCACAGGTACAACACATGGACAGATGTATGTGGCCTGCTCACGCGTCGGAAAACCTTCTGATTTATTCGTGTAGCGCCATACGGAAAAACAAAAAATATTGTGTATCCAAAAGCATTTCAATAAACAGAATTAAAACACAAACACTTTCTTTCTTTGAGTGGCATTGTAATGCATGCCGAATACAGCTAGTTTTACATATATAAAAAAAATTATAATAATTCTGAGCATTTATTGGGTAGCTTACTATTGTAAATTGGTTGGGAATTTACAATTTAATTGCTAATTGCAAACGATTGGTACATTTTTTGTTTTTAGAAAATACAGTTTTAGTCTCTTGTATTTTATTTTAGCAGGGATTTCTTTAGTTCGCTACTACGATTCGACTTCTTATTTTTCGTTGTTTGCTGGTCAAAAAAAGGATTTGGGATCCACTGACATAGGGTAAAACTGAAGTACAAAAGAACTTGACAGTGTGATTTTTATTATGCATTGGTTATGGGTCAATCAACTATTCTTTGTATCTAAGTGTGTCCCGAACACAAATTTAATAAATATTGTTTCTGGAAATAATTATTGGACTTTATTTTTACCCCAAAGTATTATTAGGTCATTGATCAGAAGCTTTACAGTGACCGATGATAGGTTAATTACGAATATTTTATTATTTTTACAGTAACTTAGGAGATAATGTTTCCCCGCGAGTATTTGGTTTTCCTGTCACTTCAGAGACTTCGCAAACTCCCAAAGCGAATGTTTTAATACAGATTGCTATTAAATGTACAAAATATATGTTCAATAGTAGTAACTGATAGTAAGGATATGCGACAATGACAGGGAAAAGTAGGCTGTTTGTTTTGTCCCGCAGGGACAGTAACGCAGGGGACAAATTACCACCATAATCTCACTGAATAAAGCAAAATATTGCTCTTCCAATTAAAGAAGTGCTCTGCCTGTTATCTTAACTAAATCTTCATTCACTAATCGTTAAAATGTGCTCCATAGGAAGTTAGATTTTTGATTTTTGTTTGTTAGGAAATCATTATGTTGTCACTTGCGTTTAGTACAAAGAATAGTTGATTGACCCTTATACAGTTTTGAAATAATGCCAAAGGTCTGTTATTTTTTTAATCTTATGATTAAAACTATTCAATTATGTACATACTCATATATTTCTTATATTCAATGCTTCCATTCCTTCCAATGACTGTTATACATCTTAGTCATCAATTTCCATTTTCTGAGAAGTAAGGAAATAAGAATGGTAGAAATATACAAAGAGTAAATTAAGTACTTTAAAGTATATTTTGATTCTCGTTTCACTTGAGTGGAATTTGGCGCTGCTAAATTGAGGCCACTTTTTACCATTTAACCCAAGAACCTGAAGCAGCAATTTTTTTCCCCAAAGTTCGCTCATCATTCCATCATTAAAGAAAGAATTGAAAGCGAAAGGATTTGAAAGAAAAAGAGTAGAGTAATTGTGTGTCGTTAAGAAGATTTGTACAAGAACAAGAAAAAAAGAAGTAGTAATGCAATTGTAGTTTAACATTTCAATGACATCAAAAGAGGAGAAGAAAGAAAAAAAGTCTAAATTACTTTTCCCTGAAGAAAGTTTACAGAAGTTAAAGTGGTGAGATTTAAAGATGAAGAAAGGAATCAAAGAAAGAAGTTGATCTTTGAAATTCAATGAATGGCTTCTAGGTTCTTAGAAGCAATTTAGATAAATGTTAAAAGCTGTACTTGAATCTTTAAAATCTTTAAAAAAGATTTTAATACAAAATTCAAATTTTGGCGCCAAAGGCACCGGAGCTTTTTTGATTTAAAATAGGTTTTTGAATAACTAGAAAGGAATTCTCCAGGGAGAAATTCTATTGATTAATCATCCAAATACATATAAAAGAAAATGTTGGGTTTTTCTATCCTGCGAAACCATACCACACTGAAATACAAATAAGGTGTCAAATGTTAGATATACCATTGAGGAAACATTTTATGTATTAAAAAAAAATACATCAAATAAACTAAAATCTAAAACGTCAAATTAAAAATAAATTAAAGCTTAAATTCTAAAAAATACACGCAATAGAATATTGAAATCTATTTGTAACAGTCAGAAATTACTTCTGCTGATAGGTGGTTGGTCAAATAACAATACTGAGTTGCCAGGCAACACGCGCGCGAAATTCCATTGTTGCGGACAACGTCGATCATGCAACAATAAGTCTGTTGCCAGGCAACGCGCATGCGAATTGTTGTGAAATTTAGTTAATGGTGCACATACTCAGGGATGCGCGTGCACAATTTTTTTTAATAATTCAGAAGATTTTATTGAAATAAATTTGTAATCAAAATTGATAAAAATATCCCTTCATTCTTAAAAGGAATTTTCATCGAGTTCTGTTTTTTCAAATTATGTTGATTTTAGATATGAGACTTTCCACCAAACTCATAGTTTTTTCAACATCAATATCCAAAGTTTGGGACTCGCTGGTCTATTCAGTCATTTTCTGTCAATGCTTATGAAATATCTTCCATCTTTATTGCAAGTTCAAATTACATTTTTTATATTTTTTGTACATAAATGTAATATTATAATTTTTCTGTTCTTGTACGACCATCTACATTGTTGTTAAAGTTTTCACAATCTCAGGTTTCATTGTGTTCATTCCTATTCAAAAACAATCAGCACTTTTGTTTTTGCAACTTTTTTTTTAAGTAATTGTAAATTTCAACCCTATAAGCTGATTTTCAGAGAATGAAGTGATCTCTTCGTAGATGATCTTGATTGGCGGAAAAATATCGTGAGAAACACATGCTATTCAGATGACACTTTATCTTATATAAATCAGTTTATTTTAAATCCACAGAAAATTAATGTAGGGAACTTTATTTGTTGTCGTCATCGTCGTTTAACTAGAAGTTGGTGTCCATTACTCCTCCGTTAAGTGTTTCTAGTGCTACATCCCTTTCATTTCTTGATTTCTTGAAATTTTCTTAGTCTTCAGTTTCTGTAGGTTTTCTTCTTGTTGCCTTGAAATTGTTTAATGAGTTCCGTGAATATTGCAGGCAAATCCTGCTTTCAACTTAAGAACATAAATTAACTAATTAGTAATTTACAAATTTGTTGTAAAAGAACTTTGTTTTCCCAAATTGTTCTCATTCTGCACTTCTGAGATACATATCGATGATTTGAAGAAAAAAAAATTTCATAGGTTAAGTAATTGCTATTTTTTTTGATGATTTAACGACAAAAATTTTGTTGTATCGGTTCATATTGACTCTCCTAGAATTTAGTGCAATGTTGAATATTGTTTGATTTACATTTGTTGAACTGTCTGATAAGGAGGTCCAGTTTGGTTTAACTCTATAACCTGTGCAACCTGATTGCTATTCAATAGTCCTTTTATCTAATATGAAGAGAACGAAGAAAAACACTTACAGAAATAAAACCACTAACATAAATGTATGAAAAAGAAATTCGTGCAGAAAATCAATAAGAAATATAAATCAAATACTGCACATAAATAAATATTCACAGCTTTGAGTTTATCCTCAGTGGGAATCGGGTGCTGTATTTTCTTCCCCATTACTCTCAGCTGATAAAGAAAACTACGGATTGTAAATAGATAAAGGAAAACCGAAATCATTTCGATCAAAAAGAAAAAAAAAAACAAAATTTGACTTCATTCAATTTTAATAATCCTGTTGTGAGATCATTTATTTATCTAAAATAATATTGTAATGGTGATTGTGAGAGTTTTTAGGAGCGAAAGACAACGGGTCAAGTTCTGGAACTGAACTGAATTAAATTATTAAACGAAAAACATTAGTTTTTATAGATTATACATAGAAGAATTTGATTGGAAGATTAATTAAAAATATACATCATGATTGGCTAAAAACATAACGAGCTTAAATTAATTAACTAATTAAACGGCTGCAACGGAAAAGAATTTAAAAATAAACAGAACATCAGTAATAAGGAAATAGAAAAGGAATAAATAACGGTTAAAGATAAAAATTAGTAAAATACAGATAAATAATTTCTACAAAAAAAATACAATTAATGATATCTATAATATTTACGGTAACGTTACAATATGTTAAGGTTATCAGTCAAATTTTCTTAACATAAAAATTAGATTGAAATAATATACAGACTATTTCCGAAATATATTCAATAAATTTTATTTACAATTTTTTTTTGAAAATATACTTATTTCCATGCATAATTTGATAAATAATATCTTGGTCAATATAATAACATCAGCATAAAAAAGAAATTTAACGTGAAGAAAATCAATAAGGAATAGAATTTGAGTTTATTTATGTGCAGTATTTGATTTCTATTTCAATGTACTTTTTAATAAGCTATTCAATATTATTTTTTTTATATTATCAGTTTATATTTAGGTGTGGTTTACTTTTTCTCAAGAAGTTGTCTGAATTGTGAAAAAAGAAACCAAATTTTCCGTTACTTCTAGGAGTTAGTTGATGTTGCAACGAAACAAAGAATGGTGATGGAATGTAATTTATCCAAACATTGCAGATGGCGTCTTTTCCGACAAATACTCATTACCTGCAGTTTTTCATCTAAATGAGTGAAATACCAGTAGTTCTATTTATCTCTTCGTCTTAACCAACATCGTCTTAATTCCTTTTCTTTTCTTTTTTTAATCCAAGATTCTCCCTTCTACATTTCTCTCCTTTTAGATGATTTAAGATTTTATCCTTATCTCCTCTGTTTTCAGTTTCCTTCAACTTAGCTTTATGATTTGTCTGCCTTTTACGATTCACCGTTTTTTTTCTTATTCCTTCCATTTATTTTTCTCCAAGTCCCATTCTTTTTCCTTTACTTTTACTTTTTTTACACCTGTTTATGATCTCTTTTGTAGTTTGTTCCAATCTGAGTTTCGCTACAGTTTATGGGTTTTACCTTCTTTCTTTGAGCTTAACTTTTTACCGTTCGTGTCGCATTTTTTTACGTTCATTTGTTGCTCTTACGTCATTAAACGAAACAGCCAATCAAAATTGTTCAATGGCTTCCAGGAAGTGTCTTCTGAACCAAGCAGAAGCCATTTCTTGAAATTACCACAAAGACCTTCTAAAAAACAATCGACAGAGTCACTGAACACATAAATCACAAAACCCTTTCTCTGGAATATCTCAACAACTTTTAAGTTAATGAGTTTCTCCTGGATAAAGCAGAACTGGATAGTTACACCGCCTGTGTAATCGAAACTTTGAAATAAACCATTATCGTTTACTTTTTTATGATGTTCGTTTTATTCAACTTTAGCAACATTTTATCGGAATTTTTATCGGATTTTATTCAGTTAAGATAAGATCCACGACAAATCGTGTTTCATTTTCTTAAGGAGGAACTGAGCACCGTAACAATGCAGTGCACGTGTCCAATCGAATCCCGCAATGCGTGCGAACTGGTGAAAGTCTTCCTTTTTTTTTTTTTATCGCTGTTATTCGTAGCACGTAATTCGGATCCCAAATAAACGGAAGAAGCGATTCCGTGTCTTCGCCACCAAATAGTAATAACTATCTCTGAAAACTTACAGGAAAAAAAAATGGAAAAGTAAACTTGAAAATATGGTATGTTTTTACAAAGTTCATGAAACTAAAAACAGTGAAAAATTGTTCAGCTTAAATAGTTGATATAATCATTTACTTAAAAAATTCTATTACTGAAATCATTTTGAGTTTCAGAATTAAATGTTGATAGCAATTTGTTTTACCTAGGGTGCGAATTAAAAATTTGTAAAATTAATTGAAATTTAAAGCATCAAATTAATGTGCGTATAACGTAAGAAAGAAAAAAAAAATAAAACGCACAAGACTAAGAGTTTACTGATCTGTTTTTTGAAATTGCGATACCGGGAATCCAACATGGACCATTTCTGGCTTCCTGACCTTCGTCAATTGGATCCGCCCAGTATCTTACATCTCAGTGAACTCGAGAAACATATAAAAAGAACATCAAAACGGCTCTGCAATTAAAAAACATCACAAAACCTAAATAAAGAATAAAAAAGGCCAATGAGCGGACGCTAGCGAGTATTAACTCATTGGCCCTTTTTTTTCTTTATTTAGGTTTTGATATTTTTTAATTGCAGGCCCGTCTTAATGTTTCCTTTGTTCTATTTATATGTTTCTCGAGTTCACTGAGATGTAAGATACTGGGCGGATCAGTAAGCCAGGAAGCCAGAAATGGTCCATCTTGGGTTCCCGGTATCGCAATGTCAAAAAACAGTTCAGTGAACTCTTAGTCTTGTGCGTTTTATTATTTTTTTTTCTTTCTTAATTAAATTTTAACTTTACAAATGTAGACCTTTGTTCAATCGTTCTCACATATAATAATTCCCAGATTTTTTTTAATTTTGTTTTTTCTAAATGATAACTTGTGAAGACAGTTAGGATTCATTTATGGTAGCCCAGTGAGCAGTGACATTCTATTGGTCTTATTTGTAATAAAAAATCGAATATACACTTTCTGCAATCAGATATATAAAAAGGAATTTTGCTTCTCATAAATGAAACAAGCTTTTCACTAACAACCTATTCTTGATGGTGGTAATTCCGATATGTGTAGGCCTGTGAACAACCCCCCTCCCTCACAAAAATTCAGGACCCAAGTACCTAATGCGGTAACAGGCCACCCCTGCCACATTAAGGTCAAAATCATATATTCGTAGCCAAAAATATGGCGATAACACACACAATTTAATATTTCTCTCTTTTAAACATTTCAGAATTCCCAAAATTCGACTGCCTTTCACTGGTTGTGTCCTAACAACTACTTAAAATATTTACTTAAAAGTTAAAAATTCAAATCTAAATTGATTCTTGGAATTCATAAGCTGATTAAATCTTAAATTAACTATATTTGTTATTTTTTCCTACAACTTCTTTAACTTATTTAAAAATGTGAATGTTTTCAATTATAAAATGGCGTAAAGAAACAATTCAGTTATGATATCGTAGAAGCTTTATAATGTGACCCTTAAGGAAGTCGTAAATAAGACATTCTTGCACATAACCATGAGCATTGTAATGCAGAATAGCTCTATGCAGGCGGTTAAAGCAGAAAAGTAGTTAAAATAAAATGTAGACTTAATTATAAAAGAAAGCCTAAAAGTGATAAGCTAATTCATATAAAGTATTTTTACGTGCATAAATTTCTAGTAAAAAAGTAGCAAGTAAAAAAAACTTTTTAAAAATACAATTTTTTTTAAAAATATTAAAGATATATTTACACTTTATTTTTTTTCGGTTAAGACTTAACGGCCCCAATGTTGAATTGGGACAACCTGTCTCCCTTGTGGGGGGGGCCACGCCTATGAAACCCATTTCTGCAATATTGTGGATAGAGACATTTTTGGAATGGGAGTAATCATATGATATTTGTCCAAATTGATGGTCATACCTCTTTATTTCTGTGATAGTGCAGCTTTCCGACTGATATGTTAAGAGATCCTAGATCCCATCCACGACTTTTCCTTAGGTCTGGAACTCGTTTTCTTGGATAGTAATACACTTCCAGAAACGCACTGTCTGTGTATGAATATCTGGGAAACAAGAAATTTAAAGAATGGATTGGCAAGCCAGGAAACCATGAACCCCTCTTGTAACTATCCGTTTCAACTATATCCCAGAACTACCTACAGAATAACAACTGTTATGACGCTGGAGTGGAATGTCTCCATATTGTGAGATCTGAAAGCAGTCGAAAGCATGAAAATTCTTTGTAAACCTGGATATAGTGATTCAGTTTCAGCTAACCTTGAATCACTAACATCTAAATCGGTATATTCAAATTTTCACGATCAAACAGAGTTCTATTTCATAGAATCTTTTTTATCATTGCATCAAATGAAATATCCATAAAAATTTTTGTATTTTTATAGTTCATAGAATATTTTCATTTATGTCTTCCATCCTTAATTTTTTGCATCGTTATATTTTTAACAGCTACAATGTTTTCTTGAAACGTGTTTTTAATTTCCAAATTCCAAAATGTTTTTCCAAGTTTTGTTTCTTCTATTTATATGACATCTGAAAAGAATCTAAATTATTGAATATTACATCAAATAATACGATTTTTGTTTCAATTATATAATAATAAAAATAATTTTTGATATCTACAAGAATATTCTATAAGCGTATGATTGGTAATCGAAATGTAGAGTTTGAGAAACATACAATTAATTGTATATAACAAAAAACTACTAATCTTAGTTATTTATTACTTTCAAAATATTTACATAATACAGCAGTATTCACATTAATTGTGGTCCAATATGAAAACTGCCAAAAATCCCAATAACCAGTAATTACTCCTTTTCAGGTGTGGAGGGGTAATAGCACTGATTTATTTTCTAATTAGGTAATTTTTTGCCTGTCTGCGTGAATTCGATTCCAATAGATTTCCATGACTTTGCTACCAAATGGAAGTGGAGGACTTTATCGCAGGTTGTGGAAAACACTGCAGGTTTCGTTCTCAAGGTCGCGTCGGACACAGAGTATTGATTGCTGGTGTGAGTGTGTGAGATCAAGTAGATGGTTTGGCAGAAGCTGTAACAACCATGAATACATTACTTTGCATATTCCTAGAGATGATTGATACACTTTCTAAGTGCTTGGAAGCTTTTGTTTTTTTTATTTTTTTGTACTTCGTTATAATCAATTCACAAATTTCAATTGATGTTGAAGACGAGAATAGAAGAGAAGGTGGAAAGAGAATGAAAAATTCGCTTCTTCCCAATAACCCTTAAGCTGAAGTGACAATAGAGAAGGAAGTGCAGTTTCTTTCTGCTGCTTGTTAATTTCCTCCTCTCATTACCAATTAAGATCATAGTTATCAGTAACATTTGATGTTACTGTAACGTTACAACTTAATAGTTGATTATAATTCTTGACATTATTTCAGTTTACAAAACAGTACTTTTTTATTCCAAAAATTTACGTAATATTATGTAAGAACAACTTATCTGATACCAATACCGAATCCCAAAACGGATATTTTGTTCTTAACTGCAGGTTAGAAATAAATGATAAGAATAAACATTTAAATATTCATTCAGATAATAAAAAAAAATCACACAAACTATGGTTTAGTAAGAAAAATATTTAAAATACAATACAACGTTTTTAGTTATATAAACACCATCAGAGATTGTTCGTTCATTTCTGTTATATCTGTTTTTTTTATAACTTGAAAATGGCAACTGGAACTATAGTATAATTGCCGAAACGTTGTGTTGTATTTCAAATATATTTCTTAATAAACCCAAGATTGTGTGATTTATTTTTATTATCTAAATGAAGTTTTAGCTCTGTATATTGGAACATTAAGTCTATATATCTTTTAAAAAAAAAATCAAAAGCATTTTTTTATTCACAAAAACACAATTTTCGTTAGTTAATTTTTTAATTCATTTCTTACAATTTAGATTACAAACATCATTTAGTTAATATTCTTTAGCTAAATAATATATTATAAAACTTCAGTTTATTTATAATAATTACATTTGCAATTTTTAACTTCTGGTTAATATTCTGCATTTCATTTAGTTGTTTGTTAAAAGGGTTACGTTTTTAGTTAAGAAGTTCAAAATACTTTGAACCGCATTTCTAAAAGCTATCGAATATCATTTAAAACATTGTTTATTTTATTACATTTGAAATAAATTATTATAATGTATATTTCAGTAAAACATTTTTTTATTTTAAAAAAATATTCAATAATTTTTCATTAATGAGTACTAATTATTTAGTGTCTTACAATTCAATTATCATGTTTCGTGTCAATTTGTTTGTGTAATTGTCAGTTGTAGAATTATAGATAAAACGAGTAGACCCTAAAACGAGTAGACGGATTTTTTTAATATTTGGTAGGATTTTTATGTTTTGAGATTATAATTTAATATATGTTTAAAAATTTGATTATGATTATGTTTGTCTTCCTTCGTTTTCTAAAAACGCTAAAATGCATGATTAATCACTACATCATGGATATGTATCGCGTATTTATCTTAGTTTAATTTTTCTCGATAATTTCTAGAAAGGTGGGCGTTGAACATTCCAAAATTAAATTTATTTCAAATACTTAAAATCTAGCAGGCAACAAACAGAAACGAAACATTAATTATGCATTACTTTTAATATTGCTTCCTTCCTGAAATTGCTTCCTTCATTTCTTAATAAGATCAACAAAAGATGTTTGATTTTTATCGTTTACCTGATTATTTATTCAGCTTTTCCTTTTGAATTTTGGTTGATCTCTTATAAGACCATTCTTATTGTTGTTTGATTGATTTACTTGAAGATCTGAATTGCGTAGGTGTAAATTGAGTTAAGAAACATTAATAATCTCTTTAAAAATCCCTTCGCTGAAGGCATAAGTTTTGCTGAACCGTTTCTTGGCAGTTCGTATTAAAGATTGTCGAGTAACTTAATACGTCTCTGGAACCGATGCAGGTGTTTCGTCTAGGGATTTACTCTACGCAGCCGCTGCCTCATTTGTATCTGCGAGGCTTTTCGTTATGAAGAATGACAAGTCGCATTACTGTGGAAATTAATGTCAATTTGTGGAGTGGAATTCCCTCGAGATAGTCAAGACTTTTCCTGGGGAAGAGAGTAATTTGTTGCCAGTAACTCTGCCTCTTTTTAAAGTGATTCCGAGAGTCTTAATTGAGAGTTCTTGTTCAAAGTGTGGGTAGCATTGATTGGCTTTTTAGAAGCAGAAGTTGCCTTAAATGGGAAGGAATTGTAGTAGTAGCAGTGAGAGAAGTTTGAAGCAGCCCTTATTCAACTTACGCTCATTGTTAGAATAGTGGTCGTGTCTCTTTACTTGAACAATTACGTTCAGTGTTGCCATCTGGCGTTCGAATGTCGATACTAAAATCAGAGTTTTGTATCAAAACGTTCTCATTCATTAATCTAGAAGCAGTGGCACTTCATTTGCATTAAACTGTTTTCGAATTTCTTGGGAACATTTTGTGCTGTAATTTAAGTGCACAGCCCCCATCGAAAGTTATATTTAGTTTTCAGAAGCTTATATTTATTATTGTTGTTTTTGAAGACCTTATTTTACAGCTTTTGTTGGTGCAATGAAATAACAATTAAAAAATTATTGGTATAATGCTTTCTTAGTTCCTTAAACTGTTAAAGTTAAGGATACCCACTATAGGTCGTGAAAGGCCTTTGGGGTTGCGGGAGGTAAGGCCGCTTGCACATTATACGATTTCACTCATACGGGAAAAACTCGTACGGGCAAATTCTTTTAGTCGACTATAGACGAGTACTAGCCCTTTCACATTGCACGATTTCAACACGGGCACGATTTTTAGTCGTGTTGCAGCCGTCCAGTGCCACTGCAGCCACGATTTTAATCGTACGGGAGTAGCCTGGGGGCGTTATTTGGTATAGCCAGGTGGCGTAGACGCTTTGTTTCAGGTTGTGTATTTGGTTGCTTTTTACTTACTTACTTAATAAAAAAAAATAAAACCCAAAACACTGAAATTGCTGATTGTTAATAGCGCTTTATTATTTTACCTCCTACTACACTATATCCTTACTACCTAATTTCAATCCAAAATTTTATAATTTTTGAGTTTATTAATTATTCCTCGTAAATATTTTGTACATTATTTTAACTTTCATGTTTGTTTTTGTAGTGTACTTCAGTAAAAAAAAATATCCTGAACAAATTTGGATGTTTTAAATTTTTTTAAATTTTTTTTTAATTAATTTTTTTTTTCTGTATTTCTTATTTTCTGAATTTTAGTTTTATATTGAGTAAAAGTTTGAGGGAAATTATTCATTGAATTAAATTTTAAATTCGTTTGTACTTCAGTAAAAAAAAATCCAGAAATTTGGATGTTTTAAATTTTTATAGAAAGACAGCAATAAAAGCTTACAAATATATTATTACTCTTGAATGGCATATTAATGAAAACAGCAATAATAACTAATCTTTTTGAACGGTACATTGTGAAAACGCACGGGCGAAATCGTGTGGAAATCGTGTTAATGTGCAAGGGACCACGATTTAAAAGACCACGATTTAAAACCGTGCGGGTTTTTCCCGTACGGGTGAAATCGTATAATTTGCAAGCGGCCTAAGGCTCCCAGCACAGCGAACCAATGGGACCCGGTTCCCATACAGAGGGCTGGGTAGGCCCTAGGAACCATTTAGAAGACAATGGAGCGTGGAAAAATCCCCGGCCTCCGTCGAGGCCGGGAGTCGAACCCGTCTCCTCCAACCCGCATCCAAGCGCCCTTACCTACTCGACCACCGGACCCTCTTAAACTGTATATTTATAATTTATTAATATTACTGATTACTGGAAGTAGAAGTTTCTCTTCCACGATTATAAAGTTTAAAGGAACTTCATCTGCTTCTGAGATCTGATCTTAAATATTTCAGCCTATTATTAAATGACAGTGTTCTTGAGATCATTGTACTTTGATTTAGGTTGATTTTTCATTTGAATATACCACTACAGTAAAACCCCGTTATTACGCTCCCGCTTATAGCACTATCCCGTTCTTAACGCTCCTTTTGTACGGTCCCTGGAATTTTCTATATAACTCTCTATACTTTTACCCTCTTATAACGCTTCAAATCCCGCTTGTAGCGCTTTTTTATATCGGGAATTTTGTATCGAAAAGAAATGTAACACTGTAACGATTCTTTTCTTTCCCTGGTAGGAGGGAATCTTCGAACTCTTTGAAGCGGAAATCCCTTTCTATAAGTGAAAAATTGCAAATTCTTCGTAAGTACGACGAGAATTCTACACTAAATCAGAAGGTTTTCGCAGAATCTAAGAATTCCCTGATCCAGTCTGAGAACAATAATAAAAAATAAGAATGGAATTATCAATTCAGCGAAGGATGGTTGCAAACGTAAAAAAGTAGTGTGGAAAATGTGAAGATGCCGAGGAAATTCTAATTGAATGGATTCATCAGTCCCGTGATGCATCAGTGCCATTAAATGACCCAATCATTCAAGAAAAGGCGCGTGAAATAGCGGGCAGTGCACTAAAACTGCTCCGAAAATATATTTGTATTGCTCCTAGTGGAGTATCAATTGATGTTAATAGTTTCTTGAACCGCATTGAAAATGTCGTAATTTATAACAGTAGCATATACACGCGGCAAACCACAATCAAAGATTTTTTTAATAGGAAATAAGCTCACATTTGCACTATATCTATTTCAGAATCAAGTATCTTTCCTGTAAAATGGTGTCTAAATGTTTCCCCATCATATAAATCATTCCCCGTTTATAGCGCTATCCCGCTTATTACGCTTGTAGGTCACGGTCCCTTGACGAGCGTAATAACGGGGTTTTACTGTATTTTGTCCTAACTAGTTTACCAGTGTTGAATGGTAAATAAGAAGAGTTCATTTCTGGGACTTTTAATCAACCAACAATCTAACTCCGAGGTTTTACGAAACCTCGGACTTTCACAACAACACTCTGTGAAAGACATCCTTATCTGGACTGAATTACGCATTTGGTTGAACAGTAGAATGTAAAAACACAGTTGGCCAATTGCAATGCGGGTGTGAATATTTATTACAAGATTACGAAGATTCGTCATTCAGATCATGGTATTGCGTCATCCTATTGTTTACAAACACAAGCAGATGCCACAGAAACTTCTAGAATAATCGAATATTGTTGGGAACTCTTTGGAAATAGTTTTAAAAGAACTTGCTTTCTAATTCCGTAATTTTCTTTTCAATACAAAGAGTTTTAGTTTAGTGCTTATAAACAAAAATCAAGCGAGGATTTAAGTTGCAAGATCATCCGGTTACTATTAAGTTGCACTTTATAAAATTAGGAAGAATAAATTTGGATGAATAAAATAGCAAGCACATTACCATCACAAATAAATAAGATGTAAAGAAATAGTAAAAATCTACCAAATAAAATTTCTTTACATTCTGTCATTGATTCCAATAAAACATATTAAGGAATATATTAGAGAAATGAAATTGAATGAACCTAAATGCAAATCTCAATGGGTAAGACCAAATTATTTACAAGTTTCACGCTCGTTGGCGATCATCAGCCAGGAGAAATAACAGTAAATAACACGGTCTCCTACCTGAGGCTAGTATGAACAATACATCGGAAGCGCAGTGGTACCTCAAAGGAAAAAATACACAATGAAAAATTCACCAATGAAAACTTAGTGAGAAAATTCATTGAGGCCTGCGCACTGCTAAATGCAGATCTATACAGATATTTCTGTGTCTAAGTTTAATGAATCCTTTCTTTCCAAGTCCTAAGCTTTGCTGAGTCTGATAACGCCATATGCCCATGATTAACCTATCTCTGTATTCTAATAATTCGTAAGGTTTTTAAGATACTATCTACCAATTTTTTTGGAAGAGATATGTTAAATTGTTAGTTTTACTTAAAAAGCATCGGGAATTTGCATCAGAATAATTCCTTACAGCTATTTGGTTACTTTTTATTTAATCTCTGAAACTTTCTTCTATATTCATTATCTCAAATGACTGCAATGTTGTTGTGAAAGTCAGACAATGACAATAGAGCATCGGGAAACAGAATGTCTATGGAACGCCAATCCTCTTTGGAATCTTTTCCCTTCCAAGTTCAATTATGGAAATTGCCATCGATTACCGATGTTGTAGGCGCGTTTTCAAATTCTTTCTTATAAATATGAAATGACAATCTGTATTCAACGTGTGCTTGTCTTGGTTCGACCCAAACACTTACAATAGGCACAGTTCTTGTGAAGAATTTCTTGAATGAAATCGAAAACTTCCGAGGTAGAATGAAACCTAGAGTTCGCTGTAAATTCCAATACATATGTATGGAATATTGAAATATGGAGATTACAGACGCTGCCGAAAGACATTTTCTAAACTTCGAGCTAATCTTAATGTTTTACAAATTGAAAGATGAGTTCAAAAGAAGAATTTGTAGGAGGATGAATTTGATTCATTTTCTTTGTAGCTATCAGCACAATTCAAAGAAATGTAATTTCGATTTAATATTTCTACGCTATTCAAATATCATCTGATTTTTCTTCGACATATCTTCTTATAAATATGGTAATTTTATCATAAGATGCTTCTGTTTTTTTTATGGCAAAAGTTTCAAGGAAAATTCGATTCACTTCTAGAATCTTCTGAATTTGTTTTGCTTCAGTGAATCAAGATACCTAAGACGATTGCAAATGTTTTCATATAGCTTTGAGAAAAAAGAAAGTTTTATAATCCAAATTAATTCAACTTCTTCTGAATTTAGGATACCTAAAAAAAAACTGCTTAGTCTAGGAAGCTGAAACTTCGCCAAATTAGTTTCAGCTTGATAGTTAATCATTGTTCCGCTTTCCTCATAAAAGCAATTCTACATCAATATGTTGTACTTTACTTACACGAAATCTTTTGATTGTGGTAAATTGGAAAGAGAATAGGCACCACCCCTCAAAAACAAAAAAAAACCTAAAATTCCTGCACTATTTTCCTACACACGAAATATGAATAACTCTGTATTTATTTTTCACATAATAAGAATGTTTAGTTTTGCGTTCATTCCTACTCATGTAGGATCTTGAATGTAAATTGACATCAGGGACTCTACAAGTGAATGATAACTTGTTTTTCTTTACATTCAATCGCTGATTGCGACTCCGGAAGTAGAGGAGAAGGTAGGAATATGAGATAGGGTAGTAATATGAGATACCGTGGTTTTCGAACACCGTAGGCTGGTGACATCTAATGAAACAGTTGGAAATTACTTATAAAACACAAGAAATGAAAACACAAGAGCGCTATAAGAAGTAATTTCCAGCTGTTTCCGTAGATGTCACCAGCCTACGGTGTTCGAAACTACGGTATCTCATATTACTACCCTATCTCATATTCCTACCTTCTCCTATAGCGATTTCAGTTTCATTTGTGAATTTTCATTAAATAAATAGCTTGCTTTATTTTATATAAAAAATATTGTATATTTAGTGTTATTATCGTCTTAATTTTCAAATGAATTACCACTTTATGATCTTCCGGAAGTAAATTTAGATCCCATTCAGCGGTAATGTAATCAATGGGACAGTTTCCCAAAGCAACCATTGAACTGATTGAAGAACTTACAAAAGAAGTTAAAAAACAAAAAACAAACATTCTGTGAGATAGCTGAACATACTTTTGTTTACTTACATTACAGAAACTCACCTTATTAAAAAAAATCAAAGCATTCTGTTTTTATTTTTAGCTTTCACAGAATAGTACATCTGTAACTGAAGTGGAGACAAATTATAGACTTTTGTTGAATGACTTGCCATGTCATTGCAATATTTCCTCCCCATTTACTGAATGGAAACTGTCTCTTGTAATTATTAAGGTTTCGATTAAGAACATTCATTGAGACTTTAAAATCAGATCTGCGTTTCGTAGTAAAAATTTGAAAGTAATTATACATATAACAGCTTCATTGAATTGCTGGAGAATTTTTTTATAAGGAGCATTATAACTACAAATCTCTACTTAACTACTTGATCAATGTATTTCCATCCTAATGGTAGTTTAACGTGCAATAAGTAAAAATTAGTAACTGAGGGAAAAACAAGAGAATGCAGAAGTTGTCATGTCCTCACCTTGAAAATGGTCTCCAGTGGGAGATCGAAACCATCGATGGTAAGTTAAGTTTGTTATATATATTTACTATTATTGTCCACCTTGTGCATTCTCTTATTTTCCCTCATTTGCTAATATTTACATTTATTGAGTACTGTAATCCCAGTTTTTCTCAATATGGGACTGTATTTGACAATAAATCCCGTAAACTATTTTCGGACGTTAACTTAACACTGATTTGTACTTATTTAATTAATCATCAAAATTTACTGTATTGAATGTCTTAATTTTTTACCAAAATTGTAAAGTATAATTATCAGTTTTAAGATACTGTAATTTGTGTTATTCTAACGGAAGACCAAAATCACACAATTGGAAAAAAATAATTTATTCCCACATTTCAGAAAGCTAGAATCTAATAATATTCGGGGTTATTTCCTGTTTTCAAACAATTTTTAGCGGCCCCTAGATTACAGCTTGCCTGTAGAGCATAGGAAACCGCTATTGGTTTTGTGTTGTCTGGATGTCACACTTTTTTGCTGGATGTCACACTCTGTAGTGGCCAAACGGTTAGACATATTAGAATGAAACCTTCACTACTTTGTTCAGCATCAAAAAGTAGGTGACCACGTACAAAAAATCAGACCTCTAGGACCACTCCCTGACCGAAAGTTGAGGGGTCAAAAGTGGTTGATTCCGATAAAATCTTTACCGAAAAAACGGTATTATGTCTTTACGTTTTTCCAATTTTGTGACCAAACTAAGAGATAGATTGGTCATGCAAATGGATAAAATGTAGATCTTTTTAAGATAAACGAAATGCTACAAAAATCTTTCGAAAAAAAATTTTTGGTTTCCAAGATGTCGCATTTTAAAGGGATCAAAGTTTGTTTTGTTTACGGTCCCGAGATTACAACTTGCCTGTAAAACATAGTGGTGCGCTGCTACCGATAAAATCTTTATATAAAATTGTGCATATTATGAGGCCGCTTTGCTTTTGATACTGTCTAATTATTTTGTTCTTTTTATACTGACTTGTTGAAAAGTTATTAAAAGAAGTAGATAAGCAACAAGTATGATGGTTAGGTTCCAGTTCTACAATGGTTAGAAAGTACTGAAATTTGAATTGAAGAACTAAAGACTCGCATTATTGGAAGAATCAAAACAATATATTCAGAAACATAAATCTTTATAAATTTAAATGTAATTACGCACGAAGATGAAATATATAGCAATTCAAGATACTTTAAGTCAGTTTTAATTCAGATAGAATATTAATATCTTTGTATTTCAGTATAGTTATGTATATCATATCTGATCTCTATCAAAATAGTAAGAATATACAGTAGGAATGTACTGTAAAATTGTAAAAAAAAATAATGAACATTTCAGGGATATAAATTACTAATGTGAAATAATCCGTAAATCTAATTTAAGATCTATGATGAAATCAGTATAGCTTTCTTCAATTAGTTTTACTGTTTTTATCAGACTATTAAAGTTCCATATCAACTTTATGTCTTACAGGCTTTAATTTCTTACAGTATTTACTTAGCTGCATCTGGTTTTAACATAATGTTTTCACAATGTCTTAAAAGTTAATGGAATAAATACCTTTCCTTCTTTGACTATTTTTTTAGGTTTCACTGTTTCTTTAAACGTTTTAAAAGCTTTCTTCGAATACCGTTGTTTTACGTCCTCCGTAATAGGTGCCATAAACTTCCCTTGGATGCTATGACTCTCTTTGTTATAGTCCAGATTGCAGTTAGCGCCGCTCTGCCTCCATTACACTGTTCGGATCATTACAAGTATCTTATCATCATCTGCACCTGAATAAGTGGCCGGTGACTCCACAGTTGACCTTTAAACTTAGAGGTCGTAGAGTAGATTAATAGAGATTTCCTAATACGGCTTTTCATCGTGCTCTTCACTGGAATGATTTGGTAACCAGGCTAGCATTTCACGAATATCGATTCTAAGTTCTGCTGGTAATACGAGCTGCTGAAATTCGACGTGTTTTAGCGTTTGCATAAATGTTCTCTTATTCAGCATTATTATATATTTTTTTGTATTGAAATCAATTTAAAAATACCTGTAATCCTCTGAAAAATGATAATTCTTCAATAAATGAATGTTGAAATACATTTAGGACATAATGTTCTTGTTCTTAACAAATAGTTTTCAGGTTGAAGCTATGCAGTTGGTCCCCGGTTACGATCGAGATACGTTTCTGAGAATATCTTTAAATCGGATTTGTATGTAACTTTTGTATGCTAATAATAATAAATTTTTTTTATTATTATTATTTCTTAGTTATTTTAAATTACATTTCAGTCCAGTAATGGATCAAATTTTAAGGCAATCGGTGCAACACTGATGAACATCAAGCAAAGAAGAGAGGTGTTCCAGTTGGATGGGATTTCGCGGTCAATAAATGGCATTAAGTAATGGTATTAAGTAATTCTTATTGTTTTAGTTTTCTTAATTTTAATGCTGCTGCTATTTGCTAATATCAGAAGGTTCCGGTCAATGAAGGTTTCTCTTCATGCAGATGAATCAATGTTCTGAAAATGTTAAGCAGAGGCATATTTAAGGGGGAGGGAGGGGTTACCTGGATCAAGAAATTTTTAAACTCTCGTGAATTATTGAGATGATGGAAGAAGCTTAAAGAAAAGCCTTAGCAGAACCACCCTGAAACAAAATCATACATACACTTCATGCCACGTAACAAAGATTTAGGAAGAAATTGACGTGTTCCGCTTTACGTCATTGCGCTCTTATGACGTCACATCGCCATTTAGCATTACTTGCCACAGTCAGTTCTTTATCAACTGATGTGACAAAAAGCAAATGAATGCAGTGGCAACATTTGTCAAAATCTGCAAAATATGAAGAATTAAAGAATGGTGAAAAACATCGGATTAAACAAAGGAACAAGAGAAACAAGGAAAAAAAACAGTAATACAGTTAGTACTTTCTCACTAGAGACTTAAATATTGAACTTTTTAATAATTTATTATTCTATTAATTTTAACTTCATGAAACTCAGAAATTGGTTTATTGTTTGACATTGTTCAGAGAAAAAACAAAATATCAAAAACCTACATTAGAATTCTCTTTTTGATGAAATTTGTGATAATAAGCAAACAAATAGATTGTTTCTCAAAATGTGTTTAACTTCTTTCCAAAACATCAGCTGGTGGGAATCCTATAGGAAAATTTCGCATTGTGCTGTACAGGAAAACCATAAGTATTTCAGTTAACACAATTAGTTCAATTCTTAAGCAGCAGATCGAGCTCAAACATACATTGGTTCAAAAGTTAACAGAAAAAAAGACAATTACAAAGAATTTTGACTGAGTTTCAGTTTTTAAGAAACTACGATAAAAAAAGATGGTTCAGATTTTACGGTACTTTCGTTTAAAGTCTTTGTTGCACTACTTTAAAGGCAAATGATGGTAGAAAGTAAGACACATAGAGGTGATCGCTTACCTGAGGAATCTGGGTTTACGGTTTGCTTGTGTGGTTGTAATTTTTTTAATTTTTGAAGCGAAAATGAAATACTTGTTGTACAGTTTCCGAACAAGATTGGAATACCAGACGAGAAAAGATATTTTTTTAATCTTTCTGTTTCTTTTGAAGTATCTTAGAATGTTTGGTGTTGCATCTGGAATCTCAAGCAACATTACAATTCCAAATATACTAATTTTCTTTGAAGTAATAAAAAAAACCAATGACCTTTTGAAGCGGCATAATTTTAACGAGTTTCAAATCTTTAATACGTTAAGATACTTCTGATTCGCAGTTTCGTCGCTGATTTGACGTTTTTTGAGGGTTTATGGGTAAAAGCACAGAAAAATAAATTCATGAATTTAATAAATTAAAGAATTAACGCAAAAAAATTTTCAGCTTTGCGAGATTTACAAAAGAGAACTACGGTTTGTCATTGCACTTCAGAAAATAGTTCTTCACTGACTTTGAAGTATATGCTATCTTATGAAAATAATTTTACAAAGTCACTTTCTTTTATATTTAGTTATCAGAGCATGAGATGTCTTTCAATTTGCCTTGAACATTCTGTTTTTTTCTGTTTCTCTATTTGTACGGCACCGCATTCAAACGGCTGGCGGATTTCCGTAAGATTAGGTACCTTGCTTATTTATGATCAACTTTAAACGTGAGCACATTGCTATGGTTTCAGCCCCTACCATTTCTTAAACATGACCCCCCGAAATCCCTCACTAAAACGACTGGTCGGATATTTTTAAAATTTCGTACAATATTTATTTACAGTCCAATTTAAAGTATGAGCTAGGTTGTTTTGCTATTAATCTCCCAACCAAAAAAAAAACCCTCAAAAATATATCACACGGAATCGTTATAAGCGATTTCACTATGCTTATAGATACTTGAGGTTACATCTAGTATAAACCAGTGATATTCAACTTCGGGTAGACTTACTCCTAAAGGTACAAGAAAAGACATCAAAAAAAGAAATCTGCGAATGGCTTTTCTTATTAAACAAATAGTTTTTCTTATTCTTCATTAAGTAAATTAGTTTGAATACTGAAAGTTTTTTTTGAAAGAATTATTTAATAATTAAACTTTAATAATTACATTAGTTATGAATGATTTAATTTATTTTAGAAGCTTCTTCTATGCCCTAGAAATTTTATTTATGTATCGATAAATTTAATAGTTTGAATTAGGCAACAATAAGTTTGTATCATAGATAAACTGCACATGAGGGTACGCGTGAACAAAAAACAATGGTTAAATATCACTGGTATAAACGATACTTTAATCTCCAATTCCCAACGTTGTATGTTTTCCTTTGGAAACACTATTGCTTTCTCCCCTATCTGAAAAGATGAGCTCGGGACCTTGTGCTAAATGCCGATAAATGCCGATCAACTTGAGCAATGTGCTCACGTTGATATAGAATTATAGATGACGAATATATATATGCCATTCAAATTCTTTTTCGTCATATACTTCTTGACGATTTTTCCTATTTTCAACCTCCTACTCACGTTGTTTTTAGAGCTTTTGCCACAAACTTTTCAGAGCTGATAGGGCATTGGTTTAACTACAAATAAGTAACAAAAACAATAGACATCTGTCACGGGTTTTTTAGGGGGCGGGGCTTAGAAGTGACATGGATAACTCTAACTTGTGACATGGATAACTGCTATAAATTTTGGACTTTTCAGCTAAAACTGACCTTGACTTCAGTGGCTGAATATCACCAACTTTATTATTAAAATATCATTAACAAATACTATTCACAAATCTCAAGGTGGTTCACCATTGGGAAATATACTTACCGCGGTAGATGCGCGACAGATATGATATTATTTAAAAGTAATAGGGTGATATGAATTTCAAATAACTATTAAGAACTACTTTTTTGTGCTCTAGCAAATCGGTAGCAAATCTCTTGAAAAGCTATCACATAATAGACGTGAAATGTAGTGAACTAATTTAGCATTAGCTATTTTAAAGTAGGACAAGGAAAAGAAATGATCACGTGATTCGAAATGATTAAAATATGACGAGGTGAAATTTAACGTCATTTGGTACAATTTCGACCCAGTGATGAATGGGTAGTTGATTGCACTTTCCTTGCACCGTTCTCCGAATCGAATTCCGATTTCCTCAGTGGATATCTGATGATAAGTGACTCCATTTGAACACCTTTACAAGCTATTCTTTTCAGTGCAAAATCTAGTTAGTTTCCACCAAAACAAAAATCAGAAAAAAAAAGAATTAGAACAATTCTGTTTCAATTGTTTTTGTTTAAGAATTCATTTTGATATTGATTACATTGGTTTCTTTAATGATTTCCTATTTTTGTTTTCTGTTTTGTTTTTCAAATAAAAGAAAATTATATAAAACAAATTATTCAATTTTTTATTATTATTTCGTATAATTTTCATTGAAAAGAAATTTGGAATTTCAACTTGCTGATACACAATTATTGATGGAAAATAATTGTAGAACAAGTTACCTCTTGTGAAAAAGACAAAGAATCACCATTAGTCAAACCCTTGATAGTGGTTCGTTCTGTAGTGGGTCATTATGATTTAGATCCCAAATATTCCATATTTTAACGAAATTGTTGCGAAGTATTTCTACAACTGCCTAAGATCACAGTCAAGACTCCTTATCCGGTTTCTTGCCATCAAATTACATTAGGTTTTATTAAATTAGTCTTACACCCCTTCAGAATATTATTTATATTTCTCTATCCAATTAATATTCCACTTATGGAATAGTCATTCCACTTATGGAATCGTTTACTATCATAGTTTATTATTGTAGATTTGCTAAATTATAATCTTATTCACTCCCAAACTTGGAAACAAGAACTTATGTTAAAGAGATGCTGCTGAGAAGGCAATTCTTTTTTCCTTAGGCATATTTCCTTAGGCCTAATCTTAGATATCTGCAGACGTAGTGAGGATGATCTCAAATAACCCTGACATTTCATCTTTTTATGTTTGACTAGCAACTCCAATTATCTCAATAAAGATTTCTGTCATCTTATATAAGAACATAAATCTTGTAAGACAGATTTAATAAATGTAAAGATGATAACACATTTCCATAATGGAAGACACGTGTATTTTAAATGTGATTTTTCGAAATCTGAATGATTTAAATATAGTACATATTTTAATATACTTCGTTAGTTCCTTTTCAAGATAATTCCTTAATGTACCATTAACTAGGAGGATGAAAAAAATAGGAACACTGTTATCTTTTTCAGCTGAATTTAAGTATTTATTCGTTTTCAAACGCGAATTTGCTTTTTTGTTTTTCGTTTTTAAAAACTTCTAATTTGAGAATATTACCGTGGTTAATTTTGGAAAAAGGTATTGAAGAGAAAGTCAGGTAATGAAGAAAAGCTGTTCCCGAAGATTCAGGCCATGATATAAAATTAACAAGCTGTTCAGTATTCGCACACATATCATACATACTGAAGATGGGGGTGTATGCATTATTAACAAGAAATATTCACAAAAGAACTTACAGAAAAATAAATAAATTTTTAAGTACTGCAGAATTTTACTGTAAGTATGCTTATTTCAAGGGAAGTTATTTTTTTAAAAAAAAATCTTAAAAACGACAAATCGTAAAAGCCTATATTTGTTTCAAATTATAATATCTGATCTGAAATTATAGTAATTTTAATAATAATTGTAAATTTTAATACAAACTGTATAAATTTTTTTGTTTGCAGAAATAAAACCAAAAACAGTAAGGTAAATTCGCAGTATATTTGCATGAATATTAAACTTACACTAAAAAAACTCGTTTATCCGAATTTGAAATAAACTTGTTTATCTGTTTGGGATAAACGAAAGTACGGATAATCCGGAATAGATTGTATTAAAATGTTATTAATATTACTTACTGAACATTATTTTTATTAATAGTTAGTTACATAATCACTTGTGTAAGCTAAAAAATATTGATTATAGCGACGGAAAAATCTTTTTATGTATTTTTAAAATATTCTTAAAATCGTTTCAGATAAACTAGATTTTCAGATAAACGCGATTGGGATACACGAGTTTTCAGTGTATATTGTAATGCGGTGGACTCTCAGTTTACATCAGGTAAATAAGGATAACCCTGATTTATTTATTTTTTTACTTTTTATATTAGTTGTGACGCAAAAAGCTCCGCCAAGATATTTGCGCGAGCCGCACATTACATGTCAAGAGCCGCATATGACTCGCGAATCACGATTTGACCATCGTACTATTTAATAGACAAAAAACGTATCGATGTTTGTCATCACCGTAGAGAGAGCGGAGACAGTCGGGGAGAGAATATTTTAAAGACCAGCAGTAGTCCAGTGGTTAGAGTTCCTGACTGCGAAGACGCAGGTCCTCGGTTCGAATCCCATGCAAGACGAAAAAAAGAAAAAAGGTAATTTCAATTTCTCAGCAAGGGAAAAAGCAAATAGATCGAATGCAGCAGGGTTTATACATTTTATTTCTTTTAAAAAATAAGCTTAGAACATCTTTTTCAATCTTGTGTTTTTGAAAAATTTCACGGTATTTCAAAAATGTGGAATTTGTTTTACTTCCGTGAATATTTCATGGATTGCAACTAGTCCCTATTAATATCCTATTAATATTCTAATCCTTTATTGTTATTTTTGCAACTTTCCTACAAACCGTAGGAATTTTGGTTTTAAAAACGTACAGAAATTTGAAATTATATACGTAATGGCAGGAGGCTGCCCCTCACTGATTCAAAACCAACAAATTCCTCCAAAAATGACGAGAATACTAATAGATATGTTCCTCAGAAAAGAGGAAATTGAAATGGAAATGTGCGCTCAAATTTCTGAAAGCTTAAATTACTATTATAAAAACAATCTTATAATAAATAATTTTGAGACAAGGCAATTCGAAAGAAACAAATGCAAATATGTATTTTTTGAACTATAAATCCTTTTTTTTGAATTTCTATACACCGTTTTCATAATACTAAGTTGATTAATGTATACAAGAGAATAAAAAATAAAGCTAATTTATTTTGCAATCGGAAATATTGAAAGCTCTTCAAGTTAATGCTTTCGAGTTATTCTGAAAGATGGATGAATATAGAGAATTGGGCTCTTTTAAGTTCAATTTTAATATTTAAATAATTATAATTTTGTAGTGTTAAGTTTCGCTTGGCAGGTTGCCATCGAGAAAGGCAAACTGTAATTTTCGTAAAAACTGTTTTTTGAACCAAATATTTATTTTTTGTCCTTCATAAATCAAGTGTTTATTTTATTTGGGATTTTTCTTCTTCGCATTTCTTTAATAACTGTCAAGTTGAGGACCAACTTTTCTAACGGAATCCAACAATTCCAGGTATGTTTATTAGTCCACGTTTGTTGGAATCCGAAATTGGCAGCATCTGCTATGAAAATTGTTTGTCGAAAAGAATGTTTACATGTTTGACTTGATGCGTATTCACGGTTGCAGTCATCAATAGCAGCTGTCAATAAAATGAAGAACTTTCTGGAAAAGTCCATAATGGATTGTCGTCTGAGCGAAGTGGATAATCTTATGTTTACTCCACGAAGGAGATACTTTCCCTGAATTCCTAATATTGACTTAATTGAAAATTTCGCTAGGATTTATGCAAGTAATGGGCGTTTGTCATTAAAACTCTCTGGCAAATGGTATTGGCATGTGAACTAATGATTTTCGTTCCAATGGACGAAATCCTTGCAGTTCCGTTGAATTTCAATCGAAAATGGACGGAGGCGTATTTTCATAGATAATGTTGCTTATTACTCCTCCTGCACATTTCAGAGACGTAAATAAGTAATAAAAAAAATCGTAAATCTATAGCACTGATTTGGGAAGACTGCATTAAGCCCAAACGTGAATAATGAAGAATACAGCAACATTCGCTTTAAAGCTGTGCTAAAAATCAATATAACCTAATATAGGATTTTGAGATTGATTTCTAAGAGTTAAAAGATTTTATTTTACAGGCCATGTAGGTCATTTTGGAGTATTTGCAGTATAGGCTTCAACTATAGGCAACCATTGGAATGAATTTGGTGTCGAGTGAGCACCTCCCGTCTTTAACCAGGTCCCGATTTTTCAGAGGGCTGGGTTGAACCATAGGACTAGTCTGGACGAGAAGCACCTACGAAAAAATCCCGACCTCCACCGGGAATTGAACCCGAATCCTCTATACCAGAGCCCAATGCCTGTACTAGAGTAGCTTTCAAAAAAGAAGGGTTTGCCATATATGTCATTACTAAGCGATCGATTTTGTGTGGAACAAACGTCACCAGTCATGACGTCATCAACTTGAACTCCGAGCAGTCAGTCCAAGATTGCGTCGTTTTGTGATCGCATAGCGTGACCACGAAAGTACAAACTTTTCAGAGCCAAGCAAGAGGAATAGTGTGGAACGTTGTGGAAGTAATTAAAATATGGTACTTTCATTTTGTTTTATTTCACGTTTGTTAATGATATGATATGAATGTTTTGTTTCTGATATCATGTGTAAAAGCGTTGTTATGCAGTTTTAACGCTATCTCTCACTAGTTGGCGCTGTGAGATGGAACATGGTTGTTCTGCTCATGTAAAGCAATGGGATGTTGGGCTGAAGTCAGAGGCACTCGAAGATAATGTTAGAAACCTCTGATGTTTGCCATGAATTTGGCAATGTGATTTGCACTTGTCCGATAGCGGGAGAATAGATGTACGATTCATCCATTTTCATCAACGGCTTGGGATACAAATTGAAGTAGGCTTCGGCAGACATGTGTAGGCCTATCTGGGAATCTCGGTAAGCCGGCTAATCAACAAGTCCAATCTGATGCCAGCATCAAATTAGAGTTATACAATTTGGGTCGATAATTGTATATTGGAGAGAGCTTTACTGGTAATATCGTCAAGCGTCCTGAACACCTTTTTCTCTTGGTCGAATACTGAAAGTTGAATCGACAGACATGGAGATGGTTCGAACGCCGTTATGCCTTACGTTGCCAAGGGATGAAATTCATGTTATCATCATAGAACTTCACTGATAAGGTAGGAAGATTTGAGTTATCTTTCACGACGGATTATCAACGAGTGAAGAACTGGCATTTTGAGTATATTAAAGAGACAATCTATAAAGTCGAATAAGATATGTTCGAATTATAGTGTTAATAGTAATATGTTCTATGTTGTAATGTAAAAGCTAATCTAATCACAAGGAATTAGTGATTATTTAATGGATTCATTTTAAGAGAGCTTTAGATAAGATATAAAGTTAACTTATTGTTATTAATGTCACAGCGTTCAATATATTGAAATGAGTAATTTGATGTGACATTAATGTATGTCAATTAATTTATTTCTGAGTTTTAAGATTCACATTGTAATCTTAATTTAAAGATAATGTCCTCAGTGTTTAATTGAATAATAATTAAGCTCAATGATATTTTGAATATTTAGTTTAAAGAATTCATACTCAGATGAAAGACTAAGTATAGAATGAATTCCAGATTTTTATTCTGATAAGTTCAATCGAACATATGTTGTATCTGATATTAGAACATACATTATAGATACTTGTTGATTTCAATTATTTAATTGAATATAGCGTTAATTGAACGAATAGTATTTGATATGTGTAATTGACTTATGCTTATTTGAATTTAAAGTTAATGAATTCTCGTAGCAACTATTACTTAATGATTTCTCTAGTTAGAGATGTGTTATGATTACTAGTTTTAGACAAGTATCTTGTTAAATAAATTATGTCTAGTATTTTGATGTCAGAATGTTTCTTTTGTGAATATCAAGGTTAATCATTTACTCGCTCTGCGATCATATTCATCTAGATTTCTATTATGATTAATTACTTTAAATTTTGACCGAGTTCCAACATTCGATCATTTATTAGTTAATTTAATCGTAGTAGTTATCCAAAGTTTTTTTGGTTACGGAGACACCAGCTACCCATTCCACTGCGCAGTAGCATTTATGGTTAAGGTACCACATAAGTTTTATTGATATTCAATTTTGGGGAATCTAATGATGGCGTCCGCTGACAAGATTATCCTAAACAATTCTAATTACATAAGTTGGAAGTCGTACATTAAGTTCATTCTTATGAATGATGGCTTGTGGTCATCGACTAATATGACTAATGATGAACTCAATGAAATTACCGATTCTAAAGAGAGAAGAAAGACTCGCGAAAAACGAGAAAGGGCTTATGGTTTGATCCTGTTACACATCGATGATGTAGTACGTTCAATGATTATTTGAACAATCCGATCCTCGCTTGCTGCTGGATGAATTAGAGATTAAATTCAACAAACCTGACGATATGAAAGTGATGCGAATTAAGCGAAGAATGTTCCACATGACTGACTTTGGGGATATAGAGACCATACCTCAGAAAATTTCTCAAATGCTTTTAATGCTAAGTGAATTGATAGCAATTGGTGGCGATTTCTCTCAGAAAGATTTGAGCTGTCTGGTCTTGACAGGTTTACCGAGAGAGATGGATGCGTGTATTCAGAGCATCCTGGCCAAGAAGATTTTGAATAATTTTCCGAAGTATGCGATGAGATTATCCAAGATGTCAGACGTATTATGGACAATAAAGCCATGTTGACCAAGGTCGAACAAGATGTGAAATGTTTAACCACAGACAGGAAAGATGTCAAGAATCCTAAGAAGAAAGGAATGAATAATAAAAGAAATCTCACCTGTTTTAAATGTGGCAACAAGGGTCACTTCGCTAGAGAGTGCAGAGTCGCCCAACAGAATCGACAGGGTCAGACTAAATACAGTGGAGCTACAGCAAACATATCGACGCAGCATGATCGTACTTTAAAGGGAATCGATTGCGATACCAAATGGATCATGGATAGTGGATCAACTCACCATGTTTGCCACAACATAAATCATTTCTGCGAATTCAGAAAGTTTCAAGAGACAATGTCTGTCTTCGGTATACAAGACAAACCTGTTTTCGCAATCGGTACTGGTACCGTTCGATTGAAAACCTTCGTTAGTAAGAACGAGTGTGTCATTTGGACAATGACAGATGTTTTGTTCATCCCATCGATCAGGAAGAATATCATCTCATCCCGCAAGATAGATGAAAAGGGTTACCAGCAAATTATATCTAAAGGTCATTATCTGGTTAAAGACGAGAACAATAAAGTCCTACTGAAAGCATCGGTGATGAATCAACTCTATATCATGAGAGGCAGTGTGATCGTCAATCGCAATATGAGGCCGAGTGCAAATGTATCTTCAATGGACAGTCACAAACTCTGACATGATCGCCTTGGACATCTTTCCGATAACAAGATCAGGATCATTACCAAGAACGAGTTGCTTAGGGGTTTGGACAAGATAAATTGCAAGGAAAAATTATCATGTGATAGCTGCATACAAGGCAAGCTTACCAACATACCACATAGAAGATTGAATCGAATCAGAACCAAAGGCATTCTCGAACTGATTCATTCTGACGTCTTCGGGCCTGTGTTGATAGATAACGTGACAGAAGTCAAATACGTCCTCACTATCACGGACGATTACAGCAGGAGAAGCTTTGTCTACTTATTGCGTGACAAGACACAAGTTAATGATAGAATAAAAGCTTTCATAGTTTTTGCGGAAAGACAAACCGGGCAGAAAGTGAAGGCCATACTAACTGACCAGGGCACCGAGTTCAACAATACTGATCTCAACACGTATTGCCGAGAAAGGGGAATAAAGCACCATACTACTTCCAGCTACAGTCCCCAGATGAATGCAGTTGCGGAGAGGATCAACCGAACACTCCAGGAAATGGCGAGAACGCTTTTAATAGATGCCAAGCTACCAGTAACATTCTGGCCCCACGCCATTGACACTGCAAATTATATTCTCAATCGTATTCCTCACTCATCGATTGGAAACGAAATACCGTTGTCAAGATGGTTCCCGGAATACCACAAAGCCACCGTCAGACACTTGAGGAGATTCGGCAGTTTAGTATACGTGAAGAAGCCCAGCGTTCAAGTAAAGAACAAGTTCCTCAGCAAATGCTGGAAAGGAATATTGGTAGGTTACGCGCAAAAGGTTAGAGGTTATAGGATTTTCGACCCTGAAAAGAATCGAATCTATGAGACCAGGAACGCATATATAGATGAAAGCAAACTAGGCGTCGAACTTCTAAACATTAAGAAGACACATGATGACCAATACACGAGCCTATTTGATACGAAGATCATCGAAGAATCATCAGACGATCAGGATGGTGAATCTGATAATGACACTGGTGACAGAAACCATGATCAAGACAGCAATGAAGATGATGCCAGCAGTGACCCAGAAGAAGCTGTAAACAGACCGGAAACGCCTACCATGCAATTGAGATCAAGAAGTATCAAGAAGTATGCTTGAATATGCTTGAATACCATTGTGAATATTGGAAATCACAACAATTGCGCCTTTTGCATTCGCAACAAATACACAGGTACACCATTGTCCATTGTTGAACTGCGCCTGACAGACTGAAAAGATTTTAATAATATATATAGAATAAGGCCAGACATATAATTTAAAAAATTAAAAAAAGTATATGGACAATTTAAGATATGACCGGGTTTCGATTGGCCAATCATTTACAAATGATCATTTGTAAACCTGATAATCGAAACCCAGTCATGTTTTAAATTGTCTAAATACTTTTTTTTTAAACTTTTTAAATTCTGTATCTGGCCTTAATAACTTTTAATAATGTTATAAAAAGGAATCTAATTCCCTTTATTTTAAACTTCTTTTCTCTTTTTAGTAATAACTATTAAATGTTAAGAATACATCTACTGAATTTGAAATAAAAATACATGTTGAATTGCTGACTACAATGTCTGCTCCAAATTATCTTCTTTAAAAGTTGAAGAATAGTTGCGTCGAATTATTTGATTCTGGAATGTTCCAGAAGGAGATGTTAGGTCTGCAATTTGTTGAACAACAGTCCTACGTAGTATCAATTGCCAACGCCCACGCTGTGACAAGAATGCGTCACTTTTAGATAAGATTGGTTTATTTACGTTCGAACAACTAAGAGGACAGTTCCTCACTACGGAACATCCACCAAAAAAAAAAGTCCTCCTTCGATCGGTGAAGTTTCGCCATTTGCTGGTCACGATCAGACATCTGGTCTCTCATTCTGGGCTCAACTTGTCTATCAATGGTGACATTCGGGGCTTCAGTAAAGTAAGGCTTTCTCTGAAGTTGTTAAAAAGAAAAAAAAATGTACAGTTACTGCAATTCATTGCTTTGCATTAGTAGAAAAGGCTGTAGTAATAAAATAAACTTACGTATTATGAAACTGCTTATACTTAAGAATGTTCGATAGTGGCTTCCCCCTAGCGAAAGAGACGAAAACCAACTCTTCATTGATTTCATTTGTTTTTTTTGATTGTTTTTTTAAAACAGCTTTTAAAACTAAATTTCAAACAATCAATTTTATACGAGTAATCTTTCAGATATCTATCATTCTTTCTTTCTGACGTTTGTGTATTCGTGAACTCAATACAGTATTCGGAAAAATCTATATTAATCCGTCATTATTAATTTGGCTTATATATCTTTTAAGAAATTTAAAGCAAAACCAGAATTTTATTAAAATTAGTTTATTTTTTATTTCTTTATTCTTTTTAAGAACATCAAACATTCTTAAAAAAGAAAAAAGAAATCGTTTTCACTTTAGTTTACTTGTAATATGTGCTTGTAATTTTCCTGTTACGAGTTGATTTCTCTAATTCTTTTAATCTTCTCCTACTTCGTGATTTAGTTTACTTTTGTTGAAGTTGGAAAATAGTTTGTAATATTTACGAACAAGAAACAAAAATTAACAATATTAAATTAAAAGTGCCGTGCTGGCGTGGCCGTGCGGTCTCGGCGGCGGCCAGCCGTGGCGACCAATGCGCTAGCACCTGGGTTCGAATCCCGGTCGTGGCGTGGCTGTTTCACTTTCCTGTGTTTGTCTGCTTCTTCTCTGTCCCTTGTCTCTTCTCTTCCCATCACCCCAGTCACCTGGTCAGTCGGGGTGATTACGAGCAGTGTTCCCGCCGTTCTTAGGGGGAACGCCTTGCGTCCCGCCGTGGACTGACATACAAGGCCAAAATAAAAATAAAAATTAAAAGTTCCAAAATGAATACGATGTAAGTCTATGTAATCTCGAAAATTCCACAAAAAAACGATGAAAGTAAATTTTTAAAACAGGAATAGATTTAGAAATACAGAATCTCAGGTATTTACGGAGACCTTTTGATGGTCAAATTAAAAGTGGAAGCAGATTGTCTAAATAAAAGATGTGAATAGTTCAAAACAAAATGTTCAAAATAAGTGAAAACTACTATAAAAGGTCAACACATATATGTTTAAAAAAAGATTTATACATATTAAAAATACAATGGACACGACCAGTTTCGCCTCCTAGACGAGGCTTTGACAGTAATTTCAAGAAAAACATGGTTTTATATGTACATGCGCAACCAATTATGATGAATCCGGAACAACGATACCCTACGAAGATACCGGAAACCACGCATCAGGAAGCCCACTGTGGAGCAAATGTAAACGGCCGCCAAGAAGTCACCTCTGCTGTAATAAAATCGTCTGCTCTTCGACAGGGGCTGAAATCGATATGCCGGATCTGGAAAACCGAACTTCCGGAAAAGTGAACTTCCGGAAGCAGTCTAACCAATCTTGGAACGGTGTAGGGTTGAAGGGAATCTTGAAGAACAAACCATGAAGGAAGCTTGCCGTCGTAAAAGCTGCTTTGTGCCGTTAAGTTGGACGTTGTGTTCAACTTCTTTGCATCGTGTCCATTGTATTTTTTTAAAATGTATTATTCTTTTTTAAACTTTGTTACGCGTTTTGGCCTTACATTGTAGTTTTCAAAAAAACATTATAGTTTTCAAATAAATAAATAAATAAATAAATAAATAAAATTCGGAGATCATAGGACACTGATTTCAAGTTGATTGAAAGATAACTACTTTTTACATTTATTAAAACTAGTTTTGGTGGTTTACATGTAGTCGACTAAGAATAGTTAACCTTCCAATGGAATGAAACCTTAAAATAGTTTAATATTCCCTTGTTGTAGAAATCACTCATCCAAAATAAACGCAATTCAAGTTCAGGTTGGCAAAGAAGAGATAAAAACTATGACAGGAGTATGATAAGTTGTTGGTGTCATAATTCTGCAAATAACATTAAAATAACAGCATGCAAAGCAGTGGTTCAAATATAGAACAATTGAAGACATAGTGCAGAAGTTACTTAGCTCTTGATAATGTCCAATGTGTATATATTCATGTCCACTTAAATCATACGTGGATTCAGACTCGTCAA
Organism: Thereuonema tuberculata; assembly: GCA_023159025.1. Lineage (NCBI taxonomy): Eukaryota > Metazoa > Arthropoda > Chilopoda > Scutigeromorpha > Scutigeridae > Thereuonema > Thereuonema tuberculata. The sequence goes on along the minus strand of JAFIDM010000179.1, from coordinate 32,435,675 downwards.
ACTGACAGGAACAAATATAAACATGATAAATTTGCAAAAATAGCTATAGGAAACTAGCCAAAAAAATATCTACTCCTTTCGAAGTAACCTATTTCTAAAAATACATTGAAGATACAACTTTGGAAGGAGACACATAAGCAATGGGATACAATTTCGTTGTAAACACATTGATTAATCACTAAAGATCTTGTAACATGTTGACAAAATGGTTTACTAGCTCCTTGCCTTACAGTGCTAAAATTCCAATAACATTCAGTGGAAAAGATACTTTTATTTATTTAATAGCTGCGTCATTCTTATTATAATGAAAATAGTCATTCAGAGCTCTTTCAATGTCTGAATATACTTGCATTGAATGTACTCTATTAGACGTATATTCAAAAATCCTATATGGCTGTTTTTTTTTTTTCCTTTGACTATCTTATCCATCTTGTTTTGGCCATCGTCACCTTACGTGATGAGACTACGTAAAGGCTGTTTCCAAATGTGCTTCCATCAACACATTTAAGCTGAACTACAATCCTGAAGACGCCATGGACCAGTAATTCATAACCCCTTAAATCAAGAAGTACACTTCAACTGCTATTAATGATATATTCCTCAGAATACGAGAATTATATAAATTGATGTTTAATTGACAAGTCAAAATTAGCTCCTAAAATTGAGATGGAGATTATATTATTTTTACCTACATTAATTTCTTATCCTTATTTTTTTCCTAATTATTTTTCTCTTTTTATCTTTTTGTATTTTTCAAAAACCTTCCAAAGTAAGTCCAAAAGGTTTTTCACTCTTATTAAACCACTATCCCCCTTTAATGTTTTCTGAGTTTCGTTGCACAAAAAGAATTGTTTCTTTGCATTTCTTAAGCAGTGCCAATACTTTCAGTTTTTATGTATTACCTTGCATTTCTTAAGCAGTGCCAATACTTTCAGTTGTTTTTATGTATTACCTGTTGTTAATAAAGAGTTCCGGTGTACAATGAATTAATAGGAGTGAAGATCTCTAAAGGAGAAACCTTGTTGAAACTGTTTCTTCTAAGACCAATGTCTGTAATTCTAATGTCGCTGTAGTAATGTCAAACATTTATCCAGTTTGTGGATAATATATTCTAGAAGCTCCGTTACCTTCATCGTATTCTTCAATGTGAAATTTTTCTGAAAATCTAACTTGATTACCTCTGAAAGTATTAATTTCTTTATTTAATTGCACTTTCAAAAGATTTTACTTAGGTATCTGGTTAAAAATATCAGTGTGAAGATATATAGTCAATCCACTCATTGGAGTTATAAAGATTTAATTCCACGTCATTTTTTTTCCTAGCTTTTTCTTAGTTTCAATTCCCATTATGATGGAAATGACTCGTATGCTTCTAGATTCAGACATTTCGATAATAATCTCTTCTGTAATTAATAATACTCATCTATCAGACCTTCATATTGTTTAAACGGATGTCCAGACTTCTTTGTCAGACAGAAACGATAAAACACATTTCACAATCCTAAAATAGCAATGACAAAGAATTTGCTGAGCTCACATAAACAAAAGCTTATACCTATAGAACAGAGGGTAGCCTATTCTAAGGTTTTATTAATCTCATTGTCGTCAATTACCATAAAAAAACGACAGCAAGAACGAGGAAATATGCTTGAAACAGGCGTTCGGCAACCGTTTGAACAATTAACTTCGAAGAAAAAGCAACAGATGTGTAAAGTGTAACATCAATCAGAAAAGTTTGGAGATATTGGGAATTGCTTTGGTCCAAATTAAATCCTGATGAAATTAAAGTACGATGTAGGATTTGTATCCTAAGACCTTAAGATCCTGCTCACAATGATCGAATGAGACCTCCACCCACACTGTGGTTGCTGTTAATCTTGGGCTTCATTGGCACTAATTGAATTGAATCTGAGTAACGTGAATTGCTTTCATTTCCTCTGCCGTTGCTTTGTAGTAACAAGTCTTAATCTGGAGACTCACTTTAATTTGAAAACTTAACTGTCGCTGGAGTTTTCTTTTCATTACTGTTATGATCTTTTTCAAGTTCTTTGCTCCATCTTCTGCTATTTGTAATTCTCTTAAGTCTGCTGTCTAAGCGCTGTAATGTTACTTAAGCCGCAGTTCATTCAATGAGATAACAGTATGTTATTTAAGGTTACATATTTAATGATTGAGATTCTCTTATTAATGAACGATATACTGGAAAAGATGTTGAAAACAAAAGTTTTGGCTTGTTTTTCTTTACATTTAAACTCCTTACTTGCCTTTCAGTGAAAGGATAAAGGGTTTAATAGCTGTTCATTTTACAGCTTATTTTTTTATTTTTGTTGTTGATGTGAGTGCCGGGAGCGGAAGTGGTCTCCATAACCTTTCTCACATTCTGAATATATCATCAAAGGTGAATCCGACTGCTGGCTCTTAATAAGAAAGAGCTGTTGATGATGGCTCAGGGTACGAAACCTTATTTCCTGTGCCCAAATTGAAACTGTCTAAAGATTTATCCGAGCACGTTAAATTTTGTTTTCAAGATGTTAAAAAATTTAAAAAGATATGGCAAGTTTACAGTTTTTAGATATAAACCAAGACGGAATACAATGGAAATTAAAATATATTAAAAAAAAATATGTAAAAATTTGTTGAAAGTTAGGTGAATTCAGTAGATCACAACAACTTCATTACAGATAAGATATTCTATTGCCAGGACACAAATTTATTTCTAAATTGCAAATGATTAATTGAAATCTTTGCTTTGCGAAACTCGAAGAGGTTGCTTTGAGTTTCGCCTATTCAATATATATAATATAATACTTTTAAAGTATTTTGTAGGTATTAAAGTTGTAGGTTTTTGTTTTGATGCTTTTTGATAAGAATTTGAAGAATTAAACATTTTTATCTTTAATTATAAAAGTTTTTTTTATTTATATTTATGGAATTTATAAATTAGAATGTTTCCTACTTCAAAAGTAAAAGTTCTATATAAAGAATAATATAATCATATATAAAGTTATAAGACTAATATAATCTATATAAAGTTCTATATAAAAGAATATATAATCACACCGTGAAATAAGAGTTGAATAACTACGACTTTTCCAAAAAAATTTCCATCTTTATTGCAATATTTCACTTCGTAAATTACCAAAATAATGAATTATTGTACTCTACGAGTTGTTTGTTAATACAGTCGGACCTCTATTTAACGAAGTCGCTAAATCCCGAAAAAAAGTTCGTTATATGGAAAATTCTTTAATAGAGATTCACCTATTATTATTCAATATTATTAAAAAAAGTAATAATTTTAATGACATAATGCATACATTACCACATACATACTTAAATTTTACTAGTAAAGTCTATTAATTTTGTCTGAGTTATTTTTTTGAAAAAGTGTTTTATCTTTTCAATGCACCTAAAACCCCTTCAGGCGTATTTTCTTCAAATTGTAATCCGCGTCGGATTGTTTCAAATGATTGTAGCATTTCATCATACGAAGGCTTTTTGATTTCTGCATCATGATCATTTCCATTTTCATCATCTTCATCGCAAATCATAGCTGTATTGTTTTTATTTTTCACACTGTCCAAAATATCCGTTTCATTTAGTGTTTCCGAGGTCTCAACTTCAAAATCAAGTGAAAGATAATCATCAATCAGCACATCATCGTTCATTTCTTCTTTTTCCCTCAGCTGTATCCACATTTCTTTCATTTCCTCTAAGGGAATATTAATAATAAAAACATTTCAAGGAGAAAACAAAAATATGTACCACGAAACAGTTCGTTAAATAGAAAATGCACTTCGCTATTGGGAGGTTATTTTACGAAGAAATTAGCAAAATATTCTTGGTTCCAAAGAAAAGTTCGCAAAATAGAGAAATTCGCAAAATAGAGGTTCGTTAAATAGAGTTCCGACTGTAGTTTGAATTTTATTAACGAATTGTTTATAAGGATAAAAGAGGAAATTAATTTCTCTGCCTCCAAATGATGCCTGAAGAAGTTTGGTAATTTACCAAAGGAAGTACTGTAATTAAGATGGAAATATTTCTTGGAGAAGATGTAATTAGTCCTAAAATATTTAAAAAAAAACATAAGTATTTAGCTTTTATAAGTACATTAGTTTTAACAGAAAGTGATAAAAAAAGGTAAAAGATTGTCTTAAACTTGAAAATTTTGAAAAAAAATTGATCGTATGTCCATTTCTTATTTGCATTCCTTTATTCAGTTGTTATTGAAAAATGGATATTACTCTGTTTCTAAGAAAACTACAGTGTAACAGCTTTGATTAAGTGATTCTGTGTGAAATGAAGTGAATGTTCACTCTTCGTCCCGGTGATCGAGTGGTGCGGTGCGCTCAATCGTGGGGTGGGGAACTGCAGCCGTGCAAAAGGCCAACCGTTCATCACTGTCAGATAGCGACGTGGGTGGAGAGGAAACCTATTTCCTTGGCCTCATCGTCTGCGTGTCCTGATGGAAGACTTTATCTTGTGCGCGGAAGATCTGAACGCAGCTGCGTCAAGGGGAAGAAACAGGCCAATGCGGGTGGAGGCAGTCGTCTCGCGAAGATCTCGTGAAAAATCGGTTGAATTTTCTTTATCTTCAAAGATTTCAACATTTATTTTTCTGTTGAGTTGATCACCCAGAAGAGGTCGCTATTAATCTTATCAGCCCCAAGTTTAAGGAAATGGGGTTTTCTATCTCTTGAATTATTTGCTACTAAGATTAAGTTCTTTATTTTATGAGAAAGATCTTTTCATAACATAAAGAATGCGAATACGTTTACTCTGCATGAATTTATTTATTGGCTACTTCTGAAAAACATAAAACATATAGATTGATTAATGTATATTATTTATAAACTACTAACTGCACCCGGCATGCGTTGCAATGCCACTCAAAGAAAGAAAGAAAGTGTTTGTGTTTTAATTCTGTGTATTGAAGTGCTTTTGGATACACAATATGTTTGTTTTTCCGTCTGGTGCATACACGAATAAATCAGAAGGTTTTTCCGACGTGTGAGCAGGCCACGTACAGCTATCCATGTGTGAAGCATGGATTTTCCAAATTTAGTCCGTACACTTGTAGCGATTGTTCCTGTGCTTTGTTGATGTCGTTACAAATGGAGTCACACCAGAAACTGCAAACGCTGAAACCGGAAATACACTCATTTGTTGAAACGATTCGCGCACCAGATATTGTAAAATGGTTCTACTAATTCGGAAACCTTTCGCACAACAACTCACCAAAGTTTCATCGCAATCTGATGAATGATATAGGAACCCATAAGGGACAAACAAACAAAGAAACATTCAGTTTTATATATTATAAAACAGAGATTCATTATTATCTTTGTCCTTTAAGGTCCTGCCTTAGCCTATTCAAGCGACTGCGAACCTTTTATAGATTTCTTTTATCAATGCATCTAAAATTCTGAAAATTATAAATATGAATCCCCAAAAATTGACTGAAAAAAAAAATGAATGAAATCCACATTATCTTTTAATTACGTCTAAATCGGTTAATTTTAATCGGTTCAAACCATGTGCAAAAGAATTAGTTAAAATTTAACATTAACTATTTAAGACAATGATAGGATAGAAATAGGATAGAAATTAATTAATTTGATTCGAATGCTATTTTGTGGCAAGTTTTACGGCGTTCTCGCGATGATTCCACACAGACACACACAAAAGAAAGTTTAGAAAAGATTTCAACTATAGAACTTAGTTCTCGATCTTAGAACGTTCTTAGTTCTCGAATTTGCATATCAAGTTTCAGGAAGATTCATCTAGCGGTGCAGGAGTTATTGGCAGAGGGATGACATACACACAGACTATTTTGATAACCAGAAAAAAGATGCTTGATTGTACTGGTATCTATTGACAAGATTGAAATCACTAAGCAAATACCAGCAGCAATAGCGTATGTTTTTCATAGGAGTAATTTCAAAAGTTTTGTTGGTATATTGACTAACTAGAGGTGAAACTTGGAAACAGATCCATTTCTCATGATGCTTCTACACTGAGAAGCCCTTTCAGAGATAAGGAATTAGGAGTATTCTGTTATCGGAATATGTCAGGGTTTGAGCATTGACTGTCGTTACTAAAGGAGACATAGCGGAGAAGGCAGGAACTTTTTATTCAATGAGAAACTCGTATCGAAAATTCAGTGGCAGAAATTTGTGTATGTCACATGACCATAAACACGTGATCCCTTGATATATAGAAATAGAGAGTAACGAATGTCTCAAGACTTTAGGAAATGTAGAATCAGTAAAAATAAACCATTGAGATTTTAGATTTAACTTCATATCACTAACATTTATGATTTACTCCCTCTGCCCCATAATAATAGTAGCAGTTGATGAATTTACTTTGTCCCATAATAGTAGCAAAAGAAAATAAATATAGAACGCCACATTTATTATCAAAAAACTAGATTAAATTAAACAATAAATTAAAAATATTACTCCTAATGTTTATTTTGAGTGTTCAGATAGTTTCTGGATTTTTCAATAATTTCGTTATTGTTTTGCAGCTAACGTAATTGCACCTTTCTGCAACTTTTCGTTTTTCTTTTGATGCATCAAGAACTGGACAATCGCAACTCGATCTTTCCTTGAAAACTCTCTTTTTTTCATCTTACTTTTACAATGGGTTGATATTCAACTGAAAAAAAAAAACCAATTGATTTCGATCAGCGGATGAAATTAGAAAAATAGTTATAAATTGTAATAATTAGGTTAAACTAAAAAAAGAAAGATGTGTCAAAACAAATGACAGATGTCATGAAACATTTTGATTGAAGGCTTCGCAATTTTGCGCTACAACATAACTCACAGCTGCATTGCCAATAATTCCCGTTTAAATATTCACTTGCTATTATTATAATGGGACAAAGGGAGTAATTTTTTTTAATTAAATTTTTAAATAAATAAAAAAAAAATGTTAAAGAATTCGACACTTTATAATATTAAAACGTTAAAACTATTTTAATGTTTTTAATATTATAAAGTGTCGAATTCTTTGGCATAATTTAGTAGTTTGACAACGACACGTAAAATTTTAACTTTATAAAAAAAATGTTTTCCAAAGTTTTGTATAGGAATGGGTTCTTAAGACATTCTTTCGTCGTGGAATATCGACATAAAACAAACTGCGAATTTCTATTTTAAAACAACAGAAGCAATATTGGAAGTTAGGTAACTCGATGCTTGTGTTTATCATTTAAAAGCGACACATTAACAACAACAACAGGAGAATATTGCAATTCTAGTAATTGGAGAATTTTAATGAGCAGCGGTTAGTTGCAATTTGAAACCAATTGCTGCAGACTAAGCCTATTTGTATTGATTTGTAACCTTCCCCAACCCTTTCCTTTGGCAATGATTCAAACCAACGATACTCATTCGCTTATTACACACACGGACTCTCATTAGAATTCTCCCACAAATGAATCTTAGACTTTATCTAGTTCACGAAGTCAGATCTTGAGATTTCATCCTGTGTTTGTTGACTATCTAAATTGGACTTCTAGTAATATCTATCTCAGGAATTCCATGTCAACTTTGCCAAAGTGCTTTTCAATGTTTGGGCTCTCCCAGAAATACATTCTTGTTGTGGAAGCTAAAATTAGCATTAATAATAACAGCCAATAAAGATTCGAGAGTCATTCATACTCCCATTTCTGTTTTTCAATTGGAATGCAATATAAAGTTGAAAGCATTTATTCTCGGCTTTGACAATTTTTTTTTTTTAAATATTTTTAGAATTTTTTTAACGTTTTGGTGGTCAGAATCTTAGAAACAAGAAAATTTTAAAAAGCTATAGTTGATGGAGGAAAACTCTCAAAATAAGATCGTAGATTAAAAAAGGCGGTTATAATAACAAAAAAAAAATACCAGTAGTTCAAAAGAAGATACAGAAAATAGGAATAAGAAAAAAAAATAGCTGTTTGAAGGATACAGAAAGAAAGAAAAAATTGAGAAGATTGAAGAATGGGAAATCTTTTTAATACATCGTAGTATTGGGATAGAATGCAAATGTATTTGTTTTGAGGGTTTGGCCAGTAAATATGTACAGGGATCTTTTGGAGAAGAATCCAAACTTTCTACTAAAGTTTCAGCCTTGGAGGACAAATAGTTCTCGGTTAATTTATTCACATTTGTCTTTAAATTCTATTCTAATTTTTTCTTTGTTTTAACCCCTGTGATGCTCTGCTCTGATGTACCTTAAGAGCATTTACCTGTAGATATAGATAAAACGCTATAATAATACATTGTGTAGATAAACATCATGCGAGAATTATAAATACATCATATTTTATAAGATAAATATTAAATACTAAAATATGTTAACTTTTACAAATCAAGTCAATAGTTATAATTCTTCAAGTAATATAATAAAACTTACTAAACTTCTTAAACTCCTTTATTTAACCACAGAAATCCACCTTGACAATGTAATGCTTGAAAAAGGAGGCCGGTGAGGCCTTTGAAATATTGTCAAGGTGGATTTCTGTTTTTAAATAAAGGAAGTCAATTGTTTAATAATAGTAAGTCAATTGTTATTATGATTTTTAATACGTTATCTTTTGCATAAGGTTTTCGTTTCTAGGTCTCTTTTACATTAATTAGATTTCTAACGTATTTTCGAAATTTTTATCCATCGTCTGCCAACATTATCCAAATAATCTAGAATCAAATGAGGCATAAATGCAACCTTATAATAGAATATAAATATTGAATTCCTATTTACATTAACTATACTTTAACATAATGTTTCTAAAATGTTGTTTTTGCTTTTTTTAATTTTTCTTTGCTGTTTCGAAAGCCTGGGAATCATGATATGCCATAAAAAGTTTATTTTATTTTTAAAATGTGCAAACAGTAGAGATTTTCCAGTTTTACGAAGAATTCACTAAAATAACTAAGTTTTCGAGATCCATTTAATTTTAATTAAGCTGTATCAAATCACACATTCGAGTACTTGTAGATGTTGATAAGTAAATACATTGTTTTGTTTATAATGCTCTTTTGTGGGTGTTTTTGTATCTTCACGTGCTAATTTCTTAATATAAAAATTTTTGAATTCCAAAGTTGATTTCAATTTCCAAAATTTTTGAATATTTTAGATCGGTTCTTGACTAACTATCAGCCACGATTCATTTCTGCTTCGTATAGAAAGGAAAATGGCACAGTTCTTGGGAAACATCAGTGAAATCAGGCTGTAATTCGCAGTATTTCGTAAAAATTGCTTGAGAATACCACCTCTCGGTGGAGAAACTAGTTGCGTTTGTATTGTAATTTAAATTGTATAAATGTGTTTTTGTTTAAACAGGTGTATGGCTATAATTTTGAAATTAAGATATTTCAGTACACGTAAAATATTTACATTATTAATTGTGATTCACTTTCAATCAATTTATTCTGTTTTGTATGTTACGTCTCAAACATTCCTAATTCGACGGATACAAATTACAAATGTCAGTGTGTTTGTGCAATGAAAACACAGCAGTTCCCTCTAGAAATTCTTAGAAACCAAAAGGATACTTTTGGTACTTCAGGCTGGTACATCTATACAATCAAAGTTCCAGTTCTATTTGATCGAATATCTTCAATCTTTCCACTTTTTTTGTAAGATTAAAATTTTTATCCAGTAAAAAGAAGAGAATAAAAAAATTAGCTGAGATAAGGGCAATAAAGATTTATTCCTAAGTTCTTTGTGTTCTAAGCAACTGATCTTAGCAAAAACTTGCAATGGTAAACAACAGTTGAGGACTTAAGGAATTGGGATTACTTTAAGCCTAAGTCATGTGTTTCTTTTTCTTTTTGAAAGCTAGTGCTTGGAATGAGCTTTCTGACTCGCTTATTGAGATCATCCATTCAGAAAATCACGTGACTCGATCGATTTGTTTTGGCCTTTGAATGTAGCTAATCTTTTGTTACGCCTTAGTTCCATTTAATTTGGTGATTGGTTGAAATGTAATTAGATTGCAGATGATGTGTCTTATGCTTCAGTAATTCCAATGTAACTTCATTGGCAGCGTCACATAATCTGATATCTGATTGAACAATTTTGACTGCAGTCATGAGAATGTGGAAACTTAAATTGTGAAGACAAAAGAACTTATTCAACTATGAATAAAAGATAATTCTTATTTACTTAAGTCTAAGGCTTCGTTAAATTGGGTCTCTTGTCATTATTAGGGAGAGTCAAAGTTCTTTGGTTGTTTTGAGATAAAATATTTAGAGTTATATGGTGATTTCGTAATCCAACAAGACATGTCAGGATGAAATTGCATTAATGTAATGTCAGGTATCGTCCCAAATTCGGGAACCCATCTTGGGAGGACTGCCTTGCTTTTTAAAATTGTATGTTTTGCGTTCGTGTTGTGCTAATTCAAACGTCTGTGTGTTGTTGATACAAGGTAAAGCACATACAATGCTGTGAAATGCCATAAAAATTGAAAAACAGTAATATAAAGGGGGAAAATTTGAACTGAATTTGCAACTTTGAGAAAAAAGATATGAACAGCAATTTTGAATAATATTGTAAATGAATTATTAGCCTTTAGACCGTTTAAGTGGTGTCATCACAAACCACGTGACATCACAGTGCAGACAACTAATTGATATGTACAGCACTCTTGTTTGTTGTGGATTTTCTTGAGAAAAGACCAAGAAAAAGTTTGAAAACAGTTTTAAGAGTTCAAGGAAGCCCACCTTAGTGTTCCTGCCCCCCCTTTATTTTTGAAAATTTAGGAAAAGCATCAATGCACAACAAGCTTTATTTTTAAATATTTTTCTGCTTTGTATTTTGCATTGCACCCAATCACAAGAGGATTTGCGCACTGAAAGTATTTAATTTTCAATAGCAAATTTCTAATTTCATGCATTAAGACTCACTTCTTAAGTACTGCAGTATTAATTAGTTTTATATGTAAAGTTCCCATATTTTTTTAGTTCTCTTCTCCTAAATCTTCTACTATTAAATATTTCTAACATCACACTAAATTTAAATGTAAAGACTACATTTAATACGAAAAAGCAAATTTTCGAAAAGATTACGTCTTTTCTTTTTCAAGCCTTAAATAACAATAAGTTGAAGAACAATACTCCAAATTACATTAAACTCCTCGAGAAAATATTAACAACATTTGAAAACATTACCATTTAGTTACAATCTTTGTTTTCTTTAACATAATATATGATACGGTTTAACAATTTAGTTCATTTATTGTAACATACCATTTACTTACAATCTTTGTTTCTTTAACATAATATATGATACGGCTTAACAATTTAGTTCTTTGATTGTAACCTTATTATTATATTTTGTGCACATTTTATCTACAAAACTTTTAGCTAATCTTATGAAATATTTCTCTATTTCAAAACCATCATTCCTATTCATATTTTTTCTTTTTGTGTTCCGGATACACATACTTTCTATTATCTTTCTTATCTTGGTGTCACTTTCAATACATAAAATTTTTATTTCGTTGTTAATACAACGATTTCTGTTCCCACAGTGTTCTGCCACTTCTGATTTTTCAATGTACTTGTTCCTAATGCTGCAATCATGTTCCGTCATTCGCTCCTTAATTAATTAGTTGTTTTTTTTTTATTATTATTATTGCCAATGTACAAATCAACATCACTCGCGATCAGGTGCAACATGGTATGGCAGTACAAACTTGAAAAAATTTGCAAAAATATAGTTTGCCTCGAATTGATTTTCTTTTCTTAAACTTCTCAAAAAATCAAAAAAAACAAAAAAAAACACAAGATGGATTTTCTTGACGTCTTGAAACTGGTTTCAGATAGATAGATAGCTCGTGAATTTTTAAGGGAGTCAGTGGAATATCATATTAGACCAGTGAATACTTTGCAGAAGTGTGTTTTGTGGAAGAAGACAAGGAATTTAATATTTTATCTCAGAATTCAGGGGAAGAAGTTCGAAAAAACGTAATTCAATTATTCAAAAGCTCGAAATTAAATTCTATCTTAAATTCAGTAACTGTATCGCATGTCTACATCGAAGATTGCTATTTGAGATAAATGAAACTTCAATACAAAAAAAACAAAAAACATATTTTCAGGAAATCTAAAAAATTATTTATGCATAGAAATAAATCATACTGACAGCACAACCGGAAAGGAAGAAGTTGGCACTGAGCATGCTCAGTCTCTGTAGATAAGCAGTTATGACGTAATAAGTCAATCTCAATTCAGAGATCTTTGCCTGAACTGGATGAAAGGATTCAATGAAAGTGTTTTTCAAAAGTTGTGAAGTTGAGAATAATTAAACGTGAAGGAAATGGAATAAAAATTTTGCTAATTTGCTTCCCATTAGCTAAGTGTAAATGAGAAAATAAATAAAATAGAAGAATAAAGCTGATCTTAAAGTAAAACACCAACTTTATCCAAATAGTCTTAAGCTAATCCTGGATTAAGTCCAATTGAAATCAATAGAATTACGACATGAGATAATACTGTTTGGAGAAACCGGTCTCGAAAGTAAAATAAAGATGCAGCGATTAATGTGATAACATCGAAGACGACTGAACAGAGTCCAAGGGGAAAAATAAAAACTTCAGAAATACAGAATGACGAAGAAATGACAATTAATGGTGGAAGATAAATTTAAGCCGGAAAACAGTTAAGAAAGGCAATAACAATAAACGATATTCAAATGTGAGCGTATTTACAAATACTCTTAAAAGAGTATAAGAGGTTGCAGGGGGAAAATAAAAAACAAAAATAATAATTAGCTTAAATAGTTGGGTGGATTTTAAAGGAAATTGAACGATGATAATGTATGAAGGAAACTGGAAAAGATCAGGGTATTAGGATACGAAGAACTGATGTTGATAAATAAGAATTGAAAGAAAAAAGAAGGAATTTAAAAAAAAAGGGATAACCTTTAAGTAAGAAGATTTGAAGTAAGAGGATTTATAAGAAGGAAGACGATGGTTAAACGGAAGAAAACAACTGTTAAATTTTAAATAAAGAAAAAGCTGAAAAGGTAAAAACAAAAGGGATAAAATGTGGGTGGAAGGAAAGAGGAATTACAATTGTGGTGAAAAGAAAGAAAAGGTGACGAATTCATTGGAGAAATGAATAAGAATGTAAGAAACAAGCAAAAAGAATTTTTTTGTTTTTTTTGTTTTTGTTTTCTGATTCATGTCGTACGCTATTATTTTTATTAAAATTTTAATATATACTATATCTCCTTTAATAACTGTTGCTTCTACAAAAAGAAAAAAAAGAACCAAAATAAATGTAAAGAATAAAATGAAACAAAAAAGTTAAAAAAAAACTACAAATTAGGAATCAAAAATCAAAATTTTCAACAACCAAAAAAATACTGGGAATTGCAGTGAGAGATATAACAAAACAAAAAAAACCAAAGGTTTTTGACATTTAAATTTTTTTTTAAGTTTTCAATAAATTATTGAAAACCTCAATGAGGTTGTTTTTTAAACACTTGGATTTTATTTTTTACCAGGACTCGAATTTAAATTATTTGCTAATCCGGAAGAAATGAAAATATTAAATAACTTAACTTAGCAAAAAATTTAGCAAAAAATATTTAAAAGATTTTTTTTTATTATTTTATTATTTAAGAATTGAATGCTAGCTACAATGTTTTTCGTGCTAGTAATCTAAGAATAGCATTTATTTATAAATTAACAATATATTATTAGAATTAATTGTGTAATTTGCACAAATTGAAAATATTATTTTTTTTTTGAAGTGTTGTTGGTTTAAAATGTTGATGTTGTTTAAATGTCGTTTATTTTAGTCTTCCGATACAAGTATCAGAAGACTTATATTCCCGTTTTTGAGGACAAGTATCATTAAAATCTCATTAAATTATCATTAGGCACAAAAATCGCAACAATTGCGTCTTTTGCTTGCGCAACAATTACATTTATAATGCAGCTCTACAACAATCACAATTAACGCAACAATTGCGCCTTTTACATTCGCAACAATCACATTTATAATAATAAAAAAATTAAAGCAATATAAATATTTTCTTATTAGAAAACGTTGCGAAGCATTGTGATTGGTTTACTAATCGCTTTCCCTACCTTGTTTTTTTCTGTTTATTATTGGTAGCATTAGTAGTATTAATAATAAGATATAAAAGAAATTTACTTACACATTTTTTTCTCTCTTTTCTTTTAGGTGAGTACTCGAAGATCAAAATTTCTTTACGTCTTTAGGGTTTAAGGTAAACATTTCTTTGAATTTTAATATAATTGAAATGATTTTATTTAATAATCCATATTTACAGAAAATTCAAAGATGAAATGTAAATGTATTTGATAAACAATCTACATATATGGCAATGGTCGGTTTTTTGGTATCATCATCTGATATTACAAATTATAATTATAACCATTACGGGTAGATAAATAATTGATACCGTAGAGACTTCATAAGGAATTCAGTATTGTTTGAATACTTAACCATCAGCAATCATGAAAAGCATTAATAGCTTATAGCAGGTAGCACTATCTGTGTTATATTATCCGTATACCATAAATATGAAATCCTCTTCTTTGAAATTTATTTAATTTTATGGATTCACACAAATTTTTAAGTTCAATCCTCAAGTTCTTCGTTTCCAGCCATCTTTATACAACAATTACACCACATGCCATATCACTCATGAAAGATTATCAAAGAAAGGGAAATCCAAGCTTCATTATTGTTATCACAAAGTACAATATTTTATGTCCACAGTTAATGTTCAGTTTCATTATATTATTTTGTTTCATTGTTCTGTTCTTTTAGGCTTCTGAAAGAGCCTTATATCCCCGGTTTGTCTGTCTGTGGACATACATCACAATGCTTCGCAACGGCTTCTGTTAGCTCAGTAGGAGGTCTGTATGTTAAATGTTATAGTTGGCCTGTTAGCTCAGTTGGTCAGAGCGTCGTGCTAATAAAGCGAAGGTCGGGGGTTCGATCCCCTCATGGGCAATTCTTATTCTTCATTTTTTTCTCCC
>JAFIDM010000179.1:32399020-32420559 GCA_023159025.1 Thereuonema tuberculata | reverse complement strand
TAAACTTAAGTTTTTTTTTTTTTTTTTTTTTAAATCAATTAATAGGAATTCAGTGTATTAACAAGGTTTGAGTTAAGAATGACGATTATTCCATATAAATAGGGGTGGGTAAGATATCATGGGGTCACAAAGAGACTCGCGCGCGCATTATCTAGACCACCCCGGCGCAGTCTATTTTTAAGGAAAGGTGACTCAGAAGCCGTTCGAAGCACTGTGATTGATTTACTAATCCCTGTCCCCTACCTTGTTTAATTTTGTTTCGAGTACAGTAAGCATTAAAGTGAAAGTGCGGTTTTTTTGAACCAAAACATTCCAACGCCTTTCGATCTACTTAGGTCAGATTTTTTACGATAATTATTCAGTAGCCAACTAATATCAAAGGTTAGAAGCTACTCAGAATTATTTCATGTAATGTTTAAATTTTTATAATCGTTTTTTTTTTCTCCCAGCCGTATAATATAGAACACATTGCTTTATTATCGTTTACACAAATGTTTAGCGTAATGCAGGGTCAAAACCTTGAACCTACTTGAGCAAGGCAGGCTACTGCAGCTAATCTACAATCATGTACATATATTATTCAATGTATGTAGATTCAGTAGCAGCATCTACTTCAAACGGTCAAAGATGAAGCAGATCTTGGGGACTATTCTTTTTTCTTTTTTTAAATTTCCTATTTATGTTAATAAAAATTTTAACATGTGCTGCGTATGTAATTATGCAATGATAAAGCTGGCGGCGCACCTGGTTAAATTTAAAAATTTAATAGTTTAAAATTAAAAAATTCTCGCTAAGTTCCCTTGAGAATGTTCACGCTAAGCTGAACGAAACCGGATCGTTTTATTTTTATTGTAAAATTTTTAATTTTTTAATTTTAAACTATTAAATCTTTCAAGTTAACAGGGGTGACGGCTTCATCGCTGCGTAATTCCTATTTATGTCTTTAATCATTGACATTTAAAACAAAAATTACTGGTCAGTGTAGAACGATTTCTTATATATAATTTTGCTGCAATGTTTCCTTAGAATAATAAATCCAAGTTCTTGAATGAAGAACATCTGTAATATATTCTCCAACTGATGCTTGTCATTCAGTTTCCTTTCAATTCTTTTCTCCAAATGGGCTGAAACTCATTCAATACATATTTTGGACAGAATCTCAATCCCATTAACGTACGTGATAAATAATAAAATTTCCTGATTAAATTAGAGAATGGAGAGCCACTATAAGACCCTGAAAAACAGAAGGAGATTAGAATTTCAAGAGTTTGATGTAAAAGGGAAGATTAACGAAATCATCAATATTTGAACAGATGCAGAACTAAATTAATACAACTATTTGGGAAATTTAGGGAAAAAATGATTCCCTCAGAAACAGTAAAATTCAGAATTAATAATAAAAAACTTGTATTCTATCTAAAAACTATTTGCTATTTTCTCTAGAATAAATATCTTTGAAGTACTAACGTAACACAACCCTCGATAAAATTAAAGTTAAAATTGGGTCGTTGCTTTTATAATTTTGAGAAAAACAAATTATCATATATATAAATTAAATACTTTTTTTTTGCCAAATAATTAAAACGGACTTAATTCTCTTCATCAATTTCTATTTAAAACACTCAGAATTTCAACACTAATTCTTTCTCAAATTTGTAGCAATTGCTTTGGAATATATTTTCTTGAAGTATTGAAGTAGTTATATTTAAAATATCAGTGTGCAATATTTCTCTGCAAAGTATAAAATGTCATGAATAGTAGTCAGTTATTTCATTAAACTAATTAATTTAAAATTCTTTTATTATATTTTAAAGCATATGTGCGATACCGTTCATATATGACTGATGAATAACATTGAGAATTAATCAATAGTCGAAAGTTAATGATTAGGTTGTTACAGTGAAATTTCACTGAATTTGAAATTAGAATTTGCTTACTAAGAATTCTTATTAGGAAGTAACGTCTTGGAGTGCAAATCGCTTCTTTTGTTGTTGTTTTTTTTGTCATGTCCCTTTTTTTATTCAAAGGATGTTTCCCAGGTCAGACCCGAAGGTTTACTCAGACCTCATAAAAATGGAGATCGGAATTTCTTTCTGAAGTCTAAAGTCGAGATAGCATTACTGGTCATCCAATGTTTGCTAGCCTCGAAAAGTCTGTAAATCGTCGGAACAGCTGTGATGCACCAGCAGTAAAAAATGCCTCGAAAGGAATTACCTTGAGCATTATTTTATTTTCGTCCAGTCAGGTGCGAGTGAAATTATTTCCTTTAGCAATTCAAGTTACTGAAGAGTTCTTATTTTCATAAAAAATGAAAATATACTAGGTCTCCTTTACATGTCGAACAATAGAGAAGACAAAAAGAAATAATCAAGTTTTCCCTGCTGGGTGGCGTGACAAACCTACAGTTCAGTTTCTGTCAGTCTTGGCCATTCATCTATGCCAAGCCTGCACTGATTGGTAATATATATTTAAATTAATAAAAACCTAAATGCTTAATCTTATTTACGTAAATAGTAGAGCAAAACTTCTGTTTCTCAAACGATGAGGAGATAGAGGATCATGTGATTAGCAGCATTCTATCGCTTGGGATTGTGAGGTCAGTCAGACGCTATTCCTAGGAGAAAAAAAATCTTGGTATTCATTTAAGAAAGAGCGAGTAGATCCTGGGATCTTTCTGAGAAGAAATAGTAATAAATAAATAATAATATAAAAAAAAACACCACAGACCATCTGAATCGAACTTTTCTCTCCCCAGCCTATAAAAAGCTGTCATTTGATATTTTTTTTTAATTTTTCCTTTATACCAAAATATATTTGTTTTTAAATGATTTTTTTTGTTTTGTTTTTTTGACACTACTGCAGATATAAATAAAGAACTTCTAAATATGGAAATAGACTGATCACTTAGTTGATCCTGGACTCTTGGCTGCAGAGTAATATGGCGGAGTAGAAATAAGGAAATTTTACATTCAAAGGCATGACATTGTAACACAGATATTTAAGACAAATTAGACATTTTTGGGAAAGGAAGATGCTCTATTATCTCTTGAGACTTGATTGAATGTTCACATAGGTAAAGAAAAAATGGTACAGAGACGAAGCAGCCACTCCGGAAGTAGGATTTGGGCCATGCTTTTGTTCCGTTCTCATTTGAAAAACATAAAATTTAAATAAAAATATGAATAATATAAAAATAATAATAAAGACAGTAAAATGATAGTTTCAAGATGAAAAGATTAAAAAAAAAATTGAAGATTTGTTATTTTCTACTTTAATTTGGAGAATATGGAAAGTAGTTAAGATGCTTCGCAATCGATGTCGCTGAGAATTCTTGGAAGTCGTAATCGATCGCCAATTGGCTCTGCTGCTAGTTCATCTTTTTATTTATTTATTTATTTATTTATTTATTTAATTATTTATTTATTTTTTGAGGCTACTCTAATTTGAAATGACAAAAATACAGTACAATTACATAATTTTTAAAAGTTAGTACTTTAATATTGAATATTAAAGTTAAGGACGCAATGTTCGACTTACATAATACTAAAATGAAACATAAATATGAATTCGATATTTTTCTTTTCTGCTCGGAATATTTTGATCATAAAAGTACGCATATCTTTAAAAATCAGAAGCAGCTGAATATTTTAAGCAAAAGTTCCATAGGGAGAAATTGTATCAACATGTCTTGAGAGCAATTTCTAAAGAAGAACTTCTAAAAGGCTTATAGTTATGTAACAAACCTAAAAAATAAATTGAAGTACAATCTAAAAAATTGTCTAAATAACTGACGGACATTCTTGTAACGAACTGTTGTTACATAATTTATATAACAATCTTGGAAAAAGATTACTTCTGATCAATTCTGGACAGACGAAAAGTTTTAAGGATTCCTGCATCAAAATGTAAACACCAACACAGAAATGGATTCTCTGAAAATCTGGTACTTTCTGTCCAAAGAATGTTATGTAAGATTAAGATTCCTAACGGATCTTTAGTGGAACCAATAGTGTTTCTGCCTATCCAAAGTTTAGATTTGAATTTAAATTTGATTCTCATTCTTATTTTTGATTTCTTTCTGGCTAAGAATGAAACCAGAATCATCTCGTTACTGAATGCCAGCTTTGAAACATCAATAATAATAATAATAATAATAATAATAAACCAGTGATAACCCAAACTGCCGACTATGCCAAGAAAAACTTGAAACTGTTTCGCATTTAATCTATGAATGCAGCAAAATCGCACAAACTGACTATAAAAGCAGACATGATAGGGTCGCCAGAATGTTAAAATAGCATCCGATTTTTTTGAAATTCGCATAAAAAGAATTGCAGTCTAGTAAAGCGCATTGTAGTGGTTGGTCATTACAATTAAAAAGTTGAAAATTCAGATCTTTGCGTTGTTTGCAATTTCATATTTTATTTCGAGAAATAGATGAATTTGTCGTTATCAAAATTAAATAGACTGTATTTGATTTCTCACAACTTTAGTAAAATGAAAGGCTTTTTCAACAAACCAAATATGTGTACAGTACATTAGTTTTTTAATTTGTTTATATCCGTTTGTCTGTTTATAGGTTTTTATTCTGTTTATATATATATAGTTAGTTTTTTTTTCTTTACTCAGCATTTTCTTTGGCAAATAATATATATAAGAATAATGTAAAACTTTAATCTTATTTACATTTTAAATATAATTTTTAAATACTTTACTGTTATGGCTGAATTTTCAATGCTTTTTACTTAATTTCATTTTTGAAATAAATAACTGAAAGATTTAACAGACACCAAAATGTTAATACTTAAATAGTGAAATCAAATTGCGATATTTTTCTAAATTTTATACTGTTTAAATAAAACCTAAAATACAAATAAAAATAAAAATTTTTACTTTTTTTCTTTTAAGTTTTTATTAATGAAAACAAATTGAAACTGCTGGCTTTTTATTTTTTTATTACATTTTTTATTTTTATATTTTTATTATTTAAAAAATTGTATTGAAACGAATCACTACGTAATTTAAAAAAAGATTAAAATATTAAATTTTAATTTAATTCCCTATAACTTGTATCTTCAAAATAGAATAGCTGATAAAAAAATTTTAAACTCAACAACAAAATTCTGAAAGCTAATATATCTTTCTTTTAAGCAGGATTTCATTTTCCATTAGTCTCATGTTGCCTCTTTCTATTTTCTTTTGTTGATCAGTTCCATCGTAAACTTTCTACCGAAAATAGTTGAATTTATAAAGTTTGTGAACCTAATATGGGACTTCCAATTCAACACTGATTCAATCCAACAACAATGGCTTGAGAAAAAGTCAATTTTTTTTTTTAGACTTACAGTAACATATCTCTTCAAGCCAAAAAAAAGAAAAATTCATTCTGTCGAGTGGTATCGACTGGGAGGCAAAGTGAAAACAAATTAAAGTAGTTCACGATAAGAAGACAATGTCTTCTTGTTATCGATTGTCTTGTAATGTCATCTTTACCTTTGTCTGACAGTGTCTGGACATAATGTCAGATGTCTGGAACTTAGCCAAATGCTGATTTGAATACCTTCTCAGAGTTCCGTAACAGGACAATGACATTCTTTTTGCTTAATCTCTTTGATAATTGCTTTGCAGAACAAAAATGGAATTGGTGATGAGACATTTTAATAGAAGTAATACAAGAGTCATGAGGATTTTCACAAATTCCATTCATTGCTTTGTTGTTGGTACGGAAGAAGCTTCTCAATATGTTTCCCAATTTCTCATTGAACCAACCTTGAATCGTTTCTTTAATTAACATAGATTTGATGCATGAATAGAAATGACTGGACAATCTTCCAAAAGCTTAACTCCTTATAGAAATAGCATTTAGGCTTTAAAAGCTAGCAATACAACTTTAGACTGTGAATTCTTACCTCGAAAATGATTATATGGAATTCTGGAATGTCAGCTTACATAGAAAAATCTTACTGTGCGTCGTGACAATCTTCTAGGACTTAGAAAATTATCTAACACCGATGATTTACAAAATTAATTTACATCGTATCTGAAAATCGAAGAAGTAAATCTTATAAATGATACTTCTTACAATGAACAGTGTTGTAGTAATGTCTTTTGATTTTTAACATTTTTCTGTATTACCTTGATGGCAGAATTCCTCTAACTCTTGTTATGATTTCCCTTAGCTTTTTTAAAGTTCTGTAAAAGATCTAGGTTGAAGGGAGGAAAAAGGGCTCAGAGGGATTAAATTAAACAGATAAGACAGATCCAAAATTATGATAAAAAATTTTCAAATTGTGTAGAAATAGTTTTGACATCTGAGATAAGATAGCATTTTACTGGGTATTTATTATGAAGAATTTTATTTTCATTGAGGATGGTCTCTGTAATTTGTCTTGTCGAGACTTCGTGACCGATTGTGCTAATACTTTGCAGCTATCTAGAGAAGAATCGCAATTAGTTTTTAATTGATGTTAGTTGATCTTTCAAAAAATAACTACTGGCTTTAAAGTATCGCGAGTTTCTCTGTCAGTACATTTCTATTAGCATTTCTGGTGTTATCATATAGAAATGTACACGAGTTGCGTAAGATTTATAATTAAATTCCTTAGTGCCTTTTTCAGTGAAAGGACAAGGGATTAAGACTGGATTTCACAGGATTACTTTTTATTTGATTGTTTTGTATCTCGGCGGCCCATTCCCGAGATCAAGAATGCTTTTACCTTAGCTTTTGCGCAACTGAACCAAACCTCAAGGATAAATTCTGCTGATGATTCCTAATAAGGATGAAACAGCTGTTCAGGATTCCCGTTGATGTTGGCTCAATGTACGAAGGTATATTTACTGTCCAATTGTGATTTTTTTTCTATTTATGTCTACCATTCTGTTGTTTTTAAAAGTTTACTTAATTACAGATTTCAAAAACAGTGGGGAATTAAATTTGAAAGCCTTCACTCTTTTCATATGTTAAAAAAAAGAAAGTCTAAATTTCAATATTTTCTGGGACTTAGATCTGGATATAGAAAAAAAGTTGGACGTAATAAAGTGATTCATTTAATGTCATAATGTGTGGACTGTAATAACAGATTTATATCAGTCTCAACAGTTGATTCGTAGTCGTTTTCCTGATTGTATTGCATTTCAAGGTCAGAAGGTGGTAAGCGTTGATGGGTTGAGCTGAAATGTAATGCGTTGAGCAAACTGCTAAGCATTGCATCCCAGACTCGAGAGAGAGACAGAGTAAACTTCGTTATTTCTGATTTATTAATATAGAAGCGTTAGAACATTAGTAATCATTGGAATAAAGTGATAAAAGAAAAAAAAAATATTTTTTGTTTGTTAAAATGTTGACTATGAAGGGCCGAATCCATATAGTCACCTTAAATCAATAACCTTTAAAATTTCGAAAATAATAATAAATAAAACAACAAAGTGGAAAAAAAATCTGTGAAAAGATAATCATCATGCAAGTTAAAATAGAACTATTAATTATATAGAATTTGAATAAAAGATGTCTGCAACAAGAAAGAAAATTTAACAACAATATGAAAGAAATCATTGGTCCGAGATTTTACTTTTAGACGAGTCAAAGAATGATTTTCTTTCAATAAAAAAAGTTATGTTTGTGTAAATTCTTCTTTCCATCAATAGGACCTAAACTTTGGAGTTCATAAACATGCACTTATCATTTCATAATTTATTTAAAAAAAATATGTGAAAAAAAATTATTAAATTTGTAGATTACCGCGTGTTACCATCTTAAGAATTCCTCTATTTCAACTTGAAATTGAAAAATCCTTGCAATTACTGTTAAATAGCTAGTTCTAGTATCGTCTGTGGGCTTCAATAAATAATTTGCTTGGTAGCAATACTCAGATCCCAGAATGATAGCATTTTTTTAAAATCCTTCCCTCACTTTTTGATAAAGTTTGATAAAAGTCGCTTAAAAGATCTTTCCTCAATTACAGAGAGAAGCCATGGGTAGCAGGACATGTCCTATCCATTTCATTATCGACTTGTAGTCTGGAATATTCTTCCTTTCTCTTTAACTTCTCAAAGGACTCTGCCATTTTTTCTCCTTTATTAGTTCTGTGTTTTTGCAATACAGATTCCAAAAAAAATTCCAGTATCTATTTTTGTTTCATGCTTTCCTTTGTAAAACGTAACCTACCATTCAAAAATCTTTATTAATCTTTTCCATAAATGTAAATCTTTTCGTTTTGCTGATAGAAACCGATGTATTTCGTTGAAAATCAAATTTCCAAATGGAATTTTTGTCTTTCATTTCTGCAGCTGATCTATTTAGTGACCACTGATTTTTTTAGTATTATAAATATTTAAATATTAAAAATATTATTAAATATTATTAACATATTATGTTTCCTGTTAATGTAGCACTTACTTTCAGAAGATCGTCAGCGTTTGTTTGGGAAATAATGATGGTTTTAATGGATTTCATTTCCATTGATATTTTTACTGTTCGAAATTAAGTTTCAGTGTTCGCGGATTTAGTTAAATGTAAACGAAACCATTTTACATTCCTGACGCTAAAGAATAAAGACAAATGACTGAATAGTTCTGCAAACTTACGCGTGACGGCGCTGAATGGCAATAAAACCACAACAGGAAAGAGGAACATCGATTAAAATCTACGAAGATTGTTTTTTTCTGTTTAAACCTCTTTTAAACTCTTTGTAACTTTAAGATTAACTTAAAATGCCAGTTCTAACTACTACTCTCAAGTAATCAGAGCTCACCGGAAATTTTAACTTTGTACTTGGTCTCTTTCCACCGACTAAGTATACGTTAACTACGTTCTAATAATTACTGGTTTCAGTGAAAGGTCAGAGCTGGTTTAAATGCCACTGCAGAGAATGCTGGGATTCTATTTTAACTATTCAAAAACTATCTCACGCAATGAATAATTACAATTTGGATCTATTCTTCTTTCTTTGTTATAAAATATACAGTCATATTTTATTTTGCGTTAGCAAAATAGTATAGCAAACCAGAGTTGTGCTTTTTTCCGCGAAGCACTTGACACAATTTAGTACTTCTGTGTATTGTCTCAAACAAAATACCACCAATTGAATATAAAATAAAAAAAGGAATCATTTTTGATGGGTAATGCATGCACCGAATCAGTCGCACATAACTGTTCTGAAGCCATAAAACTCGTAAAGCTTTATTAATGGCGCCATTTCTTAAACATTGTCTACCCTTCTTTGCTAATGTTTATACTCCTTGACCTATTAGCTTCTGATAACTTATTTCTGATTATTATTATTATTTGGATCAGGGGCGTATATAAGGGGGGGGGGCGAGGGGGCCCGGGACCCCCTCGAAATAATGAAGATATGTCCTCCCAACGTTTTTTTTTTGGTTGAACAGATAGGCTTCCATGGGGTACTTAATTATATTATATTAATCTTGGGCCCCCCCCCCCGAAAATATATTCTATATACGCCACTGTTTGGATGATCCTTAAACAATGTATAAGATCCTCAGAACATTATATACTGAATTTCCCATACAAAATTTGTTTAATTTTTTAACTTGGGATTTTAGTGTTTTGAAAGATTATAAAAATTATTGTTATTATTTTAGTTTTAAGCCCTTAGAATTCGATGGTCACGGGATATGTACATACAGCATACAGAAGCAGTATGAGCGACCATCATGCTGTTTTATCTAAGGCTTCTGTCTTACCTTTCCTTTTTTCTAGTGAGCTGCTTCCGTCTCCCATTTTAAGAATAGAGGAGGATTAAATATTGTATATCTCCAACTTGCATGGAAACATTAGGATATAGTCTCTGGATTTTAGTCAATTCTGTTTTTGAAGTAATTTCCCTTGAGTAATGTCAACAACATTTCCAGCCAACATTACAAAAAAAAAATATAAACAGAAAACACTACTTTCTTGCCTATCGTTCTCAGTATCTCTATCGTTCTCTTGCCTTTCTGTTTTATGTTGATAATTGCATAATCTGCCATTATTTTCGTAAAATTGTACTATTTTTCATTTTGTAACATTTGTTTGTATTTCTAGAACTTACGCTAAGGTCTATGAAAACAAATATTTTAACTTCCAAATAATTTGATGTTTGCATCTTTTAAAAGTTTTCAATTAAACCAGACCATAAACTTACCTTATTTTTCATTTTGTAGCATTTGTTTGTATTTCCAGAACTTTCTGTAGTTAAGGTCAGTGAAAATAAACATTTCTGACTTCCAAATAATTCGATGTTCGCATCTTTTAAAAGTTTTCAATTAAACCAGACCTTTTAACATTTCTTTGTAAATATTTGATTTTTAATTTTCATTGCTGTTGACATAAACTGTTTGCTTGCTTATTGTATGAAGAACTGTTTTGCCATATTTTGTTTGTGTTCTTTTGAAAACATCAAAGATTCACGTATTTGTAGGCGGGGTTTTGATCTTGTTTATAAAATTCATATTCAAAGCATAAGCTTAATGACAACAAAACAAGCAAACGAGTCTTAGTTATATCGACATTTGTTAGTGGTTGTGAAGAGATTATTCAAAACAAAGTTTATATAGCATTCAAACAGAAATAATAAATTCAAAACAACATATTGAAGTTGCTGTACCAGTTTACAACATCACTTGGTGAGCCTTAAAGAAACTGAAACGTTATCACGGATTTCTTTGTAATCTTGTACCTATGTTATTACATTGCCACAACTTATTTCAAAATCAGTTGTTATAAATGTCACTCATGTGTAAAATTAAAGGAACAAACGGCATGTTTTGCCTTGTTTTTAGAAAAGTACAATGAATTAAAACTGTACTTCACCCCCAAAACGTTTATTCTGGAATATTAAAACTTAACAAATCAAATTCTCCTACAATTTTCTTACAAAGCAAATGCAAATTTTCTTACGCTCTAGAAACATACTCGAAAGCAGACATCTACAAAACACGATATTCCAGAAGTTTCTAATTATATACGGATTGTCGGCAATATTGAACTGCAGCATTTATTGCGAGAAAATAAGATTATTTCACCAGGGAATTTGTAATAGGTTGTTAGGTACCTCGGGCTTTGTTTTTTGGTTGTTTTTTTTTTCGTTTGCAGAGAAATGTAAAATTGAGAAAAAGTCCTGCTAGTACTCCCTAGATGGAGACGCAGAATAACGCTTAGTAAAATATTGTTTACCTCTGCTGACACACCTAGGGGACAGGGTCTCCATACACCAATTAGAAACTTCCTCCTGGTGATATGAAATTCATGGAAATTTTTGCATTTTTGTCTTTCTTTGTGGTTTTTTTTCCTTCAAACTTATGGAAACTCATGGAAAATTAGCGTAACTAAGAAGATATAAAATCGAAGGTGGAGAAGCGACTAGACGAAATGCATTATGAATTAAAGAAAGTATTGGGTGCAGTGCCGATTGAGGGAGTAATTATCCATCTGAGAGAAGTCTTCATTAAAATACCATCAGTGGGAAGCAAAATAAGCACTGATGACGCTTCCCATGAGATACATCGAAACGTTCTTAATGAAAGAATTGAAAAAAAAAAAAAAAAGAAGAAGAAGAAGAAGAAGAAAATAACCAATTTGACATTAACTGAAAGTATTAGATGCTGAAATGCATTAATTGTCTTTCATTGTAAACATATTTTTTGTTAAAATATGTCTGAAAAAATAGTTTGACATTTTTTCTCAGTTTTTGACATTTATTGAAAATGGTTTATTTGTAAATGAATATTTTATATTGGATTGACCAATAAGTTCGTTTGAAGTTTAAATAAAAATAGAAGATACGTTTTTCACTGTAACCAATAATTTTATTGAATAACGTCTTCAAACGGGTTGTTTTCACTACCTTCTGCCATCTTTCAGTCAACTCCATAATTCCATCTTCCCAAACCGTTTTATCTTTTTGAGCTAAAAATGTTCCAGAGGCCTTTGGTGTCTTCCAGGGAATTGAATTGTTTCCATTCAGAGAATTTTGTAAAGATCGAAATAACTGAAAACCCGAAGGTGCAATGTCTGGTGAATAGGGCGGATGAATCAGATGTTCTCAGCCAAGGGGTAACAGTTTTTGTCTGGTAATCAAAGAAAAATATGGTCTTACGTTGCTTATTGTCTTCCATCTTCAATAATAAATTGGCGACACAAAATTCACCAATTTTGATCAGTTTTTGTTTTAAGTGCACGCTGATACGACAGCTGTCACAATACAATCTAACAAAATGTTGTCGAAAGCGATACTGGAGCCAGAGTCCGTAAAATAAAAACCGAACAAAAATTTTGGCCAACCCAGTACTAAACTATTACAGATACAATAGTTTATATCTTGCTATACTATTATATATATATCGTAGTATATATCTGGGTGTTACATCGACACAAATATTAATCTATGTATAAATTACATAAAAACTACAGTAGTCGATGGTCCAGATACAGCATTGTCCAATTGTAGTATCTTACACTTCTACATTAAATATAAGATACTAAACATAAGTAGGGACAGAAAGAATTAATTATCAAGTAAAAAAGTATGAAGTTAAAATTATTCAGTTTAATTTTTGCTTTGATATAATTTTCGGAATTTTATTATATCAATTTTGAATTATATCAATTTTGCTTTTGATATAATTTTGATATAAATTTCGGAGAGTGGGTTGTTTTTATAATGCATTAGACGATATAGGAGGTTTGAAAATTTCAAATTGTTTAATTTTAGCATTGTACATGAAGTTTCTAAGAGAAAGGGAAGATGAATCCGAAACTGGGGATCAGATATTCTTTTATTTTAATCATTAATCATTTAAGTTGGATAAGTTGAAAAGTAAATCTTAATCTTCTATGAATTCCCTTTCTTTGATTCCGATGCTAATAAGGACTGAACAGAATTCTTTTGTATCAAACTAAATAAATTCTTTGACGTTAATGATTCAATGCATGTTTAAAATTGACTTTGATGTTGGGCAATGAATGGACTAACGTTGATTCTGCATCTAAACGTGACGCTACATTGATTGACTTTGAATGAACACGATTCATCTATTATTGGTATCAATTCAATTTTCGTGAACGAAAACGAATCAAGTTGTATCATTATTGATGGAAATTGTGGGCGATTTTGTCAATCTTTTCACTGAAAGTTGCCTTTGGCAGAATTGAACTGACTTCATCCAATTAGAGTAAAGAATTGAGAAGAGTAAAAGATACCGCCATCATTGGTAAATTGAAGTTCGATGGGAACAAAATGGAAGAAATGCACTTTCATCAATTCCGTACAATCATTTAAACTACCGAATAGAGTGGAGGCATTAACGTATTGCCAAAGACCACCAAACGAGAACGGCTTTTCTGTTTTCTGACATTTTCGTTGTCTGAATCTCAAATGCCTAAGACGAGAAGGGCTTTTAGCTTTTACTCTTTTGTATATCAAACTTAGGCATTTGGTCCAACAATTCTTTAGGACCAATTCACGTTATTACTTTAACTTGAGTTGATTGGGCAATAGTTGACATCGTCTGACAAGGAATTAGCATGACAGACAAAATAATCTGTTGACCAGGCAATAGACAATCGATAGACCATTAGGTTTTGGTCAAAAATTATTGGCGCAAGATTATTAAGATTCAAAGTAGTTTAGGTCATTTTTGCACCAACATGCGAATGCATGAATTAAGTGGGTCCATATGCTTTT
This sequence comes from Thereuonema tuberculata, assembly GCA_023159025.1. Classification (NCBI taxonomy): domain Eukaryota; kingdom Metazoa; phylum Arthropoda; class Chilopoda; order Scutigeromorpha; family Scutigeridae; genus Thereuonema; species Thereuonema tuberculata. Next base: position 32,406,877 of record JAFIDM010000179.1, on the reverse strand, counting down.
ACAAAACAACATAATCGTAAGTATAGATTCACGTTGCAAAAATTTCATTTAATCAAATGGAATTTTGAAATAGTAAAGAATGTAAGAATAAAATTATCTTATAATTACAAAACTTGAAATATGGTCTTTGACTTAGAATTTTACAACTTCTAAATTTCTGTCCTCCTTTATTTATATTCTGTACATAAATAATTATATGAATTCCTAAAATTTCGCTGTTTAATTTGTTTATTTTTAATGTTGAAATTGTTTAGAAATTTTACGATACTTTTAATTTTCGAGGGTTTTCTTTTTTTTGAATTGGGTGTGATAATGATATCTTCTGTGATATTCATGTAATTAATAATAATGTCTATGAGCATATTAAAAAGATTATTATTATGACACATTGTAGAAATACAATATACTCTCGATATCTCGAACTTCGATATCTCGAAAACCTTGATATGTCGAAAAATTATTTTCCCCCTTGATATATATTCGCAAGGATATAATATAATATCCTTGATATTATATATGCTAATTTTAATTCTTATGTCGAAGAGTTTTCACTCAAAACCTTGTTATGTCAAATATTTTTCGGGGTCTATTTTTAAAAGTTAAAATTATCATTGCTGTATTTAGACTTATTATCAACTATCATTACATATTTACACTTATTCTCATCTATCAAGACTTTAATTTTTAGAATATTATTCCGTATCTTGTGTATACGTGAATTTTTATGTTTTGGTTATGACCTTGTTATCTCGAATTTTTTTTAGCGTTCCTTCGACTTCGAGATATCGAGAGTATACTGTAAATAAATAAAATGTTTCCTATCTCCATTCGCCAGTAGAAAGACATGTTTGTCTGACAGAAACAACAAAAAATGTACAAATTTCATAAGAGTAAAGATCAAGAAACTCCAACCTCAGAATCACTTGTCTTCTGAAAATTACTTGTTTTTAAGTTGGTTAACATCCTGTAATTTCCCTTGAAAAGAAAACTTAAAGATCTGAGTGAATAAGATCGATCGTTATTCAGTTGTCATAAGAACTCCACGAAAAGAACAAGTGTCTCTTCTTTGAAGCGCATTATCGGTTTCTTTTTTCTCTTTTTTTGCAGAAAAATATGTGAAGGACTCAGTCTTATAAATGATCGAATCAAAAAGAATCCCATCCTGTTCACGAAAAAACGAAAGTATCCAAGTGATCTTTACCAACTAATCTGATTACCCGACATGCATTATTTTTTTTGTTTTTGTACAAATGAATGATTGAATAGCTTCTAAAGATGAAGAAAATTAATTACGAAGTTTTCTGTATTTACTTTTTTTTTTATTACTGTAATTACTGTATATTGTGCAGTTGCAATAAAGAAAAAGCTGTAAAATCTAATTGGAAATACTAAAGCTACGCGAACACCATGCAATTTTTCTGCAATTTAGTTGTGCGATTTTGACGTCACGAGTTGATAGACCACGTTTATTTGCAACTTAACTGCAACTTTTGTCATGCAATTCGAGTTGTTCGTACACCTGCAACTCTGAAAGTTGCATCGACGTCACTGGGAATTACCCAATTACAGGGCAGCGTTGGAACACGTCAGTTGTGAAACCACGCCCATGAAAAAAATGGCGTCGAAAATGTATCTGCCGATTTGTTTTGAAGACAGGTTCATACTCAATGAATATCAAGAGTATTGCGAGTTTCTTTCATGCAGAAATAAAGTTTATACCGAAATGCAGTAATTGTATGCGGCAGAATTTATAAGAGAGGTTTAAAAACCTGGATTTTTTCGGATTTTCCACGTCGGGTTTGGGAACAACCAAAATGCTGGCGCGGTAATGCAACAGTTATGACGTCATTGTTTCCAGGGGAGCATTGTTTCTTATTGGCTTTTGGTCATTCGTTACTTTTGATTCGAAATAATACCATGAAATTCAATTCCATAGCGGCTAATAATTTTGAAAAAAGATATTTATCATATGTTGCAAATCAATCACTCATATATTATGTTTGAAACGACATAACCGAATTTTGCTTGACGTCACACGTGACGTATTTAAAATCTGCGTTGTCATGGGTCGATTGATCGTTCGAGTTGCATATCGAGTTCGCATCGTGTTCGCGCTTGACAAAAGTTTATATCAACTCGTGACGTCAAAATCGCACAACTAAATTGCAGAAAAATTGCATGGTGTTCGCATAGCTTAAGAAATTAGAAAATTCGTTGAAACGGTTTTGTGTATTTATTTTGGGTGATTACATTCAGTAGTTATGGGCGTCTTAAGATTGTTAGGTATATAACAATGACGTTGGTACAAGCTACAGGGTCCGATCTCCCAAGTCTGCCTAAAACACCCGAGGCAAACCGAAACACAATAAGACGTAATTGCCACATTATACCCTGCTCGAGTCAGGAAAGCCTCCCCCCCACTTCTTCCTTTTTTGTTGTTTTATTGCTTTCCAACTAAAAATTAGTAGTGCGGAGGAGCCCTTAGAATGAATAAAAATCATATTTCTCACTATAGACAATTAAGTTTAATGTAACGTTGATTTCATCAAAATCTTGGTTGAAATTAAAATTATTTTGAAAATTCCTAGTTCTTAAATTGTAAATGTTGTATACAAGCCTTGTTTTGTATTTAAGTTTTTTGTTTTTGTTTTTTTAATACATGCATTTTTCAATTGTTTTTGACATAATTTAATGAAAATAATCAACGCAACCATAATAATTCAATAATTTACGATGATTCTGCGCTTGCGCACTAAAATTTTGAAGGTTTTGCTGTATATGTGCTGGCAATATCTAAAATTTCGAGCTAGCAGATATTGTGGAAGGGATATCTTTGTATTCGAATTTCTGCAATTTAAATCGACGGTTTGACCTTTCGATAATCATCATACAGTATGCCAATTTGTTTTAGTTAAGTGTAGTGTAAGTATTAGTTATGTTTCGACACAGATCGGTTTTTTAGTGATTTCAATTTATAATGAAAATTATTTGTTACTAAAGAGGCTGGACACACAAATTCCTATTAAAAAATTAAAACATTTATAGAAAGACTATATAAAATAAAAATCAAATTTTTTCCTAATTTTAACTTTATTAACTTAAGTATTATTAAAGTTTACAGTAAAATGAATTTATAAGAACAAATTCTGATCATTGCTTCCAACATTACTATCGTACTTCTTAGTTACGACGCTCAAAACAGGACTTTCAGTGAATTCTTCATTGTAAAATAACGCCTAAAACAAAGTAGCAACGCAAGGTTCTTACGAATTCTTATTTTTAAACGCGTTAACCCCAGTTTATTAACAACTTTTATACAGAAACCTTAAATGAATTCAATACTAATTATTATCGTTTGGTTACCGTGGTAATTTAATTCAAATATTGATCTATATTTGTTTCATCAGAAATATTGATTGAATAAATGTCATATCATAAATTCATGTGCCTGTCCATACCCAATTGACTTGCTTTGATTATTGGTTATTTGATTATAATCATTTTTACAGTAATTTTCATTACTCATTAGCAATTGAGATTTCAAACGAGAATCAATGAGAATAAAATGTTATTCTCAAGAATATACTGAATCAAATTTTCGAAATAGATAATTTACGTATTGTAGCCAAGCCCCAAATTCTTAGAAAGCCACGGGTTTTTGTGTCTTAAGATTGAGGCTTAGGTAATTGAAAAAGCTAATACTGCATGGCACTACAAGCAATGACGTCACGTCTTTATCCCCCCCCCCTTTTTTTTTTCCTAAACATCCTCCCCTTCACTTTCTAATCCCGTTGTAATCTCTTAACTCTGCTCTCTCTCTCTTCACCTCTTATACTCAAGGGAATAATCCTCAACACAGCAAATGCAAAGTACAGTCAAACTTGGATAATTCGAAGTTGAAGGGACCAGAGAAAAAGTTCGAAATATCAAAAAATTCGAATTACATATATTCTCTCAAACAGAAGAGATAAATAAAAAAGATAAACTTCACGATCAAAGATTTAACACTTAAACTTATCCAAGAATACAGCTACATTTTTTTTTTCATTAAATCAAACTTTTTTTACTAGCTCAATTATTCATTACTTTAAAAAAAAAAAGGCAGATTTTTTTAATTGCTTCATTGAATGCAATCTTTGAGTCAAAGCATATGATTCCAACCTATCAAGTGATACAAAAATAGAATCTTCTTATTAGACTGACCTTCAATAAAGCGTCGAAGTTCATGTATATCCACCATAGCTTCTGGCGCACTAGGTAGGGGCTTCTCTTGTATTTCCTTGTCCTCTTCATCCCCAGATACCTTCCTCAGCCAGCTTGGTTGTTCACCGCCAGTTGAGCAATCCCTACTTACTGACATTTCAACCCTCGCTTTTGTTTTCCTTAGAAAGTCCGTTAAAATAATGTATTTTAGCTGAGAAAAGTCTCAGGAACAATTTTTACCGTAATACTTTAAGGACAATCGTACGAAAAATTCGAATTATCCAAAATAAAATTCGAATTATCAACGATGTTTTAACATTATTTTAATACAGAATTCTAGGGACCGAGCAAAGAATTCGAATTATCCAGAATTTCGAAGTAAACAAGTTCGAATGATCCTAGTTTGACTGTAATTCAAATCTTCATTTCCATTTTTAAAGGGATAGAATTACGTACTACTTGGTTTCTTTTTCAAATAGAAATTATTTAAAGTTATTTATGTTTTTGAGAATGTAAATCAAGATACACAAAACTGGGATTCGCACCCTCAGCCATTATCGAGGGAAATCCGGGACAGCTGTTTCAGCCACATTATTAGGCGTCATCAGCCGGATTTACCCTCGATGATAAGCTCAGTGCACGCGAAAAGGTTAAGGGTCTCACCTTAACCTTTAAGAATCTGGCTATGACGTCTAATAAGGCAGAAACAGCTGCCCCACATTCCCGTCGATGATGGCTCAGGGTGCGAATCTTAATTTTGTACATTTTGATTTATGTTCTTTTAAAGCATGCATATTAAACTTTATTTACATATTTAAGAATTTATAATAAGCATATTTTTTCATATATTTTAGCGTAAAGTATTCAGACTATTTTTCGCGTAAAGTATTCAGGTTTACGAAGAAAGCGTCAGACTGAAGTCTTTTTTTTTTTTTTTTTCTTTTTATAAAAGAAGTCAGCGGCTTTTTTTTTTTGGTTGGATAGATCGTATTTTGGATATATTTCTTGTACGGCAAAATGCATGTCAGAAATCTAAGATTTTTATGATCACCAAATCTCCAGAGAAAAGCATTACGTTCGAAACACTGCGTTTCGTGTCATGCTTTAAACAGTGGATTTAATCCCCTTTTAGCTAATCCATTATTTAGAGTGCTGTTTGATGCGATTAACGTTAATCCGATTTCGACAACTGAAGTGAATAATGAGGGTTTAATTTTTCTTCCAAAACTTGAGAATTTCTACTGTTTGTATTCAATAGAACTTATTAGAATTTTAAAATAAATTTAGGTTTATCTTTTTTTAAGAAAAATTAAAGTTAGGAAGGAAATTTTAAGAATCATAATATCAAGAATTATTTATTGATTAAAGTTACGTTATTTACTATTTATTTTTATTGATTATTTTTGTATTTATTTTAATTATTTAAAAACAATCAATTAACTGAATTTATAATTTCCATATTTCTAGAAGTTTCCCGAAGTCAGGGAATTCTGCAAATTTTGTTGTAGCGCCATCTAGCGATTAATTTTTCAAAATAAACTCCGGTAGATGCGCAGAAAAGGCTGACCACAGGAACGTCTGTAGTCAGAAGATTCATCAGAGCAAACACATTTTGTTTCATTAAATTTAATCAGTTTGTTTATTTACTGCAACCAGTATGTGACAATATGTTAAGAAAAGTGGGCTTCAAGTTCGTCGAGTTTCTTTGTTTGTTTGTTTTTCTTTTGGTTTTGTTTTTTGCAACGTGAGATTTTGAAGTGACATTGAAGATTAATTGGAGGCCTTTCTGGAGCAAGGGAAGAACCATTGGCGAGAGAAATGTCTCTTCTGTAAATGGTTCGTCAATAGGCTTATTTCCTTCTTACAGGCGATCTTTTAGTTTTATCAAGAAGTAATGTCCTCTGTGTGTCGATAGAGTAAACTGAGTGACAAGCTATCAAGTCTGAATCCTTAGCTAAATTCCCTGAAATGTTATTGGTTCGTATTTCTTGAGTCCAGTGGACATCTATTGGCTCAAATGCACTGAAGCAAACAAGGATTTGTAGTGAGAAAAACCTTTCCGCTTTAAGATTTCGTTGAAGTAGGACTCGTTGTAGTTTATGTTCTTTAGGGCTAACGATTTTATCTTTTGTCTTCATGCATTAATTATTTTTTTTTATATCAATTCTTTATAACAAGTATGTTTATATTAGATAGACATTACTCAAAAATGCTTCTGGTAAGTGCTTTCATGTAATCAGAATCATTACTTTTGGAACAAAATGGTGGTGGCTGTTTTATGAAAATTTATTAATTATTAGCAGTGATTTTAAGTAATACAATAAAAATCTAATATCTAAACAAAAAGCATGTCCTAAAGGCCACTTTACATGTACCATTTCAACTGGCCATAATGCAGGCCCTGTCAGGGTAGATGGCCAGTGAAAAGCAAGCTTTTTTTCTCTTGTTTTACACGCACCATATCGCCTTCCATCACACGGAAAACTTACACTTTTCAATTGTCATCATACGTACGTTTTATTTACGAATAAAATAGCATTGATTTATGTAAAAATCATTTATTCAATGCATCGAATAAGTGAAAGAATATTTTTAATTGATTAAAATAGGAAATATTCATTTAAATATTCATTTTTCATCGTTTTGTATTTCTTTGTTTTTCAGTTTCGACAGTTCTCGTTAAATCTCGACCATACCACGATATGTCTTCCAGATTCCAATCGCTCGCCGATTCAAATTTTCAGGCCTAAATTCTGTAATGATTTTGATTACTAACGTAACATTTTCTGAAAGCATCCACGAAAACATGAGGAAAACAAGACTCCGTACGTGCATATCGTTTTTGTAATCGGTAATTTCGAATAAATAGATATAAATCGATTGGACTTAAAGTTCTACAATTCGTCACCAGGAGCGGTAGTGTCAGATAGCCAGCCATCCCATTGCTCGCCATCTCTTCGAAAATAGGACAGGATCTATATGTGGCAATGTGGTAGCCATCGCTCATGGCGAGCTGATGGCGACCTTTATGGCGAGCTTATGACCTGTGAAATGGTACATGCAAAGCGGCCTTAAGGGTATAATTGCAATCCAATGTATAATATAATCAGTATTCTTTTTTCATTTTTACTTGTAACTTTTTTGTGGATTTAAGAAAAAAAGAAAAATCCATATACTGAAACTTACAGTGAATTAGTTTCAGAAAGTTAATATTTAGAGTTTATTTAATATTTATAAAGCTTCTCTTGAGGTTTTCTTTATTTTAAATTTACACTAGACGGCTGCCCGTCGCTTCGCTCCGGAAGCCTCACATACGACAACGACATTTTGTTTATTCAAAAACACAAAATACTTCAGGAACTGAGAAGTAATACTTGAAATAAATTAAAGTTTAAATTCTAAAGAAGGTAGGGATAGTGATTAGTAAAGCAATCACAATGCTTCGCAACTTCTTCTGATACCTCTATGAAAATAATTGATATTGCCCTAATTTCCTTATTATTATAAATGTGATTGTTGCGAAAGACGCAATTGTTGCGATTGTTGTTGTCATTATTGCTAATAATTGTTGCAATTGTCATTATTGCTAATAACAATTGTTGCAATTGTTGTCATTATTGCTAATAACAATTGTTGCAGTTGTCATTATTGCTA
>JAFIDM010000179.1:32372690-32399010 GCA_023159025.1 Thereuonema tuberculata | reverse complement strand
TAATAACAATTGTTGCAATTGTCATTATTGCTAATAACAATTGTTGCGATTGTTGTCGTTATTGCTAATAACAATTGTTGCGATTTTTCTCATTATTGCTAATAACAATTGTTGCGATTGTTGTCATTATTGCTAATAACAATTGTTGCGATTGTTGTCATTGTTGCTAATAATTGTTGCGATTGTTGTCATTGTTGCTTATGAGAATTTAATGATACTTGTCCCCAGACAAAACGGGAATATAAGTCTTCTAATTTTGATCAGAAGACTAAAACTATATACAATACAATATTGAAATCCATTTGTAGTAGACGGAAATTTGCGCAGTTGAATTGATCATACAACAATGCTCCTGTTGCCTGGCAACGCGCGAGCGAACTTCAATTGATGCGCAGTTCAGTTGTTGCGGACGTATACACACACACACACACACACACACACACACAAACACACCCACACGTACCCTTTTAAAAATAATTTAGATTTTTAACTTAAGTTAATCGTTATTTAATTAATTTTTAAACGTAAATTCCGTCCATTATTAGATAGAACATATAACCCGATCGGGCCTCTCCTCGGAGGGAATGCTGTAACATCAAAGTCTTAATAAAGGGTCAGATTTAACCTGGTGCTCGTGATGCTTTAGCAGTCGGAGGTGGCCTCAGTGCATCCGTTCATCTAAAAAGCTGTGGGAAGCCGTTATGAAATTGGAAGGAAGATAGGTTTAAATTATCTGGGCTTGTTATTTCAAGAGTTTTGACAACATCATTTCCGTCCGAAGATCAAGTGGTCCTCTCCTTCCTACCCTTCAATATGTAACTTGATGAGAAACTTTGCGGTAGCAGCAAACATTTCGTGTCTGCTTTAAACATCCCCTGAGAACAGAAATTAGATATTGTAATTATGAGAACAGTCCCCTAATGATCAGGAGATGGGGCCAAATAAGCACAACACAAGCATCTTCCAAACAACGGAAGTGTTAGTGGAGAAAGTTTGTTAAAACTAAATGAAGAGTTTTACAGGATCCAAGAAATCTATCATTGTCTACCGAAAACAACCAGAGTCATGGATGAAACGACATAATTAGACTATTGATATAACTTCAGTTTGGAACCAGGTACGTAGAATAACAGCTCAACAAAATTGCTTACAAATCTTCTGTTCTCCTACACTGCAACACTGAATTGCTTCTGTTTTGATGAATCTGCGTTTACTCATCTGAAACATCAATATACTTTTAAATAAAGTAACGTATAAGTTTTTACAGCAGCACCGTTCAAAAGAATTGTGGTATATTTGGGTCCCACAAGAATACGAAAGGGGGGAGGTGCAATTATTAATGCATTAATCTTCCCGGCCTCTCAACAGACATCTGTCCTTGAAACACTATACTGTTGGAGACTGTTCGGTGAAATGAATGTAAGAATAAGGAGATAAAGCCATATCTTTTACTTGGGCATGTATTGTATTACTGTAAAATTTAAATTTTAGCTTTGTTTTAATTATCAATGTTAGTTATTGATTTGTATTATTCAAATTTTGAATCTGTCACATAAACTTCTGTCACAGATATGATTAAAGTTCGTCACAGTGTATGATGTATGTATGTATCTATGTATGTATGTAGTGAAGGTGGGTGGCAGAAGCCAAGCACTGCGACCAGAGGTCTATTGTACTATCCCAATGATTTTTAACAGGCAATGTCTCAAGCGACTGCCAAGTTCGGCCAGAGGCTTGTTCTGGCCCCAAAATATCACTAGATAGAAATATCAAGATATATAACTGAGCTCTGAAGGAGAAGTGGATCATGATAATAAGCTATACTCTTCTATAAAGAGTATTTTTCTTTAATCATATGATGCCGAAGCATTTGGACAAACTTAGTTCATCACTTAGTAATCAGCTCGCAAATTCTTTCGTTGACATGTTTGAGTTTAAGTTGAGATTTCTTCCATTTAAGAGACAGCACCGCAAAATTAAGTTTAAAAAGTTAAGAGAGAGAAATCTTTGCATTTTGATAAAAATGCAAATAGTTAAATGTAAATAATTTTATTATGTTCTTTATTAAAATTTATCAACAATTCCTGAAAGGAAAGGGAGAAAACGACCAAGACAAAGCACTGAAACGCTTTCTAACTTATTGACACTTCTGTATGAAGTTCATGTTGTTAAAACATTTGAACAGTGCAAGTCCGACTTCATCATCGACCATAAACTCATTCTAGTTAATTAATACTTAATAATTTGATTAATTAATGATGGTTGACAATATTAAATTAATAGGTTTGTTGATTATGAATTCGATTACATCAAATTTTGTTTGGATTGCAGCACAATGTTTGTACATTTATCCATTATTCACTAAACCACAGGTTTAATGAGATATATCAATTGGATTAAGCTTTTTAAGAAATCCCTTCTGGAATTCCAACTGCTCTTAAGTCTTTTCAAAATTAGTTGATGAAATTTCTCAGCAACTCTCAACTTTGGTAATTCTAAGTAATCTCATATTCTCGAGAGTCAAAGACTACTAACTTTATTATAACAAAGAATTTAAGCCCATTTTCTCATTTAATATATGTGCTTCTTGGGATTTATTGAAATCTCAGTGGAAATCTACGCCTTGATCTCTGGAACCACAGAAAAATTCAATAAAATCTAAGGGATCTATGGCCATAAAACTTTCTATTCGTTTATATCTTCCATAAACTTTGTTTTAAAACTTTTCGAATTCAGTTTATTCTACATAAGTATTACTACAGAAAAAAAATGTATCAACTGAGATACACTTTGATTAGCCTGATATAAGTAAATAGTAGTGATTTTTTTTTAGGATATGTAATAACAATTTTAAAACATGCATTTAACATTAATTTAAGCTATTAATAAAATGCTAATTTATAATCATTTTCTTAATAGGTAATTCGCTGTATTTAAACATTAGTATCCTATAAAGTTTATAGGAACTACTTTGAACACTGCTGTAGTTCTAAATTTTTAAGTTAGTAATTTGCGCACCACTGTAGTACAAAGTTTATAATATATAGCTTGAACACTAGCATAATATAAAATTTATAATTTATAGTTTGAACAGTACTATCATAGCTTTTAGTAGGTAGTTTGGATACATCTATAAAGTTAATCATACATAGTTTGAACAATAGAATAATATAAAATTTATACTATATAGTTTGAACACTATTACACTACAAATTTTATAGTACTGTATATAAATAGAACACTTTGTACAGTACAAATTTTATAGCATACAGTTTTGAACACTTTATTCTATAAACTTGGTACTGTACAAAGTTTGAACACTAGTTTATATAGTATAGTTTTAATAATAGAATAATACAAAGCTTATATTGATAGTGTACAGTTTGAACACTATTATAGCACAAAAGTTTCGAATAACATGAAATGCATTAATGAGTTAGACGGAGTCTTGGAGAGCAAGCCTGTATATACCCAGATCAGAAGAATCAGTAATTCCAGACTAGGGTAAAACAAAACGGATATGCAATAAATTAATAAGAGATTAAAAGATTACTTTTTCTAAAAGTTGTTGAAAATTTAGATAAAGTGTAAATTTGGCCAGATACTGCAACCAATTCATTAGAGAAACAGAAAATTTCTTATTTTCACAACAGAAAAGTTTAATGGTGGCCGTTATGTAAAAAAAAAAAAAAATTAGAAAAATATATTCCAAATAGCTAAAAAATTAAAAGGAAAAAAAAAACTGAAAAATTCTTAATCATATAAAACTATTCCAATGGCTGTTAGGTTATCGTTAGGATTGGGATTTTATTATTCAAATTTTTAGTTGGTTAGATAATTAATAAAGAAAAAAAATGTATTTTCGTCATTAAAAATTTACTTTGTTTTTATTTTGTAATTATTTATTAGTTAATTTTATTTTGTAACAATCTATTTATAAATTCATGAATTCCAAATAATGAAGTCGTACATAAGTCTTTAGAAGACAAAACAGATTTTGAACTCTTGTTTTATTTTTTTGTTTTAATTCTTTAACTCAAAATTGAGTGTTGAAAATAACTGAGAATGAAAACTCGAAAATATTCCAAAATTTTGCTTTATTTTAAACTTATTTTTGTAAGTTTTAGCACTTAATTTTATAATGAGTCTTCGTTAATAGGTACTCGGATATTATGAAAAATTAACAAATATATCACGTGCGTAAATAAACTAAGACTAAATCAATTCTCTGCTACTGCACCTAACTCCGCTTATTTTAACAGTAATGTACTGATGGCTAATTGCTTTATTTTTGTTTTTGTTTTTTAATATCAAAATCCGCTTAGATGAAGCTTACAAAAACAAAATCGCAAAATGTGAAAAACATGATTTCTTTAATTATAAACTTAAGGGCGATGGAAGCAGAGCTTCTGTTCGCCTCCACGTTTTAATTTTTTTCGTTCTTGTCTTTAAACAGGGTAGTTTATCTCCCACCGCATTGCGTCCAAAGCCAATAACAAGAACTAGTTTTAGTTTCGCGTGGGAAGAGAAAGGGATAGTCCAGACAAAAAGAACTTAGCGTAAAACGCTTCCCTGCTTCGAACTATTATTCTTTTAACGTATTCCTGATTCATTTTAAAGAATACAGCTCGAATTCGATCCATTCCCGTGCAAACACTGACCTTATAAATTATCATCTATATTTCTTTTTTAAAACACAGCTGAGTTTTTAAAAAATAAATAGTATATTACAGTAAAAATGTAGACTGAAAATAAAAACCGGGCTAAGTGCCACGACAATCAATTTCCATTTTATTGCTAAAATATGGTCTATGTGTCTAGGCCAGTGCGGTAAAAACCCGGCTATATGATATTCAGTCTGCAAATACTTCAAACTTTAGCTAATTGTTAGACTTTCAGTATTAGTTTTCACAAATGTTTTAGCTGTTTTTCTCAGAACTTAGATTTTGGCACTTAGCCCGGTTTTTATTTTCAGTATAAATTACTTACAAAACAGGGATCAAATAATAAGCCTACATATTTCATAACTAAGAGTTATATTCTCAAAAGCATACAGAATTTCAAATCACCATAATAAAATAATATTACAAATGATGTTTGAAAATTTTAATAATTCCGAATCTTATGTTTTCTGTTGACTAATTGTAAAGAATGTTTTTTAATAAATAAAGCTTGTTTTATTAATAATTTACTTTTACTGTTAGAAGTAAAGCTAGAATAATCACACTTAATTAATAATCCCAATTAATGATATGATTTTATTTAAATTTTAATTGTTATATAAAAATGGACCTACTATTATTGTTTGTATTATTTATTATCTTAAAGTATCATTGTAATATTATGTTATTGTTGTGATTTTAAATTCTGTATGCTTTTAGAACATAGCTCTTCATTATGAAATATGTAAAGCTTGACTTATTTGAAATTAAATCCCTGTTTTGTAAGTACTTTTTAATACATTTCAATGGGATTTTTCCAGTATTTGTAATCTATTATAGAGTAAACAGTCATTACTTTTTTTTTGTTCTTGGAAATATTTTGAAATATGTGTACCGAAAATTGATTGAAGTCCAAATCTTGACTATTAGTTTAAAATCTTAGGTCCAGAAAAGACCAAAAAAAAAAATCTATTAGAAAATTAAAATAAATTAAAAGTAAAAACAAAAAAACAAAAATTGAATTTCAAGGCTCCGAACCGTATCGCGTCATCAGGTTTCTTTTTTAAATTCTAAATTTGTGGCTTACAACCTAAGATCTAAAACCAAAACATCAATCAAAATTTAATTGCATTTCAAATCCAACAATTTATTCAAAATCCCCCTTCCTGTTTTTTGTTGTTTTCTTTTTTAGTTTTGGTTTTTTTTCTAGGCTTGATGTGAAAGTTTAGTTGCCTGGTGCAGCTACGCATTCAGTGTTTTCCAAAAATTGATCTTTAACTTATCTCGAAGTAAGAATACTCAATTTTACTTTCCCCTTTCCTATCCTTTTTGCAGAGAGAAGGATAATATTTTTATTTTATTTTTCTGAATTATTATTAATAGGTTCATTAGCGTAGAAGCTTACAAAAGTTCCTTTGTAAAATTGGAATTCTTTTATCAAATTGTAGTAAGTACCTGGAAGATCGATCCTAAGGTCTACCCAGCCCTCTGTTGAATGGGTATTGAGTTTCTTTTCCGGGGTTAAGTCCTGTTGGTCACGAAACGCCGGGAGCCTTATCTCCCGCGACCCCAAGGGCCACATCAGCCTGTAGTGGTGCACTTTTAAACTTTAACCTGGAAGATCGAGCTTTGTTCGGTAAAATAAAATGAAAATAAAGTATAAATAAAGAACAATGTAGAGAATCACCTGATTATTTCGGGAAATGGACAGATCCGCAGTCAATCCATGCGACGTTGAAAGGAAAAAAAATGTTAAGTAAAATTATTTTTTTATTCTCGTAAAAATAAAATTATTTTATTATATATAAAATCGCACAGAACACGAATTTATTAAGAATAAAATAAAACGAAAAATAAAGTAAGAAAACCGTAGACCTGGTACCCAGATCAATAATTGCCCTCAACTAAGTTTTCTCGAAGTTGAGACCTAGCTAAATCGTTTTCTCACACGAAAACGCTAGATTGTCGCCCTATTTCATCAAATTCCTTAGGCCCGTTTTCAAGATTAAAATTTCCCAAGAATTGCTCGCTTTATAGAAGTTGAATTTGATTTGATTTACACAATGTCCTCGATTTACGTTGTAGTTTGTTAAACGACGTATAACGAAACGACGTATTTCCAATATTAATTTTCTATTGGAGTAATGTATTACGTAAGATATATGTACCAGTCAAATAAATTCGAATTTATATAGAAGTGTATAGGCTTATGAAGAGCATAATAATTTTACGTTTACTGAAGTAACTTATCATCGGTATTCTCAAGCTTGAGAATACCGTCTCTCGGCGGAGAAACTAGTTGCTATTGTATTTATTTTATTTGTATAAATATTTTTAATTTAAACAGGTGTATGGCTTTACTTTTGATATGAATAGGCTTTTGAATACGAAATATTTATTTTCTTGTATGTTAAAGTTTAATAAAGTATACTATTTTATAATTGCTAAATAATAATTAGATAATACGCTATAAATTATTAATAAAAATAAATTTTTTAAGTTATTTTTTTTTTTGATAAAATTGCTCCTTCTCAGCAATTAAAGTTGCTGTAACTGTAGGCGCTTTTATTTTTTTTATAATTATTTTTAGGCGCTTATATTCTGCACAGAAAAATTCATCGAGGCTGGCGGAAGCCAGCACATAAATTTTCTGTACTTTATTTTTAATATGTATTTCTTGTTTATGTTTTAAATTTTGGAGATACCGTATTCTTTTTGACTTGATATCTATTCACCTCCTTATTGAGACCTTATTGTTTTTTGGTCACTGTTCCTAGCTGATGAACTCTAATAAGCGAACCTAGGACCTCACTTAGCCAACACCGGGTCTCAACCTTTTAATGTGTTCTAGGAACTTCTGTTGTTCATTTTTTACAATTTACTATTATTATAATTTACATTTTTAATACATTATATATTCTCAAAATTATCGTTTATACTACCGTATAGTATACAATAATGCTATAAAATTTTATAAAATTTATTTGTTCTATTTAATTTTTAAATATTTAATATATATATATATATATATATATATATCTTACTTAGTTACATTTTCATATTATATCTAATTTATAGACATTTTATAACCCCAAAAAATTTTAGCCCTTTCAAAAATGAATTTTTTTATTTTAGTTAATTTACTATATTATTAAGACTAGTTTGTCTATTTTGTCTTTTTTTTTTTATATTTTTTTATCGTAAATTGAAGTTTGTTGTCTGATGAAGTCAGCTTGACATTAGCTTAATGAGTATTTTTGTTATTAACCAATTAGGGAAGCGTTTTTCGTCAGTTTGTCCCTAGTGTCTCCTAATGTGATCTTTGAGACGTAAAAACCTGTTGAACGCTGATGGAGTTCCTCAGGGAATATTTTGTTTTTCTCTTCTGGTGACATTGATTGGGTTCATGACATGGTGTGTTCTTTCATGAAAATAATAATTGAAAACTTAAATACTGGAATATTTTTTTGTAAACTGTGCATTTATCGTTAATGGATATTAAAGAGAATTTGCTTCGAAACACAAGCAGAGTAAATACAGTTTCTATGTTTGAGTCCTGATTATATTAAACCAATAAAAACTGAAGTTACTGCTAAAACCACTGAACTTGCTTAGATTTTTTTTTTTTTTATTAACCAATAAGAATGTTTACAACATCTGTCAAATAGCTAGGCTGTCAGAGGAGGGAGAGAAACATTCTTATTTTATAGAATAATTATCATAATAATAATAATAATAATAACGTAACATAAAAATTTACCAATCACTTAATCAACCTACAGTTAAACCCAGATAAAATTTTATATATAGCACAAAAATCAGTAATTTTAGAGACTTGTAACATTGGTCGCACTGTTTTGAACATACCATCAGGCAGCTTAGAATAAGGTTTGCTATTTTGGCCCCTTAATTCTACTATACCGGTTGCATTGCACCGAGAACTGTAAGACAGTATAAATATAATAATAATGTGGGCCCGGTAGCAGAGTGGGTAAGGGCGCTTGGCTGCAGATTGGATTTAACGGGTTCGATTCCCGGCCGCCGCGGAGGGCGGGGATTTTTTTCCAAGCTCCATTATCCTCCAAACGGGACCTAGGGTCTACCCAGCCCTCTGTTGAATGGGTATCGAGTTCTTTCCTGAGCGATAAAGGCGGCCGGGAGTCCCGTTGATCACGAAACGCCGGGAACCTTACCTCCCGCGACCACAAGGACCAGACAGGCCGGTAATGACACTTTTTAATAATAATAATAATAATAATAATACAATCCACAAGATGTAAAAATGTGACTTGAAGATTTCATGGAGTCGATAAATGAAAAATGCTTCTCGGCAGATCCACCAGGATGTGGTGGACCTTTCGGATGTGTGCTACACGACTATCTTCAGGTATGTGAATGAAGATGTCATGGCCGCTAGCTCTTTAAATAGCGCTGTCATAGCTCTTTGTGCCCAGCTGACGCCATCTCTGTGGTCCGCCATGGAGCTCGAGGATGGATATCCACGTGTCGCTAAGGAAAATTCCATGATCTATATTCAGATTGTTTAAATTATCCCTAATAGCAATGCCTTCTTAAATTAATCTAAATAATGGGTAGCTTTAGTAAGAATGGTGGTGTTGGAGAAATCGGATTAATATTATTTTGT
This sequence comes from Thereuonema tuberculata, assembly GCA_023159025.1. Taxonomy (NCBI): domain Eukaryota; kingdom Metazoa; phylum Arthropoda; class Chilopoda; order Scutigeromorpha; family Scutigeridae; genus Thereuonema; species Thereuonema tuberculata. The sequence continues at coordinate 32,389,704 of JAFIDM010000179.1, read as the reverse complement.
CAAGTGTTCGGCCTAACCCTATGTAATCATTAGGTTCTTACATCGAATTTCAATAGTAAGGCCTGTTTGTCCAATGTAAAAGTGTTGATTCTCCTATTTCACCTGTTTTCCGGAGTTTTCTCTGTTCTCTGTGGAAGCACGTCCGAAATCTCCGGTTACTACACCGCCCTCCTCGTAGAAAAATTTCCTCGGGAGATTAACCAAAGATATAATGGAAAATATTGAAGTAATGTTGTATTGACAGATATAAAGACAAACAAAATAACGAATTATAACAAATTAGCAAATGAATTACACGAAGTTATTGATACATCCTTTCCATTAGGTCCAATATTCTCTAAGAATATATGGATGAGCTCTGCTATCTATCGACTGGTTTCTTTAACATCAAAAGAATAATAGCCATATTAGCGAGAGTATTTCAGGGATGTGACCAGGTCGTCAGCAAAATAAATACACCTATGTTTTTTAAGTAAGTATGTTGCTAATTATGTAAGTAAAAATATTACACAAACATTGTATGATAGGGGTCTTGGGAGAAAAGAGTACATCATCGTCGTCAGCTTCTGAGACGGAGACATAATTTAGCCAAGAGACGAATCAGAGCAACAACAGACGGCTTTTTAAACACTTCCACTAATGTCATTTATTTTTGTGGTTTGGCTTGGTTTTCTAAATAATATTTATTTAGTTGAGGTGAACTGCTCGCTGATTAAATGCTTATCATTCAAGAGCCTTAGTTACTCATATGTTTTCATCACGTTGTTGTTCATCATTCCAGAAATGTTTGTGTCAACTCAAGCCATACACAACATTGTTCAGCACTTCTTCAATTTCGATATCCCTTATTTATTTACACTGATGGATGGTAAATGTTTCTTGTAAATAAGAAAGCTTGACATCAGCTTCTGCTTAGTAGCAGTAAATCATTCCAATTCTTCATCTGTAGATTCATCTTCATCAAACATCCTCCTGGGTGAAAATATCTGCCAAGTGTTTGTTGATGTTGGCTTTTCAACTTTGTTCAAGCTTCAGCGACTGTCTAAAAGGCCATATTAACATTGAAGTCTTTCAGGGATTCTTGGATTCCTTACTGTTTTCTGCAAAAGCTTTAACTTTTCATGGAAGACATTACTGATAAAGCAGAGTTACACCTATTTTTCAATGTATTACATTTCGTTTTCAAAATTTTTTCACCAGGATTTATTGTAAACGAACTTAGACTTCTATATATCTCAGTTCAGTTCTTTCGGTTTTTGATTGTATGTTTTCGATTATATTTTAGCTATATAATTACGATATTTCTTTCTGTAATCATATTTTTTTCAAAGCATATTCTTATTTATGTATTTTTAATTGTAATAAGATATCTACCATTTATTTCTGCTATTAATTATACTTACAATTATTAAATCAAAATTCCATTACAGGAAAAATGCTTTCGCACACAGCCATCATCAATGGGACACCCGTTCCGTAGGAATATTAAGAATCATCATCAGGATTTAACCTTGATGATAGGCTCAGATGTGTGAAAGGCGCCCGGCAGGGGCATTTACATCAAAACGACAAAATAAAAAATTGTGAAATTCACTCCTTTAAAACCCCTTTGTCACTTCACTTTGAAAGGTTCAAAGGAGTTTAATTGCCTTGCTTTTAATTTATAATTAAATTCCTTTTCAATTGCACTACTGGTTCTTGCCTTGCTTTTTAGTCTTCTGATAAGATCAGCAGACTAATATTCCCGTTTTGTCTGTCCGTCTGTGAACGAATATTATTAAAATCTCATTAAATTATCATTAAGCATAACAATCATAACAATCGTCTTTTGCATTCGCAACAATCACATTTATAGTGATTGTTGTGATTGTTGCCGAGCTGCAATATAAATGTGATTGTCAAAAGGCGCACTTGTTGCGTTTATTGGAAATAAACACAAGGAAATTAAAGCAATATCAGAAGACGTTGCGAGCATTGTGATTGGTTTACTAATCACTTTCCCTACCTTGCATTTTACAAGAACCAGTAGTTTAATTCAAAGCAAAGTATGCAAAAACATATTTTCTGAATGCAAATTTTGGTTTAACGATTTATTCGTGGACATTAAATCTTATTTTCAATTATCGAAATTTTCGTATTGCTTTTTATACATCAACGTTCATTTCAAACTTTCCCATTTTTATCAAAAACAAGTGAATTAATTTTTTTTTTTGAATGAATCGTTTAACGTTCTTGAGAAGCACTGGTTGATCGTCTAAGAAACCATTTTACTCCTGCTTCGTTGGAACCATAAAAGAAGGGCTTTATTGGGTGACCGTTGTCAAAGACAACCGTGACTCGACGCCCTCTGTTGGTGGATCCATGGATTTCCACGGTAATTCCTTCGAAATTGCTTCCCGAAAATAAACAAAAAAGAAACCGAAAGGATTACAATGAAGGCTTCAACTTGTTTTCGATATTTCATTAAAATGGTTTTCCACCCAGAATCCATTAATATTTCACCTATCTTTCCATTTGATGCGAATTATTGGATTCAGTCAACTGTAAAAATGAAAGAAAGAAGAGCATATGAAAATTAATTCGAGAAGTTTCTAAGGAATGGAATATTTCATGGCATATTTATTCTGTATACATTTTGAATGAAATATTCAGGTGAAATCGGCGAAGTGACGGTTTTGTTTTCTAAAAAGTACCAACTCGTTTTCAATGATTTTTAGAAAGTGCTTTAAGAGGTTAGAAATATAAATGTGCCCTAAGTTTTGTTGAATAACAGTTAATAGTTATTTTTTTCCAGTAAATATCTTTGTAAGGTAAAATTTAACGTGTGCCGGATTGGTTTGAACAATAAAAGAAGTTTAATGATCTAAGGTTGAAACTAGTAACAAATTTTAGTCAATCTCAACGTGTGTTGAGATGATTAATATTTACAAAAGGAGAAATAAAAAAAATCACACTGCATTTTTAAAACTAATTATTTACAAAAAAAATAACGTTTCGGCTATTATCAGTCAACAGCCCTTTTCAAGTCATTTTTGAAAACACTTTTCCTAAGTTACAAATTGTTTTATCGTTTTTAGTTTGCACTTCTGTGTGTTTTTTAAACTTATTTTATTGATTAAATATCTTTGTACTTTAAAATCTTTAATTTACTTTTGTTTTATATCTTATCTTTCTGTTGACTTATTTATAATTTTAATTATTCCAATCCCACTTCTTGGGAAGTAAAACTCTGAAATATTATTTTTCATTATCATATTTATTACAAATACTTCTAATCTTATCTAAGAATATAAGTAGTGATACGCTTAAGTAGTTTTGAAATTTTATATCTTCAGTCTGTTTGGAGCCTTGAGTTTATATACTTGAAAGAAATGTGGTTAATATATTATTTATAAACTTTAGTGGATAAAGATTAAGAAGTAACTCGGGATTTCATAATTTTGATTTTCTGTCAAAATATTGCCTTGAAAGTAGTAGTACTATGTTATTCCTGTACGGTTTTTGATAATACTCAGAATATAACTTATTCTTTTTATCCCTAATTGATAGAACATCCACAAAAGGAAAAAACGCTGATTTTTTCCTCTTCCTTGATAAACCGAAAGTTTCGGTCAAATTCATATTCTGAGTGAAAACTTTCTTGAATTGGCTAATTGTATCGTAACAAATTATCCAAATATTTCATCAGCAATCAAAAATGTTCATATAAACCTTTAAATGCATTCAAGATATGCTTACATTCCAAAAAATTTATACATAAATTACACATAATTCCTGAAATGCGATTACCCATTGGAAAAAAAAACCAATGTTTTGTTTATAATTTTTTTTTTTCATCGCATTTGGAGAATATATTCAAACAAATCAATTTTAACGAATTCAGTGAATTCGTCTAAAGGGATATTACCTCTTGATTATCCTAAATGTTTTATAATTTTTAAGCTGAGATCTACTGGCACACAAATATACATGGTTAAAATATCCAAACAAAACATACGGAATTGCCTATTATTATTACTTAAATGTTTAAAAGTTTATCCAACAGGTAAATTATGAGAATGTTACTTCCTCTAACTACTGCATTTTTTTATTGAATGATTGCTCTTACACGAAAAAATTGCTCTTACATGAATGAAAAGAACTCAAGTGTTTGCTGTTTTCAGTCATTGTAGAACTTCTGTGCTGAAAACATTGATATTGAACTGTTTTAACCTTGATTTCAATTTTCCATGAGAGCCGCAATTGGACTAGTACGACTACGTTAACCGAAAATATATTTACAGATGACTTACTGGGAAGTACTGTATATATAAAACCCGTTGAATACCTTCAAAGGATAATTGCTGAAGTTCTTCTCAATCAGTTCAGTTGCTGAAGTTTTTAACAGTTTCTCAATCGTTTTAGCGTTTTAAATAACTTTTAGTTTTAGTATAACAGAGTCCTAGGTTTTAAAAATGCAAGACTGAAGCAAATAATATCACATTACCTACTGATGCGATATCTCCTACAAAATTCTACAAGATTCGATTTTCTTTAGTAATAATCTTTGAGTAATTCTACTGGAAAGAAACTACTAGAATGAGTCTGGCAAAAAAGCTTCGGATATGGTTAAATATGTATCAATTGCTGCTAGTTTGATTTGAACGTAATTACTTGATTCAGAAAGTTATGAACAGTGAATCGTATCATGATCATTTTTGAATTATTTTACTCAAAACATGTTTGTTTCTTGTTTTTTTTTTCATTTTCCTAGGATGGCCCATTAGTCAAATTCAACTTTCATTTTTCAAACAAATAATCATTTTGTTGTATGATCTCACAACCCTTCAGATCCCAAAATACTGACGTTGTTTTTCTTATTTTATTTATTTTCCTCGTAAGATAAAGAACTTTTCTACAGTTGTTTAATGGCCTTTTTTTTCTTGGAGAACATTTCTCCAGGGCAATTTGTCCTGAGAGATACAAGTGATGTATTTGGTATAACGGTCTTCCATTGTCGTACATCATCGCAATTTCTGGGTGTGATGTGCCATTTGTTTAATAATACCAAACCCATGAATCACTGCGCGCTAAAACCGTCTGTGAATCGATTTTCATCTCCAACATATTCTTCTCCAGCTCTGACGACACAATGACGTGAGCGTCCATATGAAGTGCGCCTTAATATTCTTTCATCCCTTTTTTTTTTTTCTTTACTTCGATGTTGAGTTCATCTCGCGTTTTCGAGACGTGACGAACTGTTTTCCGATAATAATTGTTTTTGACGAAAACACAGTCCAATGTTGCTGAGAATTGAAGTGAATGTGTGATTGTAAAGTAAAAGGACTTTGTTATAAATATTTCTTATAAAGCAACGATATTCTATAAAAATAATCTTATATTACGAACCTCATTTCTTTATAGAAAAACTTTATTTTTATTCAAGGTTTCCTTTTAGTATTAATATTCAAAATTGTAAAATAAGTTAACATTCTAAAAAATATTTTAAAAGTGCTGTATATTCTTTGACATTCATACCGTAGTGTCTGATTATGCCGTTAAAGTTAGCCTTCGAAAGTCATCCATCTTAAATAAAGGCAGAGATTTTAAATAAAAACTTTTTATGGGCAATAAAATTATCCCGATTATACAGGATAAATCTAAAATACAATATTTAGATAAAATTATCGTTTTTTTATTATAATAATCATCGAATCCAAAAAGATTTCTTAAATTTCCTACATCAACTGAACTTGTTATGTTATGTGGTGAGTGTAGGTGGCAGGGACCGTTGGTCTATTGTGCTATCCCACGGAAATAAGGACAAACTGAGAGAGAATAGTGGGAGAAGTGCAGGGGAAACGGGAGAACCCCGAGAAAACCTGCCCAGCGCGGATCGTCCACCATCACGAAACCCACATGAGAACCGAACCTCGGTACTCAGAGGTGAGAGGCCAATTTTTAGCTACAACGCCAACCGCGCGGCCCTGAACTGAACTTAATGTAGAGGGTATATCAGTTGGATCCGTAAATAAATAGCAACAATCAAATAACCTGGTCAATTTTGACTTTACATCGGAACTTCTAACTTCGTACTCTCAGTCAATTAAGGTTGAGATATTTCAATAGTACTGAATAGAAAATAAGAGCTTTTTCTACTATGTAGACAAGTATAAGATTGTTATATAAAGTAAAATATAGAAATATACATGTGCGGAAAGCCAACACAATTAAAAAGTTAACAGCAGGTTTCGCCTCCAATACGAGGCTTAACTAGTGACAAAGCTGCTGACATGATAAGATTGCTAATATGTTATATCTTAATCTTTATTTAACGTTTACTTTTTGTTTTAAACACTAGACTTCAAGTGAGTTCGCTGTGCTTATCAACACACTCCGGGGAACCACTCTTAGACCCACTTTTGTGCTTGGTGAAAAAAAAACAAAAAAAAACAAAAAAACCCATCATGGTTTTCTAAATTCATACCTGCTTTTCAATTATGTGAAAGGTTGTTTGACACTTGCCATTTAAGTAAGCAGTATCATTGGCAACGTGAGGATAGATTGATAATGAATAAAGAAAACTGTTAAACTCATTCTTATATGCTTCTGTAGTGACTTCTTCCATCAACACGGAAAATTTACACTTGTCAATTGCTGAAGAAGACTTCCAATCATTGTAAATTAACATCGCTCTATCTACGTATAGCTTACAAAAATAAACATTGATTTACACAAAAGTCATTTATTCAATGCATCGAATAGGCGACAGAATATTTATAATTAAAACAGAAAATGTTTATTTCATTTTCCCATCTTTTTGTATTTCGTCGTTTTCAGTTCTGACATTTCTCGTTAAATCTCGACTAGCGACGATGTTTTTCGAGAATTCAATCGAGACTGCCGCTTCAGATGTTTAGGCCCGAATGCTGTTGTGATTTTGATTAATAGTGGGTGGCTTTTTTTCAGGAAGCTTTCAAGAAAACATTGTGAAAAGATGACCTCTAATCGTCAATATTAATTTTAGTCAGGAATTAATTGGAGTCAGATGCAAATACGACTAGACTAAAAGTTCTAAAATTTACACCAGTTATGGTGATTTCAAAATTGCTATTACACATTTTTTGAAAATAGATCCAGATTATATTAGAGGAAAGCCAGCAATCTCCTAACCATCAGCCGAAGGCCTCACATTGCTTACTTTAATGGCACATCTAAAATGATTTTTACATTTATTTTTCATTTATTCTATTCCCATAGCACAGAGTATTTTTTTAAGTATAATTTACTAGCATCTACTTACTTGACTGTTTTTCAGGTAGTTTGCGTGGGTATATTGTCACAGTAAAAGAGAAACATTCAAATACTGAATTTAGTGCTGTTAAATACGATAAATACATAAATTCGTGAATTTAAAGAGTATGTACAAAGACTGTGATTGGTTAATCAATTGTCACATATTTTGGAAATGACTGGGTATGATTGAAATCAAATCAAAACGATAATGGCGCCTGACTCAAAAGAAAATGCAACTGGTAAAATTTGATTTGGGATTTTACCAAATTAATTTTAACAGTTAATAAAAAAAATTAAAAAAATTTAAGAAAGAACTTAAAGCCTATTTTCTTAATGTTATTATTTAACTTTTTTAATAGTCCTGGAAACGACAAAAACGAACATTGTTAATTATATAAATTATAAAAATTCAAATTATACGAAATTTTCAGTTTATGATAATATGAATTATTTAAATTGATTACACAAACCGGAATTTTAATCGGATCTTAAGTAATAAGTATATTATACTAGCATTATATTAAGTAAATAAAATAATAGCATAATTGTAAAATTATAATTAATATATGTTATCTGTAATAATTTATAAAAAATTCCTACAGAACCTGTATACAGGTTTAATTAAGAATCTTACAGGACTCTAATTGTTAAATTTAATGATAAAAATTAAAAAAAAAAAGATTGAAGATGATTCAGGTTTAAAAGTAATTGTGGGAGGAAGGAGACCTACACACTGACTGACTTGATGAGCTCACTTTTCCATTCTAAAATAGGTTGAATAATATTACAATATTGTAGCTATCACGATGTATTTAGGTAACCTCGAGAAAGATTCCTAAATTCTTTTCTTTCTTTCTTTGTTTCGTAATTATCATTCTTACATTCTTTCTCTTTTCGATGCGAAGTAAAATATAATCCACATAATTCCAAATTCAAATTCCTAAACTAAATTTCCGTTCCGAATTTTGTGAAATAAATAAAGAGTTAACTACAGCTGTTTTCAGGTTAAAGACTTAACTACTAGTTACGATTTTTATTGAAGCAAAACAATGTGTGTTATTTTCTTGTAATCGCTATCAGAAAGTTCGACATTACTGTCTAACAGATGGATGTTGATGATCACGTTTGCATGCGAATTACGGTAAACACGAGATTTGGCCATTAGCCTCTTCAGCAGGTCTCAAAGAAATTTCGGTTTTTCAATGTCTGGCACTAGGAAAAATGCTACCTAATGAATTTATTGTTTGTTTATTGACTGTTTTCAATTTATGAAAACTACATTAAAATGTAGTAAAAGTCTCATGCATTTCCCCGTATTATAATTCATTTAAATGTTTCAATATTTTGTGAGAAGACATGGATAGAGGCTATTCTCGCGTAAATTACGTGAAATCACGAAAATACGAGATCTTCAAAATCCATCTGTTAGACTTTAAAAACTGTTTTCTTATTCGTTGACATCCACAAAATCCTTTTTTCGTAGGTTGTGTCTTTAAATTGAAATAGGCACGTACTAATATAGGCGTAACTTATTTAACCTTCCATTTCAATTCCTAACCACGCAGTAATATCCCTTCGCTGACGAAGTTTCTTTTGTCAGATTAAACCCAACTTTTTACTGTCTTAATAAAGAATAGATGAAAGCAGAAGAATAATTCATAAGGTAGGATTTCTTTTTTTTATCTTTCGCAAAAGATAAGACACTGAGATTGAAAAATAAAAAACTGGGCTCCACTAAAAATAAAATTCAGCGCTGACGAAAATTCCGGACACGATGAATAAATTGTTTGATGAACTTTTCCGGAATTCTTCGACAGATCCCCCGAGAAGGATGTGACAAGAATAAAAGAGAAACTTACCTTTTAAAAAGTTACTTGTGTTGAAACCAATCTTAAAAAGGAGAGGGAAAAGATTTTCCCATTTTACGCCTGCAGTTACTGTTGAATTTTATATGATAACTGCTGTTGCTGTTTTAATTTTCATGAAACAGTTAAAAAAAAAACACCCACCACCAAGAGATGTGCAAGGAACGTGCTAAGGCTTCTTAAAATAGAAAAGTTTTATAAAAAAAATATCTTTAAAGGAAATCTTGTATTTTATTTTTTTTTGAGGAAAGCACTAATCTGTACCGACAGATGTGTGATAAAAAATGTGATAAAAATTTGATATTTAAATAGTCTCCAGCTTTTGCACGATTCATTTCTTTAAAATGTCGTTTCATACTAATTCATTGATGCTCTACAACTTGCTCATTTTAGGCTTCTGATTGAAGCCTTATAGTACCGGTTTGTCTGTCGGTGGATAAGTATCCCACAATGCTTCGCAACGGCTTCTGATACATGAATGAAGAAAATTATTCAAAAGTTATTGAATTTAGTCTATTAACAAGGTTTGAACTAAGAATGACGATTATTCCATGTAAATAGGGGTGGATAAGATAGCATGGGTCGCAAACAGACTCGCGCGCGCATTTTCTAGACCACCCCTGGCGCAGTCTATTTTAACGTAAAGGTGACTCAATCTGTACTCTACTCATCCTTCTTTTTAAATCATTAGTAGGAATTCAGTGTATTAACAACCTTTAGAATAATTTTCTTCATTCACGTATCAGAAGCATTCTGATTGGTTTACTAATTGCTATCGCTACCTTGTTTTTGTTTTTCTGTATCTCTAATAGTTTACGAGATTGGATTACTGACTTCCATATTTTGCCGCTAGGAGCGGTGCCGTCAATCTCATCTGATAGCGTATGGTCGCTTTCCTACACAATACCTAACTCCCCTAACTGTAGCTATCTTCGTTCCAACGAAATAATTATTTGGATTATTTAGGAATTTCCCGTGCACCTTGTACATTTTTTTCAAAAGCTGATTAAAATTAAAAGATAGTGATTGAAATGAGAAGTCGCGTTCATTCTGTATTAAAAATCATGCTAATAGATGATACAATGATCTTTCAACAAAGTACGGTATAGTCATATATTATAAATAACTGCAGCTAGCTTTTATTCATTTTCCGATTGATTCTCCCATTATTTTCGAAGACTCGGTGATTAACTATTATTAGAAGAACTGTCAACTAATACTGGTTTAGCATATTTTAATCATAATTTTTGAATCCTATACAGTGGAGAATTCGTAATCCGGAACTTGATGTCTATATGGTGAATTCATATGAGGGCATTCATTCTCCTTGTGCTGAGGGATACATTGGTCCACCTAAGAATCATTTCAAAGAAAACTCAAGCTAATTGCTTGGGATATTAAAACTCAGGATTTTCCACGGAGTTTATCAATGGCAGGGAATTCCAAAGTATTTCTTTTTTGTCATTTGCCAAACCTTTAATGTTTTCGTACATATTCGGCACATTAAGCACTGACCGATAATCGTTACATTTCTCTCGGAATATAGCTGGAATATTACGATAGGTAATAATAAATAAGTTTATAATCTTTGTTTCATTTGCATTCTTAATTTTTACTGAACATTTAAGTTAAATAACGTTCATGAAAGAAGTATTTCTCTACGGCAATTCTTGAAATCTGAAATATTCTGTCTCAAGTACACATTTAATTTATGCTGAATACATTTAAGATTCTCAATGGTAATGTGAATTCGTCTCACTTCTAAAGCTAGGTGTCACATTATAATTTAAAGCTCCTCGCATATTTGAGCTTGATATGTCCATTATTCTAACTGGGAAGCTGTAGAGAAAGAAAACAAGTTAAAACATATCATGTTCTAAGTAAAGATAAAAGAACAAAAGAGAGAAAAAAATGATTGATTCATAGAAGTAATCTGTAAAAGAAAGGCCTACTTATATGCTATACTACTGCTAAGTAATGTAGAATAAATATTGTACATTTTGAATAATAAATATTTCTTTTAGCCTAGAATCAAATGTTACAAAACTTTCTAGCAACTTAAGTGTGATGTTAATGCTTTTGTATTTGAAGCCCAATTATCCTTCTTCCTAAAACAAAACAAGAACTAACAAAGTTTCTGTTTCAAAAAATGAAGCCATTTCCGGAGATTAGAAATAGTATCTTCTAAAAGTTTTCTAATTACTTTTTTGTTTTATTTTTGTTACATTTAAAGGTTATCCTCTTTTGTGGATTAGTAAAAAAAACCCGCTAATTTCTCTATTTAAATATTTCAAAGTCCTTCCAAATTACCAGGTCCATTTTATTATGGAGAGAGATTAGCATTGCACTAATCCAAGCAAGCAGCGGATTTTCTGTTAATCCCTATTTATGTAAACTTACATTTGAGCTTTTCTTTGTTTTCTTAATTTCCTTGTTGTAATTTGTTTTTAAATTAAAAAAACAGTTTTTAAAAGAAATCTTCCTTTTATAATTTCCTTTTTGCAAAAAAAAAACAAACAACCCAGTTTAATCTTAAATTCAATACTGTTATTATTCGATATATTTAATTTACAATTCTACTCTTGTATTTGTAAACAACTAAAATCAATTAACAGAAAAGGAATAACATATCTTTAGGGATGATTTTTTTCCATTTATTGATCTTTTACCTTCATACAAAGTATCCCATTAAACAAAATTAAAAAAATGAAAGAAGAAATGAGAAATTAGTGCAGCGCAATTTTTATCTGTTTGAAAAGGGGAATTCAGTAACAAAAATACAGAAAAACTTTATATATAGTTAAAAATCAGGTTAGACATACAATAATTAAAAAAATGAAAACATTAAAATCTGAAAGGACGACCAGGTTTCGATCTTTCACAAGTGTCTTCGTACAAAATGGCATTTCCAAACAAATGGCAATGAAATCTTCGTCAATTGTGAACAGGATCATTCCATACTTGAGAAATGTCATTAGATCCTTGGACATAAAAATAATGCCACTTTACAAGAAGGGACGTTTCAGAGAACCATCGAAACAGTGACAGTAGATAATAACTCTAGACTAGCATTGATTGCTACTAAGCACGTTCTTTTTATTCAGTCTACAGTATAAAATACAGTCCTACAGCCACAAAACATTTTAAGCAGACCTACAGATCGAACCCATTTCATTCTGCAATGGTAGAGAAAATTCAGCAAAGATTTCTTGATGGAACTGAATAATTGATTATTTGTCTGCGCAGCATCAAAGTGAACAGAAAACTCAAAGCAAATTGAAAATACTTTGATGAAATACTGTTCATACAATCTTACGGTGTCGACTTATGCGACTTATTGATTCCTCGACATCAGTATGGAACAATTTTGGAAATCAACGAACGATAATCGCCGCCGTTCTATGAGCAGAAAAAATTACATAACGGAATTTCTCTTATCGATATTTATACATAAATCGTCGTATTCCACGGATTTGTGTTGCTTTATATTTGCCATCCCTCGATATCGAGCTAAGATAGAAGAATGTGTCTGAAAAAAGTAGCCAGAAACCAGTTCCATTCCTGTTCCTACTATCTCAATAGAAGTCTATTGTAATGGAAACAACTACATCGAGGATAGTTTGGAATGAGGACGTCCCAATAAACCCAATTGGAATTGTAGGGAGATATCACAAAGACATAACGTCGCGCGAAATCGATCAGAGTACGTTGAATCCTTAATTACGAATATTTAAATCAATTAAACATTGTCTTTACTTAAGAAATGCATTTGATCTGTTTTCTCATCTTCGCATTGTCACATTATCAGGAAACTGAGGTTGTGAACATATCATTAGATTTCATGAACTGTGTCAAAATATTGATTGGAGATATTTATTTATTTAACATCGGCTTGTTCAGTTAGTTTAAGTTCAGTTAACTTAAATTAGACTCTCTGTATTGAGAGCTAAAGACAGAAATGTAATATTATTGTGTTTTCTGTGGCGGTTATTCGTATTGTTTTGGAATGCCATGAAGACAAGGCCACGGTTTGTGAAAATCTCTTACTAACTTACAATTTTGCAAAAACCGCGGTGATGGCGGAAGTTGTGGAGGCCAGTGGTGATTACGGAGGTCCCTCGGCAGCCATTGCTCGACACAACTAAAAGGCTCGAATGACTCCAGGGTCAGGACGCGAACCAGGTCACTCATCATCCGCAGCCCAGCACAAAGCATTGCTTGACTAGGGCGGAACTCTATGAATCTTGCATTGCTCTAGAGACCCATTTCATATTGCATTATTCTGTAAAGTAAGCTCGCTCCCCCCTTAACAGATTTATCTTCGTTTGTAGACTCAGGAGAGCCTCGCACCAACGAGATGGTCAAATCCTTGTGTACTTTAAAACCGCATTTCTGCCATTCTACAATGGGAGAAAAAGAAAAGAATATAACCGATCATCTTCTGACTATGTATTCCAGAAGAATACTAAGGTTGCTTTTTTCAAAATAACTAATCTTTAGGAAGAACTAATGAAACTTTTTAGCACAAAGAACAATTTTCATTTTTCTTTCTAGAGATAATTGGATCTAAAATACATCATTGTCCATTTATTTTAGATCCAATTTGCCTGAAGTAGAAGCATCGTTATCATCAGTTTGATGATTTAATTACGTTATCGATATTTATTAGACCTTTGGCTGTAAAAACCTGGTTTTATCTTCTTTACTCGTCTTATAGATTTGGCTTCTTCAATTACTTTCTTTACGTCCATTCCTTGAGCTTCCTCGCTTCCTAAGTATTTACGTAAGGTTTCTAGCCATCTTCTTCATTACATGATCATATTCATCATTTTTATATTCTCATGATGAGTAATTACCGTAGGACATTAGAGGTTTGCTCGAATTGCTGTAAGTCCCGTTAATACTTCTTCATATTTCAATACAAAAAGATTAGATCAGAAAAGATTTAAATTCAATATTAAATCGAAACACCTATGTTTGGACATTTTCCACCCATCTGTGTTCAAGATAATACAAAAACTGTTTGTCCTAGTAGGCTGAAACTTTAAAAAAACTGGAGGTACTTACAACGAAAACTTCTCTTCATACCGGTGCATATAAGAAGCCGAAAACCATCAAATCCAAGCCTACGCCTCCCTAAATCATCATCATTTTTTTTTTCTTTCTTCTCAATTCTCAATTTCTTCCACATCCTCCAATGGCTTCTTCTTTATTTCCAATCTTCCCATTTCTTCTTTTTAGTTGAAAGAATAATTGTTTTCTCTTTTTCCTCACTTTGTTTCCGGATCTTTCTAAAGGAGAATCAAACTTTGTTAGATTTCCGTTATCCTGAAAATTTCATATTTTTAATACGCAGACATTTTGCAGATGTTAAAAATTTCCTTTGCTCCATCAGAAACTTTTTCCAGGCTTATTTAAACCAGTTCCAAATCTACACTTCATTGTATTTTCTTTCCACACAGTTGAATACCTTTGAGATCATTTGTGAGCTTAAACTGTAAAATACTATACAGGCACTTAAGGCTTACAAACTTTAAAAATAAGCCGTAAAAAATGACATTTCCAAGGAAAAAACGAAACAACAAAGCTTATACCTTTGAAGCAGAAAAGAGACCTGCCCTCATCATTATAAAGGAAGTTATCCATTAAGTATTTGTAAATATTCAAAAATATTTATTAGTCTTATTAAATAAATATAAACTGTCCGGACAATTTATTAGATACACCTATCTAGTAGCGTGTTGGGTCTCCTTTAGCCCTCAAAACAGCCTGAATTCGTCGAGGCATGGATTCCACAAGATGCTGAAACCGTTGTTGAGTTATTGTGTAGCATGCAGACATGAGTGTGTTATGCACTTCCTGAAGATTTGATGGAGGCCTGAGCGAACAGCCCGTTACAGCTCATCCCACAAATTTTCAATCGGACTGAGATCCGGAGACTGAGCAGGCCATTGCAGCAAGGAAAAGTCATCGTCATGTTCCTCAAACCATCCCATAGTGATGCAGGCTTGGTGCACCGGCGCATTATCCTACTAGAAGTACCATCTGCATGTGGATATTAACATGTACGGTTGCACGTGTTCAGCTACGATGTTTAGGTATCCTCTAGCATCCTGATGTGCCTCCAGAGGTATCAGGACCTAACGTGTGCCAGGAGAACATCCCCCACACCATTGCACCCACTGCCCCTACTGCTCATTTGTGCGCGCAGCAGGGGTGTACCTAATAAAGTGGGCGGACAGTGTTATGTCTTACCAAAAACTCAATACAGTCAAAATATGCTTTTATATGTAAAATAACTGTGTTTTGAATAACTAAGATATATATTTATATCCATTTTAACAGGGAATTGTAGCTTATGAAAATTTATTGTCTTTAAAATCCGTCTCCTTCTGATCACTACCCCTACTAATTACCATACGAAATTTCTTTCTTTCTTTTAAGTTTTTTTTATCAACACTTAAACAAAATTCACCCTGAGTAATAATGAAACACTGAATATCTGACTTTTTGTTCTGTTTCCAAAATAAAGAATTGTTGAAATCCACGCTTAAAACAGAATCCATGTCAGTTACAACATTTCAATAAGTAAAGCATTAAAGATAGCATTATACTACGAAGAAAAACTAGGAAGTAGGAAGTTTTATGAATGTAAATGACTAATGAATTAGAAATCTTCAATTATCAACTTCCGCTGTCAGATGTGGAATCGAAGCAGATGCACATTTTGCATTTTGAAGCTGTAAGCAGTGTTTTGGTAACCATTATCTAATTAACAAAATTGAATTATGGTTATTGAATAGAGAAGGGAGGGAGGTAGGGCCCCCTAAAGAGATGCCGCGAGGCAAAGAGTTAGGCAGTGATTACTAAATAGAATGTTTGAAAAGTGGAAATCATAAATAGAATTAATTAATAATTTCATCTAGTTGTCACTGGTAAGGCTTATTTATATTCCAACTGTCGTCCAAGTATATTGGTTGTATTAATAACGAGATAATCCAAGTAGATACACATTGGGAATAGTTCCGGACATATGACAACAATTAGGCTAATAAATTAAATAGTAATCTCATTACAAAGGCACAGTTCAGTTACCCATCGGGATTTTGGAGGATATCCCTCCGGCACAGTCTGTGAAATTATTAGACAGAGTGGCTGATAATGTGGTATAAGTTTGGAAAATAAAGTTATCTGAGATTAATCTTAGATAAATTCTTGCTACTGTTTGGGAATTTTAACAGAAAATTAACTTAAACAGCTGAATCTATGTAGTATTCCTAGAGCAATTTCTTTAATAAAGTAAATACAGCAGTTACTAAATATTAATCGCGATTCTCTGGTTTCTAATCCAAGGAAACATATTGTTTCTTGTAACTTACGAGATTCGAAAACCGACTTACATATGTTCGTTAATAAAATATTTTAACTGTTAGCTAATATTTGGTTGTTAGAACAACGACTTTGAAAACTGATATTTAGGTTTCCAACTTTGGAGAAGAAACTTGTTCCTTTTTTATTGTTTCTTTTGTAACAGCAGAAGTGTTATTAGCCATTAACTGAATTGGTCCAACCATATAAAATACATCTATAAATAGAAAATAACTATGTAAATTAAAGAGTCAAAAAGTTACTTTGAAAAATAACTACAATAGTTCTTAATTCTACTGGTAAAGTAAGAAATTTCACTGCTGTTCAGCTGGAACTATCCGGAAGAAATTGGTTTGAAGAGACAAACAATAAAGCTGGGCGAACACGTACCAATCTGGGACAATATTGGTGGACAATATTGGTCCTTTTGATTGGTACCAACCGTTTTCAGCAATAAAAAGGAACAATATTGCCCAATATTGCCCATTGGCGATTGTCGGAAAAAA
>JAFIDM010000179.1:32354991-32372680 GCA_023159025.1 Thereuonema tuberculata | reverse complement strand
GATGACATAAAGGAAGGCGGGACTTTGACAATCGGAAACTCACTCACTCACGCCGGCCATTTTTTTTGAGAAACAAGGCTGAAAATCAGCAAAATGGGTCGGCCCAAAACAGATAATTCAAACAACAACATTTTGTCAATTGATAATGAAAGAATCTTAATTGAATTCTACAAAGGGACGGCGTTTAATACTATAGCAATTCTGTACGGAAACACGCTCTCTTTAGCTCCCCCTAGTGAGCAACGCCATAACTAGGCCAGTACTCGTTAAACGAAAACCTGTGTGTTCGCGGACAATGCCAACCGCCAACTCCAATAAAGACCAATATTGTCCACCAATGTTGCCCCAGATTGGTACGTGTTCGCCCAGCATACAGTAACATGGAATGTAACGTTCCCATATTTCTTTTGTAGATCCCTCCTTCTACAGCCTCTACCATTAAATATTTCCAACATCACAAATTTAAATGTAAAAAAAACTACATTTAATACTAAAAAGCAAATTTTCAAAAAGATTACGTCTTTTCTTTTTCAAGCCTAAAAATAACAATAAGTTGAACTTCTTCAACTTATTGTTATTTTTAGGCTTGAAAAAGAAAAGACGTAATCTTTTTAAAAATTTGCTTTTTAGTATTAAATGTAGTTTTTTTTACATTTAAATTTGTGATGTTGGAAATAACATGGAATAACAGAAAAATAGTATTTCAATATAGAAACGTTTTAAAACCGCAAAAAAAATAAAAGAATTGGTTAAATTCTTGAAGACAAACAACTGGAAATTGTGAGTAAGTATTTTAAATACCGAAAAGTGAAAGCTAAGCACCAAATGTAATTTTTTTTTTGTTCTTAAAAATCCTAAATTTTACTTTTCAGTATTTTAAAAATTAGATGTTATATTTATTTGGATTGAAATAGTATTTGCCATAGATTATCTCTGTAGTAGGGAGATATCAAGTTCAGGCTTAAAAAATGTTTAAGTCGAGAAGTGGATTGTCTGAGAATATTTCATATAATTGATGTATTTAATATCAAGAACATTTAAAACTATTAACTATATTACTTTTTAGACTTTTCAGCGCCCTTTTAAATACAAATTATAAAGTACATTGTAAATGAGGTCAGAATTTTGCTTCTGTGTCAATTAATGCTTGTCAAGCTGTTGGGCATTTCTGATAACATATTTTTGTTCTCAGTTGAGGGAATTGTTGGAATTTGAAACACTGGCTTCAATGATAGTAATCTGTAACACGAGATTTTCATAAAGTATTTCTCAACTTTTTTCCATCTTTTTTTACAATTGGATGAGAAAGTTAGAGCAATTAGAAGTCAAGGATGAATAGTTTTTTCTTAGAGACTGATTTTTTTTCAAGAAATTTTGGAAAATGGATCGAAAGGACAACAAAGAATGTCAATGGATAAATCGAGGTCTTTTTGTGAATAGATCCTCGAGGCCACAGCATCCATTTCACTTTGTTGAAAAAATTGAGAGAGTGTTGGCCCGAAAGAATTACAACAACATTCTTTAGGATTGATTTTCAACGATCAAATCTTGACGTCGATTCAATCAAGACTGGTTGGAAAGAAAAGACGATAGTTAAAACTCTCGAATCAACTTTTAAAGAAAGAAATTTTATTGTCTAAATTAAGTAAAAGAAATTTACCTTCATTAGGGAGTTCATTATCTTTTACATTCATTGCGCCTCAAATAAAAATTGGTATTAAGAATTTTATTGGTAATTAGACATGTGAAGCGAAAGTCTCTAGGCCTATTCCTATCTAGAATTTCGTTTGTGAAGAAGGTTTTTCAAAATCTACAGTAGCTAGAAATACGAAATTTTGTATGCGCACGTAAAAATCCATGTAGAAGTGCACAATCATATTTTTATCCCTTAAAACTGTAAATTTGATAAGAATTATTTGTTTTTAAAAACTTAGAAAAGTCATAAGAAAAGCGTCATTAGTTCTTAAATCGAAACAAAAATTTCTAATAATACTACACCGGCGTAGCTTTACTGACTTTTAAATACCTTCAATATTAACATGTGAGTATATATATTCTGCAAATTTTTGGAAATGATTTAACAGTGCACCTGTCAACTCAAAGCCCGACTTTTTTTAAAAGTGATCGGTTTTTTTGTTTTTTTTTTGTGAGATTCAAATGAACTTCAAATGAACTTGCACAGTGATAGCCTAAATGTTTAATAATTGTGAGTACAAACTTCGCATTATTTCTTTATAAAAGAATTAAAAGAAACCAAATGGAGAAAAAGGAGAGGAAAAAATGACCGGTGCTATAATTGTAAATGCTTCAAATGCTTCATGAAGTCAACTTTTTTTTTCCATTCTACAGTTATTTTCTTTATTTGGTAAATGTTAAGTAAATGTGATTTAAACAAATTGAACTAAATATACCGGAATTAAGTTGGTGAGTATCTCGTTACGTCGATGATTGTGGAAACCTCTACCCACTTTAGTTAAAGTGGCTTCTTAAAATTGAACTGAAAGAATAGCAACTTCAAGGTTGAATTATTAACAAGAGCTTATTGAAATAGCTTGGACCATTTCCAGTTAACTTTAAAGAACCTATTGCGTATCAGTGTAAATTGCATTGTTAGGATTAAAGAGGAATGAATTTCAACCTTAAATGATTGATTATAATTTCACAGTTGCATATTTTTTTTACATTTACATTTTTGTGTCGTCCGTTTCTGCCTCCTGTGGCTTATCCTGGGCAACGTTTCGTCGGTTAAATGCTCACATTTCTCTCCCCTTGTTGAGGCCAATAGTATAAATATTAAGAGCCCGGGCATTGGCAAAAACAAAAACAAAATAACTTTTTCCGTTTTCCTATCTTTCTACATCAGTTATTTCATGTTTCCTCTTCCAGAGGTCGCTGTCAACTTAAGTATTGGTGAAGAACAACAACTTTTGACGACGCCAGAAAAAAGAACCTGTTGACTAAAATGCGTGGTAAAAGCAAATGGGAGTTGGGTCGTGGAGGTTCACTGCTTCTTTACTTTCAAAATTGTTTGGCTTCTCCAAATGAGGCTCTCGGCCAAAACCTAAAGGCAATAAAGCATTGTCATGGGTGTGTCATCCATCATTACAGAAAAGAATCAAACACCCAAATAGATGCAAAGGGTTGTTATTACATTCTTTTCAAATATTACCCACAAAATAACAGTGTAATAATGAAACCCAATGACTTGTATTATTGATCTAACGGCAGATTTATTTTGAAAGGGGTAATATATGTTAAAAAACCATATAGGCTTTACACTAAAGCTGCAATCATATATTACATAAAATCTTTTATTTGTCTGTCTGTCTGTCCGGCGCAGTGCAATAATGGAAAACGGTTGTTCCTGTTGCATTGTTGCGAGGAAGTCGACAAATGCACAAGGCGCAATTGTTGTGATTTCTAATAATCGCAATGTTAGTGCAACACTGGAAAACAGTTTTTCATTGTTCGTTGTTGCAAGGTACTCGACAGGTTCAATGAGCATTGTTGAACTTCAAAATTTTCTGTGAAAAAATTTTATATTGAAATGTTCGCGACGGGAATCGAACCTGCAACCTTTTGATCCGAAGTCAGACGTCCTATCCCCGGGACTACATTCAAATTGTTTCTTAACACTCCCTTTGTGTGTGTGTGTGGAGCAATGAGAGAGGAGCCAGAGAAAAAGAAAATAACTCATTAATTTTAGCGTACTAGATTAAAATTTAAATTCAATGTTCATTTTTTTTTACCTTCTCTCTGTCAACAATGGCGCGCGCTATCAAATAATGAGTTCATTCAAAAAAGAATAAAATATCACCTTTTGCCATAACCGCTTGGAATCGATTCTTCTTGGATTATCTCAGAGAGAGACAGGGGTGGCCTAGTTATTTCTAAAGCTACAGATGAGTTATGGAATGAGAATAAGGAATATCCTGTAAAGAAGAGTAGATATCAATCAAAAACTTGTTTCTTGCTGACACAGATATATCTTTTTCTGATTGTCATTAATGCTCTATTGAAGGCAACCTGAAGGTATCCTATAACACAAGGATCCGTGGATCCACAAATAACTTCTAATTAACTTTATTTTTCTCGTTCTTTTCTTTTCCTATTTTTATTCTACTCAGCTACTTCCCTTCTTTTCTACTGTCCTGCGTAATATTCTCTTATTCTGTGAAAATTTGTCCTCAAAGCGTTTTAGCCACTTCTGAAAAGACCCACTTTACAAGGTAATCCAATCCTCTTCCGGCAATCAGTGCCAACACAACCGACAAATGCAATAAACACGCACTTGCCGCCCACCGTTGGCAAAACACGCCAAAATAGAGAACTCGGCACCCACTGCAAGCAAACGCCTGTCTTGTAAAGTTGGCTAATTTAAAGTCGTCCGAAAGCTTAAGTTACTTTTGCTTAAGTCACGCACTTCAGAACGACTTTCATGATTACTTCACGGATTTTATGCTTGGATGTAAAAATAAATTTGGAAAAGTTAAACTCTAAATAACTATAAACTATCTATACCTTCATTCTGTCGTAATCTTGTCTCATATTTCATGTGACTTTCCACTTACGACACTAAAAAAAGTTACAATATTGATAATATGTAATTTTGTATCATCTAAACGCTTCATTTCTGTCAACGCTATGCTAATGTTTTTTCCATTTTCCTTTTAATTTGTAACTCTCTCTCTTAAGTAAATTATTTCTACTAGTCTATAACAGAAATTTGTACTCGAGATCCTACAGTACCCATAAATAAAAACATCGATAATTACGTAACAAGAATAAAGAAATAATGAAATTGCAGAATATCCCATTTACTACCTGAGCTATCGTGAACGGGAATTTGGGACAGCTATTTCGTCCTTATTAGGACTCGTCAGCCAGATGTACCCATATTGATGATCAACTCGAAGTCGTGAAAGGCTTCCGCGAGTGGAACCTCATAAAACATGTGAAGTAATTTCTATTGCCGTGAATTGGCAAAACATTGAGATTAGTTGGAAGAATTTGCACGTTAAACCGTAGCAAAAGATATTAAAGGACGATATGTTTGACATGGTCGTAGGATTAGCTGTTAAAAGATTGTAGAATATTCAAATTACGGAAAGTTTGTTGATCGTTCTTTGTTGTTCCCTTAACTTTTAAAACCTACTAAATCAACTTGAATGCGGTTTTTTACCATTCGGTAGAAGGTGCAGCAGGAATGGCCACTTAGCATTAGTTGATTACTTAGGTACTCTAGTAGTGAGGAAAAACTTCAAAGAACCTTACGAGGACTCCCCGAATTAGACAAAACCGCTTTTGGAAACCAAAATCGAAACATAATTTCTCTGCATCTTTTTCATTATTCGCTTTACAATTAAACTATCCTGTATAACTTTTGAACCATGCAATTAATTTTGATACCGTTTTCTGAGTTTTGTAAACGGCTAAATTATGCTTCTTTAAAGGTATGAATCATCTCGCTATCCCCTTGGAAACAAGGATAATAAGGCATGTTTTTTTTCTCGCGCTAACGGGCATCTACGACAGACGTTTTTTGAATTTGTTTTTTTTTTGGCGATATTTCTTGGAATATTATTATTTATTGCTTTATGGAATTTCATACATTCTAAGTAAGTAATAGTTAGAATAATATTTAACAAGTTAGCTATCTTTTGTCTATCCATATATAAACCACAAAAACGATATTTGCATGTTTGTTGTACTCTTTCTCGCCTATGCACTGGCCGGATCCTTCAGTTAGTCAAAACTAACTAAACTTAACCTTCAGTTCTGCGTTTTATCTTAGAAATAAAATATCTTGTCAAAGACGTTTATATGTCTCAAAGCTTTTAACATATTCCTTGTATGACAAAGAAACTGTCGACAAAATTGTTAAGATTTTACAATATAACTTTTTTTATTTGTTTTGTTTTTTTTTTGTTTTGTTTTTTGTCAAAATTAATAGTCCAAACATCTGTTTTGTAGATACTGGTCTCCTTGTCCTTTCATATCAGTCTTAAGTTTCCGGATTTTAATGTTGTCATTTTGTAGTTATACATTAAAAGTAGAAGCATAAATATTTTCATATCATGAAGAAATAAGTTTCAGCCAACACACAAAAATAAGTTTAAAAATTTTAAACATAATTATAATTAAAATTAAAACCATACATACATGATCTATAGCTTTCGAGCTTCCTTTGCGGGGCTCATTTTCAACAATTTTACAAAAGTATTCGGTCTTATATATTATCTTATATATCTTATTAACAAATGGTTATATACATAACCAGGCCCGAATACTTTTGTAAAATTGTTGAAAATGAGCTCCGCAAAGAAAGCTCGAAAGCTCCAGATCATATGCATATGGTTTTAATTTTTAATTATGATAATATTTATAATTTTTTAACTTATTTTTGTGTGTTGGCTGAAACTTACATCTTCACTATGAATTACTGAGCACACGGAAAAACATTTTCTTCACTTTTACATATTAAAAATAAATAAGACATATTTCCGTAATAGATTTATTTTTATTATTATTTTGAATAAAATTAATGTATAAAAAATAACAATTTATTTTAATGTTGATGGCTAGTGAATTTCTAATTAGACTTCACCATTTCGTTATTTGTTTTGCACAAGAATAAATATTAAACAAAAGGGAAGTTTTGAATCTAAGTTCATGTTTGATGTTTGATTTAGAAGGGCTTTACTTTAAAAGTTTGAATGAAGTAGCTCACAACTTTCAAATCTTTCAAGTGTCGTACGAGAATCTGTACATACAACAAATATTATCAAGAAAACAATCAAAAATCTTTGTTTGTTTGCAGTGGTTTATGTAACGTCAGAAGTGATACTGCAGTGCTGGGAAATGCGGAAACATTAAAAAATGGTAAAATTTGTTTTATACTCTCCGGCACTAATACAAAAAAAAATTCTGAAGGAAAGAAAAAAGCAAGATTCGTTTCATTTAGTCTTGAAATCCTTATGAAACTCACGAAATAGAATAACTGCAATTTCTAAAAAAATATCTCCAGACGTTTAATCTACAACAAAATAAGGTCAGCATTCTGGAACGAGAATGAAGTTAGCAAAAAGAAAACGTCCAGTTCTAATATCCTAGTTGACCTTCACTATATTTTTCCCTTTGATGTTAAACAGATTGCTACTTCTTGAGTCACGAACAATAGGTTGATAAAGTATTAGTGTGTTTACATTTCTTGTATTGTTCTTAAGAATTTTATACTTGTTTATTAATTCGTCAACGTAACTAAAACTAAATAAACTAGATATTTAAATAATATAATCTCTTTATGAGGGATTTTTCCCACTCCGGGAGAAGTCGATTCAATATTTCGGCCCGGTTCCTTGAGTCTTCGTCAGGAGATGTTTGAGAGTTACATGAACTTCTGCGCTGTTGCTTTGTCAATTCTTAGAGAAGGCCACGAAATTATCTTCTCCAAAACATAAGCAAAGCATCAGCGCCCGAAGTCCATGTAATTCAAATATCTCCTGACAAAGGCTGAAGGTGGTGTCTGAACAATCTCAAACAAACTTGTCTAAGTTCTCTTATATATTGAAATGCATGGCTTAGACATAAACGCAATTTCGGCATCGAAAGATCCAAAGCAGTTTAGTATCAAAATTCACCACTAGAGCGCGCTTTAGTTGCTTGACGCCATTGAACGGCATTCTCTCGATATCAACAAAAGCTGTCCTTCGCTTTCGTAATGATTTCCATTTACCGTCATGAATAGGTCAATGCTGTGCCATTAAAAGACTGCCTGACATTCTGGTTTCATAGGATAACAAAACGCAACAAATGGTATTAAGAGAATTTCATCGGCTGTGACCACTGAAATCGGCTGCCTTGTGTTGAAATACATTGACAGTCGTTCTGTGAAGAGTGTGTTTCGGCATTTCTCGCCTTTCTATTCTCCAAACAGCGAAGTATGTGACAATAAAATCTTATTGATTTAAACTAACATAGATTTAAAAGCTAACAACGACATCTAACGTACACCAATGAACATCGCACTTCGGTTTTAGGATACAATGGTCACTTCTACAAATAATCAATAGAACTTGACTAAATATTAAAAGTCCAAACTTAGAACTATTAACCTTAGCGACATACCAATTATTCTCCTGGTGACGAAATTTTGAACTACAACAAAATTATAACTTAGTTCCAAAAATCGTCACCAGGAGATTCACTAATGCCTTACCTTAATGGTTTAGCAAAATTCAGCAAAATCATAACGAAATTTCTTAAACTCCGTCTACAACAACGCTTTTTTTCCAACATTCAATGTGTAGAAAATATAAATTAGATCTCAAACAATATAATGAAATACACCTGGTGTTCCAAGCAATTGGAAACAATTAACAAGGTTGTGTAAATTTCATTTACAAATCTACAAAACGTTGTAAAAACGTTGTAAATTCGTGTTTTTAAATTCTCAATTTACCAGAAATTAGAATTTAGAGAAAGAAAAAGTAGCAAAAATAATAATATTAATAAAATGCTTTAAGCTAAAAGTTTATAAGAAATAAAACAAGAAATGATATTCAGCACAAATTTAACCAAATTGCCTCTCTGCGGAGGTCACTGCTGGTTGTGACGGTGACCTCCACGTAAGAATCTGCCTTTCTGGATCTTTTATCGTGGAAGGCGGAGATCGGGCTGATGAGTCCCAAGTAGAACGAAACGGCCGTTCCCGATTCCATCCCGATAATCGAACCAGAAAGGCAATTTGGTTAAATTTGTGCTTGTTTTAGTTCATTTCAATTATTTTACAGCACGTTAAACTCCTTTGACTCAAAGTTTATATTTAAATATAAAAGGGAACTTAGTCAGATTTCTTTGAGGTAGTTTAGACACCACCACGTGTATTCCTACCTTAATAAATGAATAGAAATGGAAACTTCAAGAAAAGCTTCCATAGTGCCTTTTTTTTTTTTTTTTTTTTTTTTAGTGCCTTCTAACCAAAAAAAATAAGGAAAATTTTAACTTTAATTCACGACTCTACCATTTTGTTAAAACCTTTTTTTTTTCCTACAAAACTGCTAAATATCGAATTTTACAAGCCGATTAACTAACTAAATAAAAAAATAAATAATATCGGAAAAACGCAGATAATCTGAGTGTGAACCAAATTTGAGACCTTACTATATGTTATATTTTACTATTAAACAAAAGTAGAGAAGCTTTGTTGCTTTTGACATATAAGGCTTTTTACCTTTTCTTCCATCATTTTTTTTGTTTTTTTGTTTTTGAGATATATTTTGACGTTTGAGTTTTGTTTTGGATTATGGATTGTAGAGTAACTGAACAGTTTCAATTTTTAATTAAGTTAATGACTGGAAATGACAAAATAAATAATAATAATAATAATAATAATAAATTTGCTACTTTTTGCTGGATTAAGAATAGAAAAAAAAATTGCACATCAAAGCAAGAGTCGGTATCAAAAGGATTACAAGACATTATATTATTATTATTATTATTATTATTATTATTATTATTATTATTATTATTCATTGAATTTGGAATATAAATTGCAGTTTTACTCAGTTTTTTAGTTTACTAAAATAAAATATAAATTACCAAAATGTAAAAATGCTGCTTTCAGTAATACTATTTTAGTTACTGTAAAATGTATTTTTTTTTACTGTTGCTTTCAAGTAGGGATTTGTGTGACAGATCTCTTTTCTAAGCCCTGCCTTTAGGCAATGACGTCATTTATGTGAGTTTTATCTTTACGATATCACTGTAAACAAGTACTTTTGGTTTATCTAAAGATTCGACTGTAAGCTGAGATTTCGAAAAATCTGCCGGAGTAATTGATTCCATCGTCTATCAATCATCCATTAGATTAAAGAGGCGCTTAAACTGGATTTCGTCAATCCAGTAGCTAAACAGAGATAAGAACACAGGAATCAATATGGCCTCTAAAATTGACAACAAATGAAAATTACACAGCTTTTAAAAATTACACACTTTCTGACTGAAGATGGGGCTTTACTTCTACTTAGAAAACAATACATTCTGAGTTCTCTGCATTCACAGCCTTTTGTATCCTTAACTCCTACTTTGAGATAAAAAGAAATTCATAAGACTCTTTACCCCTAAGAGAGAGTGATATCTTGATGCGTCCAAACCCTGTTGGCGAAAATACAAAATAATGTTTAACAAAATTTTTTGTGATGAAAATGTTGTTTTTCTCCTTGTCAGGAGAAATAATATACAGGGTGTGTCAGTTGGACCGTTGCGTAACTTCTTCTTGGGAGCCATTTTCGAGAGCAGTTTATAAGTTTTCACAAGAATAACAGTATCCTAACATAAGACAGGCACCAGAATGTTCACCTAATGCAACAATGGGCATGCACATGATGTCAGTACCAGCATCTCGTGACATTGAACACGCATTAGTGACCGTACAATGATTCACAATGGCAGGCAGGGAGAGTGGTGCGTTCCAGTTGACGTTAAAACAACGTGTCTGTCATTAAGTTTATTTATGAGGCGAAGCATGACGTTAATTTGATAAGGATAATGGTTTTTTTTCCTCCGAAACGTGAAACAGTGACTGCAATCAAGAAGAAATTTGAAGACAGGTTCTGTGGCTATAAAACATGGTGCGAAAGGGTTACACACCACAATCACTAACGAAGAGAAATAAAATTAAACTGATATACAAAATACCAAAGGAAAATTGATAGGGTTATTTGATTGTTTCAGCTTCAAGCAAAATTGATCGGATCCAACTGAGGCACTCAGTATATATCGTTTCAATTAAAATTAATAATTAAAGGAAAACTTTGATGATAATGACTCAGATACCTCTAAAAACCACATTGTTATTTTTATTTGTTTTGCCTCTATTGGTAATGCTACATCATTATTAGTTATAAATTACAGTCTGAAAGTTAGTTAAGGCATTATACATTTCTGAAGAGGCCAAGCGTTTTCTTATGATTATAATACAGATACAGTGGTAACAAAACCAAAAAGAACCATTTGTCAAGATAATTTAGAGATCGTACTTAGATATTTGAGATATCTAAGATATCAAACATTTAAGATCTTAGTCAAATCTTATTTACCTACAGTAGTTTTCAAAAAAAAAAAAAGGGTTTTTCATATATGGTCATTCCGTAGCGATCTATTTTGTCTGGAACAAACGTCACAAGAGGGATGTCATCAACTTGAAATCCGAGCAGGCAGTCCAAGATGGCGTCGTTTTGTGATCGCATAAGCGTCGAAAGGACAAACTTTGTGTAGCCAAGCAAGGGGAATAGTGTGAAACGTTTGTAATTATTTCAATTTTAATTATTACTATATATTTGTAACTGTAGAAAATACAAAAACCAGAATGTTTTCGTAATGTTTCTAAGATTCAGTTAGGGATTTTAGCAATAGATGGCGCTGTTGCGTCCTGGAAACATCAATCTATAAGGAAATTACGTCATCAAAAGCTCTTCTTTCATAAACTGAACTGTAACCTTTTTATTTTTTACTAAGTTAGCATTTAACCTGAAATTGAGTATTATAAGTTTTACTATTTCTATTTAAATGGAAGATACAAGATTTTGAAAGCAAATGAAAGTTTATAAATTACAAACAATAAAAAAAGAAAAAAGTAAGAATGATGAACAGAGATTTAAAGGCATAATAATAACATTGTTGTGTAATCATTTATCGCCTTAGAATTATTTTCTAATCCTCGTCTTTTTAGGTTCTTTTCCACAAGATGAAGATTCTTTGATAATTCTTTCAACTGCTTTTGGGAATCCCTCCTAAAGGCTGTTGTAAGTAGCGCTGGTACTCGGGACTGCTTATAATGATCTTTCTTCCAAACGACCTCTAGTGGCCAATTTAAAAAACACTCAAAACTTTGTTACCTTGTTTCTACAATTTCCCTTTACCAATACTTCCGATATTTGCCTGCGGATCGAATTAGGCCCTCGTGACTTTCCGGAAATCCTCTTGGATGTTTCAATAACTCTTCAATCTGTCGACTTCAAGAGATTTGAAGAATAGAATGAATAGAGGAGAGAAACGGAAGACTATAGAGGAGGAGCAAGAAAATTTCATGGAGAACCGGAAATGAGCTAAATAAACATTTTAGAATAATTAATAAATAGTTTCGGGAAAGTTAAGGCGAAATTATTCTGTGAACATAAAAGTAAAATTTTCATATTTCATTATCTACAGTTATTGTAACAAAAATTAGTAAAGAAGAATGCCTTTTGAATGCATTTCAGAGCTGATACTCGGGGACAGCCGTTCGAGCTCGTTGAGCTCTCCTTAGCCAGAGATACTCAAAAGGCGAACAGAATTAGGAATTTTATTTTCTTGTTTTTAGTTGTTGAGGTGTCACTGTTTCCATCTCGATTGAAAAATTAGTAAGTGTTCTTTAATTAAAAAACAATCTTTGTTTTAAAACTCTATTTCCATTATCAATAAACTTTGGTTTTTGACCTGTGAGAAACGTTTAAATTGAGAAAGAAGGTCACGATTGGTTTTGAGTGGACCTCTACAAAAACGTATTTAAGAAAATTTATTAATAATTTTAATGAATTAATTCAAGCATTAAGCTTTACACATTGTCTTAGAATAAGAAAATTATAATTCCTTGATTACTGATGCTAATTAGTTATTGAGAATCTTTTAATTCCCGCTTCTTTTAATCTCCGTTTCCGTAAGATCGATGTTTGACAATATTATTAATATATTCTTTGTTTTCGTTGTTCTAATATAAATTTATTGCTTTAATTGAAACTATAAAATAGTTTATTTTTCAAACATTGACCATAAAATATACCATATTGCATAAACATAGTAATTTAACAATGCCCAACTAGAATCTATAAAAGTTACTGTAATATGTAAATTAAACTAAAAAAAAAAATCATATTTTCATTATTTTTTGTTTGGTAAAGTTCTTTCTGTAAGTTTTAATAATTGAGAAATCCTTGAATATTTGCCAAGTATTTGCTATGACAAGAAGCTAACGTTCAGAATGGGTGATTTTTTTTTGTTATCAGTTTTCAGTAGATTTAAGAGAAAGCAGATGCTTCGAATATCTGAAACCCCTAACGAATAAATATTTTGAATATTTTGAATAAGGTTCCTGAATTTACGACATTGATCTGAAGTTTCGTATTTTTTTACTTAATACGTGATTGCCTTATCTTGTTTCAACATACTAAAGAAGATTTGGAGCAAGTTATTTATGTAGATAATAGGATGGTATTGTAACAGAATGACATCTAGATCGTAGATCAAATTTGGTTAAATTTGCTTTTAAAATAAATTTGGTGCATTGCTCTATAGCAGCGATTACTACAACGCGGCTCTTGCATATCAATATTTACAACTTTGGCAAAATATTAATAATAACGTATAGTTAACATTAAAGGTTTCAATGACAAAAAAAGCAATTTAGCGAACAGTAAAGTAGGAAATTCAGGTGTTGCTTTCTGAATCCAGAATATTAAGAAGTATGTTCAGATATCTAGTTTGGCCTAATATCTAAGTTAAGAACACGCTCAGACATCCAGTTTGGCCTAATATACATTGGAATATGTTGAGCTAACCATCGCGTAGTGCTACTGAGCATGCAGCAACGGAAGGAAGAGTCAAATTTAAGGAAATAGAGGGTGGGGGTGTGGAGACCAAAAATTGTGCTCGTTTTAAGCTGGATCCAAATTTAAAAAAAAAAAAAAAAAATAGCTAGTTTGCGAGGGATTTCAGGGATCATTTTTGAAGATTGAGCGGAAGGGAAACAGAAGTATGTTTTAATGGGACCGAACTAAACAATGTACCAAGTTTTTTGGAACCCGTTAAACAGTTTTAACGCGTTCAGATGGAAAGAAAAAAAATGATCAATTGGAAAAGTAAGACTTTCCAATCTCATTCTTGTCTTAAGTACTAACCTTGTTATAAATTAAGCCCTTGATGCTAAGCTGAGCGGGGATTAATTATTTACCCCTTTTTATTTTTTATTTTTGTTTTGATGTTTTTGTAATTGAGGGGTCAGTGATTTGTATGTTTGTCCGTTTTGTATATTGTCCCTTTTCTCTGAGCTAGATATGCTGGACGGATTGGACTAATGAGAGGCCAATAAGCCTTGAAACAGTACTGTCTCCGATTTCCAGCACAAATATCAAGAAATAGCTCAGTGAATTTTTGTTTTGTTAAGTTATGTGCGTTCTTTGTTTTATTTTACTGTAAAATGTTTCTAACGCACGTTAAATTTCTTATCTAAGTACAAACCTCATTCAATATTTATTATTTTCAATAATAGTTACACATTTGCAGCTTTTTTATAATTATACCTATATATAAGTTAATTCATATAGATATGACTTGGTATTGCACGGTGTTCTTTATATCCAACTTCTCATATATAAATGAAATCGATTTAGGACTGGGTACATATAACGTATAGGCTATATATGTAAGCATGTATTACTCGAATTACGACGAGGTTATGCTCTATAATGAGAAGTTAGTATTGCACTGTGTATCTAAGTCATAGATATGTGAATTAACTTTATAGGTAATACCTAAGCACTGCAAATATGTAATTATTAAATGAGCATACATGTACACCATTTAAATAACCATAGTACAGCAATAATGACAATTAAAAATACTGAATGCAGTATGTAATTGCGTGAAGAGAGACTGTTAATAACAATATAATAATACCAAAACAACAATAAAGCGAACATGTAAATATCAGCAACATAACTGTTTATTATAGCTATAAAGTATTGTACTGTGCAGTATTTTAAATGAACTGTGACTTTATAACGCTGTTAGTTCACGTGGAAACGCCTACAACTAGATATGCGGAGACTTACTCCTACGACTGTTGTCAGATGCAGGTTTGAAAGGTCTTACGAAGGCTAAATGGGACCTTTGTCGTTTTCGAATGGTCGTAGATCGAACGATCGTATCTCGAGGCATACATATGTATAGATACTATTAATTTAGCTATCAATACAAATATACGGTTCACTGAGGTAGTGAGGAAAGACAGAATGAATGAAATCTACTTTGAATGTCCCAATATCAGGTGAATTGTGCATTCAAGTTTGTTTGGATTTTATTTTGTCACAAAATGAAATATAAATTAAAAATAAAGAAAAAGAAGAATTCATGTGCTGGGCTCTGTCAGCCTCAATGAATTTTTTATGCGCATCTAAATAAAGGAAAAGCGCCTAAAAAGTGTTTAAACACATTAAAATTTGAGACCAGTGTTCAAACTGACATCTCAAGACAAGCCTGTTTCACGCTTATTAGACGATCATCAGTTGAGAGAAATCATAATGAACAAAGCAGGTCTCATAATGGAGGTGTATTTGAGGTTGAGTGGGGAAAAAAAATGGAACCTCCTTGAATATAAACTAAAACATAAAAACACATTAAATATAAATTTTTAATCGTTTTAAACATAGCTATTTTCTTTTTAAATGATAAAGGAAATTGAAAAATGGCTTAAGGTCTGTGAAAAGATCAAATGGCGCTCACGGCTTTCTTAACTGTCTTCTCCTGAGGCAGATGGACAGGTGAAAGAACGCATAATCCTAAATTTGAAAGATGTTTCTAGAATATCTTTGTTTTATTTACAAAAAAAGAAACCAAAAAAAGAACGAGTGATAACTTTGGCTTGTGGACATGTAAGAGCTTGAATTGGTGAGGCTTTGTTTGATGAATTTGATCAACTCTTCACCAACAGCTATTTCCCCTGTACTAAGAAAGAGGATCACGTTTCTTGGCAAGGAATTGGGGAATTTTTTATTGAATTTTCGTCTCCAAAGACCAAGCTTTTCAGGCTTCTCCAAACTTACAAACATTTTTTCTTAGATCATTCAAAAAGCCAATGCTTCTTTTTTTATTATATATATATATATATAACTAAACCAAGCATAAATCAGTATAAATCAAATATAATTATATCAGTGATATTTTATTGTGTAAACACTACGAATACATACATCATAGCCTAAAGTAACTAAACTTTATTTTGTAACTTTAAATTTAAATTAATGTTAGTGTGTGAAATCTAATACGCTAAAATGGCAATTATGAATTAAAATTTATATATTCACACATCTTTAAAGTTTTTTTTTTCATTAAAAAAGTGACAAAAAGTAAAAAAAAAAAAAACAAGCAGAGTTTCGACCCGAAGTTTAGGTTGAAGATGACCATGTGATCTAGCAGGTCGAAACTGTCTCTTTTTTAAACTTTTTGTCACTTTATATATATATAAAGAATATATATATATTTGTCACTTTTTTAATGAAAAAACTTTAAAGATGTGTGAATATATGAAATTTTAATTTCTAATTGAGATTTTAATATTTTACAACATAATAATAAAATTGTTTTTGTTTATCAATTCAATATAGAGTTATCTCGTTAAGAAGCTCCTCGCTTTTTATATCACTTAATCTCTTTTTAGGAGGATATACAAATTCTAGTTTTTTAATAATAATATTAAAACGAATATAATTAAGACGTTTAATATAACGTCGCACTGTCTGACTGCTGAGTTTCATCGTTCTGTCCATTATTCCGTCATTGAATAATTTATTAGTATTTTTACTGTTATTGTTTCTCTTTTCTATTTTCCAAATAACTATTATTATTTTTTTTAATTTGATTCTGATTATATCAATGGTCTATTTGGTAATTAGGTGGTCTAGTCTCCTGAAATATAACATTCATCATTAAAATATTTATCATATTTAACTTCGGCAACTTTACAAATTACAGTTTTTCAAACAATATTTGTAAACACTCCCAACAAAATTTTACCTCTTATCTACCTCTTATCTCGTCTTTTTCTTTAAGATTTGTCATTTTCTGCTTAATTTGTTTAATCTTAAACACTGAAAAAATGTTACTGTTTCATATTTGTAAAAAAAGTTTATCGATTCTATTTCTAAGTCAATGAAATTGTCATTAAAAAATATAAAAATGAGTCATTATTCGAATGAAATTTCCATTTTATTTTCCTCGTCAGTAAAAGATGAAATGGAGCAGTAAAAAGTAATTGAATGAAGTTAATGAGTTTCAAGGAAATGGAAAGAAATACGATTGATGAGCATTAAGAGGATATGGAAATTCATTCCTCTCTCTGAGAAATTATTGAAATAAATACTATTTTACAGATCTTGGCAGTATTTTTATTTCACCGCAGGGAAGATGTGAGAAATTAATAAACTTGTATTCTTGGTAAATGATTTTACAGCAGTGATGAAATATTTACGATGTCCAATTCTTACATATGATTCATGACGAACAATTCTTCATATTCAGTCCATTAATAACCCAGGAATATTTCTTCTTACACTATTGTATTAAGCCTTGTAAGTTTAAACCCAACTCAATTCGTGTTTGTTGCCGTGGTCACAGATACAGTAACGTATTAAGCATCTACTTCATAGTTGGCATAAAATATATTCAGCTCTTCATCTTTATAATACTTGAATAAACTATATTCACAAATATCATGAGCGTTTCCCATTCGTTCATCCTTGCTTTAAAAAGACACACTTTCGTAACGTATCGTTATTCACTATTCAAAAACACGACGATAATCACTCGGCCCAATCCAGCAAACGTTACATGGAAATATTATTCGGGCTATTGTTGGTACAATTGAACACACACACAC
>JAFIDM010000179.1:32321751-32349991 GCA_023159025.1 Thereuonema tuberculata | reverse complement strand
CAAAAAAAAAAAAAGGACCTGTTTAGTATCGTATTACTTTTTTGCAATTTTTAAAATTTCAAAATGAATCATGAGTCCTTTTTATCCTACTTCCATGGGATAGTAACTTATCATAGACACAAAGACTGACTGACTTGTGTCTGTTGCCCTCCCATCCTAATAACTTTTCAACTGCTCTAAGGATCTCCTTGAATCTTGGTATGCATTTTCCACGACCGGAGTCGATCTAACGTTTGTATTTGAAATCTTTACCAAATGAGTCCTTGTAGAGAAATGAGCGCGAAAAAGCTGCAAAAATTGCCGTAGAAAAACACTAGAATCTAAACAATGGATTTCTATGATGTTTCTGGTAATATCTTATTGCCTTCGACGTTAGCCCATGGTTTGGTTGTAATTAAAATTCGTCCGGATTAACAATTTAAGTAAAATTAATCAAATGTAATTATTTTTTTTTTAGGAAATAGAAAAAAATGTACTGTTAGAATTCAGTAGATGCTAGAATTAGAAAATAAACGTTAGCTTTTATGTTGTTGTTGTTTTTTTTTTGTTTTTTTGTCGTTTTCACAAAAAAAAACAAAAAAAAAACGCACACACAAGCAAACAAATTACCTAAGAAAGTATGTTTTAAGTTCTTTGAACTACTTTAAAATGTTTGGAAAGGGACTACATATGTAGAGATCGAATAAATACTTTTCAAGTAGTTTACTTCAACTAATTTCTTTCAAAGCAACGTGTAAAATGGTGATAAATTGTGCTAATTTAACAAACACTTGCTCTGTTCACAAGGGAAATGTTTTTCGTAAGTATCAGTTCTCAGTTTATCCGCCAGGAGGCGCACAAATCGCTATATTTACTGAATTCTGCCGTTACTTGCATTTTACCATACAATAAAGTAGAATTTATTGTAGTTTTTTTTTATATTGTAGTTTCTATAAATAGTTTTTAATATATTTTATTGCAGTTTTAGTTATTTCACAAATAACTCCCCGTGTTCCATTATAATGTGTTTGGCTGATAGAGATTGCCTGTCTGTTGAATTCTTGCTTTTCAATACTGTCAACAAAAATTCCATTATTTTTTTCGGAGATCAATTTTAGAAATTCATTTTCAAAACGTTTTCAATTGAAAACTGAAGTAAAAAAACATGCAGAGAATAATATTTTCCAAGCAAACTGACTGCCTCTAGAGAACAACACTGCGCAGTTTATGTCTATTTATTTATTTTGCAATTTTCAATGTTTTTTTGTCAATTAACTTGTATTTTGTTGTCAAGCTATCGGAATCGCTTGAACTGAGGGAAGCACTTCACTGTCACGGTGGCGCTCTCTAGCGGGAAATTCGGGAACTACAGATGTCAGTGGAATTCCGCAGTGTTAATTTCCGGAGTTCTATGAGCTTTGTAATTGTTTGAGCTGTAATAAATAATGAACGAAACACTCAAGTTAATTTAACCTATAGAATAAATAAATATTCAATCAGTTTTCTTAATTTCAAGTATTCTTTGTGAAGCCACAAAAAGAACATTTTACTCCTTAATTATCGTCTTTGGCATATAGTGTGCGTTCATCTCCGAGTTTCCATTAGCTTTTTTTTCCCCTCTTGTTAACTTTGATTTGCTTTCAATTTTATGACTCGAAACCTTTCCGTTTCTCTGTATCGTCCCAACGAGCTGAAGGCGCTTCGACTTCAACAGATGTTAAAACGCTCTGACATCTTTAAACCCTATTCTGAGTTTAATAGATTAGAAGCAACCCGGGAAAATCCTCGATGGGAAACAGAACCGGGTTACTTCAGCTATAGACAAGCTCCCACATCCCATGAGATATTCCAAGATTGAATGAAAGCAAGTACCAATTCTCATAGGTTTTATTCTTAAAATACTAAGAAAATCCAAGATCAGCACATAATTGAACAGCAAGAGATGTTCCTATTATCCGCACGCCCAAAGATGAACCTCCCAGAATGCAACGCATATGATAGATTTTCCTTTCCTGGCCTGTTGGTCACATTCAAATGTAAGAGAAAATGGCGGTCGTTGATTCACATCAACATTTCGACGAGGAAAAGGTCTCAAAAATCATGTAGGGAAATTATTCTTAACGTTGCTCGTCGATTTCAAGAAGATGTATGTGAGATTTTTGATATTTATCCTATTTTTGATAATTGAGATTGATGTTTTCTGCGGACCTTACGGCATTGATACTGGAGAAATTAGTCAATGATAATGTGTTTGAGGGTCCAACTTTCGCCGCGACGATAATAACTGTTTGAATTGATTTTTCTTAATAAAAATCAACAACAAAAACAAACGTAGAAGATATTGAAACTTCATGAAAGCATTAGCTATAAAATGATATTAATATTCTTGTCGTATCTTTAACCTCGCCACAAAACAAATGATATTTCAACACAATTTTCGTGTGGCACCTATAATTTTGATTTTTGATTTTTTTGTTTTTAATTTCTTTCAAGTGTGAAAAAAAAATCATATTTGGAATTCAATATAATCCTTATTTTCTTGAATACAAACAAAATAACAATTTATAAGGTATTACTAAGGTGTTACTTTTTTTTTTTTTTTAGAAGTAATGCTATCATAAATCATTTGGATAAACAGTAGATAGATTAGAAATACGGCAATTTGAGGTTTTCCTAATACAAAATAAAGTGATTAAATGTCACTGTTTTACATTCTGATTAAATATCTGTTTTATACCGAGTTATTAGCAATGAAAACTTATAAGCAAAATGTATACATACTACTTATAATTAAAGCATTAACATTAACAACAACTCACATTTTTTACGAAACTATAAACAATTAAAATTTTAATCCGACCGGTTTCGCCAGCGAACTGTAACTTTCAGGCATTAACAAGGTTTTCTGGCGAAAGCGGTGGGATTAATACTTTAATTGTACAGAGTTTTTAAAAAAAAAATATGCATTGGTGTTAATGTTTTAATTGGACGCACGTACGTTAAGTTTATTTTAACTACTTATAATTTCATTAATGACCAACTATAGATAGTATTTTCTCATCTCAAAGTTTTCTGGTGATCATTGTTTGATGAGAGACTGGAAAGAAGATCTGGGACAATTTGAAGAACAGTATAAAATCGGGACGTTTTCTTAATTCGAAAACCTCAGAAAGTCTTCATTTTCGTTATTATTCTAGCTTTCTTTAAAGATTATCTCCTTTCGTTTTTAATTACAATATTTTGAGAAGTCCAAGAATCAGTTTTCCAGGGCAAAAAACAGTAAAAACAGTAAATGTTGAAATTCTTAAAACATTGTATGATGAAGTTTAACGGTCGTACTTACAATTAACGAGCTGTGCCCCGCGATGTCACCCGCATTAAATTCGGCGCTTCTCGGTAATGTTCAGTTCTCGTCGTGGCGCCGCCGCCGCACCCGTTGGTTGACGTTTGTGTTTACTGCTCCGCTTCTATTGGTCGTAGCGTGATGTTTTATAGCCTATAACCTTCCTCAATACACGGGCTACCTAGCGCAAAAAGAATTTTCCAGATCGGACAGACAGTTCCTGAGATTAGCGCGTTCAAACATTGAAACTCTTCAGCTTTATCTTATACTAATAATATATAGACAGCTAGGGAGAGCGTTTTGAAGGCCTCCTTTTACCTTAGAATAATGGACCATGTCCTGAGAATGCTGAACGCTAACTGAATTACCATCAATCAATCACGGCCTTTCACTCGATTCCGAGCCTTGGCGACCTGATGGATGAACGATCTATAGGAAGAACGATTACGTGCAAGTTCACAAAGATCGGCCAGGGTCATTTCTGTCGTAGTTGTAATAGTGTCAAGCCATCTGGTTGCTGGTCTTCCTCTTCGTCTAGAGCCTTCTGTTTTTCCCAACATAATGTCCTTCAAAAGTTGAATTACCATACAACTTTTGAAAAGATCTTAATGCAATCTTCATTTGTTTAAATACAAATGTCCAACTTCTTGTAGACCTCAGAGATGATCCCAATATAAATTAGGGATTATCTCTAACATCTGCAAGGATTTGGGGGTTGGACGTTTCTGACAATTTTACCGATCAAATATAAGTTGTTAATATCTTTTTCCTTAGGTTAATATCAGTTTTGTTACATGTTAATAAGTTTTGTTTTGTTCTAAATGCCGTCTTAGCCATTCTAGTTTTTATTTTCATGGTACATCTGCAGTCTTGTGTGATAATTTGTCCGAGATAACAGAAACTTTTTACTTGTTCAATTCTTTGGTTACTGATGGTTAAATTTATTTGTTTTTCTCTTTTTGATGTTAACATAACTTTGGTTTTCTTAATGTTGATTTTCATTCCAAATGTTTCTATTGTTTGATTTATTCTGTCTAACATCTCCTGCATGTCGTTATCATTCTCTGCTAGTACAGCCTGATCGTCAGCGAATTTAATGGTTTCGAATTTTTCTTCTCCAATTTTTACTCCTCCTCTACAGTTTATTAATGCGTGATCCATCATAATTTCTGCAAACAAATTGAAGAAATCTGGTGATAAGAGACAGCCTTGTCTCACTCCTTTTCTGAAACCAGAAACCAGAATGTTTTTTTGTAATGCTTATAAGATTTCAGTTACGAATCTTAGCAAAAGATGGCGCTATTACGTCCTGGAAACATCAATCCATAAGAAAATTGTCATCAAAAGCTCTTTAATGAACTGAACTGTAATCCATGTGGATGAGAAGCATTGTTATACTGAATATTGTTATACTGTCAGTAATTAATATCTAGGTTTGTGTAGGCTTTATCAATAATCCATATCAACTAAGGTTTTTTTTTTTTTTCTATTTTTCCTTCGCTGTTTAGGCTATTTTAAGCAATACGCCCACAACATCTGAGAAGTACGTTCAGCGTCATTTTCATTTGGAACGTCACTCTGTTTATCTGTTTACAGTATTAATGTGTTTTACCGCATCTTTAAAACTTTCCCGAAGTTTAATAGTTATTATATAATTTATTTTGCCTTCGTATCACTGTTTTATAGTTTTAGCGTTATTGCAGAGTTTAATGTACAGTATGATAATAATTTTATGTCATTTTGCCGCTATTTGCATTCGACAGTAAAAACAGAACCATCACTCTCTTAACTGTCCCTTACTCGCCGTTATTGCGAGTTGCAACTGCAATAGACAATCAAACTTTTATATTTCTTTATTATTTCCTAGTTTCTTGAAACGTAGGATTCCAGTTCTTTAAGGAACTCCTTGTTATACAGGTTCTCCTCACTTTACGACCTAACCGCTTAACGACCACTCGCACTTACGACCTCCGCCCTTGAAGGTCATGTCACCGGCATTTCCAATGTCACATTGCGAAGTAGTGCTTTCCTGCATTGCTTTCCTTAAACCAGTGAAACAAGGGAATGGTTAGGTTTGTCAGATCGAAACATCCCTTGAAATTTTTATCATTTATTCAGGATCTTAAGGAGTTGACGTATACCAAATTTTAGCTCCTTTTTTTGCACTGAAAGGGGGTAAAAAAAAAAAAATTGTAAGAGCTGAGAGCTTGTTGCACTGCCGGGAAGCATCGGGCAGCTAATGTGACATTGGAAATGCCACCGACAGTACAACTTCTATTTCATCGTCATCATCTCCCTTACCTGGATCATCTACTGCTCCAAATAATCAAATGATAATAATGTACATATGCATGTCTTTTTTATGTATAAATCTGTTGCGTAATTTTTATAATTTTGTAATGTTACATCGATCCTATATTTCCGGCGCAAGATCCTCGCTTATCGACCAATTCGCTTAACGACGTTGTCGTCGGGACGGAACTTTACGAACTCGTCGGTCGTAAAGTGAGGAGTACCTGTATTAAGAAGTAGTTTTTTTTTAATATAATAAGCCGTTTTAATTACTACTAGTGAATCTTTATGGTCGTTTCAGTTCATTTTCTTTAATTTTTATGTATAGAATTAACAAAAATGTTTGCTGATGAAGAATTGCATTTGCATACATAAAAATTTAACATCGCTTGGGGTTGATTCATAGGCGGTTCAGTTAAAGTCCATTGCCCTAGAAACTTGTCTTTGCTAAGTGAGTTGGCAACTCCTCCTCATTAAGATTGCATTTCAAGGAAAGATATACCTTTAAGGCATTCAAATTCTAGAGCAATAATTTTTGTTTGCAAAAAAACAAAACAAACTTACAAGGAGAGGTCACGAGTTGTACGACACAGAACTTCATGCCCTTTTGGGAGATGAAAGTACTCATGAAGTACTTCAAAAATATAGCAGGTTTTAGGGTCCAACACTCTAGCGTTTTCGAGATATTTGATGATTTTTGGAGTGTTTTTGCAGTTTTCGCTTAAAAGCTTTTTGCCTCGTAAGTCGAAACAGGAAGTTCAGTGTTAGCTCGATTGTTAAGCTGCTGGATTTTAAACCTTGAGGTCGCTGGTTCAAGTCAGTTATCTGACGAAATTTTTTTAAACCTTTTTTTTTCTTTTTTTAATCCGTATCTTATATGTTAATGCAGTTTCTTTATTTTAATTTTTCTTTTCTTTTTTTTAAATTTTCTTCTTTTTTTTTTTTACTTTCCTTTTTGCTTCTTTATTTCTTTTCATTGTTTTTTCTAGTAGGCCGAAATAAAAATAAAATTAAAAATATATAAATCTACTAACTTTTATAGTTTAAGTTACTTCGAGCCATCAATCGAGCTTCCTGTTTCGACTTATGAGGCAAAAAAGATTTTAAGCGAAAATGGCAAAAACACTCCAAAAATCATCAAATATCTCCAAAACGCTTGAGTGTTGGACCCTAAAATCTGATATATTTTTGAAGTACTTCATGAGTACTTTCATCTCCCAAAAGGACATGAAGTTCTGTGTCGTACAATTCGTGATCTCTCCTTGTTAGTTGTAAGTATTTTGTTTTCCTTGTGGTTAGTATTTGATTATAAGTTGTTAATAGCTTAAAAAATTGTTTGATATATATGTAGATATATATATTTTAATAATAAGGCTACATTGCTGA
Organism: Thereuonema tuberculata; assembly: GCA_023159025.1. Taxonomy (NCBI): domain Eukaryota; kingdom Metazoa; phylum Arthropoda; class Chilopoda; order Scutigeromorpha; family Scutigeridae; genus Thereuonema; species Thereuonema tuberculata. The sequence continues at coordinate 32,342,991 of JAFIDM010000179.1, read as the reverse complement.
AATATTAAATATAATATACAAAATACTATATAACATGTAACATGCACAGTGTACTACATAATATATGTAATATAGTAATGTAATATAAATAATATATTTTTTTCTGAAGGCATATTGGTTTTATTTATATATATTCGTTAAATTATTTGACATTTTATTAATACAACAATAAGCTTCTCTCCGAAGGTTGCCTTTCTTTTGAGACCTTACAGTTTGTTTCGTGACATACTGCTTTGTATAATGCAATAAGTAAAATAGGCAGTTTAAACCTGTAATAGCGCTATTATTCATGGATTTACAGCATTCTCAATTCTCATTGTTTTGTTTCTAAACAATGAACTCCCAACTTTTTTTTTATTAACTGCATAATGAAACTCTGAGGTTTTGTGTTCCGCCAATTGTTTTGCAAGACATTAAAAATACTGAAAACTTAGAAGGCGAAAGGATAGGAGATTTTATTTAACTCCTTTGGCAAAAGAAGCAAAATAATCTGTCTTACGAAGGTTAACTATATCCTTAACTATCCTGTATCACCTTACAGGATATTCTATCTATTTCCTTTAATAAGCCTTTTTGTTTAGAATCGAATGATGACCAAACAAACTTTGGGAAATTACTTTCCTGGAAGTAAAAATAACTCTAATATCTATTTTTAATTTTTTAATGTTTACTTACATTAAGAAATTTGTCAAGTTTTCTAATAAGTTCTTTTTCTTTTCTTTAGGTAAGTGAAAATATCACAATTCCTGTCTGAAATGAGCCCAAGTTAAGAAGGTATTTGTTTTCATCCATGTTTTGTCTGTGTGTCTTTTTATTGAACTCCAATATATATTTAAAAAGTGTTAAAAAAATAAAAGAAAATTCTTTTTATTTATACAACACTTACTTCAATTATTTCATAAAAAAACAGTAGTGATTATTTAAAATTAAATTTGATTTTGGCATTATTAAACTTCAGTTTGAATATGCTTATGGAGCTTTATTTATTTAAGCAAAATATATTTCGTAGTATTCTCATTTTATCTATTAGTTATTTAATTTGTTGTAATACCGTGTGGTTCTTGGCAAATCTCTTCAGTGGCGGCCTCTAGTGACGAATTCCTGTATTAGCATACATTAGCAATTTATTGAAATCCATAATGAATTCAATTCGATATGGAGTCTCATGGGAAAATGAGCATTTTCAGTAAGTTCATAATCGGCAGCTGCCAAATCTAATTTTCTGTCAAGAACTAATTTTATATCAATAATCGTTAGTTCATAAATCTCTCACTAGGTGGACTCAAGTGAAGACAGTACGAAGTGGAGAAACGATGCGCAATGAAATGAAAACCGTATTTGCATGATTTAATTTATTGCTGTGATTTTCAACTTATTTCGACGAAAAATAAAGTTATAGAAATTTTAAAATTAAGCCAAAAGTTCTAGTTTTACGTAATTAGTTTTAAATGATTAAATTGAAATAGGCTTATCCAAGAAAATAGGCAGGGAGTGAAATTTAAGTTGGAGATCGAACGAAAAATAAATACAGAAATAGATTTACTCCAAAACGTTTCTGGTTTTATTAACTAAATAAAACCGGTCATTAATAGAGAAATGGAAAATATAATTCCATGACTGCGGAATAAATAAACTGAAGTATGGGCTTTGTTGATTTTTTTTCGAAAGGGGGGAGGAAGAAGAGGGGCAAACAATTGAAAAGTCGACTTTTGAGAACAGATGAATTCTACTTAACTGAAATATTAGGTCTCTTCATAGATCAGTCAGCTTTTTATTAAAGGTTCGATTTTTAAAAGTAAAAATGAGAAAAACTTAAAATCCAGTTAAAATTAAAAACATTCTTTTATAGGCTTTATTTGAATATTTATTAATAACTAGCAGAAAGACCCGTTCTTCGCCCGGGTTACAAAAAACAAATGTTCTGATGTGGATGATAAAGAAATCCCTTCGAAACTTTCCCGGGTTTGTACCAAAAAATAAACAATAATTCAAAGGTCTGATTTCATTACACATCTATATCTACATCTATCCCGAAAACCCCGCAGAAGTATCCTTCAACAATGTTTCCCATACACTCACCGCCCTCCCATGTACATCCATAGATCCAGATTATTCGAATTTGCTATTGCGTGTGTTGCTTTTACATCCAACAGATGGCGCTGTTTTTCAAAAAAAAAAATAGTTTTACCTGTCACAGGTGTGACATCTATATAATACGTATATAAAAACATGCGCGTATTCGCGAATGCAACGTTGTGTCAAAATTTCAAAGCAATCGGTGAAGAACTTTCGGAGATTTAAGATTTTGAACAAACGAACATTTACATTTTTATTTATATAGAAGATGTCTTTGAAGAAACTCATAGTAATATTAATGTTGACTATAGTAACAAATGTGAAATGTGAACAAAAATGTAAAAAATTTGAAGAAACCAGTGAGTTAAAATAAATAAACTTTAATCTAGTGTATTAAATACATTCAGAGTTTTCTCAAAAAGATGTTCATTAATTACGTAACATTCAAAGTTTAATAGCAGAAGTGGAATATTACAAAAAAAACTTTCATCAACTGAACTGTAGGTTAAATTCGTCACATTGTTACTCCATTTCACTCTTTCACTGAGATTTCTCTGAAAGAAGAGCTTTTGATGACGTAATTTCCTTATGGATTGATGTTTTTCAGGACGTAACAGCGCCATCTACTTTTTTAAATCCGTAACTGAATCTTACAAACACTATGAAAACATTCTGGTTTTTGTATTTGCTATAGTTATGAGTACATAATAATAATTACAAGTGAAATAATTAAAAACGTTCCACACTATTCCCCTTGCTTGGCTATGCAAAGTTTGTTTTTTCTTGGCCACGCTTATGCGATCACAACACGACGCCATCTTGGACTGACTGCTCGGAGTTGATGACGTCATGACTGGTGACGTTTGTTCCAGACAAAATCGATCGCTACGTAATGACCATATATGGCAAACCCTTCTTTTTTGAAAAATACTATAAACTTCATTTAAAATATCTTGGGATTATTATTAGATGGATAACAATGTCCTGTAAGTAGACTGAATGTCAGTCCAGTTTTCGCAGCCATTTTATAAAAACAACGCTTTTATCCATGGTTTTAGCATCTAATCTTTAAGAGAATCAGAGTAATAATGATATAAACTATTATTAACATAATATAAATTGGAAAATTTTGTCGTAATAAATGACAACAGTAACTAATTTATATTTGAAATTTATTCAATTAAATTTTGAAAATAAAATCAAATAAAGATTCTGAACTATCAGTGAAAATTACGAATTTTTCAAGATTTATAGAGATATTAACCAAAATGTTGAGCAATATGAAATCAACGGAAATAAAGATTCAGCAGAAATATTTGAATTACAACTGTTTCGATGTCCCTTCAGGAAATGAAAAAATGATTTATGTTGAATTTTCATTCCATTTTAAATTTAAATGTTGCATTTGACTGAAGTGTTATAGAAACTGATTAAGGTTTAAACATTCGGTTTCATTATAAAGAATAATTATTATTGTTTTTATAATTACAATTAAAAAATATAATTAAATGTTCATTTTTAAAAACTATTTTAAAAGCAGAGAAAAATTCTTTTTGTTTCTTGTTTTCTTTTTTTTTAATTTCTTCATACTCACTTTCTGTGCTTCTCAGTAGATGTCAGGAAAGGACAAACATTATTGATTTTTCATTTTATCAGTTCTAGTTCCGAGTTTTGTCACTAGATGGCAACACCAGTCAATCGGCCTCCAGCGTAAATAGAGAATCAAATGTATTCTTCAGAATTATGTATATGAGTTATTATTTGTATTTAGTTAAAACTAACTTCAACTTAAATCGGAGTTATCTAATTTAATTAAATCAATAGAATTGGGATAATATTTTCATAATAAACTTTCACGTATTTTAATGTTTGTAGTACTCGATATTATTAAATACTGCATATATTTATCATAATAAGTTTATTACAGTATTTTATCTGAACTACAAACATTCTGTTAATTCTTGTACTCAACGTTAACTTACTAATTCGAATGTTATTCACAATTTAAATTTAAGCATTATCTTATCTGATTTTTTTAAATTAAGTATTAATTTAGTATTATAGAATTTTTTTTTAAAGAAAAATTATATTATTTGCAAAAATTGAAGTTAAAAATATAATTTACAATTTTACTGAAAATTTCAATGACGACAAAATTATTGTAATGGCTAAAAAATATATGTTCTCCTACTGTAAATACATGGCGTTTGAAAGCTCCGCATTTTTCAAAATTTTCTTCCATTATAGTGCCATTCAAAATCTTAATTTTATCTATTGAAAATATCGAAATTAGCAAACGTTTTAGTGAGAAATGTTTGTTTTATCCAACTTAATTACGTTTCAGTAATTTGATTTGCGACAAACGTTAATTTTGCACAAAAGAAAACAAAACAAACAAAAAAAACCGAAATAGTAAAATACAATGTATATTATTGTGGATTTCAATTGAGATAAACCTCCTTATAAGGTAAAATCTGATCACTTACGTTTCCCTGGAAGCCATGACGTCAAACATGTGTCTTTGAAAAAAAATCAAGTTACTGTCAGTATGCGGGGAAAAACGTTATACAGCCAATGTAAAGGTTTAATTTAAAACGTTTTTCAATACTTCAAGAGACAAAGTGATGAAATATGTATTTCTGAAGCGCTAGATAAAACTGTTACCGCAACATATTTGTCCGCTTAGACGGTGAAGAAAAATGTCCATGAAGGGTCTTTTCGCGGAAATCGTTCCCCGCATGAAGTGGATTCGCGTAAAGCCAGTGGTAGATATGAGCGACTTTGACATATATATTTTTAGAACCACTATCAGTGACATTATTCGTGAGAATGAATACTCACATAACGCTTGATATCATTCATTCGAAGCTTCAGTCAAAGATTAAAGTCAACGGAAGCAAACATCTTTGCAACTAATTCTTCACATATGGCTTTCAGTATGGAAGAATTAATATTTCTCTATCGATATTACACAGCCAAGCAAAGTTATTAAAAGATTACAAAATTATTTAAATAATAACAGTATAAAAATATATTCGTAACTGTAGAAAATACAAAAACCAGAATGTTTTCGTTATGTTTATAAGATTCAGTTATGAATTTTAGCAGTAGATATCGCTGTTACGTCCTGGAAACATCAATCCATAAGCAAATTACACCATAAAAACTACTTCTTTCACGAACTGGACTGAAATAAGAAAGCCTTTGAAGGTTCACGAGGCCTACTTGTGTAATATTAAATGTGTTTTAATATTTTTAAATGAATGCGAGTCCAAATAAAGGTTTTAATCGCATTCCTCATATTTGATGAGTTATATTGTGTAAAGAAAACTATATTATTAGGATAGTAATCTTACCGTTTTTATTAGCAATTCCTATTCAGTAGGTGAAATTCGAAGTTTATCTCGTTTTGTAAAAAAAAAAAAGAAAATAATAGATCGTGTTTAAATTAAACAGTGTTTTAATTTAAAGTAAGTTTATTTTAAATCAAACTTCAATTTTTAGATGCATTTCAATGTAATTAACAAAACTTGATGCAGTAAAGTACAATGTATTGACATATTGTAGTGGATTTCATTTGAGAAAAACGTCCTTCTATGGCAAAATCTTAGCACCACGTTCGCCTGGAAATCATGACGTCAAGCATAGAAAAGGCGTCTTTGAAAAATCAAGGTACTGCTAGTTACTGCTCAAGTTAATGAAATTATGAAGTTTCAAATTGATAGCAGATTACGAATGTTTTCAATATTGTGAATTTAGTCATCAAATATTATTAATAACAACAAGGATGAAATCGGCGACATTGGACGAGATTGCTACCGACAGTAACAAGCGAAATACTCCGATGCTTCTAGTTTTTCAAACTTATCTGTGAAAAAATATATCGGTAGTTATTGATGTATGTTGATGTAGATAATTAACAGTTAAAATGACTAAGTATCGGTTTTATTTTGAAGTAAACTTTTAATAGAAATAGTTTTGAAATATTGAAGTGTAGGGTGGCCGAAAAGTTCCTGTATCCTCTATTATGTAGCAATAAATGTAAATATTTAGTACGGAACGTTATTTCCATTGTTGACAATAGAATGCAGATGGTACTAGAATGTTGTCTTTTGGGCGAAAGACAACCGTCATTACACACTGGAGTTGAAGAGGAATCCACAACCGTAATGATATGGGCTGCGATGACATCACGTCATTTGTTTGGACCATTTTTTTTTTGATGGTCATGTTAATGTCGAAACTTATTTAAACTTGTTACAGACTTGGTTAATCCTACAGTTTGAAGACGCGGGTATCATGGAAAGCGTATGACTACAGCAGGACGGACCACCTGCTCACTTCGCTCTTACTGTGCGCTGATTTCTTCATGAGCATTTTTCCGGACGCTGGGTTTGTCGCGTACTTCAGCATCGCCTGCTCCAATGACATGGCCACCACGAAATCCTGACCTTACGACGCCTGACAATTCATAGTGGGAAATTATCAAGACCTAAGTGTCTGAACTTCGTTATGCTACAAATAAAGAATTGCGCAATGCAGCCGAGAACGCATTTCTAACCATCACACCCGGACATGCTCCAAAAATTGTCAAAGTAGGACATGATGGCGTATGAACTTGTGTGTACAGCGAGATGGCGAACACACAGACGCATTGGATTCTTAATGTGTAAATATGTTCTTAAAATTCGACTACTAATTAAGGGGTACGGGAACTTCCCGGCCACATTGTAGAATCACTCACGCAGTAACAGTTGAATAACTACGATATCTCACAAAAAATATTTCCGTCATTATTGCAATTTTTTTTAATGTTTATCAGTCCTATTAGGTACACTTGCATAAAGAATACCTGTGATATTGGTGCTGATAATTATTAAAATTAATAGTTTTGAAATAATTAAAAGGTTTTTCAAAGGTTTTTGATTGTTTGTTTAATAAGTAAAGGTTCTGTTTGTCGTAACCACCGTTTCATTATTTCCCTCTTAAGTATTGAATTTAGGATTCTAAAGAATAAAATTTCATTGAATTGAGGCAGGGTTTTCTTTCCTTGTTCGTAGTATGAGAAACAAGAATAAATTTATTTCATATGCTTTAAAAAAAAGAAGTTCAGACAGATAACGCCATTTTCTTAATTGAGGCCGTTTTCGTAATGCGGGAGTTTTCGTTATTTGGGAGCCTGTAAAGGTAATTAATTACAGTAGAACCCCGATTATCCGAGTTAATGTGGACCAAGCCTAAATTTTCGGTTAAAGCGAAAATTGTAAATAAAATAAATCTTATAGGTTTAAATACAAAAGTTATGTAGATACACTATATACAATTCATATTTGAAAGAGTTCTTTTACTTAAACCTTACCTTTTACTTTTCTGCACACCATTTTTCTAATTCGTTTCTCTTCCTTTTCCAGTCTCCAACAGTAACAGCTCCGACACCGAGATCTTCCGCTACTTTCTTTATTGATTCACCATTATCTATTCTTTGAATTGCTTCTAATTTTGTTTCTATAGAAACAACAACCCGCTTTTTCTTATTGCTACTCATTTCGAATCAGTAGAATTGACTGAATGTACCACCGTACTTTTCAGATACACTGGACAATGTGACCAATCGAAACCATTCCCGATTCCAGGGAGGCGATCAGTCGAAACCATTTCCCGATTCCAGGGAGAGAATCATCTGATCTGTCAAAACCATTTCCCAATTCCAGGGAGGTGATCAGTCGAAACCATTTCCCGATTCCAGGTAGGGGGTCATATGACTAGACGAACAAAGATTAATTGCGACCAATATTCTGCGAATTCCCTTTCGTTTTTCTGAGTGTTTGTGAGATAAAGTTCAGAATTTTTTTCGGTAGCTTAAAAAAAAAAACAAATCCTAAAAGTAGCTCGGTTAAGCGGAAACTCGGATAATCGGGGCTCGGATAATCGGGGTTCTACTGTAATATGTAATTAATTTTTCAAGTTTTAAAAAACTGAAAAGAAAAGTAGTAAGTTTTTTTTTAACAAAGTAGTAAGTTAGGTACAAGAGTATTGTAATGATAACTTGAGTTAATACGAGTTTCTCTATTTGAAACAGAAGATACCTGATTTGTGCGCAGCAGTGTTTAGGCCTAATGTCAGATAATAATTTTCCAATCACTAGTTTTCCCTTCGAGATGAAAACAAAAACATTATAGAATCGAAAGTAGAACCTCTTTTGTAGTTGTTTTCTACCAATTGCTTTATGAAATATAGAATAAAAGGAATTGGTAATTAGATCGTTGAATTCGTGCAATATCTGTACGGTAAACAAGTTCCACTTTATATCTGAATATTTTACATTGTGCAGCACAATTAAATATGTACGCAGTGTTCCCAATTCCCAGTCTATTCGTACACGTCTCGTTTGGTTTTGACTTAGTTGCTTTCCGAGTCTGTTTTTTTTTCTTCTTTCAGTTCATCCTTTAAAAAAGATGATTAAAGATCACCATTTCGTATAATCAAATACCAATTGTTGTTCAAGTGAGAATGCATTAAGTTATAGTTTTTTATATTTTGATTTTCATTGATTTTTCTCGAAATAGCATCACAGTATTTTAATTAATAATATTACGAAGCAAAAGATAGCGATAATGTGGATAAATCGAAGGTCAAGAGAAGTTTAATGTAATAATTATAAAAATAAAATGCGTTATTAGTCCTACATTAAATCAAGTACGATGGTCGATCAGAGAAAAAGTTTAGAACCGCTAGAAAGTAAATTTGTTTGCTATAATGCCGACGGTTATTAAAATATCCGGTAGAGGGCTGTAGTGCTCAGTGCCTCATGGTTTGTGTCGTGTGTGTCATTGGAGGTGCGCGCTGTCACTTCAAAATGGCGATCCGTTTGGATAACTGGTGTCCTATTGAAACCCTAAAGAAATTGCGCAACAACATCAGAACGAAATGTCTGTACGACGATATGATCCTCATTCATGACAATGCCTGAGCACAGAATTTGCTGCACTGTTTCCACTGCGAAATTTTGGGACTTACGGCATACTATCCGGATTTGGCTCTCAGTGATTTTCATCTGTTCCCTGCCTTAATGTCAGGTCGACGCTTCACATGCAATGAAGAAGTCCAACGTGAGGCGAAAAAAATTGGCTACAGCAGAATGACTTTTATGCGGCTGGGGTAGAGAAATGTCTCAATCGTCACGGTGACTTTGTAGAAAATTAGTATATTTTGCTACTTATTTCCGATATTCCATTTCAGTTTAGTTTTTTGTTGTAATTTAACTTTTTCACTCTTTTTTTTGTTTAGTTTTATTCATCACTTTAAGTCCTTTTTTAATTTTAATGATATTTCCCTACCGTTAACTTCAGAAATGTGAACAAAAAAAAATTCCATAACTGTTCAATTGAAATATCTTTAAAAGCAGAAAGCAGATATCTTTATCTTCAGATCATACTAAATACTGTTCCTTTGCTTTTTCAGATTGACGTAAAGAAACCTTTTTAATTCAACAAATAGTCCAAAGTTGGATTCTTATGGGATCCTACTTAAAAATTGTCGTCAAATAGTCTTTGAAAATATGAATCGGCAAAAACTGCTTTGTTTCCTCAGATTGAAGTAAGAGAATTTAAAATTGTATTAAATGGTCCAAAGTTTGATCATTGAGGAACTACAGTTTAAAATAACAAATTCCTTTAGCTGAAAAACTTTGCGATTGTAAACTTTAATGTATATAGTTAATTTGTGTGTGTGGTTTTTTTTTAAAGCAAATTTCTATTTTCGTTAATTCCGATGTCCATTATTTATGAAATAATCATTTCTTTTTAAATAAATATTACAATCTAAGAATGTCATTGAACTTCCGAAAATCGTGTATTAAAAAATTAAATTTTCTAATGCGTTATCAGTTAATTCATCCTAATCATTATAATGAACTGATGCGATTCTATGAAACTAAACTCGATTTAAAAGAATTTGTATTTCGGAAAAAAAAATTTTTGGTAACTGCATTTGCTGAATAGCAACTGAGGAGGTGCGGGGAAGTAGTAAGAATGCTGGGGAAAAAAAAGCAAGTAGAAGTGTAAGTCGTGTAAATGCAAGTAGCAGTAGAAGTGTAATTTCGGCCCTAAACAATAAATTCGGTATTTGTTTTTCTTTAACGTGTTCTTCTAATCCATCTTTCGCTTGATATTTAAGAACGTAGTACGGGAGAGCACCGCAAGGACTGCGGATTCGTGTCCTGACTGCGAACAGCGCCACGGCGGAGGCTTAAGGAACTGCAACGGCGCTCTACCTGTGCAGAGTAGCAAATTAAAGCGACTAATAAAAAAAACTTACTGACGATTAAAAGAATTTTTAAATGTAAATTTTTAATTTTTTTTTTTCAATAATCATTAGGAAGCTGGTTGTTAATCACAATGAAAATTTAGACATATTTAAAAGTTTTTAGGTATTATAAAACAACGGAGCTAACAGTTTTAGTTCACAATCAATAAAATATTAATGTTTAATATAGTGTTTCATCTTTTCTTATTAAATACGAAATCTTATTAAATCTTATAATAAGAAAAAAAAAAAGCATAAAAATGCACACAAAGGTTTTTAGAGTTTTTGTACAAGGGAACCAAAGATAGACTGTTTCGAGATTCCAATCTCTCGTCAGTTCTGTTCTCCCAGTACTCAATAGCTCAGTGGAACCAAAAGAAACATACAAAGGAAAAATAAACAAAACAATGACCCTTAAGTTAAAAAAAATCCAAATATAAATTAAGAATAAAAAAGACAATAAATTAATCCCCACTAGCTCAAGGTTCAGCATGTAAAGGATTAACTTGTAAAGGAAACATATACATAATAGTCAAATTTAACGCGCTTTAAGGATGTATAACAAGAAAAAAAGCATAAATACGCACATTAAGGGTCATTGTTCTGTTTATTTGTCCTTTGTTTATGTTTCTTTTGGTTCCACTGAGCTATTGAGTACTGGGCGAACTCAACTGACGAGAGATTGGAATCTCGAAACATTCTGTCTTGTGTTCCCGGTAGGAAATTTCCAAAAAAAACTCAGTGAACCTTTAATTAAGTTTGTTTTTATGCTTTTTTTCTTGTTATATATCCTTAACGCACGTTAAATTTGCATATTAAATCTTATTAAAGAAACAGTAAGTATTGAAACAATACAAGTGAAGTTATTACTGATTCTGTTAAAAAGACCGAATGTTTTGAATAATTTTTTAGCTTTCTGAGTCGATGAACGAATACTGCATTTCGTGGGAAATAAAACGCCTCATCCATAACCTTATTTTCATGATAGGCAAAGCATGATGATAGGTCCTGCAATCGCCAGTCATCAGGAGAAAGTTGAGATCGAAGGGCCACTCCTACGTTCACACGTATTACTTCTCGAGAAGGAACGGAGGTCTGGATGAACTCCAAGATCAGTCTGGGAAAGAAATAATCAGGGGGAAAAAAATCCACAACTTACGTCAGAAATCGAACATAGTCCATCCAGTTGTAGCAAGCGCATTACCACTTGAATTACCAGAACCCTTTTTTTCTTTGAAAATAAGGCAAAAAGAAAAAAAGAAACAAAAATTAAGAACAGATAAGTCCTTAGAAGGCATTGATAATCATGAACAAAATGAGAAAAATCGAAACAAAATCTTAAAACTTGTCTAGATCAATGAATGTCAAGCAACAGAGAACATTATTCAAATTTATTTTCTTACAACTTCTTATCTGTTGAAAGTGAGTGTGGAGGAATTTTGGATTGATAGGCATCAAATATTGCATCCAAAACAGGACATAGTTGTTGATATTTAAGTTATTAACAATGATTTACATAACTCATTGATTTATATAACTTATAAATAAAAAATATTTAATTTAAGAATCTATTGTAGTATTTTGTTGGAATATATGAAAATCAACAGCATTTACCAGGAAAGGAACAAAACTTATATTTTAGAAAATGTATTCAATTGAATTTTAATTAAAAAATATATCAAAGATAGAAATTGGAGTAATTAAACGGATTACAGAATAAATATATATTCTATATTTATATATTTTTCCATTTGCCGTTCCTACGTGACCTAGTGGTCTAGACGTCGGTCTGTCTTGAGACAGAATAATGTCGGAACTTGAATTCGAATCCCGGCATGGGCATTGACGTTTGAAAGAATTTCCTTTCCTGTGTTTATCTGCTTCTTCATCTTTCTCTTCCGGTCTTAAATCATTCCTTAATGATTTCCTGAGGAAGGCTACGAGAAACCACCTCAGTATCTGTCCCGAGGATATTCAATTGCTGCTTTTAGGGATTCGCCATAATGGTAATGCTAGAGAGCCTAGAACATGGACCTGCAAAGTTTCGCAGATGCACTTCAGTGAATCTAAACAGTATATTCCATTTAAAAATAAATTTTATTTTGCTATTAAAAAAAATGTAAAGAATTTAAGCACTTTTTTGATTGAGATTTTTGAACCTGTAACAGAACTTAGACAACTATCAATTAAAATATCAAGATATAATAATAATAAATTATAATAATAATTTTTACTTTATTTTTATTATTATTTATTATTATTACTGCTGAATTCTAATTAGATCTTGCTGCTCTGTGTTCTTTTAAAAACTTCCTAATATTCTAAATGTAGCCTATTTTCGTCCCCCATTCTGTAGATGATATAAATTCACTTCCGCTATTCTTCCTTTTTCTTCTCTCTTCGCTTTCTTCTTTATCTGATATTCTTCTCTCCTCCTCTACATCTTCTGGCAAATGAGATCTATGGGTGGAGACTGTGAATGTCATCTTGAAGAATGTTCCGTGTCATCTGTCAACCAGAAGATAATCAGAGAGCGTCAAGGAAAAAAAAAACCACACACACAAAACACCCGCCACTTTCCTGAAGAAAGAAACCGCAACAAATAAAAAAAGACAAGGTGAAATATTATTTTTATTATCAATACGAAAAGCTGTGAAGCCTCGCCATTATATCAACACATGTAATTGAAATGTAACATTGAATCCACGGGTTTCTTTTTTGTTAGCCTACAGATAAAAACTCAAGAACTCACGAAATTGATCAACTTTTTTTTTTCCTAGCTTCTAATAATTCGATTGTCGAACCCTCAGGAAAAGACAGGTTCTAATAATGAGTTTTCCGTGAAAGCAAACAGTTAGTCAATAAAGAAGATTAGTAAAGTCTTCGAAGCGTTTTTCAATTTAAATGACAAATATACTCCGAGAAAACTGAATTGTTAAGTCTGATGGACAAATAGTTTTTGACGATTTGAAAGTTATTAAAAAAGAAAATGGCCTCCAGTCAAAGACATAAGAAAAATCGTGTTCTTCGATATTGAACACAATGTCAAAAAATCACTAATATCGGAAATTAATGAAAACTATTTTTTTGCGGCAGCAGTGTTAGCTTAATAATGCTTTTCCTGAATAAAAACACTGTTCATAATAGATTATCCAACCTGAAGGTTTGCAGCAGACATAGGAATGTCAGCATATTTGAAGATATTCTATGCAAGAAAAGGTTTAAGACTCCAGAGGTAGAATGGAATTAAAACAAATATCAGTTTTAGTTCGATTTTTGTTTGATGTTACACTATATTGTCAGTGATACTTGTGTAAGTTACCAATATCCCAATGAATTCTAAAATCTCTTTGGTCAAATGATATTTAAAATGCATATCAAACAAGTGTGCAGGAATGGTTATGGATGTGTGGTTGTGTCCATACATTTCCTAACTATGCGTGTTGTGTTGAGTATCAGAGCCTTCTGCAGTTGTTCATAAGTGTTTTTTTGTGAATTCCTAGTGTGCTAATACTGTGATGCAGTGTGTGAAGCACCAGACCAGTGGCAGACAGGACGATGGGTACAACTCGGTCCTGCTTCCACTGCTTCTGGAGCTCGTGTGCTAGATCGGTGTATTTACTGATGTTATCTGCATGTTCTTGCTGATAGGCACTGCAATATCAATGAAAAAAGGGGAACAGCCTGATATTATGTGGTCGATCGTCTCAAGCGTAGTGTGGCATGTCCTGCATGTGTCGTCATGCTTTTGCATCGTGTAGAATGTGTTTCTTGTAGTTGCGTATGGGGATGACTTACTCCTGTATCGCGACGTGTTGGATTATTATTTATTTGTGATATTTTTATTGAAACATATAATCAATCTATCACCCCATTATAAAATATGGAATGTAAATAGTTAATTAATCTATAAATAAATTTTACAGTCAAACTGCAACATATTAATGTAGTGTTCCAGAAATTTGATTTAAGTATTTTCCTTTTGAAGTATATACAATATTTTGGATGCAAAAACAAAGCCGTACACCTGAATATTTGAGAAATGATTTATATAAAAAATAATAAATATACACGACGTTACATTCTTGAGTTTGTAATTTCTTAGCACTACAATTGCAGATAAGATTATTTTTAATTTTGAGATTATTAATGTAATAAGTGAAGGTCCCACCACTGTGTTAATTTGAAATTTAATTTGATATTAGAAAATAATACAGATTTCGTCCAAATGGCATTGGATGATTTTTAAGTAGTTGTTAAAGTTACTATGATACTATTTATGACACGAATGATTCTGTTTAACTAAAAGCAAGATTCTTCTAAATCTGACATATAAATTCAATTGTAATTTATCTTTATTATAATGATTGTTACATGCAGATAGATCATTTCCTTTTGATTTCAATCTTTCACCTTTAGTCTATAAATCCTGAATCAGTCAATCCCCTGTGGTGTTCTAATGCAGTGCTTAGTTCCAGTCGTCTCCGCTAGAGTTCCCAAGCCTCAAATGTCGCTGGCGATCAAAATGGCATTCGATGAAAATAAAAACTCACTGATCTAATCTCGATAGAGGTTGGCCGAGTTGGCAAGAGCTTCAGTGAAAAATGATGGATATCTACATCGTCACATTGTAAACATATCTAGAATACGAAGAAAAATTTTATTTCTGTGATTGGATCAGATTATGATTGTTGTATATTATTTACACCATTATTTAGAAAATCATAAAAAAAAAAAAATCAAACTGCCAACCCCCCCCCCCCCCTTAATCTAATAAAACTCCACAATTCAGGTTTTAGGTCAACAGGCTTTCTTTGATTAATTGTAACTATTTTTTTGCATTTTAGCAGTAAACATACAGCCTTAATGAATATTAATAATTTTTTTTAGATCACTTTGCTCTTAAATTCTTGTTAAAAATATCTTATTAAATGTATACATCACAATCTTCTGTTAAAAATACATCTTTAATCTTTATCTATATTTTGTGTTTTATGTAAAAGACTTCATCAGGACATTACATGAGAAGAACTCTGTCAATCCTGGCCCCGAAGTAGAAATAATGTACCAAATGAAAGAAAATTCTCATTTAATGATAGAATCATGCTTTTTAAACTGAAACGGTACATGCATAAAGATATAAAGCATATAAGTTTTTGTAATTCAGTTATTTGTGTGCATCTTGTTCATTATTTATAAACAAAGTTTTGTAAGTAACAAGATTTATAATTTATTACAAATTTAGTTATAATATTTCTATTAAAAAGAATTCAAATTAAAAGAAGTTTAAATAAAAGAAGTTTAACGTGCCCAAATAATTCAAGAAAAAATCAATCGAAAGGCACAAAGCTAAAGTTAGGATTCGCACTTCGAGTTGCCATCGGGAAGAGACTGGGACGGACCGTTTCGTCCTCATTAGGACTCCTCAGCCAGCCAAACTCCTCCGATGACAACCCAGAAAGTGCGCACGGTGTTAGTATCCCGACTCTCGCAATTGTTAATTCAAATTGTATGCATAACGGCTTAGATGAGGAAAACAGAGTTCTTCTCCTCAAATAATATACTGATGAAGTCTTTTGCAAAAAAATATGAAATATAGACGAGATTAAAAAGGCCTTGTTAAAAATTATTTAAAACACACACACATCTCTATCTCTCTCTACCTATCAAATGCTTTTTTCAGAATTTGTCCAGGCTACATTATTTAGTATTAGCATTAATTTTTTTTTTTATTTTAGTTTTATTTTTTAGTTATTCCACTACAGGTCTGTGTAGCTCTTTGGGTCGTGGGTGGTAAGGCTCTCCGCGTTTCGTGACCAACGGGACTAGTTGAATAAATTCTTTAATAGTTGATTCCAAACTATTTTTTATGTACCATCTTATTCTCGCTTTACACGCTTTGTCTATTCTCATTAAAGCTTGAAAATAAAATTTTGTAGAAAAAAGTTGTAGACAATACTATCAACTTTACATTGCTGTACAGTTTTATGGGGAAAGAAAAAGAAAGAAGAAAAAGTAAGTCGTTAATACTGGAAGCCCCCCACTGTGAAAACTCAATATTCCGCTAATGTTTTCGCCATTTCTTTTAAAAGTAATTTATGTCGTTACATGAACATTTGTTCTCTGCAGGTGTTGGGAGCTCACTTTGATTAGGGCTTTCATATTGTGGGATTTGCTAAAGGAAATTGAATATTAAAGAAAAACCGAACCTGAATAACGATGGGCTTTGTTATCTACTGGAAAGTAATTAAGACTTGACTGGAAACGAGTATCCTGTTGAATAGTGAATTAGGCAGAGAAATGGAAATTGATTCTCAATCTGAGTTATGAAAAATTCACAACAAGAACGGGTGCGACGACCGTCTTCCGTCAGATTCTCAATAAAAGTTTAATGAACAATTTTTGAAAGTGCTTTAAAAGCATCTCTAGACATTGTGTGTCAAGTCAAGATTAATGTGAATTTGCAGTATTCAAAGCCTGACTTTCCTTCATGGTAAATATAAATTCTGCATTGTTTTCATGAGGGAAAATCATCTATACTTACATATAAATACTGACAAGCTTTCAAGAAAACCTGCGTAGTATTTTATTTGACACATATGCTGCCAAACTGCGGTGTTTATTTCAGTTGCAAGAAGCAGTATTATGTTCATTTACTTCGGCTGCGTTGATTGAAGTATTCTAAATACCCGTCAGAAGTTTGTTGACAAAATTCAGCAATATATACAATGAAGTCGTAAACAACCATCAAAGCACAAGAATAAACGTTATAAGCAGTGCCGTATTTAGGAACTGTGGACCCCTAGGCTGAACCTGTGGCGCGGGCCCTACCGGACAAAATATTTTTTTTAAATTAACCTACAAAAACCGCATTTTCAGCAATTATTCAATTAAAAACCTAAAAATAAACGTTTAAAGCTTATTATTAAATTATAGAAAATTTACATGCGACATTCCTATACAGTATTTAGAATTTGATGAATTCATGAGATGATAAAAATGAAAAGAACTGAACATCATTAAGGTATTTAACATGATTTATTAACATAGCTATGAACAACCATATTATTATAAAAGAATACAAAGTTGAGATTCAAATCTATGTTTCTAAATATGCAAATACGAGTATTACGATTTTAAAAATAACATACATTTAAACATACATTTTAAGTAAACATGTTAAAAAATGCAAAATCCAAGATAACAACCAGATAGAATAACGATTAGTAAACCAATCACAGTGCTTAGCAACGGCTTCTGAGTCACCTTTACTTTAGAATAGACTGCGCCGGGGTGGTCTAGAAAATGCACGCGCGAGTCTCTTTGCGACCCCATGCTATCTTACCCATCCCTATTTATATGGAATAATCGTCATTCTTAACTCAAACCTTGTTAATACACTGAATTCCTAATAATGATTTAAAAAAAACTTAAATTGAGAAACTGTGCAAAGATTTAAAATGGGAAGAAAAAAATGAATAACAAGAATTGCCCATGAGGGGATCGAACCCATGACCTTCGCCTTATTAGCACGACGCTCTAACCAACTGAGCTAACAGGCCACCGACAACATACAAGAAATCGTATAACAGTTGCTTCCTAAATATCTACTTTAAACAACGTGATACTAATTTTAGAGAAAATAAAGTAGTTATCAAAATCCCAATTCTAAAGGATTACATAAGCAATATCTCATAATGTCATAAGTTGAGAAACTGAAAATATTTAAAATGGGGAGAAAAAAATTGAAGAAGAAGAATGGCCCATGAGGAGATCGAACCCACGACCTTCGCGTTATTAGCACGACGATCTAACCAACTGAGCTGACAGAAGCCGTTGCGAAGCATTGTGGGGTATGTGTCCACAGACAGACAGACAAACCGTGGATGTAATTATAAGGCGTCTTTCAGAAGCATAAAAAGGAATGTAATGAACAAGCAAAATGCACTTAACCTGCACAACATACATAACATATTTAATTCAAATACAGAATTTTACCAAGCAAATTTAACTATAACGAAAGTGTCACATTCTTAATGACTAATTAGTTCGCCTACACTTCGTACTAATGAAGCTACTTATAATATCTTCATAATTTTTTGTTTTCTTCAAATGTCACTTTCTATGCTGAGTAAAGCTAAAGCGTTCTAACATGTCTTCTAGCATGGAGATTCGAAGCCTGTTTTTGATCAACTTCCATTTTGAAAATGACCTTTCTCCACTGCTGTTTGTGACCATAAGTGACATGTACATTCTTAAGGCAATCTCAATATTAGGAAAACAACCTTTAACGTTTTTTTTCTAAGATGCGTTTATACATCCACCTCTCCTGACTAATGACTTTTTCAATTTCGTCGTCATTTTTTTTTTTCAAACTCATGGTACAAAAAAAAACTTGAACTGAATCAGTTCATTTGATCGTCCAAGTCATTATTATATGTTTCTGCTAAGTTTTTGAGCTGCTGCAATTATCTCTTCATTACTGAGAGTATTCAACTTGTTGAGAAACCGGGTATCAATTAGTTTGTATGCCTCAATCCTCTGATGATTCAAATTGATCTATGATATCAAGGAAATTCTGAGTTCGAAATTTTTCTGATGGGGTCAGCTCAACTTCTGATGCTTGGACACAGTCAAGAGGTGACAAACGCACGTTTATTTTGCGTTTCGCTGTGTTTCATTCTCATTCCCTGTGCAATTAGAACCAGCTAACTCAGCAGCTTTCATGTGATATTCTTTAAAGCTATCGCGTCTTGTTCTTATGAAGCTTGTAAGCGACGCCTGTGCTGTATTCACGTTCAATCTAAGGTTCTGCAGAATTCACTAGTTTTGTTTACTGACCCAAGATATCTTCCCAAAATACTGTGTATAGCCCCGTTTCCAACTTTGACATTTTGTTATGCAAACTTAGAGCAGTAACACGTGATTTTCCTGAATCTTCTTTGTCCTGTGAAATTTCAAAAAGGGTATTTTTATTTCTCTACAGCCTCGCAAAAGGGCTTTTGTAGAATCTGCTCTGCATGACCAACATGTTATTGTTGTATGTTTTGGCACGAGAATGGGTTTGTTTGCATCGGAGTTTTTCAAGCAATCGGTTGAAACTTTATATCTGTTAGTTGAGGCCATAAAATGTACAAAAAGTTCTTCCAAAAAGGCAAAAAAACTTACAGCACTCAGGCAGCACTCGGCAGCAGCCTGCACTACAAGATTGAGTGAATGCCCAGGGCAAGATACTCATACTGCTAATTTATTTTCTGCCAGTACCAACGCTTGAAGGCCATTGTACTTTCCGCTCATTGAAGAAGCCTTATCGGAAGTTCTTAATGTCTATTTCATTCTCCTTCAAAAACTTGCTCAAGCCTTGAAATATATCTTCAGCTTCGTGGCCCTGGTTAGGCATGAATATTACAAATCTTTCAACAGGAATTCCTCTTTCTTTTTATGGCGATTAGTTTGTATTTTCTGGCGGTCCTTAATATTAGATGAGTTTTTTCGGAAAAATCGAAAACTATAAAAAAACGACATATTACAACTTTACTTTGTTCTATTGAAAACGTGTTAATATAAAACAGTAGGCCAATATTCTACATTATTAATGGTTTTATTCTTAGTTTCTTACCGGGTTCCGTGTGAATAAAATATTTCAGGACCAGGACCAAAGCCAGGACATAGGAGCAGTTAATCACTATTTATTTCTACACACACTGCCTATTGAACAAACTACTAACTTTAACATTAAAACTAAACTATACACACTAATTAGTAACTTCAACTACAGTAGAGCCCCGAGTGCCGCGAAAATTTTTTTTAATTATGAACCTCAAAAAAAAAAAAAAAAACCAATTTTAATCCAAGTCAACAACAGGGAAATTACAATAGGCCCTACAATGCGAAGGTCGAAAATTACTGACAGGTTTATTGTGCATCGTGATCCTATAGGCCTTCTCGGAATTTGTGTATACAAACGTAGAGCAAAGGTTTCTGCTGTACTGTACATATTTTAAAAGTTTTACATATTATGTTTTTTGTACAATAAAACGTAGTTTTTAATGGTGAAATATTTTTTTTCTTGTTTACACCTCATTTTTAGTCTTTTTTCGTATTATCCGCGATTTTCGTTATCCGCGAAGCCCTTGCCACCCAATCCGGCGGATAATCGGGGCTCTACTGTACTTGGTTATTTTTTGTGTTAAACTATCGTGAACGCTTGCTTGAACAACTATGCAGAAGATGACGAGTGCGCCTTCATATGCGACAGCAATGCCTTCTAGAATTGTCTCCCTTGCGCTCCGTGTTTTCTGTCGCCTTCGCGAAACTTCCGGCTGGCAGATAGTGGAAGGTATTTTTGTCAGGCTGGTCAAACACCCAAACACCACATTAAGTTTGTAACCAAATGCAAACGATAAATGATGATTACGATCACCAAACTTTTATACTATTTATTTACTAAAACAAAAGAGCCTGATTTTAAAAATTGACGCAGAATCATTTTTCACCTGGACAGTGGTCGCGGGATCCTTTGTGGTGAGGGCCCCCTTTGTGGTGCGGGCCCATAGGCTGCAGCCTAGAAAGCATATGCTTAAATCCGGCCCTGGTTATAAGATTAAAAGACTACTAAAATGACGCTTCGAGGCACAAGTATTAAGTGAGGTGCCTTTCTCAAATTAAAAAGGTAAGCGGAGCATATGATAATCGTCCTTAACAGATTATCAGAAGTGTGAGTGATTCTTCGATTATACCAGTGGTGCCCAACCTACGGCCCGCGGGCCATATCCGGCCCGCGAAGGTCGTAGGTTTACATGTAGGTTTACATGTGGCCCGCTGTTTTATTCCTGTTTTTTTTTTTTTTTGGTTGTTGAA
>JAFIDM010000179.1:32311643-32321651 GCA_023159025.1 Thereuonema tuberculata | reverse complement strand
ATAGGAGATTCGGTTTTTTTTTTTTTTTTTTTTTGGTTGTTGAATAGGAGATTCCGCCACATTGTGGCACGCGAGATTCACAGCAAAGTCACTTTTGGCCCCCATATTACGAAAAGTTGGGCACCATGGATTATATGATTGCTGTCTGGCGTTGTGTCAGCGCCATCTATTGTCATTCCTCGAAGTTAGAAATCGTCTGCTTATAAATAAAGCTATCTCAGCTTCACCATAAATATAAAAGGACTGTATATATATTAGTCTTCAGTAAAGTAACTTCTGTGAAATTACCATTACTGTACCTTTGACTCAATGTTTAAGAAACCATGGTTTTTATCATTCTACGATAAGATATTTAGTGAACAGATACATTGATTTATTATAAAAGCGTTATTCTTTCTGTCGTAAGACAACGTTTTTCCAATTTTGTGACCAAACTATAAGAGATAGATTGGTCATGTAAATGGATAAAATGTAGATCTTTTTAAGACAAACAAAATGCTGCAAAAATCTTTCGAAAAAAGTTATTGGTTTCCAAGATGGCGCCTTTCAAAGGGTCAAATTTTGACTTTCTCAATTTAAACGAAAAGTATAAAGATGGAAGAGAACATTGTATTGAGAAAATGTTGGTATTTGAAAGTTCTATCGAACGATGTATCACTTATTCACAAACGCTTCAGCGTTTGCAAGATACATGCAAAAATGTGAATATTCGGTGTGTGACGCCGACCCGCAATACATCGAGTTATTCGGAGAAGCCACAACGGGCAAGGAAGTTGGATATTCTCCGACGATCGCAACATTAATTTGCTAAATAAATAAAGTTTATTTTTTGAATGATATATATATGCAAGGGTTCCGGAGCGAAGCATCGGTACCCGGCTACAATTATTATATATTATAAAAACGTTTATTATAAAAAAAGTTATTCTGTCTGTCATTCTGTAAGCAAAATGTTAAATTATAAATAACTAAAACGTCGGAGCAAGGAAATCTTTTGGAAAAGGATTCAAGAATTTTCACAAAACACGTTATTTATCATGAAGTTTTGTAATAAAACCTAATATGTTTCGTTATCAAAAATGTGTTTGTATTATCAAACATAAAATATTAACATTTTAGCCCTGTAAAAACCAACAAAACACAGAGAAAGGTAAATTTACTGAAGAATTAGAGAATCTATTCATAAAAAATAAAAATATATTAAACAACTGTCCAACTATACTAATTGGCGACGTAAATGTAGATCTTTCCAAAATGAATAAAAACAATGCAGTAGCCTACAGAAATACCTAAAACTTCAGTTTCGAATATGTCCTGCACAGCACGGGTCCTGTGTGGCCTTGCAACGTCGTCCATAAAAACAGTCTGGATCAATGACACCTCGGAACAGATGCACGTGAGGTAGGATAACTTCATCAGTTAAACGATCTCCGCTAACTGAACCTCTGTCGAAAATGTGGTGCTCCGTCCTTCCGTTCATCATAATGCCTCCCTACACAAGCATGCCAGGACCACCCCAACTGTCTCTTTCCCTGATGTTAGTGGATTGAAACCGTGTTCCTACCTCTCTCCATATCAACGGCGCCAAGAATGTGAGATTGACTGAAACGAGACTCATCGGTAAAGAGGACTTTAAAGAGGATGTGACTTCATTGATGAGATGTCCAGTCTTTGTGTTCACTTACACCATTGTAAACGGTGCCGCCGATGGTCTGCTGTCAAGGGTACGCAGCGTTCAGAACGGCACGGCGGGTGAAGAGGCCACCTTTATGAAGGCGTCTGGCCACAGTAAACCGGGACACCTGTCGCCCGTTGCCTTACGCAGCTGTTCAGCAATGTTGCCCGCTGTCTGGTTTCGGTCTCTTCCCCTGCAAAACGATATATCGGTCATCACTTGCAGTTATTTCCTTGGCCGACCACCACCAACCTTTCTTACAGCTGTACCTGTCCTTTGGAAGGCCTTCCATGCTCGTGAAACAACACTTTTGTCAATTCCAAACTCTTGGGTAACACTCGTCAAACTATCCCCTCAAGCTTGCCGATCATT
Organism: Thereuonema tuberculata; assembly: GCA_023159025.1. Classification (NCBI taxonomy): domain Eukaryota; kingdom Metazoa; phylum Arthropoda; class Chilopoda; order Scutigeromorpha; family Scutigeridae; genus Thereuonema; species Thereuonema tuberculata. The sequence goes on along the minus strand of JAFIDM010000179.1, from coordinate 32,319,604 downwards.
CTACCACGTATAAAGGCGTCCTGGTGGTGTCGTGTACTCATACTGCACGTACGCTCTCACTTTCACTTGCAGCGAAATGTATTGAAATGCGCCTTTCCTCCTTCGTACGAAATTGCCTTCACTGTGCGCGCAGCCTCCACGTATTGTGCCCTCACGCCACCTCTGACGTCATGCTCCTGATATTTGCATATGCATCACCTTTCTACTGAGTTGGCGCTTCTTTGTACGCAATCCAAAACACCCTTTTCTTCAATTTGATGGCTGTTTGCTGAACCATGACGTTGTTGCTTAAGTTTTGCACACTAGTGTATATAAAATATTTAATCCATAGATGCACTAAAACATTTATGTAAAGCGTAGTCTTACAGGGCATCATATTTTACATATTTGCTTTTTTATTATTTTTTTTTGTGGTTGTGTCTTAGCTTCTTTAGTATGTATAACTTTCCTAATTTGTTTTTAAATATATTCTTAAGATTAAAGCTTTACTAAGCAACTCAATATTTTCTTTAATAGTGATTTTCAAGTCATTTTTGCAGTGCTATCGTCCTCTTCTGTTATGTCAAGATAAACTTTTCGAATTGTACAACTTCTGAGTGATATTTTGAACATTCTGCCATTCGATTTCTTTCTTTAATGTAACTTTTTGTGGTTATCGTCAATCTTGTTTTTCATGCCTTATCAATACAATCTCTTTTATGATTGAGCTTGCAAATCCGAAAACACGACAAGCGATTAAGGTAGTTCCTAGAATCGTAGCATCAAGAAGAGAACTGTAAAAAGTTGATAAGACAGAGATCGTGGTGTATCTATACCATCAAGTATAGAGAAAAACCAAAATTTATCTTTAATAATTGTAATGTAAAAACGACCGAATATTATCTAAATGCATCGTGAGTTTTGATCGGACAGTGAAATTAAATGAACCTAGATAATACAAATTTCTTTGCAACGTCTTATAGTGGATTCCCTGCGCAGAAAGACATCTAGGTATTTAGTATTTGCATCCGGTTTCTATGGAAAGCTATTCAGCATTGATGGTTTATCTCCGTCATTCACCAATTCAGTATTTACCATTGCATTCTACATCGTTCTGAGATAGGGAATTTGAGTATTTTTTATTTGTGTTGATTTACACAGCCTACATGGTCTTAAATAGTTGGTTTAAAGCGATGGAATTTTATTTCTCATTTGTACAATCATATCGTATGAGATTTACTTAAGATAAACCTACAAATTATCAAAAGTTGTATTCTAGTGTTTGCTTTTTGACAATTTCTTCAAGAACTAATTGAAATAAGTGGTATTCCTAGAAAGTTATTTTAAAATGAAAGATTCTAAAACGTATTTTTGATAATTGAAATAAGTATAGAACGTATAAATATACCAAAGAAATTAAAATAAAAAACAAAGATTGCACGAAATTAATACTTCCGCACCCTGAGCAAACATTGTTTTTTATTTTAACTTTTATACGTTCTGCACGGTAGAACTTATTTAAATCATTTAATTTGTTTTGGCATTTTTTTATGCTTTTTGAAAATTGACAGGTCAAGGAATTGAAATGACTTTTCTTAATTTATTTATTATTGTTGTTTGCTTTTGTGGAATCCTACTTCCAGGAGCGGGAACGGGATCCTTAACCTTTTTAGCCTATCATCGAGGGTTAATCTGGCTGACGAGTCCTAATAAGTCCAATCGATGATGGCTCAGAATGCGGAAGCATACCTTTGAAAAAATTCTTTTTACAAACAAAGTTTTAATGTCGTGTAAAAAGAGGAGGGTTAGTGATAGAGATCTAGAGACCAGAAGCATACCAAACATTTAGATAATTAGTGAATTAAACGTTTTAAAAGACAACAATGTTACGATGTTTCATTTCTTAACACCATGAGAATATTTCGAGCTTCAATTCCCTTTCTCTAAATTCAAAATAGCATTCTTCAATTTTAAAAAGGAAAATCTCAATGATTGATTGATAGACCAACTTTTCAATGTTTTGTATTTTGTGAACTTATTCTCTATTTTTTTTTTACATATTGTTTTACGTATTTCAGGTATCAATTAACTCCTTTACATATAATTTGATTTATCTATTTTTGCAATACTTGTCTTCAATTAATTTTTTTCCTAATCTTTAATTACATAAACTTTATACAGAAAACAGATTTTTATCTTTTTCTGTACCTTATTTTTTACCTTATTTTGAATCCTTACATATTTTTAAAAAAAATATATGATCTTCAAATTTTCCCCATGATTTCAGAACTTGCTATCAATAAAATTATATTCTTGCAGCCAATCTTTCTGTTATCTTATCAGTTCACTAAACGTTTTTTTTAACTTTTCTTTACTTAAAAATCAGCATTGTTAAAAATGCCATCATTAAAAAAAATAGCATTAATCAAAATATCAATAAATCATAAGCTAAATATTTCTTTTATTTTTCAAAACTAATGATATTTCATTCAAATAAAAAATGTCATTTTATGCAAATTCGACAATTGCAAAATTCACCCAAAAGCAAAAATGCCTATTTCATAACTTCCTCTATTAATTCTAAATAAATTACAATCTTGCAATCTTCAAGAAACCACTTCTTAGTGGTCTAAAGGAAAATTATTTGTAGCTAATAAATGATTTGTTAATCTTGGAAAAATACTGTGTTCTTTGTTTTAAAAGTCTTTCTTTAATATCTTGGTCTAGAGAAGATTTCTACTGCAAATTAAAGGCATTTCGAAATATTTCATCATTATTCATCAGAAATCTGAGTTTTAACAGCAGACTAGAATTACTTAGGTTTCGCCGAAGCAACTACATATCAAGAGAGAAATCATAAGATTCAAGTCAATTACTAAGCAGTTTTTGTTTCCTAGATAGAAAAAAAAATTATATTCTGCCAAAGACAATTAAGACAAATGGCTTAGAATCGCTTAATTCTGAACCTGGTGCAAATTGAAACCTTGAAATTGGATGTGAGCATAGATAATACAGCCACGCAGATGCGAGTCTTGCCATCATAAATACATTTTGATTTAAAACTGTCCTTTGTTTTGGGTTGACTACTGGAAAAAAAAAAAATCAGTTGAATAAATTCATTTGAGATCGATGGCATATTGTGAAAGAGTTGATAATGCTCAGTTTAATCTGTTCTACATATTGTAATAGCAAGTAAACTTTTGATTTAATATCGTTGATTTATTATCCTTTATAGTTGTAATTATTCTATATTGACTGATAACAAAGTATAAAATAGCACAAAGTAATAAGTAAACAGAAATAATTATATAGTTAAATTTATTTCTGACAGATTATATTGATAGCTTCCATGAAATAATTTGGCTAAGATATAGTTCAATTTGAATATCTTTCAAAAGTTCATAGTTTATTTTTTCACTATTATAACACTTATATACACACACACACTTATATACTTGATAGTATATTTAATAATTCAGTTCACAGTTTCTTTCTGGAACCAGAGAATTAATGAATGTTTTCATAGCACTAGTTGTAAACATCTTTCATAATAATCATCTTTCTCTTTCATTTTTCTTTGTTAATAGTGATTATTATTATTCTACTATTCACTGATGTGACATAACACTATTTCCAAAACAAGAAACGTTGAGATGATTTGTTTTACTTCAGCAAATCTAAGAATCTCATTAATATCATTTATGTTTTTATTATATTGAAGCAAATTGTAAGGCTTGGTTTAACTAATATTTAATTTAAATATGGCGATGTCGTATTCCAAATACGTTCGATCCAATGTAAGATAATAAACAGTAAAGTTTACTTACATTCAACCAGAGATATAATAATTACCTGCAATAAATAACATCAGACTTGTATTATCTCAAATGATTATCCAGTTCATCTAATCTAAGTAACATCCTATGACTTTCCTGAAATGAAGAATGACATATATTTTAGTAATCATTTTCGCATTCTAAATCGTTTAATATTGCAGCATTTCGAATATATACTTACGTTCATATGATTAATTTCTAGATCCACATGACGCTGAATCATTATTGTATTTTCTTGAAGATATATTCTTCATTTGATTCAATCTCCATAATCTTGTCTATCCAGACTTTCTACCAATCGCCATTGCAGTCTTTCTTTCTTCATTCGACTCGTATAACCAACAAACACAGCCAGTCTTGCACTGCATGCGTCATTGTTATGCAGTAGCTCTTTGTTGATGCATCTGTCTTATTGTTTATCGTTTCTCACTTTTTTTAAATATTCAATGAATCTTCTGTTTAATATTTGGCACAAATATAAAGCCATTTTTTTAACTTTAGTAATACTGAAACATGATATCTGAATTCCACATCTCTAAGAGTTTAAAGTTTGTCGAATCAAATATATTTCCCTGAAGTTTTCAAAAAAATTCAATAAAGTTTTAAAAAAAATTGTGCATTTTTCACAAACCCTAACATGGAGTATTTTCAATTGCAAATTAAGATAGATAATCGTAAAGCTAGATTCAGAGACAGCTTCGAGAGAATACTAAATCTAATTCCTTCTTAGTGGGTCTTAAGTAAACAAAAAACATAGAAAATTTCCTTGGACAACTATTCTCCAGCATAAACCACTAAACAATCACTTGTAATTTTAGATTTATCAGTTGTGGTTCTGTGGACGGTAAATTGGGACTTTTCTGTTAATTTTTGTTCAGTCTAATCTATTTACAAATTTAGCTGAGCAGGATCATAAAGACAGAAGATGGAGTCAGTCTAGTTTTCAGGTATTTCTTTTGTTTACTTCAGGTTAGCTTTTGGATTGTTTTTTAGTTCGATATTTCTGTCTGGGGTTAGAAAAAAGATTTACTTTTAATCTGTCACATTAAAAGAAGTGTTTACCAACTAACTAAAAAAATGTGTAATTTTGTTTTTGTTACTTTGTCCCTCAATTTGGCCTTTAATCAGTTTTCTCTAAATTTCTATTTGAAAGGTAAAGATGAATGTTTCCTAATATAAACTTGCTCAAAACAAATTTATTATTTTAAATACAAAATAAATACATGTAAAAAAATTTGCACAAGTTATTAAGATAGCCAGTTGCACTTGATTAAATTACAAAATACATCCATTTTCTCGGATGTAGATGTACATCTCCCGAACGGTACCTCCTTGTCCGTTGTCCAGTATGCTGACTGTCTGAAGGATAACTTGAAAATATTATCAGCCATGAGCTGTTATCCTCAGTGATGAAATGCCAAAATTTTAAAACGATGAAGGAGAAATTTATCTTTTAATTAGTAATAAGACATCACTCCTCAATTTGGAAACGAAATTCTTATTACTGATCATGGCTGATAACATTTTCAAGTTATCCTTCAGACAGTCAGCATACTGGACAGCGGACAAGGAGGTACCGTTCGGGAGATGTACACCTACATCCGAGAAAATGGGTGTGTCAGACTAAATGACAAGGACAGTTGAGCCTTTCCATTCGAGATGCTCTGAAGAGAGGCATTCAGGAAGGCGTTCTCACGCAATAATACAAAATATTTTAAAATTTCGTATTTTTCTATCTTTCTCTATAAGAAATAAAAACAACTCTTAACAACACTTTTTTTTTCAGTTTCCCATTTATAAATAAACGTAATCTTCGATTTTTCATATATCGCTTTTTTGTCATAAAATTGAATATTTCATTTCGTATAAAAAAAGATCTATAGATTAATGTTCTTCGTTTCAGTTAATTTGTATCAGATATGTTTTTTTTTCCTTCTAGTTTTAGAACTGTAATGAATTCTTATTACATATTCATAAATCATGATTTTCGTCTTGCTCAACTGAAAGAAAAAATTATTCTCCAACTAAAACTTGTGCTTGAGTTATGAATATTCTCTACGATTCGTTATGTTTGAGTAAGATTTCAAAGGTCTTACGGAGAAGTGATCTCAGCTGAAGTCTGGTTAGCGTTCATAAATGTTTAAATTAATGCATGGCAGTGACTTGTAACAAAAACTAAAAAATAAAGGAGAAAAATTCTTGATCGTTTTGGAAAAGTCCCTCATTTTTTATTTATAATTAAGCAGCACGAAGAAATTGAAAATGTTTCTTTAAAAGATTAACGTTTTGTTTCTCTCAAAACTAATTGGCCTTACATTTCCCTGATCTGTAAAACCTCTACGAAAAGAATACCAAGGTTGTGACAAATCATCTTTGTTTTCATTGTTCTGTTACAGAGATAAAGCAGGTGTTCTTTAAAATGTAGTAAAAATTCTATTGAGTGAGAAATAGAATAATTGAATAACTTACGCGATAACATATTTAAATTACTAAACTCATAAATTATAATCCTGTGACAGCAAAAACACAGGCTTTAAATTACTAAGCAGAGATCTTTTATGAGTACGTTTTTTCTATTTTATTCTTTTGCCAATGAATTGTGTTTCTGCTGTATTTGAAGGAAGATTTATTGTTTAATGTTTTGTTGGGTAAGAGTTTCAGCTTGTTTAAAACTTAACTATGCGAAATTTTTCATATCACGAAGAAATATTTTAAAATAAAGGGCATTACCAAAATTTAACTAAGGCCAATGCACTGATTTAAACTTAAAAGCATTTATATAAAAATACAAAACACAACCGGTTTCGTGTGTGCTTGCGAGGCTTTAACATGTGAATAAAATTGAACAACAAGCTTGGAATTTATAAGGTTTTACAGTCAATGGGAAAGTTTATTGAGACTGGAACATTGCTGTAATATGTCCCAGGAAGTTTCAACAAAGTGTGTACAGGACTTCAGAAACGTCAAGGAATACTTTCTTATTGGCTGTAAAACCTTATAAATTCCAAGCTGCTTATTCAATTTTATTCACTTGTTATCAAACGCTTAATATAAATTTAAAAATTAATATTCCCTAAGAGTTTTTGAGTTAGGGATTGCCAGTCGTGATTGTTTTCACAAACATTTCTCTTATCATTGGCTAATCAATTAAAATGCAGCATAATAAGGCTTTGGTAAAATTTAAACAGTTAATAAATTTCAGTTCCAGTTTCAAACAGTTCTTCGTTGGTCTGATAAAGCTGAGATATATTTTGGACTGTAAGTAAATTAGAAAGGAGACGAGAACGGACAAATACAAATTAGGTAGAGAGGTTTCCATTAGTGTCATTTGATAAGAAGCATTGGGGAGCCAAAGGTAGACTTCAGGCTATAGCGGGGAGGAGAAGTGATCGGTGGGAAGGTGAAAGTGTCTTGCACATTGTTTGGACTGTAGTAAGAAAATGAGGAACGATGAATAAAATCTAAAGAGTTACCGATTATGTAATGAGAAGTAATAAAAAAGGAAGAGGATGAAACCGACAAAAGGGAAGTTAAGAAGAAAACGAAATAAAAATGGATAAAGAAATGAGTAAAAAAATAAAAATTTTATGAAAAAAAAGTAAAACATAGAACAGAAGAGAAGAAAGAGAAAAAAATTGGGACCTATTCAGTGGATTGACTATGGTTAGATGTAGTATGAAAATTTTCTAATGTGTTGGGTTTTTGATAGGAGTTGGTTAAAAAAAATTACTCATAACACAGCCTGAGGAATGTGATTTTTTTTTCCTTTTCTTTTCGTAATATAACGGTTTGTTCAGGTCAAGGATGTGACCCGAGTTCAATAAATGGTTGGTGATGCTGGATCGGAAATTGTTCGAAAGTTTTACTGAAATTTATTAAATGTTTAAAATTTAACTAAAGTGTGCTGCCTTATTATATAGTCACGTATTTGTTACAATAAATCATCCTATTAATACGCCAAAAATGTATGGATCTTTATAAATTTGTAAGCAGAGTCGGAGAAATAACTAATGACAGTGCAGCGTTGGAACACTGTAGGCATGACGTCACGCCCATGTTTAAAGATGGCGTCTCTAATATTCGTCCCACTTCACTGCGACGGATCTCGATTAAACAATTATTATCAACGTATTGAGATTTTCTTTC
>JAFIDM010000179.1:32250750-32300821 GCA_023159025.1 Thereuonema tuberculata | reverse complement strand
TCGTACAATGAAAACCCATACAGTATATTCTGAATTTCCTTTGTAAATAGTCATTGTATTTTGCAATATTTCACTTCTAATCCTTCGTATATTCATGAGAACAATTTTTTCGTGATATTTTTGATATTGAATGCCCTGATATTCAGAAACTTTCATCACCAAACTGAAATTTAATATCGAGAATATATATAAATGCAAGTGTTGACTTCCTTTCTTATTAACAACTTTATAACGCTTCGGATTTTGTATTTTCCATTTTGGGCTGACATTAATTAGCAACCATTTTGTAAAGGTTTTAAATAATAGTAATAGAATATGAGTTCAGACGCCATTTCGTAAATTATTGATAATGAAATCCAAATAATCAAAGAACATTTTTCGTGAAAGAAGTCGAGGTTTATAAGTAGGATTTTCATTATTCCTGTCTCGTTAGCTCGGTTGACAGCTTCTGATTCACTATGTTGAATGATATAAGCAAACAAAATAGGAAATGCTTTATTAACAAGCTGGTTGGTTTCAGCCCTACTGATTCTGTGCCATTAGCCGTCATATGGAACGAAAATTTCTTTTGTTGAGAAAACATTATAAGTATCGACGAATTATTGCTGCAGTCCCAATGACTGCAGTTTTTTGTAACTCAGCTGGTGTTATTGCTATAATTTCTAGTCTATATATATTACGACACTAGCAGTATTCACTTATGATAAATGGAAGCCTTTTAAGTCAATCTGTGACCCTTGGGCAGCTGTTTCAAGCTTATTAGTTTCAGCAAACAAAAACCCAAAAGCCCTAAGAGGGAAAAATAATATAATCATATCATTTGAGGTTTTCTTTTCTATTATTATTATTTGATTCTTTGTGATCAAATACCTTTTGCAGTAGTCGTAAGGCTGCCCAAGGTTTTGAATTTCACTTTTTATTGTCTTTTTTTTATTTGCTTAAGTTTAGTTTTGAGAGGTCACTTCTCCTATCATGAATATTCACATATATTCAAAAAAACACTGAAGGCAAATACCCCCATTACATCCCATAATTTTAAGGTAGCCTATGGCCTTAGTTAAACTTCAACAAGAACAATACTACGTTTTGTCAAGAAAATTGCTACGGATTAGTTTTCTGCAACGCCGTTAGTTGCTATTAAATAGCTAAAAACGAATACGATCAACTTATACGATCAACTTATTGCTTTCAACTTTTTACTTGTGGCAGCCAATTGCAAAACATTAATTATGTAATCACTCGTTGTTTGTTCGAATTATTTTTCACATTTAACGACCAGAGAGCAATTTATAAATTTTGTTTTCCTAAAAAAGTCATCTTTCTAAAAAAAATAATTACTTTAATTCTAAGCCTAGAAAGAAAATTCTTTTGAACAAGAACTGTTTTGAGTGTTGATGACATTTCGATGTCAAATTCCAATCTGCTAAAAGAAAATATTTCAGAATTTTTGATTTCCAGTCACGCAAAATAATTCGATGATTATTACTATTTCTATATGATAGAAAATAATAGGAAAAATGCGAGCAAATTGTCAATATAAAATTAAAAGCAAAATTTTAGAAGGAGTATTTTTATTTGAAGACTTTTCGAACAGATTTACAAAAATCTGTTGATTTTAGACTACAGTTGAGTTCACGAAAGAAGAGCTTTTTATGACGTAATTTCTTTATGGATTGATGTTTCCAAGACGTAACAGCACCATCTGTTGCTAAAATTCGTAAAATGAATCTTATAAACATTACGAAAACATTCTGGTTTTTGTATTGTTTACAGTTACGAATACATAATAATAATTAACATTGAAATAATTACAAATGTTCCACAATATTCCTCTTGCTTGGCTATGCAACGTTTGTCCTTTCATGATCACGCTTATGCGATCCCAATAAGACGCCATCTTGGACTGACTGCTCGGAATTCAAGGTGATGACGTCGGGAATGGTGACATTTGTTCCAGACAAAATCGATCACTACGTAATGACCATATATGGCAAACTCTTCTTTTTTGAAAAATACTATAGTAATCCCATAATTCATTTCACAATTTTGGAAAGTACTTCAGAACACTTTTTATATATAAATATATAATTAATCCATCTCATTGTAAACCTTGCTTTTTGCCAAAGGATGATCTCAGACTATGGTAGTAACTTTAATTATGGCTCTCGATTCATTTGAAGTAAAAATGGCAGTCAAAAAATAATAAATAAACATGAATAAAATTACAACTGTAGTTTTAATTCTTTACTCTAATTGGATGTGGGGTCTGGATAGCAAAAGATAATTCGCTAATTTCCTGGATAGCAAAAGAAACTTGCAATCAAACGAAATTAAATGCAATTTCGCCAAATCCTACCAGCAAATAAGATCTGACTGATTGAAAGCAATAAAACTTAGACCATCTTTGTAAGAATGTTGACAGCTCTTAGATGGAAACTTTCGATGTTGGGCTGAAATGATTAATAGATTCTGGAACCACAATGCGTCTCTTTTAAGTATGCAAGATATATTTGCATTATGTACGAAACAAACTTTTCAATTTCATTATACATTTGTCAAACTTTGGGATATTCAGCTTAGCCACTGCAAAAAATGTCTGGGTAAATTGTAAGAAAGATATATTTCTCTCCGCTTCTCCTTTATGAAATGTTGACGATAATTGAAGTTATCCACTTGGCAAAAGATTCTCATTGGAAAAAAAAAATCTTAAATTCACGTGGATGTACATTTAGCGAAGTGTTGATCAAGAAAGAACAAACTAATATGTTTAAAGTTTACAGTTCATGAAAGAAGAGCTTTTGATGGCGTAATTTCCTTACAGGTTAATGTTTCCAGGACGTAACAGCGCCATCTATTGCTAAAATCCGTTACTGAATCTTACAAACATTACGAAAACTTTCGGGTTTTTATATTTTCTACAGTTACAAATACATAATAATAATTTACATGAAGTTTAACGTGCGTACGTAATATTTATTAAAAGAAAATTCAAGGCCAACGCACATACTAAATACAACAAAATACAAAATATCATAAAAACTTACAATTTATCGATTTCGATAGCATTGAAGCTATCATCTTCGGAATTCTATGCAAAATACAAAATATAACAATTCCAGTCTTAATGTAGCTAATATTGCTAATTAAATATTCAGGAGCGGGTGATGTGAACTGATGGCTTGCTTCAGGGGGGGGGGTAGTCTCGCACCATTTCTATTGTCCATGATTGGGTTATTATTGTTTGAAAGATGAAACTAAAGACTGAAAAAAAACAATAAATGGCCTACTTAATATACATGAAGTTTAACGTGCGTATGTAATATTTATTAAAAGAAAATTCAAGGCCAACGCACATACTAAATACAACAAAATACAAAATATCATAAAAACTTACAATTTATCGATTCCAATTATAACCCAATCATGGACAATAGAAATGGTGCGAGACTACACACACCCCCCTGAAGCAAGCCATCAGTTCACATCACCCGCTCCTGAATAATAATAATTAACATTGAAATAATTAAAAACGTTCCATGCTATTCCCCTTGCTTGGCAATGCAAAGTTTGTCCTTTCTTGGTCACGCTTATGCGATCACAAAACGACGCCATCTTGGACTGACTGAGTTCAAGTTGATGACGTCATGACTGCTGACGTTTTGTTCCAGACAAAATCGATCGCTACGTAATGACGATAAATGGCAAACCCTTTTTTTTTTTTTTTTTTTTTTTGCAAAATACTACAGGGCTAAGATAAAAGAAATACTAAACTCTTTCAAAGTTAGGTGCTTCTGCTTGAATTGTAAACCTACCTCGTAGACACTCGACTACTTAGAGAATCCAATCTGGTATAAAACGAATAGTAAATTAAAGAAAAGAGAAGTTTAAGAACTGGAGACGGCAATATACATTCATTGACGATAAACCTTTGGTCAAAGGAAATTACATTAGAAAAGATTCGTCTTTCAAGCGATAATTAATTGCAGACACCAAACGAAAACACAATCTAATCTTAAAGTTTTCACTGTCTTTAATTTCATTAATTAACTCTAGAAAAACAAAGCATTGTTTATTTTAAAGATTTTGTTTTCATTTAATTTTTAATACTTTTCGTAACGAAATTACCAAAGTTACATGACGAAATAAAAGAAATATTTTCATTAGTTTGAGATGATATAAAAATGAGCATTGAATTTAACATAAATTCATCCGAGTTTAATTGTCCTTTAACCCCCTAAAAAATCATTTTTCTTCTCTCTGTCTCTCTCTCTCTCTGTGTCTGTCTCTCTGTCTATCTCTCTGTCTCTCTCTCTCTCTCTCTCATAAATAAATTATAAGTAAAAGATGTATTGAAAAAGGAATTAGTTGTAGTGCACTTGCCGTATTGTTTCCTGAAAGGCTTCTGAACAGATTTGAGGGATGTTCGTTTGGCCTTTTGTCTTACTTTAATTTAGTTACTTATATACATTCACTGCATAAAAAGAAGTCGCCGTAAATCTAAATGTTTGAAACATACAGCCTTAGAGGCCCCTTTAATAAGATGTAAGTTAGGAATCTTTAGGTGAATAACTACGTCATTCATTCAGAGCATACTTTCAACAAGTAGTACGGTAGCAGTCAGCCGAAATGTTTGACCATTCCTTCTTGTTGCATGTAATGAGCTCTTGGATCGTTGCGGGACGGACGTCTCTGGACCTCAATCGTAGCTCAGTCATACCTGTTCAATAGGATTTAAATCGGGACTCGGTGGTGACGTTCATTCAGCAACAATGCAGTTATAGTGGCAGCCTTATGACAGGTTGCATTCCGTAGAAGCACCAATAAAAAAAGGAAGCATTTCATTGTCCAGAATGTTCAGATACTTCTCTTGTGTTCAGTGGCGTGGCACGACCACCAGAGATCTTATTCAGCTGTTTCAATAGAAAGCCTATGATTATTTGGTTTATGAATTAAAATAAAAAGTGACTCCGTGAATTTGCGGATATAATGATCACTTTCATGCCCTAAAATAACGGAATTTTTTAAATGAATACCATGATCAGTTTTGTAAACATGGACTGCAGTGAAATATTGAAGGTTATCAAGTGTAACAGCTCTCTCGTGCTCCTTAAGACAGATCGGCGGGTTTCCCAAAATAAAACAATCATGATTAATACACCTAACGCAATAAATGCAATCATTATTTTCAAGAACTGAATTAAAATTATTTGGGATATTAAGTTTACTTTATTAATGAATTGTCTCTTGGTGTGACTAATACGAGAGACGATCCCTATATTGTATGGTTTTAAGAGACGCTTAATATGAATAAAGAAATGCAGGAAATATGGGATAGAAATATAAAAGGAAGGTTTGAACTTAGCAACCACACTGGGGGGGGGGGGATTATATAATTCGTTTAATGATCTGCTAATGGTACGATTGACAAAATCACCCTGATAAAGAAATCTTATTCGAATTGCAGTTCATCGCTCCTTCCAAATCTCTTCTGAGCATGACCTATTTGATAAAGAAATGGATTTTATTAAGAAGCTTTTCTACAGCAACGGGTATCCGGGTGATTTTTGTCAATCGTACCATTAGAAGATCATTAAACGAGTTATATAACCCCCCCCCCCCAGTTTGGTTGCTAAGTTCAACCCTTCCTTTTATATTATCTTTCCCATATTTCCTGCGTTTCTTTATTCATATTAAGCGTACTTTTAAAACCGTACAATATAGGGATCGTCTCTCATATTAGTCACACCGTGAGGCAGTAATATAGATAAACTTAATTACCCAAGTAATTTTAATTCAGTTCTTGAAAATAATGATTGTATTTATTGCATTAGATGTATTAATGATTGTTTTTATCTAGGGAAACCCGCCGTCCTTTAGGTATCTGTCTTAAGGAGCACGCGAGAGCTGTTAACTTGGTAGCCTTCAATATTTCACTGCAACCCATGTTTACAAAACTGACCATGATATTGATTTTAAAAATACTGTAATTTTACGGCATTAAAGTGGATCATTACATCTGCAAATTCACGGAGTCACTTTTTATTTTAATTCATAAACCATATAATCATAGGCTTTCTATTGAAACAGCTGAAGATTATGGGCTTCATATATAAATTATGTTTTTTATATTTACTTTTTGTTTGTTTTCCTCCTCCCCTCTTTCCCCGTTGACTTGACCAATAAGCCTCGTTTAAATCTCCTTTATAACGGTATTCTCGTTTTTTTTTTATGCATTGACAAAAGGACTCTGCCAGGCGATTCTGACACGTTTCCTTTTTAATGTTTTAAAAGTTTTAATCGGCGTGCTTTCATCTTCTTTTATTTCAATCTCTGAATGTTAGTTAGCAAAATCCAATGCATAGTCACATCGAGGCACCCGCAAATAAAAAGCCTTCAGACATTCGTTGTTTCGCTTCTAAAGTTTTCCTATTTGTCACCTTTATGTTCAACTTCTCTCCACAAGGTAAACACTTGAGAAAATTTCAAAAACGAAACTTAGATCATCTCTTTTTTTTTAATTATGCATTTCAAATTTCAAGAAGATCGTGCACTAGTCATTTTAAGAATAGATATAAATCTGTACAAAGACATCCAACACTCAAATATTCTGGTTTTATACATGCAGCTCTTTATCTTTTTCTGCTATTACAGTTCAGTTCATGAAAGAAGAGCTTCTGATGACGTAATTTCCTTATAGATTGATGTTTCCCGGACGTAATAGCGCCATCTATTGCTAATATCAGGAACTGAATCTTATTGTCTACAGTTACGAATACGTATATAATAATAATTACAATTGAAATAATTCAAAACGTTCCACACTATTGCCCTTGCTTGACTATGCAAAGTTTGTCCTTTCGTGGTACAAAACGACGGCATCTTGGACTGACTGTTTGGAGTTCAAGTTGATGACGTCGTGACTGGTGACGTTTGTTCCAGAAAAAAAAAAATCGATCGTTACGTAATGACCGTATTTGGCAAACCCTTCTTTTTCTGAAAACTACTATAGGTCTATATAAATTGTTTCTAAAACTGAAGTGAATAAAATAACTATTCAATCTTTCAGAAGTGGAAGTGGTAAGACAGTAAGAAATTCAGTTGAAAACCCAAATGCTATCTTACAGGATGGATTAATGGATTCTCTTTTGGATCAATAAGATAATAATTCCTTCGAAATAGATATAGAAAGTGGAAGGAAGCAGCAGAAACATTTTGGTTTCGTAATTTCTAGAGACAAACAAAGATGCTCCTTTCACATCGTTATTTTTAACAGCACAAGATGAAAATCAAGGCAACAACATCTTGGGCGAAAACGTACACCTAAACAAAGTTATCAGTTTCCTGGAAGTGTGGTTGATATCGTATATTATCTTTCTAGGAAGAATGAGTTCATTCAGTGCATTAGTGGTAACTATCCTCTATGAGTTCAGAAAACAAGCGATTACAATATAAGCCATCAAATTTGAAAAAAAAAATGTATATATATAAAGCAATAGTATCGTATATAGAAAGTGTATCAAATATTATGTTTCGTACATTTTTCAATATACTCTTCGAGTTTCGCAAAGCTAAGATTTCAATCAATCTTTTGCAATTTAGAAAAAGTATTGAATGTAATAAAAAAATTATCTTACATTACTAAACTATATAAAGCCGGACATCGATGTGGAATTTGAAAAATGCCAATACAAAAACCATATCACTGTTTCTGTGAAGATACGGCCAATTTATCCTCACGTCATCAGCGGCAAAATTTAGAAACAATTTAGAAAACAGAAGCGCATATTCCAAGACTTTGCTCTTTTTTAATTCAGAAACTAACAACAAAATATTATAATATAATAACAAAATAACCTAAAATCAAAAAATTAAAACTAAGTAGGAAAGCTGGTCAGTACCTTATTATCAAATACTAACAACAATATTACTGAAAAAAAAAAAAAACTAAAAAACCTAAAATTTAGACAAAAATAACCTAAAATCTATAATTGTAATAAAAATTTAAAAATTTTAATATATATATTAAAAAAACCCATTCTTTTTATATTTTACTTAATGACAAAATACAACTGCTAATTATTTATCAATATGTTCAAAGTGTACTGCTAATATGTTACTATTATTATTGCTAAATTACTGTACATATTGTTATGATCTTAAATATTGGAGTATTCTTTAATTTATTTGTAAAAGTTGCATGTTATCATAATGAAGTGGTTTACAAAATATATCGTCCGTATCTGAAATGGGACAAATATAAACAATATATAAGAACAAAAGTATAACAATTTTGAATTTTTCTCTAGTTTTATTTATAGCTTTAATTTTATGACTGACGATTTTCATTTATTTTCTTTGGATACGAAATTCTAATGATTTGAAATCCTACAGAATTCAAAGAAAATTATATAAAATTGACTGTAAAATATTACCGTGTCTTGATACGGAATATATTTTTCAGCAACCATGCAGGCACCAATTGATAAGAGAGAAAAAAAATAACAAAATTAACACACACACGACGTTTCAGGACTCCTTATTACGAGGCCTCTTCAAGTGAACTGCGAACGAGCAACATAAAAATATGAAACGTTTGTCAATTTATTTTATTAGACTACTTTTTTTCTCAAGGTCAGGCTTTGCAAATTAGTCAGTTAGTATGTGTGCCTGTGTGAGCTCAACCTAATAATTTTCAACGACTTGACGAATCTTCTGGAATCTTGGTATGTATATTTAAGGACGAGAGCGATCTAACTTTTTATAGAGGGTGATTCACGAAGATATGCAGAAACTTCGGGAGCTCATTCTACATGTAAAAGTAAAGAAAAAAAGTTATGTAAACATAGATCCGGAAATGCTTCGTATCGAGTTACGGCTAGCGAAAGATTTCGCCCGTAATGTAGTACCCTGGGTGAAATGAAGACTTGCTGGAAATCTGGGAAGGTAAATTAAGATGCGAAATCAGTGGTTTCTTATGGTTGTTGACCTGAAAAATCGAATGAAACATGTCGCAGAACTGTATCTCCCTGTGGTTTGAAGCTTATCCCATGTGGAACCTACAAAAAAGTTGGCAACATAATAACAGCTGTTCAAAAATAATTTGAATTGCATTGTTTTGATTTATTGTGAGAGCTAACAACTGAGGTGTAGTCCATGTGCGCATTGTTGTACTATATTATGGGCGAAATCTTTCGCTAGCCGTAACCGAAGCATTTCCGGACCTATGTTTATAGAACTTTTTTTCTTTGCTTTTACATGTAGAATAAGTTCCTGAAGTTTCTGCATATCTTCGTGAATCACCCTGCATATGAAATCATTTCCAAGTCTGCTTGTGTGGAGAAATCATCGTGAGAAGGCGATAAAAATCCCCAAAGAAAAGTATTAACAAGACCAAAACTGTTTCATAATGCTCACGAGACTGTAGTGATCACCTACATATTTCATTTTCTAAAAATAATGATAAAATAGTAAAAAATATAATTAAGAAAAAAATAGACTACAAAAAGTTAAAATAAGATTAAAAAAAAGAATATTACTAGTCTAGAACTTAGGCAGCTACTACAAAATGTATTATCCACTTTTCGATCACGGCTACGAACACAAGCTAAATAAAACCACTCGGAATGTCTTAAGATGTTGAAAATACTCTAAGTATTATCACGAGACCGGAATAAGAAGTAGCTACCAACCGGAACTCTTACTTTTAACCGCCTTTAAGGGCCTCGGTAAAGTTATGACTCATGTCTGTCCGATTTATAGTTTGAGCTGTAGAGACAGAAAGACTCTACTTAATTAACGCCGTCTTAATTATTTATTTTGAAAGTTTGTATTTAATAAATACAGTAGAACCTCATTATAACAGACTAATAGGGGCTGAAGGTTGTCCGTTTCAATGAAAGTCCGGTTTATAACAAATAATTCTTATAGGGGTGTAATGCAGCAGGGTGTACATCAAAGAAAGTACAATAGTTAGCTACAAAAAGTGTTTATTATATATCAAATAAAAAACACCCTTCAACATAATAGGTTGAATTGAAAAAGATGTTTACATATACACTGCATTAATCTTTAGAACAAGAAGGTCCTGGTTCATGTTGATTGCTTACATTCATTGGTTTGAAAAAATAATCTATTTTCTGCTGGATTTTTTTGTTGCTTATTTCTTCAGGGAATAGCTGACGGAGGTGCCGTAAGTTTTCATAATATGCAAACACATTTTCATTTGCCGATTGTTCAACATATTGAATAACAAAATTTAAATGGTCTTTCACTTCGCTCACCTTAATTGTAGGCTGCCATTTTTTTTTTAAACTTTCCGTTATAAGCGACGTTCGTTATAAATAGGATCCGTAATAATGAGGTTCTACTGTATTTTAATTTGAAAATAAAGTTAGGATTTTCGTTTTGTCATTTTCGCGACTTAAAGAAAATGAAAGATAACTTATTTCTTAAATTTTCTTTCTTAGATAAGGAAAGTGAGCTTCAAGTTCTTATAGGAAACTTCTTTTTGTTTTTGTTTTTTTCTTTTTTTTTTTGCAATTAATTCTTTCTAAAGTTTATATCCTAATTCTCAAAACTGCAAACTTCATTTTTTTGTATTTTCTTATTCCTTACAGTTACAGGTAACTCCCGTTGATTGCGACCCCGGCGAGTGCGAATCCGTCTTAGTGCGATCTTTTTTTTTTTTAACTGTCAACAATTAATTGCTAAATAAAACATTATTACCATGAAGTGTATATATTTGTTATTTACATTAATTACTATAATTTATATATAATTACGATTTTTCATAATAGCGACAAATTTTACATAATAAACGTAGACAGACCCAGCAAGGAACACTAGATTCTTTATTGCAACGTGGAACAAAGTGATTAAATAATATTTTTTTCAGTTTCTTTTCAATGTTATATTACTTTTATGCTACATAAAACATTTATTTTCATATTATTAATGTTTATTTTATCAATATAGTGTTTTTTCATACTCTAAAATGATTTTTTTGTAAATTCGCCGTTGATTGCGAAATTTCGCCCATTGCGACCATCTCTGGAACGTATCCTTCGCAATCAACGGGGGTTACCTGTATTGTTCAAAGTTAATTCAATTCTGTTGCTAAGTAACCAGTAATTCATTTATTTCTATTTCATTTTTTGTTAGTTTTAATCATTTTCTTTATTTAACTTTTAACAATTTCCACTTGATTCATTGGAAAGATTACGTTCGGTCAAATTAAGAACTAATTAGAAAACGTATTCAACAGAATATTCTGGATTATACTGGAACTTGAAGAGGATAGATCTGCTATTTGAGTTGTGCTAAGCGGTCTTTAAACTAATTTGTTTATTGCTATAAGTTTATATAATTTTAAATTATATATAAAACATATATTATATAAAACATATATAAAAACTGTGCGAAATAAATTTCCTGAAAAAAAAATGTTACGTAAAATTCTTTATACTGAAATAGAGGAAAGACCAGGAGTTACGGTATTCAATGCATAAGAGACAAAGAATAAACAATAAATGAACAAACCATACGTTTTAACAATGCTTTAGTAAGTTTAGTAATGATTGTCGAAAAATAAATATAATAATTTAGATTTTCATTGATCCTGTTCCTAAAGGGTCATTAGTGCTAATCAATCGATTTTTTTATTTTTTTTTATTTTTAGCAAATCTAATTGAATTGGGATCAAACTTAGCTAAAACTTAATTCAGCTCCTAATTAATGTTCCTGCGAATTTTGGTTTTGATAGCTTAAGATCCTGACTCAAGCAAATGCAGGCGACTGCAAACCTTTTATTTCTTTTATATACAGTAAAACCCCGTTATTACGCTCCCGCTTATAGCACTATCCCGTTCTTTACGCTCTTTTTATTCGGTCCCTGGAATTTTCTATATATCTCTGTATACTTTTACCCTCTTATAACGCTTCAAATCCCGCTTGTAGCGCTTTTTTTATATCGGAAATTTTATATCGATAAGAAATGTAACACTGTAAAGATTCTTTTTTTTTTCCTCATAGGAGGGAATCTTTGAACTCTGTGAAGTGCGAGTCTGTGATACAGTTGTGCAAAATGTCGAAAACGGAAATCCCTTTCTATAAGTGAAAAATTGCAAATTATCCGTAAGTACGACGAGAATTCTACATTAAGTCAGGGGGATTTCGCAGAATCTCTAGGAATTCCCTCGTCCAGTCTGCGAACAATAATGAAAAACAGGGATGCAAATACCGATGCAGCGAAGGGTTGTTGCAAAAGTAAAAAAGTAAAGTGTGCACTAAATCTGCTCCGAAAATATATTAGAATTGCTCCTAGTGGTGTATCAATTGACGTTAATAGTTACCTGAACCGTATTGAAAATGTCATAATTCATAAACAGTAGCACACACACACGGCACAATCAAAGATCTTTTTAATAGGAAATAAGCTCATATTTGCACTATATCTATTTCAGAATCATATATGTTTCCCGTAAAATGGTGTCCAAATCTTTCCCCATCTCATAAATCATTTCCCGTCTATAGCGCTATCCCGCTTATTACGCTTGTAGGTCATGGTCCCTTGACGAGCGCAATAACGGGGTTTTACTGTATTTCTTTTTCCAATGCATTTAAAATTCTGAAAATTTAAATATGAACTTGTGAAGCCTCTGGGATTTTATTTCCTTGTTTTTAATTTTCAAAATATTCTACAATTAATTAAATTGAAATTCAAAAACAGCTACGTTTTGATGGGGTTTCGAGGTATTATTTGATATTTTCAACTTAAAAAATTTTATAAAAGCATAGAATGATATAAAATTTGTAAAATAATATTTTGTATTTTAAAATATGTATTGTTAGTGCAGTAGTTAAGTTTTAAAAAAATAATTTAGTCTCACACAATTTAAAAAAAAATAAAACAATTTTTATTTTTTTTAAAAATTAACTGTCGCACTAATAATGAATATTTTCAATACAAATCATTTATTTTACAAATTTTTTTTATCATTTCATGCTTTTGTCAAGTTTTTTTAGGTAGAAAATACCAAGTAATATCTCAAAAAGCCCCCCCCTCCCAAAAAAAAAAAAGTGACCATTTTTGAATTTTAATGTAATTAATTACAGAATATTTTGAAAATTAAAAACAAGAAAATAGAAATTCCAGATGCTTCACAAGTTCATATTTAAATTTTCAGAATTTTAGGTGCATTGGAAAAAGAAATATATAAAAGAAATAAAAGGTTTGCAGTTACCTAAGTCAGGACCAATGACAGCTAACAACTAAACAATAGGACAAACAAACATGATATATAGATTTATTGATATATAGATCAGATTAATATTGTAATATAAACACTCCATTGTTACTTACAATTAAGGGTTGTTGTTTTTTTTTGTTTTTTTTTAAATTTACGTGATAAATATTAAATTTATTAACGATAAAAAAATACACTACGTTCTCGACTTAAGCAAATAGATAGATGACTGTTTGAACATTAATTTTAAAGGATGCGGAAATAATGGATTAATATTGAAGACATCGTTGGAATCCAATGTTTCAGTTTTTAGGTGTTTCTAAGTTGTTGTTTTGTTTTTGTTTTTTGTTTTTTTGTCACTTCAAACACCAAATTCTAGGAAAAGCTTTCAAATACAAAACTGACATCTTCTTTGTCCATACGTAGGTATGTTAAGTTTGAAGAAACATTGATCAGCAGTTAAGTGACAATTGTACATTCTGAGTGATTTGAAGAATCTCAGTTCCTCACGAAGTAGTTTAAAAACCATAGAAGTTTAGTAATAGATTTGAAAAAATATCAACAGTTTGTCTTCTAATTTTTATGAATAATACCTTTTCTAAACGAGCAAGCACCCGAGTTTAATAATCAGAGAGGTCTAAGACATTTAGACGACTGTTGACTTTCCAGACACTTGTCTATTGTGTCTGAAACCTCGTTCATCAAGGTTATGTACTGAGAAATATCATCTAATATTCCAAATAATCGGCTTATTTGTTGACGGCGCTTTACCTGTTAACTTATTTATGGTAATCTTTTTTAATTATATAAGCTTCTTGAATTGTCATGCAACGCACTAATTTGTTATTCCCTCCTGCCCCTCTCTTTCCAAACACACCCCTTCCTTTGATTTCGTTCCCTACATTGCTAATTTGTTAAAATCTGTTCCAAATGCATCTAGTTCATTTAATTGGCTTAAAAAAACTGCGGTGAGCTGATTCTTGAAAATTTAACAATTTTCTCGAGGTTTTGAATTTATGTTTTTTTAAGCCTATACAGTTATACATAATTAAGATGTAGTGGTTAAGTGCCCTTTTTTGTTTTATTGATAATTCTTCAGGTTTTTAGTGCTAAGGTTAATTTCATTATATTTTGCAATTCTTATAAGCTTCGTTTTGGAAATAATTTACATTTATAAGTCTAGTTACCTTTTCTTGAGATAAAACAATAGAAAAATTGTTCTTTTTTGTCAATTACCTTTTCTGAAAGCCATTCTCTTTCGTAATAATCTGATATTAAGTTAATCTTAAAAACATAACAGTGGACGTAAAATTATGTAAAGCTCTTATAAATTATGAAAACTGTAACTTTTTTTGATCTTCTCGAAAGCCTTGTAACCTTCAATCCAGCACATCAACGAGAATAAATTAACACTGCGTAGAAAATACTGTTTCTTTCACTAGTAATCTTAGTTTCTAAGAGTTTTGGCAGACGTAAGAAGAAGAATAAAGCTAATGCATTTATAAAATTCAATTTCCTTGAGGTCTTTCAAAACCTTGTCACTATTTCTCTTGAATAAAAATGAAATAGTTGTAAATTCGTTTTTACAATATACAGTCGCTGCCACGGATGATTTTGAGAGAGAATATAGAGTCGAGAGTAAATAGTAACTTCATAAAAAGAAGTTAATTATTTACATTTTAATTATTGTTAAATATCTCTTATTGTCCCTCTTTGTGTGTGTGACGCAATGAGAGAAGAGTCACAGAAAAAAAATAACTCATTAATTTTAGCCTACTAAATTAAAATTAAAATTTCAATGTTCATTTTTTTTAGTCTGCTACAAGCGCAAGCCAGATAACGCACTTCCTCTGTGTTTGAAACATAATTTTAATTTCCTTTGAAAATAGAACAATTTTTTACAATGAAACGTCCGCGACTGGAATCGATCCTGCAACCTTTTAATCCAAAGTCAGATGTCTTATCCATTAGGCCACGGGGTCTATATTCAAATTATTGTTGTTAAATATCTCTATCACTCCCTCTGTGTGTGTGTGTGTGTGTGTGTGTGTGTGTGTGTGTGTGTGTGTGTGACGCGATGGGAGAAGAGCAGAGGAAAAAAATTCAATGTTCAATTTTTTTTTAGCCTATTACAAGCGCAGGCCAGACGAGCATTAGATGCAGAAGCTTACTCTAATCGAGAGAACTGCAGAGTCGTTAGAGACATTTCTTGACATTCTGAATGAAGAGATTACAAATGACGAGCAAATACCTTATCTCAACTAAAAGCCGTCACATTGTTATCCCGTCATTGTTAGCGGGACGGTACGCTAGTTTAAAAGGAAAATAAACGGAACAATAACTGTATTTACTTACAAATAGAGCACTTAATATAAATACTTAAACAAAGTTTCGTGAAAAAAATTTAAAGTGCACATAAATAAACAAAGGTTCTCTCATCCTTAGCTATCATTTCAGGAATCTGGGACAGCTGTTTCAGCCTTATTAGGCTTCATCAGCCAGATTTACTCGTGATGTAGCTCAGTGTGTGTGACAAATACGAAGCTATCACTTCAGCTCCCCGAAATTGTCCCTAAGAAAATCAACACAATATTGATAATTCACCTATGCACCGCACGGTTTCAAATTTGTCCCCTCAACCGCGGGACCAAAAAGAACTTAAGAAAAGATAGAGAACACTTTATATATATATATATATATATATATATATATTAGGGTGTCCCTTATATGGGTGAAATTTTTTTTTTTTTTAATATTGAAACGCATACCCCCTAATTCTTTTCTATAAACATAGACTAACTCAAATACAAAATTTTATCTTCCTATGTTAATATTAACCTGTGCCGACAGGGCTTTAAAGTTTATGAGAATCTGTGTTTTTAATGCTTTTTGTCATTCAACTAGATCAGTTTAATTTTTTTTTTATTTTATAAGAATATAAAATAAAACATCAAGTTTAAAGTTAATGTAAGGTATTTATTTTCAATAAAAAAAAAGAAAATTAGAAAATTATCATGCAGGATATTTTCTTTTGAGGGTATCTTATTTGCAATCTGGATACAAATATCTATGCTCTTGCACACAACGTAGCAAGAATTGCTTCTGTTCTTCTTCTGCAGTTATTAGGCCATGAAAATCTTGAATAAGTTTAACGGCTCTTTCAGCTATGTCATTGACAGCTCTTAAAGAAAGAACCTTCTTTTTTGCCTCCAAATAGCGAACATCTTCTTGCCATGTAGAAACATGTGTCTGGAGGAATTCTTGATCAATTTTCAACCGAGAAAACAAATTGGTACTCTTGACGGACACGAAATCATTTAATGATTTATCTGCAAGAAAAATAAAGACATATTATTTTCGTTTTTAAATCTATCACGTAAAAACAATGTAAGAAATTATGTAAGTATTCCCACTCACCATATAAATAATTAGATATCTCCTCTTTCGATGGAACGTATCTTTTTCCATAATCATACAAACTCTCTCGTTGTAAATTTACTACTATCATTTCTTTAACTTTTTCTTCAACTTCGTCATCAAACAGTGATAAAACGGCAATTTCTTCAGACAAGTACCACAGATGTTGGCTGAACTTGTTCAGAGCCGCTTGAGAGATCGACTTGTCAACTGTTTCGTATTCTTTTAGCATTTTTAAAAAGCACAAATCTTGATTTGGCGCCTTCACTACAACACTGCATTGAAGCCAGGGTTTTACATACATAGTCACGATAAACAAGCAAACCTCTTGCAGTGCTCGTTTATCTTTGGTGTTCATTTTGATCTGGGATTGCAGCAAACATATTTTTAAAGAGTAAATAGCTCTAGCCATCCATCTTGCTTGGTGCATTGCTCCTGGAGGTCTAATTTTAAATTTTCTCTCATCGTCTCCTCCTAAGAAAATAATAGATAATTCGATGAGTTCCCTGTAATCATCACGAATAAAAGATTTTTTCAATTCTTCATTGTAGAAAGTCAATAATCCTTCAATCATTGTATCAGAAAAAAATAAAAGTCGTTATAGGTTTCAACAGCTGTAGGATTCACATTTTTCCAGTTGTCTTGAAACTTTTTGAATAGTGGAATATCAGGGCTGTTAGTGATTTGGTGAATTTCTGATTCAAAAACACATTTTAAGACCAGTTCATATACATGATGCCGGCAAGCAAATAGAAGCAATTCTCTCCCTAGTTTTTGTTCCAGACGTACACAAGCTCCGTTTAAATGCCCAGTGTTAGATGCCATTGTATCACAGCACATTATTTGTACCTTGTCATCGAGGTTCCAATCAAAAAGAGCATTTGCCAAAACTTTAGCTTGTTGTTGGCTAGAAGAACTCTCCAGTCTTGGTACTGCAAGAAGTTGTTCTTTCTCTGCGAATGAAATAAGGATTGACAAGCGCTCTTCTTTGGGACTTCTTATGTCTAATCCGGGTAATAATTTCCCATCCCAGTGAAGGGTAACTACTTCAGGTATATTGTTTTGAAAATCTGATTTTATCGATTCCGCTCTATCTTTTCTACCCTGTGTGCGAATACGTTGCATAGAAGATTTGTTGATTGGAAAATCATCACAGTTAAGACCTAGGGCTTCTACTGCAGCTTGAAGTATAAAAACAGAATCCCTTATGCTTAATTGACATCTATCTAATGCTGCAACTAGCTTAGGTGTGATAAAGTCTTTCCTTCCTCTTTTTGTTATAGTTCCAGAACTGATGGATTGAGATATCGATGGCAAAGGTTCCTCCAGACTTTCATCAGAGCTAGTAGGTTGATCCTGTTGTTCTTGAGGATGAAAAGAGTCTTGAACAGTATGAAGTGTCGACGAACTCGCAGAACACATTTGCTCGAGCCTTTTTTTCTCTTTTAGCTTTCTCTGTCTTACTCGTTCTTCTTTCTCCGTTAACTTTTTGTCTACACCAGCTAAACAACTTGGTCGTCCTGGTTCTCTTTGTCGTTGTAAAAATATTTTGTCTTCCTCTATTTTCATTCGTTCCAAAGCATCAGCGTGTGCTATGTCGAATAAATTATCTAAATTATTTTGAAAATCCTTCTCACGTTGTTTATAATAGTCTTGTTTTTTTTTTGAATTTTTCTGCAACTCTCTCCAAGCTTGATAAAGATCTACAAGTTTTTTCACACAGTTAGGTATAGCTCTAGTAGGTATTCTAGCTTTTTCCCAGAATATAATACACTCTCGAACAACAAGATTTGCGCTTTCACTGATAGTCAATTTAACTTCGCGAATATTAAAAAATAGAACTGCAAGAACTTGGCGATTAGACAGTAACTTTGCACCTTTTATTTGATGATTAATGCTACCAACCAAGAAAATACGTTTTTTTTTGCTTCGTAATTCTAGTGCCATATTTTTAATGTAAAACAATACGTGTTAATTACTCGACAATCCAAGAGCGAATAACAAAGCCGCGAGCGCGAGCTGCTTCTCGCGCTGTGCTCCTCGCGCTGTGCTCCTCGCGCGCAACGTGTTTCGATGCATGTCGGCACGGGTTGCCGTTATCCAAATAAGCTAAAAATTTATTTCCGAGTGTTTTAGAGGCTAAAGAAAAAAACTAGGACCTATGCGTTAAAAAATAAAAACTTTGAAAAATAAGGGACACCCTAATATATATATATATATATATATATAGTGTGTGTGTGTGTGAAATACGAAAAAAAAAACCAATAAAAAAGTATTAATTTTCAAAATATTAATAAACTGAAAAACAAGATTTTAGGGCAGCTTTTACGGATATCAGGAACGAAATTAAAAACAAAGAACATACTTTGAATTACGAATCAATTAAATAACTGTCTGATGAATATTACTGTCTGATGACGGAATGCTATTGAGCTAATGATATATCTAAGAAAAAGTACATTTTTTAGCGGTCCCATGTTACAGTTAACATAGGGAACCGCTGTTGCTTTTGTGTTGTCTGTCTGTCACACTGTACGTCACACTCTGTAGCGGTCAAACGGTTAGAGATATTAGAATGAGACCTTCACCATTGTGTTCAGCATCCAAAAGTAGGTGACAATGTAAAAAAAAATCAGACCTGTAGGATCACTTCCTAACCCCCAAAATGAACGTTTTCCATAGCAGTGTTAGTAATAATGATAACAATTAACACAGTAATAATACTGATGCTTCATACATAACAATACTAATAATTGCCAACAGGACGTCATTATTAATATTTACAAAGGTATTGTTTCGTAAATTCTTTAGCATATCCAAATCATGCACTAAGCATTGAATTAGCGGCCCCTAGGTTACAGCTTGCCTGTAAAACATAAAGGAACGGTCTTGCATTTATATGCTCTTGCCTTTAATTATTTTGTTTATACAATTGTGCTTATTATGGGGCCGCTTTGCTTTTGTCACTGTCTAAAAGCATTAATTACCTTGTTTATACGGAGTTTTCACACTATTTACGTAAGTTAAATCTTTCTTAATCACGAACAGTAAATGAAAGAAGAAACTTACAATGAAATAAGAACTTGCTACTTACTAAGAATTTAAAGAGCATATACAAAGGTGATGATTGGTTAATCAATAATTAGATAGTTCGAATCAACTCAAAAAGGATAAATGTTAAATTAATCGTAACAGAATCAAAACTAGTATTCAACTATGACAGAGGTGCCCCCCCCCCTTGACCTTCTGGCTCACCCCTCCTCCACATTCTTTTTATTTTTTTTCAACCCCACCCCTACAAAATTGAAATGATAACCAAAAAAAAAACAAAAAAAACAACGCACTTTTACACACTATTTGCTTTTTTTTAACTCCCCCCCCCCCCAAAAAAAAAAATTTCAATGGCGCAGTCGTGACTATGATATAAAAATTTGATTTACGTTTAACGACAGATTGAAACAGTTTAACCAATAGGAAAGACACGGAATTTGAAATAAAATAATAATTCAGTACAATATTAAACATTCGTATAATTTACGTTCGATATTATATAATAAGAAAACCTTTACATATTCAATGTGACTCAACAAGATATAGTGAC
The DNA here is from genome assembly GCA_023159025.1 of Thereuonema tuberculata. Classification (NCBI taxonomy): domain Eukaryota; kingdom Metazoa; phylum Arthropoda; class Chilopoda; order Scutigeromorpha; family Scutigeridae; genus Thereuonema; species Thereuonema tuberculata. Next base: position 32,280,559 of record JAFIDM010000179.1, on the reverse strand, counting down.
GTCCACGAGGTTTCAAATTGATGTATTAACCCTTTTTATTTATTCTATTAGTTTTTGACTTGCTAAGAGCTCAAGTTACAATTGAACAGCTTTCAAATTGAATGAATGTGATTTCGAAACAGTGAACTGACGTCACAGAGCATTGTAATCTTAAAGGATTGTTCGTCTACTGGACTGTTGTTGGCTGAGATCCAAGACGAATGCCTTTCCATTATCTCAAGAATCTGGGTCAGAAGATCTATTACAATTGGCAGAAATGTATTCATAGTGTGTGTTTTTTATAATTTTTTTTTTTTGAAGGTCACTGGGTGAAACATTTGGTACCAATGTTCAGAAATTGGCTTTGCCTTGACTTCAATTATGTTAATTGAATTATAATTTAAATGCTAATTACAGTATTTTAAAAGTTAAAAAAGTCTAGTATAGCTACAAATAATGACCAATAACGCACTCTATAAACAAGAAAATTAAAAACTAAAAAAGTATTGACATATTTGCTGAAAACCGTGCTGAATACAAATTAAAAATTGCCTATCTTATATAAGCACGAGTGATGTGTGTGGATTAAAAAAAAAAAGTTAAAATATATGACGTATCCGATTATTCTACTATTTAAGGTCCATTTTCAAGTGTTAAATTAAAAACATAAAACTAGAAAAACATCATCCAGTACTGAATCGTTATTTTTTAAAAGATATTCCAGTACTGGATGATGTTTTTATAGTTTTATGTTTTTAATTTAACACTTGAAAATGGACCATAAATAGTAGAATGGTCGGAAACGTCGTATATTTTAATATTTTTTTTTTAATCCACACATCACTCGTGCTTATATAAGGTAGGCAATTTTTAATAAGTATTGACATATTTCAGATACACTTAAATCTATCTTCAGAATAAAACAAAAAGGATATTTTATATTATCCATTCTGTGTGTATAAACATTAATACAAAGGACCAAACACACAAAAACAGTAGAGATATAAAGAATAAATAATTTCATGACATGTTGCGAAGGTACACTTCCTTCTTCGTCAGATGATATTAAATAAATAAATACCAGTACATGAAAAGGAAAACAAGGCTCGGAATTTGAAATTTAAAATTTAAATATAACAATAATTTTAGATAACAATAAATCACAACTTGCAAATATAACATATAACTAATCTATCGTAATTTATATTGTAGCGCGTTCGTAATTGATACTTCAGTGTTGTAACATCAAAAATTCTAATGCAAGAACACGAGCCAGCCATAAAGCAAAGTAACCTGCAATATTTAACAGTATTACATCACAAAAATACTGGTCACAATATAATGGTAAACAATCCCGTCATCTATGGGATTGAGAAGGATTGTTACTTACGTAAATTTCACGAATCATTAAAGAACCATATCTTTATCTTCATTATCATTTTCGTTATTTAAGTTTTAAACATATGGATCTTGAGAAAGTCCTTGAAAAATAGGACGAAATATTGAAGACATGTTGATGAAGTTTGTATTTGTTTGGAATTTCACGAATCATTGTTAATCACATCTAAACACTGTTATAACACTGAAGTATCAATTACGAACGTGCTACAATATAAATTACAATAGATTATTTATATGTTACATTTGCAAGTTGTGATTTTATTATCTAAAAAAATTTTTGTTACATTTAAATTTTAAATTTCAAATTTCGAGCCTTCTTTTCCTTTCATGTATTTATTTATTTAGTATCATTTGACGAAGAAGGAAGTGTACCTTCGCAACATGTCCTGAAATTATTTATTCTTTATATCTCTATTGTTTTTGTGTGTTTGGTTTTTTATATTAAGGATATTTTATTTTGTTCTATTCTGAAGATACAGTAGATACGGTTTAAGACCCGTATAAAGACCTAAAAACCCAAGAATTCGATTTCAATGGATATCAAACAATGGGTGTTAATCCTTCGAACTCCGTTATATTGACGTGATTAACATTAATCGACTTTAAGTAACTACTTAGAATTTATTTATAAATAAATGGGAAATTTGCGGATAGTTCTAATTTGAAACTCCTGGATTGATTCTAACGCTAGTGAAACTTTTAACTCGTTATCTCTCCAATAAATAAACTCACCAACCCTTACAGGGAAGCGAAGCGCAATGATAAGATTTCGATAATAGGAAAATAAAATCAGAGGCTAAAATGTGCTCTTATTATATACCTTGTTACGATTGAGTTGTTTTTTTTACTAAGCATTCTTCTTGTAATAATAACTAAATGAATTAAATAGTCAAGACTATAATTTGAGATTATATATTTAGATATAATAAAATTACACACTTCTTTCACCAGACAAACCTGTAAAAATGAAAATTGTTATTTAGTCGTTCTTTTATCATCATTTTTATCTCCATTTCCTTCTTGTTTCGTATTTTCAGCTCACTTTCAGTCATCCGAGTAATTGATACAAAGTACGTTTACCTCAAAAATACGTATTACAACTTTATTTATATATATTGATATTTTTTTTATTATTTAATTTATTAAGATCTGTATCATTTTATTAAATATCGGATGTGGGTTAAACCTCAAAAATACATGTCATATTAATTTCGCTATCACAATATTTTGAAATATAAAATAACATTCATCCTTCCTTCCTTGTTTTCTATTCATCTCTTCTTAGTTTGATCTTGGAACTGTTTATTTTTCCTTTCTTCTCAATTTTCAGTAGCTTCCAAACGTGCTTTATAGGTAAACGAGAAATTGAAAATTTAGAAATATTTTTCATCTTTTTGCCAATGAGCAACTTTATTCATCAAATTTTTGTTTTTCTAACGTTTTACTGTAAGGATATTCCACAATTGGTATACCAACTATATCTTGTTTAAAATGATGAAATACATTATGAAATCGTATGATTATTCAAACTACTAATCCAGTATTTACAGAAATTGTTATGGGTAAAAAAAAAATCATCTTTCTTTTTTTTACGATGATAATGTTGGGTGATTGAGAACATTAAAGATCCTATTCTCAAAGACAATAGGACTTTGTCATTGAAAATAAGATCTTTAATTTTCTCAAAGTCATATTAAAACTGAGATACGATATTAATTTACGATTTGGCTATGGTTGTAGAAGGCTTAAACAATTTCCAAATATCGTCTACTTACTATTTATACACCAGCATGATTCATTGCTCTAACATTAACACTTGTCATAAAAGAAAACGAGATAAGTGACGTACACGAGGCAATGGAGCTTAAAGAAACCAGCAATTCCGAAGTATTTCCTTTGCTAATGCTTTTCAGTACATCAAACAAATTTCAAGAATTTCTTAAATTCAAGTGTGTTATCTGTTAATGTGAAGAACTATTCAAGAATTTCTCTTGTTAAAATATTAATAATACTGCTCCTTAGTTTTCAGAGTGAAATCATATTCAATCAGACCGTAATAGTTTATGCCTATGATAATTTATTTATGTTGCTAGAAAATATATACAATGGAAGAACTCTTGATAAAACTAAATGCATTGCTCGTTTCATATGAACAACTTCCTTTCGTGCCCATACTAAATCTTGAATTAAGTTCAGGCAGTCACTTCTTGAAATCAAAATCCTATCTGCTTCCTACACATCGTTGAACACATCTCAAACCCCTTTGGAAATTATATCTATAACATAATAAAGCACTTTTCATTTCCAGTCGATGTTCCAGATAGCAGTCCTAAAACTGGACCTTGTTGCCTAGGAGATAAATCTAAGTCGCCTTATGATCAGTCTTGACTGATTATAATTGATTATCAGTCTTGACTGATATACTTTATTATCATATTAAACTTCAGTTTTATGGTAATACTAATCTTGAAAAATCACTGCAACTTAATTCATTTCTTGTATTAAAAACACTTAAATGGCTTCCCAGTAGGGGATTTCTTTGAAGCCATTATCCATTCTCACATATCAAAACACAAACTGGAAACAAAACATCTTTTACTCGAACAACGCATTTCACACTTTGCACTTCAATTATTGCATTTTGAATTATATTTCGTGGTATTACATTCAAATTCATGCACATCTGTTAATGAAGATGCTAGCTACAACAAGCTACAAAACTGTGTCTGACACATGCATGAACGAATGTTGAATTATCTTTGCCAATAACTGAAGCTTCACTAAACATAGAAAACGGTGTCTGTAAATCGCATCGTTTTTGTTTTCTTTGGTATTACAATATTTTTTGTAAATGTAGTCATTGAATAAATTAGTTGCATTGTTATATCTACGGAATATACAAATTTGTATCCGAGATATTTTTAATAACCGAATACTTTATAACGGTTATCATTTGAAAAATGTATTTATTTAATCATACAGCATTTTGATGATGACGTTATTTTCGTGCCTTTCCGAAACCTTATCCATCTTATTTCGTAGATTACGATTTTGGCAACAGACTTTGCGAGTTAATAGAGCTCCCATTAATCCTGTTAATTGGTAAAAAGTAAAAGCAAGAGACCTCTTTAGATTGAGAGACTTCAATGGCGCAACATCAGTTATGCCAACTGATATTGCGCCATTCAAGTGTCTCAATGTAAAGAGTTCTTTATCTAAAGTAAGTTCATTTACATAAACCTTTTCATTACAAAACGATAAATCTTTTGCACTGAAGCAGATCTGTTTGTTTTCTTCTAAATCTATTACTTTTCTGTAAGACCCTTCATCTTTAGTCTTAAACACGTTCGTATTAACAATCCTTTCTTTCTTGGTTTCTGATCTTTCAAGAATTTACGTAGGTCTTTGTAAAATTTTTCATCAAAGCTCCATTTTTTATTAATATGTTGTTGTTGTAAACATTTAATGTTTAAAATGTTTGTTTTCTTACGTCTTTCTGCTTAATTGTTGTTAAGTTTATTGTTAAGTCTACGTCTATAATCTTAAACAATTAGCTAATTCTGCGTTAATGCGGCGAATAATAAAACAAAGGCTATTTCATTAGATTTTCAAGTTTTCGTGGATTTGATGTAGTTATTAATTAATTTCCTCCCACATTTAACTTGCAGAGTTAAATCCGTCTTAAAGCATCACGCCCACATCGTCAGTTGAGTGTAGGCAGCATAGGCTCCTACGATCACCGAAAAGAGGCTGTCGTTGTGCCAAGTTCGACTTGTTAGTCTTCTCTCCCGCGAAAACAGACGGTACTGTATAAAAAGCAGACTGGTTGAAACCCAGACTCTCAGACTTACTACTTGACCCTGAAACAGCAGAATATCTTAAATAAAATATTTTCAATGATCCTGCAAACTTGCTTACGTAAACTAAAACTCGTAAGTCTACTTTACAAAATGCTGAGTTTTTATTTGGTTTGATGTTATTCCCTTATCTTCTGTTTGTTTGTCACAGAAAGTAAACATCTGCAATAGAATAATACAACCATCTCAACAGAGATCTTAAAGGTCTTAAAGTGTCTCGGGACGAATAAAGTCTCAAGGATTGCCAGTGTTTCCTGAGTAATCTTAACATTTAAGAAACACAGTTTATTTATTCACTTGTTTATTTGTTTGTGCACTACGAACATCCAAAGTCGATTTGCGCTATCAAAACCAAAATTGGCAGGGTCATTAATTACGGCTTGGAGTAGGTTTTAGCCAAGTTTGATTCAGAACCGATTAAATTTTCTGGACCAGCACTCAAAAGTCGATTAACGCTAACGAAGCGTTCGGAACAGGACAAACGAAAAACCGAAATTGCGTATTTTCGGCTTTTTGCAATCAGTGGCCGTATCGCTAATCATAAAGCAAATCCTGAAAGATCATAATAAGGCCCTGTGTTAATATGGCCTGTTCATTCGTCGTTTCTGTATCTCCTCTGCATACCGGATATTCCCTCTAGTGATTAATAAACCTTTTTTGATTTATATCAACATATTTTAAGGTTGAGACCCAGTGACATCTGGGTGACTAAGTGACATCCCAGGATAGCATCAGCTGGAAATAGTCAACAGTAAAACAACAAAGTCTCAATACATACGGAGAATAGAAATATAGCCAAAGGAATGTGGTAGCCTACCTTCAAAAATTAAATAAAAAACACACATAGCTATCCTGGGATATCACTTAGTACAACATTGGTTCTCAACCTTTTAATGCATTGCTATATATTTTTAGGAGGTATTTTTTAATTGTGCATAGAAAAATTATTCATTGAGGCTGGCGGAAGCCAACAAATGAATTTTATTTATTTTATTTTTAATGTGTATTTTTTGTTTTTAGATTAATTTTGGAGGTACCACATTCCTTTTGATTATTTTTTTAAAGATATAATTCAAATTGATAAGTCTAACTTATCCTTTAAAGAATATATTTTTCTTGGTTTTGAAATTAGAAATATAGTTTGCAATAAACTTGGCAACATTCTTCGTAATTGTGAGAACACAGATTTTAGTAATACGAAGCAAAATTAGAAATTCCATCTTCAATTCATCTCAGAAAAGAATTTGGCTGAAAGTAAGGAAAAGATTATTTTAGTAATTTCATATGCTTTTTATTTTAGAATGTCATTTCTTTACTTTGGTAAAATAGTCGAGCTGTTAGGCTTCTGATAATGACGCTTTAGTCTCTTGGGTTACAAGCTACAGAAAATGTTTTTTTCGATTCCTTTTCTGCTGTGTTTGGCTTTAGGCGGGAGACTGGAGAACCTAGGTCATCTCGATGACATGGCTTCAGATGAACAAAAACTGACAGAGAAAAATAAAAATAGCTTTAAATAGTCTAGTAGGATCAGGCCTATTTTATTCTTGGGAAAAACTTATTTCCATTTTTTGGTTAAGAACCGTGTTTCAGATTTTCCAAAAAAAAAAAAAAGTCATAATAAGAAAAACGCATATTCGCGCTTTTATCTTTCGTAAATAAGATTCCCCTCAATAAATGCATCTTCAAAGGAAAGTTGCTGGTATTGATTCAGTTCTGACGCCTCAGGGGAAGACTTTTCTTATCGATTCTATCCAAGAGATAGTCATAAATGAGCTTCCGCTGTGACATTTCTGTAAAAAACACTTGAAGCCATTTTCTCTTCGCTTTTGCCGCTGAGAATCGAACAGGTGCTGCTGTGTGAAAAGCCACACAAAACACTTGCCAAACATATTGATATTCCAGCGGATTTAGTTCCCACAATGAAGCCTTTATTGCCCAATTGAATACGTCAATTAAATCGTATGAGATGACAGTTTCGATGGAAGGTTTTCAAGCTCTGATCTCCATATCTTCTAACTGATCTTCGTTTAACAGCGCTTTGAAATTTGGTTATTTTACTCAATTGCTGTTCTTTTATCTGTTTATGTTGTTGTGATTGAGATTCAAAGAATTTATTTTTAAATAAAAGTGAAAACCCTGATGATTTATATCAAATTCATTTATCAACACACACGTAATAAGAATGAGATAAGAATGTCCCTGGACCTCGAAAATTTTTGTTAATTATAAGCCACAAAATCTCGTAAAAAAAAAACCCACAAAAACAATGGATAATACTAGAAATATTCAAAATGAAAAAAAATCAGGTATTAGTATTTCGTTTTGAATTAAATTCATGAATTAGTAAATACTTTTATTGAAAAAATGTGTGAATTATTTAACGTATTTATTATTAAAAATCATCAATATATTAAATACTTTTTATGTAATACCTTTTATGTAATAAATAAAAATACACAAATTCGATATTTATATAAAAAAATATTGATTTACTTAAAAAAAATTAAACATTCTTTTATTTTTTTTAATAAACATATAAAATTAATTTTATTAAATTTTTAATAAACTATTAATAATTCACAGATTTTAAAATTCATTAAATTTAAACATATATAACATTTTTAAAACATTAAATTCATGCATATATTAAATTTTTATTTATGTAATTTCAATTAAAAAAAATATTACGATTATTAAAATCTTATTAGAAATTTTATAATAATTAAATTTTATTATACCAAATGTTACATTATTTCCTGGAATCTAAAAATGACTTATTAAAAAAAAAAAAATGAAATAAAAAATATAAAAATTTAAATTCGAACGTGGTATTTTTCTGCAAAAAAAGTGAATGAAAAATGATTTCTTTTATAAATTTCTAAAGATATACTTCCTTTTAATATTGAGTATTGTTGATTAACCAGTTGAACAACTAAAGCGCGCTTACAGTAAAAATCGAAACTTTCCTTGAGACCTTCAAAAAATACTTTAAATGGATGCACAAACAAAGATTTGATGCGCTTTTCATAATGTCATTTTACATGAAATTTTATTTTTGTATTTTACAACTTTAATATTGTGGATCCGGTAGTCCAGTGGTTTAGGCGCTGAACTGTGGACAACAGGAGCCTGGGTTCAATTCCCGTCGTATTCGGGGATTTTTTTTCCCCACGTTATTCTCCTCTAGAACGACCCTAAGGTTCACCTAGCCCTCTGTCAAATGGGTACCTGGTTTCTTACTCGGGGATTAAAGGCGGGCGGGCGTCGGGCTGACCATTCTCTGTTGGTCAAAAACCCTTAACCTAATCTAAGATCCTAAACCCGTATACCCATGCCTGTAGCGGTACGGCTTTTTTTAACTACTTTAAAATTATTATTCCTCAATATTCAAACTTAAAATTCTATTCTATATAATGTAAACGTATATTGGAAGAACCTTTGACCTTAAATGTAGTGATATTCGAAGTATTTCACTGCTAAAGTTATCTTTCGATTCATTTTTATTTCGATTCTTCATGTAATTGTTTTGTTTTATTTAAATCCTAAGGGATACAAAAAATATGCAAAACATGTTTGCGTTAGGCCTATGCCAACATTCAATATTTAAACTATTTAATGAAAGACCAGAATAAGAGAACGTCAAAATAATGAAAAGCATTGGAGAAACATCATGAAAAATTCACTTTTATTAAAGGAAACATTTTGTTGTTTCATCTCTCCGACAACTCTTTAGATTTCAACGGCAAAATAACCAAAAGAAGTTTCGAGAAAGTCTAAGAGTTTTTATGAAAAATCGATTGGTGCATTTAGGGATGTGGGTTTGAAACGAATTATGTTTATATTATTATCTGCCAGGAAAAAATACCCGCCATTGTTCATGTCGTGGATTGTAGTTATCAGGGAAATGGCCGGGTTTCGTCAATTCATATTCGCCAAATGGTTGGACTTCTCTTCCTAACATACCTAAAGCGCAACGAAGCATTCCAACACAGGCTTACCAAAATATGTTGTCCCTGAAAACACATTAAAGATCTTATTTTATGTAAATCTTTGCATTGTGTACATTGTATATTAGAATTATTTAGTTAATTAATCATAATTTCAATGAATCTAATTTCAAAGATTTTTGAATTTTCAACGTTGGTGTTATTTTACGGAATTCACCTACGGGAACTGGAAATTTCAATTCACTAGAAGATGATAACATTTGTTTTGTTCAGCCAAAAAAAATATAGGATAAAAGCTATTAAAATTTAAACAAAATAAATACTAAATTAAAACTTCTCTTATCTCAAAGACCATATCTACGTCGAAATCATTACAATGCCCATACTTTCTTATATTAACCTCTTATAATATTACATTATTCATACAATTTTCTTATATATTGATTTAAGTTTAAAATTTTAATTTCATTCCAGTACAAATATTTAAGTATTTAAATATATCCTCTAAGTTAGATATATGAAAATTGCCATTTTGGAAATTGACAATCTATATTACTAAAATCTTTTATTTCTCTGTCTGTCTGTGTGTCTGTCTGTCTGGCGCAATTTCCTGTGAGAATGAAAAATAGAAATAATTTTAACAATGAAACGTCCGCGACAGGAATAGAACCTGCAACCGAAGTCAGACGTCTTATCCATTAGGCCACGGGGACTACAACTCACTGTATATTGTTTTTTGACTTATGTTTCCTTCCCCCCTTCAATAATGGATGTATTCAATCTTTTTTTTTTTTTTGAATCTCAAGATTGTTTATTTATTTCCGATCCGTCTGTTTATTTGTAATTCGAAAATGACAATTAGAACTAGAATTGCAGAAACGTTGCAATATTTTAGATATAATATTCTTACTTAACCAAATTCTATGTGATATAGAAAAACAAGCGCGTGTACACGGGGATGGCCTAGTTACTTCCAACAATTATTTATTTATTTTTTTACTTTAATAAATCGTTTCCTAAATAAGGGGTGGATAACCTTCGACCTTTATGATACTCAGTGTGAGCTTTCACCTGCAATTTCAAATTCTCATAAGATTTTGTTAGAAAACAACAGTAAAGGATTATAATATAAATTGAAAACTCACAAAATCTATGGAAAGACAGTCGTCCAAATATTTCTCATTCAAATCACTCAAACTTCGCTTAACGACAGAGTTAAGTTTCTCGAAAACATGTCTTGAAAGTTACTTTTCGCTAAACGAATAGCGATTCTCCATATTTTAATTCTAGATGCGTTCATAGAAAATTGATATCTACTACTTTATAACGAAATATTTAGCTTTTATGATCTATGGGGAAAATATACAGGGTAGCCCACATTTTATATATATGATTGAAACAATATTATATAATATTCTGTATTAAGCAAATTTATTTCATGAGACTATACAATGATAGAATGCAGAAATGGAGTTAAGTGTCGATTTTCCATTGCAAGTTCTAAAATGCTGCCGTCAAGGTCCAGACGCAACTTCACGTTTTCACAAGCCCTTTGGAAGAAGTTCACAGGAATGTTGTTTAATTCCTCGATTATTGCGGCACGAAGTTATGGAATGTTGTGGATCCTATGACAATAGTCTTTCGGAAGCCCCTATAAAATGAAATCCGGTGGGTTTAAGTTCGGGGATCGAGCTGGCCACTCCACAGGTCCTCATCTGCTGATCTGGAAACGTTTCGTCCAATCTTTCCCAAACTGTGCGATCGTAGTGAGGCGGAGCACCGGTAATCCTGTTGCCACCACATTGTGTCCAAGTCGTATGGCGCTGGAGGTACCCTAGGTCACTCTGCACTCTTTATTCCATGGCCATAGATTCGTATATATACATCGTATATGTAAATAAGGGTCAACCTGGATAACAGCATACAGACATACAATGCTCTATTGATATTAATGTAATGTCTCCGCTTTATAGTATGTGACTTTCCTTTGACATAATGTTCCTACCCTTGTCCTAAATCATAAATAAAGTTAATGAAATGAACACACTAAAGGTTGAGACCAGATGCTTACTAGTGACATCTCAAAACAGCTGTCTCACGCTTAACAGCGACCATCAGTTGAGAATAGTCACAAGGTCTCAATACGGAGGTGAATAGAAATAGCAATAGCCGCCTCCGCAAATCTAAACTAAAATAAAGAATATTCATGTACTGTAATGGCCTCCGCCAGCCTCAATGAATTTTCTATGCTCATTTAAATAAAAAAAAAGCGACCTCAAATTTATTTTACTTTATTTTTAATATGTATTTCTTGTTTTAGTTTCGATTTGTGGAGGTGCCATACAATGAAATAGTTCATTTTTAGAAAGAAACAACTGTTGTTTACCTAACTAATCCAGAAGAGAGTTTCTAAGAGCTGTCATAATTTGACTCCATTTCTAAACAATGAATCGACTAGAGCAAATATAATTGATGAATCTCATCTTAAACGGAGACAAAAGATTTATGAATAATCTGTGAATCACATCCACTTGTCGATTATGATCCGACATTACGATTTATAAGTAATATCTGCTGTCAAGTTTTCAAACTGGAAGTTAAGGAAAAAGAAACATCATTGGAAAATTAAGGAAAACGAAAAGCAGACATTGTCACTAATAACGATTTGGACATGTCTGAAAAAAAGTAAACAGATATTTAGTTTATCCGGAAAAGACCCTTTACATTCAGGTTTTAGTTTTCCTCATTGTAAATTTGATTTTTATTTTCCTTTAGTTGTAGATGAATCAGTGAATAAAGGAACCTAATGTCTGTATCTGAAAGGACGTGGATGTATAAATGATAGCAATGGTAGTAATGGTAGTAATGATAGTAATGGTAGTAATGGTAGTAATGGTAGTTATGGTAGTAATTGTAGTAATGGTAGTGGAGCCAGATTAGTCCTATTGTACAAATCCTAAGACAAACACATTGGAGCCGGAAGGAAGTAGAGTGCGAGAAGGAACGAACACATAAGAAAGATAAACATCCCCAACCACATCCCTCCTCCCCCAGGGACCGAACAGAGCCAAGTTAGAAGCTCAATGACTAAATTGGCAATTCCACTCCTACGCAGCACTAAAACCGTTATAATAAATCAAATTTCAAAATTATAAATTAAGAAAAGAATTTTATTTCTCTTTTTTTAAGTTATCATTGTCTTCATTTTCTTCTTTCGTTTTCCAATTAAAAATATTAATAAATATTAAATATTAATAAGTATATTTCATACTTACTACTCTTTCTTAGTATTAATTTCCAAGTGTGTTTCATTTGTATATAATTTGTTTTTTAATAAAAAAAAAGATTATTTTTTGACAAAGTGATGTATCTTATTCTTTATTGCTGTCAAGATAAGTCGACTGAATTATTTACCTGTGTAAGGGTGGAGTGCACCAAGCTTTCGTTAACTTTGACGGTTCGTTAACGTTGATTGGTTGGTGCTTCAACTGGCATTTTCCGTGCGTTCGTTAGAGGTTTAACAGCTGTTAAAATTTGACGACTCATCAGCGATTTAACGACTGTTAAACCTCTAACGAACGTTGGTGCATGGAAAATGCCAGTTGATGCACCAACCATCAAAGTTAACGAACCGTCAAAGTTAACGAAAGCTTGGTGCACTCCACCGTTAGTATTCTAATAGTCTTTGAACAAAATGAAAATATGAATGAGATAATAGAGAAGATCAAACTTAAGAACGATTAAAGGAATAATAAAGAAATTGAATTTATTTTTAAAGAACATATTTATTTTTGTATTTTCAGTAAAGTGAAACACAATTATTCGAAAGACCAATAGAAATTCTTAATAAGATGCCCAAACTAATTCCAGAAATTGCAATTCAATTTCCAGAGATGGATTGTTCCGAATTTAATGGAATTTTTTGTGCGTACTAAGAGCTTAAAATAAAAATGCCCACAAATAATAAGCACTGAGGTTTTTTTAATTTTTGATACAGGGAATCCAAGACAGGCTGTTTCTTGGTTATTAACCTTCCGCAGCTGGATTTGCCCAGTGTCTGCAGCTTAGTGAGATCAAAGAAAACATAAACAAAAGACAAGTAAATATAAGAATATACATAAGGCTTCATACAGGCCTTATAATATTTGAATTCACAGAATTTCGATTTTAGTGAAATTTTAATTTGCATACATTCGTAAGACTATTAGGCCTAATTTTAAAATTATTTTTTTTAATTGCTCTTTATAACAGTAATTGAGTATTATTATATATATATAAAAAAATGATAGTATAAATCAGTGCACTATTTAAGCATACTGAACCCAAAAAAAGCTGTAGAACTTATTGAGAAACTCCTTAGTGTTCAGATGCTGACCCCTTCCCTTTCACAAGTGCACTTCAGGTTTTTTGGTACTTTAAGTAAAAGTATATGCCTGAAAAGTAGGCCTAAGCATGGAACCCAGTGTGAGAACCAACCATGTAAATAATTCATATATTCGATTATCTTGAAGAGGTAAAAAAAAAAAAAAAAGCTATGATTGTCACCCACTTCGACTACAAATTAGGACGGATACAAATATACATATGCACACACACACCACATACAGAGAGCTATATATATAGTCGAACAGTGATGTGGAATTTGAAATACAAAGACGATATCATTGGCCAATTTATCCTCACATCATGAGCGGCGTAAGAGCTAAAAGTAGAAATTAAAATATAGATAAATTTAGAAAAACAAAAATGCATTATATATAAAACTATGAAGCCGGACAGAAATATAGTTTGCTAAAACCCAATTCATGAACTATATTTCGATTTCTGCAAGGAGAATGCCCACTTATCCCAGCTTAGCCATCTAATGGAAATTTGAAGTAATTTGGAAATTTAAACTTCAATTTAAGCATTTGTATCAAAAACACATTCGTTCACATTATTGTTTTTAAATTTTCATTTATTTTTTAGTTTTTTAAAATTTTTTAATTTTTTCAAATTATTTTTTATGTTTTATACTAGATATTATTTTAATTTTTTTTTACTTAATTTTAACCAGCCAAATTGTCAAGTTAAAGTTTTAGTTAACACGTGACCTTGGATTCTGAGGTCATTTTTCTCAGTCGCGTGACCTTTGATTGCGACCGGACTACCTTAAAAAGATCATCTCAAAGAGAGGAACAACTTGTCTTTCATTTTGGTCATCTAAAATGAACGGTTTAGAAATTGACCTAACGTCACGTGTCTTCCAGTTAATGTCGATGAAAAATAGAATGTAGGCATTCTCAATATTATACCTAACATTTGTTATCTTATTTGTATTTCTGTGTCTTATGGCTTCGGAGGAGTAGTGGCAGAAAAAAACTAATGTTTTCTTTTATAAATACAGATTTTATTTAATTAAAAGAAAATAAAGTAATAAAAATAAAAAATGATAAAAGGGTATATGACAGATATTTCACAACAAAATCATAACTTGCTAAGTAAAAAAAAGGATTTAATCATGAGTTGTCAAATCTTCAATGAATTGGAAACAATCAAATTCCTACCTAGAAGAAATTGAGAGTGGACCAAAATTAAAAGAAACTAAAATATTTTTAATTTTAAAATTTTTTTGAATTACGTAAATTTAATATATATATTTATATTATAAAAACAAAAAGTCTGTATACATACATTTTTTAATTTCTCGAATTATTATTTTTTTTCTATCAGTAAAATTCTTTTTCACTATGAGTAGAAACTGCTGATAAGCTGGAATTCGTATTTTTCGGCTTATTAACAAACCGTAAAAATAATATTTTACAAGTTAATAAACAAAAAAGTTCGAATTTTGTCTTGTAGTTATAATTTACTATGCCCTTTATATTATTTGATGGCATTTTGCTAGTTTTTATATTTCTATCCTGTTAATAAGATTTTTCTGTCTTTCTTTCACATTTATCATAAGTTTACGTAAATATTCCCCTATTCTAAATGCTAAGTTTGGAAATAAGAGACCCTTTGCCATGTAAGTGACTTAGTTATTATCTTAAAGGAAGCTCTGGAATGAAGGGAACACGAGATAAAGACCTCTGAAACCACAGTGGTGCTATATTTACAGCTGTGTTCCTTCTCCACAGATGTCGTGTCTATATGGATTTTTTCCGTCTCTTAAGTCATTGCCAGAAGACCAGACCATTCGTTGATTGTTGATAAGTAGCCGGAATTAATTCTTTTCTGGGAATAACTTTTGTTATTTCATAATCGAAGGCTCTGTGCTTCATCAGGAAGTTTGTGAGAAAAGCGTGTTGGATATTTTTGGTCGTTAGTGTTATCGCTCTTGGCCTTGTTATTTCATCCATGATGATTCAATCGAGTGTTAACACGCAGCGAACCCTGACGGCGGAATTTTGAGATAAAACTTCATTTCGGGATTGACGTGTAACAGGTCAGTTTGCGAAAAGAATCAACATTTTGTCAAATTAATCGATGTTACATTTCTGTGTTGACAAGAGGATAGGCCTAAATAAAATCCTCTGTCGTTGGGAAAAACAATAGCTCGCTTTATCTTTGTAATTTTTAAGTAATCCACATATTAAAAAAAAAAATTACCGAAATTTTACTGAATGCAATGAAAAACTATAATAAATAGATTTATTTTAAAAATAGAATTATCTACAGTGAATTGTCATATTTTAATTACAAATATATTATTCTTTTTAATCTAATCATTTTAGCTTAGAATATTCATTGTAAAATACTAAAAATAGATAAATTTCGCAACTATATCCTTTAGATATCTTTTCCATCTACAAAAAGTTAAAATAACATCGAACTTCGAAGCCATTTGAATTTCTCTTCTGCGCATGCCTCGAACTCGGAGATGCATTTGTCGATTTGAAGTCTATGTTGAATATCAGGAGATTTATCATCTTTGCATTGTTGCTGAATTATATTTCTTCCGTAGTATTAAGATGTTACAAATTTAACAAAGGTATAAAACGCACCTAAACAAACATATGTTGTTAAATGTCACTATGCACATTAAATTCGCCATTATGTGTACATTAAGACATTGTTGGGCTTTAATATCAAGACATTTTCAAAATCCTGTAGAGTAACAATGGGGCCTCCACACTTATCCTAACGATTACAAAACAATAAAAAAGGAATTTGACGTTTCGATTCGATACAGAACGAAACTTTATCAAAAGAAAGATCTCTTTTTTCCTTTTTATTGTTTTGTAATCGTTGGGATAAGTGCGCAGTCTCTGTTGTTACTCCACGGATAATTTCCACAGCACACGTTAAACAATTGTGATTATGAACATTTAAAAATGTTTAATAGATATTCAAAAAATATTTTAACATTTTAAAAATTTCATATTATTATTAAAAATTTCATATTATTTGTCTCAAATACTAAAGTTTTCTAATCAGGCTCACGAGAGATAAACCATTACGACTTAAATTGTTAAACGTTAAAAATAAGACCATTGAAAATATTAGATATTAAATAACAAGTGGAACTGGTGGAAATTCTACGGTTGGAAATATAGTTTTCCTAGTCATATTTAAGTGAAAAAAAAATATACTTAATTACAGCGATTACTTCGATGCTAACGGATTCATCCATTTTATAGTTGTAGGAGGTCGCAATAACAAGGATCCAGAAGGCGTCAATTTTTCATGAAATTTTTTTATTAAAATTACTTTCGCAAAAATCAATATGCTCATGGCTTTCACATCAAGACCTTTAAAGTATAAAAAACTTGAAGAGCTCAATTCATCTTCACATATCACTATATTTCGCAGAAAAATACTTATTCTGCTTCATCAGGCTTCATACAAAGAAAACATAGAATAATACAAACAAACGATAAGTAGGCAAAGTTATAAACAAAAAGGCAAGTTATGTAACAATAAATATTGGTAATGTTACCATGTTTATAGTGATATGTGATGATGAATTGAGTATTCAAATTTTTTATACTTTATAGTTATGTGGTTTATATATTTATTTATTGGAGTATTGCATCAAGACTTTAATTTGATATCTCATTTATCCCTGTATCTCATGTGGTTCCCGAGAAAACGGACTTATCGACTCTTCTTTTTATATATATATATGTTTTATATATGTGTGTGTGTGTATAGATAAAATTTAAATTGGTTACATATTGCATCAAGCAATTGAAAATTAAAAATATTCTTAAAATGAGTTTAAAATCTTAATTTTTTTATTTTGTAATTGAGACTGATTATTTTATTTTTATTTGAAATATTAATATTAACAAAAAATACCAATATCATTAAGTGATAAACATTATTCAGTTTCTTTTTGCAGCAAAGGAATTGCATTATAATAGAATTATTTTAGTATAGTAAACATTTTCTTACTGTACTAAAGACTATTGTTATTTTTAATCAACTTATTTGTAAAGTAGCTTAAGGTACAGTACAATTCTGAAGACATTTGTACACTTATTACCTTTTTAAACAATAAAATTTACCAAAACTTAATTATAAAAATTCGGGACTTCATTGGTATACAAACTAATGGCATGTTGTGTGGTCGGTTCGCACCGAAGTGCGAGCTTCGTTGCCGAAGCCTCCGTGCTCCAGGGAGCGCTAGTGTTCCCAAGACGGCGAACCCCTAGCAGACTCCCTAGAATTACAAGGGAAAGATACTGGGGTGGTTTCCCGTGGCCTTCCCCAGGACGCCATTAAGGAATGACGTCAGACCGAAGAGAAAGTGAAGAAGAGGCTACAACACAGGAAAGGAAATTTTTGAAACATCCATGCTCGCTACCGGGATTTGAACCCGGGCGCTGGCACATTGATCTCACCGACAGACCGACGCCTGAGACCGCTCGACCACACCAGCGCGGCAACTAATGGCATACAAACTCTTAAAAAAATAAAAAAAAAAGTATAAAAATAGAAAAATAGGAAAACATTTTAATAAAATTGTTATTTCTGCTAACATCTATATTAATTGTAATAATATTTATAATTAATAATAATTAATTATTAATCAGTGATCGTAAATTTTAATAGGGAATCAATTATATATTCGATATTTTTAACTTAATTTAAAATTATATATTCAGCATTTTAAATTAATTATTATTCCAAAATTATTAATTAATAAGAAATATATTTTTGCTATTAATTTAAAAGTACAACCTACTCTTTCTTCTTTAATTTTTATTTGAGTAAAATGTTTATTATTATTTGTTTGTTTTGTTTTCGTAGTCAGTCCCTAGCATAAATAATAACAATTGAAAATTGAGCAAAACACAAATAAAATTTCAAGGACGAAAAAGTGTGAAGTAAAAGTAATTTTTCCGTTTGCTATAAATTTTATTACTTTTTTAAAGCAACTTATTAGAAGCGCTGTTAGTGTGCTCGGTAGCTGTTTATAGTGTGGAGGAACTTCTCTGAGGTTTTAGGTCGCTTTTTTTGTGTGTTTCTTCCCGCTGTAACGAGATCCTGCCACGGTTAAGTCCAATCTTGTGATTACCGCTAAGAATAATTATCTCGTATTCCCGTACACTTTAGTTTTACGGAGTTGTCGGCCGCCACCGGTTGCTTTGGTTACGCTTGGGTCACATCCATTTTGCGTAGGAGTAGCAGCGCACGTGAGACGATGGCAGTTCGTAGTGGGTTAAAAAGCGAGCGTACACCGCCGCGATGAGCTCTCTTCCTGCCGTCAATGTACGACCCTGAATCCGTCTCTTCCCTGAGCGATTCGAATTAGAAATCTTAACATCTCCGCCTGCGAATACCGAAGTGAGTAGCCTGCAGGGTTCCCGTCTCTCCAAGCCCAAAAGGATGTGCATCGGGCCGCACCGTGCCGATGTCAGTCCGGTCTTGTTCGCGGCAACGAACTCTCACTCTCTGATTGGATATTATACCGGTAAAACGCAGAGGTGAGTCAGAGAACAAATAGCCTTTTAATAATTATTCGTGGTGCCAATTAACGAGTGAATGTGAATTCCAGGAACATCCACTTAGTGGAATTCCACTCACATCACCAATAGAACTCTAATGGAAACAGTGCGTACAGCGATTAGCAGTTCCCCTCTCCTAAACAAAGCCTCTTTGCTCTTTGCTCTGTCGTTAAATCTCTCCCGAAACCGAACTTTGCCTTGGATTTAGTTCCGCTCCCTTCGTCCCAGTTCGTTTGCGATCAATAATTGAACAGCTCGCTGTCAACGCCAGGGAGTTCGGTTCTTCTTCGGACTCATCCGATACACGTAAGCAAACAATACAATGTGCTGGGTGACGAGTTAAATCTGCTGCTTCGTCACCGCCTCCCTGCTCCTTAAATGGTTCAAAATAAATACACACAATCTGACGTCCAAGCACAGCCAAAATAGAGGAACGCCGTCGCTACATTGTTTCCCCTTCAACGATATCGCTTGGATATCGGTGCTCGTGAACTCGTCACTTGCAGACAAAAGGAATTTCTACTTATAGTTGGATAAACTCGCCATTAACCAGATAAGTTAATCCAATCAGAAATAACTGTAGTTGTGCCATTTTATAATTACGTTCAGTGCCAAAGGTCTGTGAATTAAATTATTTAATGTATTTGCAGCTCGTGTGAAACAGAACAAATATTTCGTAAGCGAAATTGGATGTATTTTCGACAGATTCAGAGCGTTTACATTTTTATTACGTATTTTTATTGCCTTTTCATCTAAATAGAAATAACGTTGTAATTCTATACACAAAGTACAGGACGAACGCAGTGGAAAATAGTGGAGTTAATTCTGTTTTGTTTGTAATTATTGAGGAATTATTTTTGTTTTCTGTGGATACCACTTTAAAAATTGGATAAGTCGCAAGTAATTGGTGACACAACTCGAATTGGAGAAGAAATTAAGGGGAAAAAAGTTGAACCATAAATATCTTTGGCTCAGACGAGTAAAAGTGCCTCGTGTTCTTGACTTACTTTCGGGTGTGTTCGCGTGTGTTCGCGTTCGCGTGTGTGCCTTTTTTATTTTGTTTTGAGGATATAAGTCACAAAGCGTGAAATGTCGATTCAGGAGAAAGTTATGAAGGCGAAGGCGGATATTCAGCGCATGAAGACTGAGCAGCACCTGAGTCTGAATATCCAGTCGTCGCAGGCCATTTCGGAACGGTCGTTGTCGACATCGTCTGTGCGGATGGTGCGTTCGCCTCTCACGGCCCCCGTCATGCACACCACCACCTCATCGTACGCCTTCTCTAACACTTCCTCGGCCGCTTCGGCGACAACAACAACCTTGCGCCGACACGGGTCCGGGAAGCCGCTGGTGTTGTCCCGACTTAGGATAGGCCTCCCCAGAGATGACAACGTCTTCTTTGAGTAAGTGTACATTATATCACTTTTCTAGAAAAATCTCAGAAATTATGCTAAACCCGTTCTCTCCTCCACAGTTCAGTTCACTGCCAATTTTCTCACGAGTTTCTTACTTTACATCTCACAGCAATCAACTTGATTTTCTAAAATAGAAATTGCTCCCTATTAAAACCTAGAACGTCGTCCTCTTTTCTAATTTATTTTTAGCAAATTGCTACAATATATCCTTTCGATACTTCTGGAATATTCCAATATTTGCTTTCAAATTCCTTTAAGACAAGAAAAATATTCCTGTGAAAACAGATTTACTTACATAAAATACATTCATATGTACATGATTTACGTACTTGTACAAAGATATTCATATAGATTTCCATTATATCAGATTTATATAACAGTTTATAGCAGTGGTTTTTATTCTGGTGTTCATGTTGTTGTATGTGGGAGCGATGAGATTTTCACTAAATGTCAAAAATATCAGCAGAACCTATCAATCACATTGCTTATCAAAGCTACATATTAACATTAAAAAGTTATCAAATATATAATTGTCTGTGTAAGTCTAAAAGAAAAGTAATATTAATCTTTCCATTTCGATATTAAACTGTAGTTTAAGCATTTGGAACTTAAAAAAAAATGCATTTCAGTATATATTTTGATAGCCAAAGCAAAATTACGAATCACTGAGGTATTCAATATCTAATATTATTAACAAATAAAACAACAGGAAAAGAAAATCTTAAGTCAAATAGTGACAATATTCTTCAATTAGACTGAAGAGTCTTTTAAGAATAATTTTAAAATATCCTTATTTTGATTTTTGATTCATCATCATCAGTGTTCTGTCGTAGACAGGTCCTGGCAAGCAGCAAATAAGGTCAGCAATGTCTCTTCCTCCAAGTTGTACTATTTCTTGCCTCCTCTTTCAGGCCTTGATGTCCACTTGTAACCAATAGGTCATCCAGGATCATTTTTCTCTTTCTTCCTCTTGGTCTCTTTCCCTCAATCTTCCCCTCCAATACTTCCTTCATGAGATTTTCACCTCTCAGCACATGACCAATCCAGTTCTTCTTTCTTCTTCTAATGTTCTTTAATAAACTTCTCTCTTCCCCAATTTTTTCGAGAACTTACCATAATGCTAAATAAAAAATTTGAAAAAAGGAATTTACAGAAATTAGATCACAAGTTATAAAATAAGGCTATAAAAACTGATCATTCAGTAGTACAGGCTGACCTTTTTTATTGATTACCTGCTCTCTGTTCATCTATGTAATTAAAATCTTATTCAGTCGTGTAATTTTATATTTTCAGTTGTTGTAGTTTGTTCATCGCAAAAAATTGTTAGTTCAATTTCGTCATCAGAATTTTTTTGTATATCAAGTGACCATTGTTACAAACACATTGTTTGCTACTTCGATCGGTTTTACGTTACCCTGAACAGCCATCTTTATCTCTCTACTGTATTTATGTTAAGGTCAGAAGGTGTGGACTACTCCACTATACCTATCGGAAAAACACACACACATACACACAAATCAAAACTGTTTTCTTATGCCAAGATTTCAATTTCTTACAATAATAATAGAAAACTAGTTGATCCGTCCGAATAATTCGCCACAAAAAACCACCTTGAAAAATAAATTGTTTCACTATATTGCCAATAGATGGCGCCTTCTTCATTTTTATAAAAAGGTGTTTAAAATACAGTTTTTTTAACGAAAACATTAATTTTCAACAATTTTCAACAATTTATTTTTCGTCATTAGCAGTGTACGTAATCTTCAAAATGATGTCTCAATCATTGATTCTGATGAAGTATTAAGGGAGATATGGCATACCGACAAAAAAACACCTGTGAGAAATAATAATATATAAAGATCTTTTATTCGTTGTTATAGTCTTTTAGTTCTTTGAAGGATTTACGTTTTTTTTTTAATTTTTTAGTACTTCTCTTAAACCAATAAGAATTATAAAGCTTTCAAAGCTGTAAATATCTAAATATTGAAGACTTCCTTTCTTTACGTTAAGCAATATTTTTTTTTTCCCTTGAATTCTAATGTTTGAAGATTATTTGCTGTTAAAACATCAGAATCCATTTCTAGATCAGACACTAATTATGGTAGATCGACTTCAATTGCACTGATGAAAAACATCGGTTCTTTAAAGGAAATGAATTAATAATTGGCTCTGCGGAAAAACAAAAGAGGATTTTTCGGTGAATTTTTCGGAAAAGATGTACGCTTTTAATGATTCTACTCGGTTTTGATGGTTGGAATCAAATTGGTCTTCTTTTTACGATTGATTAAATCTGGGATTAGGAACAGATGCAATAACGTTGTAGAATCTATTTCGCCTCTAGGAAGAAGGGAACCATTAATGGATATTTCTCTATCGGTTTCATATCCTGGCGTTTCGGGCGAGTATCTGTTAAAACCTGAGATGAACCAAAAGCGCAGTGGAATAGTTCTGTCTGCAAAGCAATATCGAAAGACGATTCTCAAGACAATTGATATTGTTTGCTGTTGGAGCTCGTCAATTTTTAAATTTTATGTTTATAGTTTTTGGAAAAGCAGCTTTACATAAAATTCAAATAAAACTGATGCTTTTAGAATTGAAAAAGCAGGACAAATTGTCGTTACGAAATCTATATTACTAAGATTTTTTATTCCTGTGTCTGTCTGTCCGGCGCAGTTGCTAATATTGTTTCCCTTGCTGAACAAGTCAGATTATAAAATTTTCTTTTTTTTTTTATTTTTATTTTTTTCGCCTTGTATGGGATTTGAACCGCGGACCTTCGTCCTTGCAGTCAGGAAGGCAACCATTGGACTACTGCTGGTTCCCATAACATCGAATCCTACTTTTATTCTATTTGTTCGCGCGCTATCAAATAATGAGTTCATTCGAAAAGGAAAAAAATATCACTTTTTGCCGTAACCGCTTGGAATCAATTCTTCTTGGATTATCTCATACTTACCAGCAGGGCCGGACTTAAACACCCAGGGCCCCTAGGCATTTGATATTTGCGCCCGGCCCCCTTCCCGGAATCTCCAATTCAACAACAACAAAAAACAACAATCCAATATGGCGGAGGCCCTTCGGCTGGCTGGTAGGGGCCCCTAGGCCTACGCGGAAATCCGGCCGTGCTGACCAGGGGGGAGACAGGGGGAATGACCTAGTAAATTATATAACATCTTTCAAAATGTTGAAACAAAGACTAAATATTAAGGTACAATGAGGGTCTGACATTTGAAGTTTCAGCACGGGCTGCAATAATTGATTCAATCCTCGTTTGAGTCGGGATGTTTCTCTGAAGTGGATCTCCTCAAGGTTTCATCCACTTCTTTGTAAAATAGGGACCAGGGTGGGAGATTTCATGTTGGTCCCTTTCAGCCTTGTGTTGTCTACTTAACTACCGAAGACAGAATGCATGATCTCGCTTTAATAATGCAATGTATTGAGATCCTTTGATTTTTAAGTACCATAAACAAAGAAAACTAAAGGAAATTCCTTGTCTGTGGGAAACAGCTTATTTTATTTCCATTACATTGACTTAGCATTTCCGGTCTTTTATTCTCATTTTTATTTATATAAAATCGCAATGAAAATTGTTTATCTTGGCAACGTATCTTTAAAGTCCAGAGTATTCTTGAACTTTTTGACAATCTGATTTTCAGATTCCATTATTTCCAACTTTAAGAGGAAGCAAAAGATCCTTTGTACCAGATAAAAAAAAATGTATCGACCCAACCTTTGTCAGTACAGAGTGTCTATAGAACCGGAAAATCAGAGAAAACCTGGAATTGTCAGGGAATTTTGTTTTTCTGGGAAAAATCAGGGAATTATCAGGGAATTTTGCAATTATTACTTAAAATCAGGGAAATTTTTTGGTTGAACAGATCGGTTTGGAGAGTTTTTTTTTCTTTTATCAAAAGGGAATTTTAGAAGAAATTGTTCATGAAATCAGGGAAAAATCGGGGAATTTTTTTATTCAGATTTTGTAGACACCCTGCAGTAAAACAAGGAAAAACAACATTTTTCTTTTTTTTTTTTAACTTAGGTATATTCTAACTATGAAGGGGTGTAACATATTAAGAAAATCAAGGTAGATATAAACAAATCAAAAACATCGTTTCTTACAGTATTAAACATCTTTATGGTTTCTCAATATTTCTACACTCTGAACGGGTATTTTCTTCAGGAGAAAAATTAAAATATACAAGGTAGATATGTTTCAGAAACAATGTATGTGAACTCAGAAACACAATTTCAATAACTGAAAATGCAGAGAGATTGCGAGCTTGAAGGTGTGGTATCATAGCATTAAAGTGCTTTTCACGTCCCACGTTTGACTTAATTTGGACTGCAAATATAACATCTTCAGTCACTTTGGAAGAACAAATGATTGCTGCTTTTATAATGGATTAATTTTGAAAGCGAAATCTTAATACGAGATTAATTGAAGGAACAAATCTGCATCAAGTCAAGAATTCAGCATTTCACATTTTATTGTACAAATATATTTAATAAGTGTTAAAAACTTATCTGTTTCGCCGAAGGACTAATGGGGTCCTTGCGTGGGAATATTATCTCTGAGTAAATTCACTCTATTCTTTAATTATTTGTTTTTTGAGCCAGAGGAAGATTTTGTTTTGATATAGAAATAAGTGAGTGGAAGTTGGAATTTAAAAACAAAAAATCAATGAAGTCAGAAAAGATTAAAAAAACAAAGAGATGAAAATAAGAAGAGTTACGTTAATAATCCACCTACATTAGGAAAGAGCCGAAAACAGAAAGCGAGAATTAAGAAGCACAGGAAATAAGTCAAATATTACGAATAGAAAAGAAAATAGGAATGAAAAGTTAATGTTGAAGTAATTAGAATCAAGGGATAAGTTTTCAATTTTCATAAAATATCGGTGTTAATAAGTAGTTAATTATGGAATTAACAAAAAAATAATTCCATACCTTAAAATCAACGTTGTAAGAATCAATATTACTAACAAAAACTCAGCATTTTATATTAACTTTATAAAAGATTATAAATGTTCTTTCTATATATAGGCTACAGTACTAGCCGGATACCGAAGCTTCGCTTGAGAACCCTTGCATACATAGCATAAAAAACAAAACAAAAACAAAAACAAAAAAAACAAAAAAAAAACTATTTATTTATCAAATTCAGATCGAGATCGGAAAATATACGAGTTCCCAACCCGTTCCTAGGCCTTTTCCGGATAACTCAGACGTATTGCGGGTTGGCGCCACACACCTCTATATCGATAAGACAACTTTAAGCGAAAATGTAAATCCTCTCTATTCCCTATCTCCTGGGAATTTCGAAAAATCCGGCCTTATTCCTTGTCTACATCATAAAGGGAACCTCTGTGCAAAATTTCAGCTTTCTAGGTCCAAGGGTTTGGGCTGGGCGTTGAGGAGTCAGTCAGTGAGTCAGTACTTTTCTTTTTATATAGGTACATATATAAAATTTAGAAATTTAGAATTATATATTTTTAATATTAATATTAGAACTATATATTACATATGTCATAAGTTTTTAAGCTGAATAGCTGTCTTATATTAATCTGTATAATTTCAGTTATAAAGTCTTGGGATGAATCTTTATTAGAAATAAAATAATCTTCGAAACCCTACAGAATAGTTGGTGTAAGTAAATTAAATATAATCTGGATATTCGACTATATATTAACTTTAATAAATAATTAATGTGTGCAACTAGTAAATATTCTAGTTAAACAAATGTATGTAATGTAATATTATTTTAATGTTGAAATATGGTCATGTTAAATTAGTTATGTTTACATAATCTGAAACAAATCTATTGAATTACACTAATTAATTACTGTTATTTTTCTTCACATTCACTTTTCTTGGCTGGCGATCACAGCAGCCTTAACTTTCGCGCTGTCTACCCTCGAAACAGGATTAATGCTTTATTCATGTGAGACTAATGGCCAAATGCACTAAACTTCAATTAACTTTGATGGCTGCATTGTGGACGTAGCTAAAATTAGTGGGGGGGGGGTGCTGATCCAGAAAAATTTTAGCCTTTGTTTTAAAATTGTGTGAAAGGAAACAAACATGTACAAAAAGAAATTTATCAAGTTTCTGAATAAATTTTCTTTTTCTACATGTTTGTTTCCTTTCACACAATTTTAAAACTAAGGCTAAAATTTTTCTGGAGCAGCACCACCAACTAATTTTAGCTACGTCCACACTGCAGCCATCAAAGTTAATTGAAGTTTGGTGCACTTGGCCATAAGTTTAATAAAATTTGGAAGCATAGAAACATTTAATTTATCAATATTACAAAATATCAGTTAAATGTGCATATTATTTTAAAAATTGATGCTAAAATATAAAAATATTTTTTGGAAATTATACAAACATGGTACAAATTAAAAATATCCTAACCACATGCTATCAAGATAATTTCAGAATTTCAACAAGCAAAAAAATAATAAAAATTAATTAATTTAATCAAATTTCCAAGGTGTTTTTATGTTCCATCTCCGCTAGTTTATTTCCAAACTCAGAATCTTTTATTCGGCCACTGGATCTCTGACCGGATAAACGAATAACCGGTTAATCCGTAAACACATTCAAAATGCCATTACCAGAGCTATAAAGTGAAAGAAAAAAAACAACCATTCATATGTTTGGTAATCTTTAGTGTTCCTTTCTTTTGTAATAAAAAAAAGAATATTATGTACATAAAAGAAGGCAAGTGAGATTCCAAACAAACAATGGAAGATAATCTAGATCTAATCATCACCTGCTTTCCGAAACCGCGGCACCCGGGTTAGAGCGAGAGAATCATCTTGAATTTTTTTTATAAGGTACCTCAGCCATATAACGCCATATATACCTTTAACGCCACCTATCTAATTCTTCATAAATATAAGAGATGGCGGTGCTGCACTAAAGTAGTTTCCATTGACATGCCATCTAGTGTTGAAGTGAGTTACTAGCAGACCGACAACATTTTCGAGTGAAATTATATTTCCACCTTTTCGTGTCGAGGACTGGTTCTGAAAGGCTGCTGCTATATCAACGTAAGATAAAATATAGATTTTTTAATGTTCAGCAAAGATTAACTTTATAAAACTATATATTTTCTTGATTCTTGAAGATTCTTCTATGTAGATAAGTTAACTGTATTTTTAAAATTCGGAAATTGTAGACAAACAAGTATATCATGTGATCCATGTGCTCAGTAGCGCTTTAACGCCATGGTGGTGTTAATGGTCTACATATACGATTTCAGGTTACATATAAGTTACTAATATGTTTCATGAAAATATAGATTTTTATCTTATTTATTATTTTGTTTTTATAATCGGAAAATGCCGAAATTAATTAATTTTTAGATTTACTCTTTTGTTTTAGCTACAAATTAGAAAGACTGCGTTAATTTCAAGTGATTTTTTATTTTTTTTTACAGAAAGTCAAATTTAGTTGCTTTTTACTGTAATTTTGTACAAATAATGTTTATAAAGATGGAATAATTCTTAATTTTAAATAAGTTAAGTTACTAGATTTAAATAAGTTACTAGAAAGTAGGTGGCGTTAATTGGACCAGGTGTTCCTAATAACTCCAGTTTGCAAAGTTTTTGTATTTGAGTTCTCATACTTCTCCAGTAAAAGTTATCATATGTTTCATTATGGTATGCTTCAAACAGAAGATTAAACTTTCTTGGTCATAATTTTCGTGTTTCGATACACCTTATTTCCAGACTTACAGTAATTTAAATGTTAAGGTGGCGTTATTTGGGCAGGATACCTTACAGTACTAGTTTAAATTACCCGTCTTTGCCGGAGAGGATGGTGAGGGGAGTGGGGAGTCCTGGTTCTCCCCTTCTCCACAAGCCTATCACATCAAAGTCTCCACAATTGTTCCAAAACAATATTTGTGTAGTTCCGGTTGTATAGAGAACACACAAACTTTGACTTTTAAACAATATTTATATAATATTGCCGGACAGTAATCTGAAATTTGAAAAATGCCAATACAACTTTCAAATTACCGTTTCTATGAAGACACGGCCTAATGTGTCTTCACGTCATCATCGGCACAAGTGTTAAAAATCATAATTAAAATTTAGAATATATACATATACATATATAAATAATAGAGAGAGAGAGATTGTAATGAATTCTTATTTTTATTATCAATTCGTTTGGTTTCTTATTTCTCAACTGCTTGAATTTATCTATTAAATTTTTCATATCGAAAATTTTTTTGAAATTTTTTGAATAATTCCTTCTCCTTCATTCCGTCTGAGGATGATTAGCGGAAGCTAATTGAAACATGTCAGGGTTTTTTTAAAATTTTTTTTAAGTTTTTTTAAGTTTTTATGATTATTTTAAGTGTGTTGTACTTTTATATGTCAATTGTTTAATTTCACACACGTAAAACCCTTTAACTTTTCATATCGAACTTGAACCATTACATTTTGTTTCGATTGTGTTACATTAATTTAGCCATTAATTAATTTTTTTCCTTTGGATTTGATTTTTCAATCATTATCAAACCGTGAGACAATTGATTAACCACATTTAATCCACGTAATTCTTTTATAGGCAAATTTTTGAAGTATAAATTACATGTTCTGTTAAACACTTCATTCCGTTTTAATTCTGTTTCTTATAACCTCCTTTTGGTAAACTAAAGTACAGCAGCCATATTCTTGCTGCTTTGTATTTTATAATTGTTTTGCATCATTACTCTGCAAGATACAGTTGTAAAAATATTACTGCTATAATTTATTCTTTGTTCCATATCTGTTCGTATTTTGTTTTTAAAGATTAGGCTTAACTTCAGATAGAAATAACGCAATACTTCGGAAATTTTCATATATGAGATGTTGTGTATATCTGGAATTGATTAACCAATCACAATCTTTGTAAATATTCTTTTAATTCACGTGTTTACCGGAAATAAAGTAACCAGATAGATTTCAGCATTTGCCTGTCTGCTTCCTCTTATCACGTGACAGTATGAGTAAAACACTGCTTGTTAGCAATGCAGTTGTATCCATCACATTGCATATTTTTACGGTAGCTCTTCCTGTAGTTATTGTGATGGAAATATATTTCCGGAACATATTTGTATATAAATAGCTTAAAAAAAAATGGAAGATTTGAAAAACAACCTTGAAAATTTCGTTTACGTATACGTTCAGTAGATTATTTTAAATAGATTGCATTATTTTAACCATTATGATAAAAGGTTGAACTGTCAAAAATATTTTTAAATAGTTATTATTAGTTAC
>JAFIDM010000179.1:32207448-32235750 GCA_023159025.1 Thereuonema tuberculata | reverse complement strand
TTGTTATCACTTCAAATAGATTTCAACAATAAATTCATCCATTTTGAATTGGAAATTTCCGTCGCAAAAGCGCTTGAATTCACAAAGAAATCGTACGAGTTGATAATGATATCCACAGCGATATACTTACTGGTTGAAACTAGTTCAATGATTACTTTCAATGCATTTTATAAAACTAAATGAATAATCAAATAATTTTTAAACATTCAATGTTTTTTAGTCCTTTTAGGTTTCTGATGAAAGTATCAGAATCCTTATAATCCGCTTTGTCCATACGTCTGTGGACAAGT
The DNA here is from genome assembly GCA_023159025.1 of Thereuonema tuberculata. NCBI lineage: Eukaryota > Metazoa > Arthropoda > Chilopoda > Scutigeromorpha > Scutigeridae > Thereuonema > Thereuonema tuberculata. The sequence continues at coordinate 32,235,460 of JAFIDM010000179.1, read as the reverse complement.
ATCATTAAATAATCATTAGCAACAATCATAACAATTGCGTCTTTTGCATTCGCAACAATCACATTTATAATAAGGAAATTAAAGCAATATCAATTATATTGTCTTATACGTATCAGAAGCCGTTGCGAAGCATTCTGATTGGTTTATTTATGTACTACATCATTCCATGTTGTTATTCATGGATATATTTAATTCCCACAGCAGCTACATTCAGGACATCATAATATACCAAGCTTAAACAGTCTTATGCGTTCAAGTAACTTTTTATTATAAGTTATTTGAATAAACGAATGAAATCGAATGAGTATTTACATCTAGAAGATCGGTACTGTATTCCTTCATCTGTTTTTCTTGGCACGCTACTGGTCATTCAAATCTTTTTATATGTTAAATGTATGCCTCACACCAAAAAAAACACGTCTTTAATTAATAAGCAGTCGAATAGTCAAAACAGAACTCCAACATTTATAGGTTTCCTTCTTTTAAATCTTCGAAGTTAAAATGAAGATTGAAAATGTGAAAGAGATGAAATTCTTGTTTCCCGGAACTTGATGCGAGGTCATTAACGTTGAAATTTAATTACAGTGAACCTCATTGAAAAGACTTCTTTAAGAATGGCGCTTAATTGAAAGGGTTTTTAAAAGGGGAGTAATTCTATTATGCCTGTATTGAATGTCTCGTAGAAACCTTATGGGATCTAATCTGTTTCACACCGGTCAACATTATAGAAATGGCACTAGAAAATATTGTTACATAAATAAGTTTAATAACATAGAAGGATATACAGTCCGTTTTCGTTTACGAGAGCCTTCAGCGCTTTTGCGCATGCGTCAGGTCTCCTTCGATTTCTTCCAAATAGGGTCGAGGAAGATGGGATGTTTACCTTTTGTAGTGTTAGTTTACTAGTAGCTGCGTTCATAATTATTCTTAATTATGGAAAGAATAAATACTATTGCAAAAATGCTCCTCGTTATTTTTTTCTTAAAAACGAAAATGTCCAAAATAATTTCTTAGGAAAGTACCCATCTCCCGTATCACCCCTCTGCGGAGTAAATTCGTCCCAGATTTGGTAGCTCTGCCATACATAAACGGACTGTATTTAAAAAAACAAAAAGTTATTGGAAGTATACTTAAACTTGCAATGAACCAGTATCGATAATAAAATCTATATTAGAAAATGAAATGGAAAAAACAACAAGCTAAAATGAATTTGTATTAAACTAATACTGCAACTATTGGTAAATAATTTAAAATTTTATATTTGAATAAAATTTAATACCCATATAATTTCTTCGAGTTATTAAAGAATTAGAGGAGTTTATAAGAATCTTTCTGTAAAATCAAGAAAAGTTTAAAACTTCAGTCAATTATTTTTCGGTAGAAAAAAAGAAAAAAAAAACGAACTAAAGCTGCTTAGAGGAAAAGAATTGTTTCATATGATTTTTAAAATCACTTTTCCAAATCAAATTAATCCAAATTAAATTCCTTTTTTATTTTCATTCTCCACAAGAATCTTACGATCTTCTATTTTAATGAATACTGTAATATTAATTTTCATCAAAACCAAGAAATTATTTTTGTTTAAAAAGTTTTAATAAACGTTTTGCGTTCTTTAGAAAAATTAGAAAGCTCTTTAAGCATATCTTATATTAAAGTTTAATATTTATTATAATATTTATTTTGTGGGCCCAGTAGCCGAGTGGGTAAGGGCGCTTGGCTGCGGGTTGGAGGTGGCGGGTTCGATTCCCGGCCTCGGCGGAGGACGGGAATTTTTCCAAGCTTCTTTCTCCTCCAAACGGGCCCTAGGGTCTACCCAGCCCTCTATACAATGGGTACCGGGTTTCTTTCCTGGGAGTTAAAGGCGGGCGAGCGACGGGCCGACCCCCCGTCCTCAACTTTGTCCCGTAGGTTCTGAACACTGGAGCCTACCCTCCAGCTGCATTGCGCGGTCCTCTGGGCCTGATCGCAACTTTAACTTATAATATTTATTTTAAATTTAACTTAAAACGGTTTAGTTGTTAAAAGAAAACGAGAATCTTGAAAAAAGTTAAAGAAAATAAGTTTTAAGTGAATTTAAGAAAATGAAAACAAAAAAATTATAAAGTTTTTCTAATAAATGAAAAGTTGTAATAAATAACAATTATGTTTCTCTTCTGGTGAGGTTCCAGTCTGAGAAATTTAATTAAGCATCTTTCATATTTTCGTGAAAATATGTTTATAATTACATCGTGCGAACAGCAGCTAAGATGCAGGCGTCGTGTTAATGTGGTTGTAGCTTTTTTTTTAATTCTGGATTTTTAATTTATTTATTATTACTTTCGTGTTTGTTAACGATAATTCTAAATAGTAAAAGCGATTATTGTTTTATTATACTTTTGTTCATTTGTTCGTGTTGATACGTAGAAAAATAAGATATTTTTAAATTTGTATCGTTTTTATATAACAAATATTGTTATTTAAATAGTGATCTTCAGTTAATACATATTTAAAGAAAACATAGAATTCTTTAAAATTTTAAAGACTTTTAGATTTGGTTTGTCAAATATAAAACATATTTTGCGAAAATGGAGATGTTGACTAACTATTGCAGATCTTAATGGTCCCAAAGAGATTACATTAATTCAAATACAGTAGTTTAGCTGATAAAGCAGTATCGTCTCTTACACAGGGTGTACCTGAAATGTGCTGCCAAACTTAAAGGTTGTATTCAATCATGCAAAACAATGCATAAATGTCATATAAACTATATAGACATGGGTCTGAAAATGCGTTAGTTTCAAGATATGAACGATGAAACGGTAGAGCCTTTACGTCGTATCGTAGTCATTAAATTGCTCCTAAGTAATCGTCACATGGCCTGCTCGTTCCCCTGATTTAAACCCTCTGGACTTTTTCGTATTTATCTTAAAGCATTAGTGTACACCACACCGGTTCCCGATGCCCATGCACTGCATGATCGCATAGTTGATGGGTGCAATACAATTCGACGTGCACCTGGCATCTTCGACCGTGTTCGGCAGTCAATGGAACGACATTGTGTTGCGTGCATTGCGGTCGGTGGAGGACATTTCGAGAACTTTCTGTGAAACTGAGTGATTGTACGGCCAACACCTCTGTATTGTTGCATCGTTCATATCTTGGAAATAAAGCATTTCCAGACCCATGGCTCGTTGGGTTTTAGATTTTTGTAAATTAAACTAAATTTTAGTAGAATGAGATAAAAGACTGATTTTTTTATCTAAAAAATTTATTTAACTGAAAGAATATAAATGTGAAGATTTTCAGCTTAATCTAATTCATTCACTTCCCAAAATAAAAATTGTGATTTAAAGCACTTGCTTTTTATTTTGGAAATTATAAAGAGCACTTAGATATTCATCATACAGTGGAAACGAAATAGTAAAGAAAAAACTATTTTTATTGTAAGAAAAAAAAAAACACGATTTATTTAAGTTTATTTTTCTTATATTTTTCCAATTTTGCTTTTTTTTTATAATTTGAATAATTTATGTCAACAGGCAGAGGAGTGTGTGGGGTTTTAGTAAGTTTTACTACTAAAACTTCTAGTCAAATAATTTAACTTTTTCCCTTAGTAATTTCAAATTGGAATTTTATAAGTGTTAACGAATGCAGTTTAATCAAATCTGTTTCTGGATTATGCAAGTTTTTTCGTTTTCAATGAAACTTTTTTCTCAAAAAAAAAGTGAATATAATATATTTCTACGACAATTGGTTTTCTTTTTATTTTACCCCTTCTTTCTTTTGTCAATCCGACAATCTATGTGTCTCCTAATTTCTGTATGAACGTTCTGTTTTTCATCGGGTTTTGTCGTCGACTTTCTCGCGAGAACCATTTATAAGTTTTCCTTGATAATCGGTCTTCATTTATCCTTCTAAGATGTCTGTACCAGATAACTTGTCTTCTTTCCATTGAATGTTGAACTACTTCGAAACAACTTCAGATTCCGTTTACTCTGGCATCTGCTCATTTCAAATGTTCTCAATTTACAGCAACAACAATTCATTTCCATAGTTTCAGTCTGATATTTGCATTTCATTGTTCAAGATTTCAACAGAAAGTAAGTTTTACTAAATCAATATTTTTCTTTTTTTTATATACATCATTACTCCAGACATCAGGAAGTAGTTCAGCATTAGTAATCATCTGTTGCTAGTTTAATAAATTAATCACATCCTGTTTTTTGCTCTGACCATTCCCAATAACTTCTTTTACCAAAATTATTCATTTCTATTTCCCTCTGTTGATTTCCAAATTCCAAATTTTCTTTCCTTTAATTCAACAAAATCTAACGGTGACGTCTTCTGTTCAACATTTAACAAAATCTAACAGTGACGTCTTCTGTTCAAAATTTAACAAAATCTAAACAGTGACGTCTTCTGATCAACATTTAACGAACTCCCTTCTTATCATGAAACGAAGTTTAAGACCATCCTTTCAGAATTTCACTGAAATGTAATTTAAAGCTTTGGGAAAAGGCTTAGACCATTATTTAATTCATAAATGTGCCAGAAGCTTCGTTTCCATCTTTGTATCATGTATTTATATAAGATTTAATGATGTTTCTCAAGGCTATATTTCTACGACCATTTCGTTAACTTCCCAAATCTTATTAACACATGTATGCTTTCTTTAGGCTTAAGACAATCGTCTTAACTTTGTATTTCCAATTCTTTTAATAATTTGTTTATGATAAGTTGCCCATCCATGAGTTTTCTACATCTGAAATCACACTCTTTTCCGCTTCTTAGTTTCATTTAAAATTCGTATCCTCTGTGCACTGAAACATGCAATCTCAAAGTTCTTGATGATATTCTGTTTGAATTTTCATTAATTTTTTAAACCTCGCTCTAATGTTCTTCTGTTTTCCATTCTTTATTTGATTTTCAACTCTTGTCTATTTACGTTTTAGCAGGTTTTATTCAAAAACATCTCTTTACCTTTTAATTTTCTTTTTAGCTGTATTACTCTGAGCTAAGTAATCTCTTGTGTCATCTTTATTCTGTTTCTACTAAATGTAGCGTACATTTCAACTTCAGTTTACATTTCTCTTCGCCTTATTTTACATTTACAGTATATAGCTGTGATGTTGGAAAAAGATGGAACGTAGAAGTTGGATTGGAAAAAATGACCAATGATAATATTCTTATGGATTTAGGAAGATAGACGCCTACTTTTTCAAATAAAGAAGAGGATATCTTGGATTCGCCATATTCTAAAGATGAGATGGTTTGATGATGTCACAGAAGGGAATTTATATGGGAAAAAGAAGCAAGGAAATCCGAGAAATTTTTTTATAAAATAGTTTCTTACTGATGTAGATTAAGTATTGGGTTGGCGTTTTTTTTTTACGTACGTTGTCTCTAGTGCGACTTAGGTGTCTTTAACGTCATTCGACACCATTTTGTTAGCTTGTATTGTGACAGCTGTCGTATATCAAATTTAATAAATTTTGTATCGCCAATTTAATATTGAAGATGGAAGACAATTAAAAGCACGCAAGACTGTATGTTTCTTTGATGAACGCAAGACCAGGTAACAACTGTTACAGCTTGGCTGGGAAGTTCTGTTTCATCCGCCCTATTCACCAGACATTGCACCTTCGGATTTCCATTGATTTAGATCTTTACAAAATTCTCTTAATGGAAAGAATTCAATTCCCTGGAAGACACCAAAGGCGCCTGGAATTCTTTGCTCAAAAAGAAAAAAAGTTGTGGGAAGATGGAATTATGAAGTCTGAAAGATGGCAGAAGGTAGTGGAACAAACCGTTGAAGATGTTATTCAATAAAATTATGGGTGACAATGAAAAATGTATCTTTTACTTATACTTAAAAACTGAACGAACTTTAATGGCCAACCCAATAGTTACAAAGAAGCTAAACGCCAAATTTATGATTTGATGAGTTATTGGAAATAACCAGTCTATATTTAATCCATAATCTTCCATCTCACTTATAATCTAGTATTGTTAGATTCGTTTTCAAATTTTTTGCGAATTGTTTCTTTGAGTTTCAAGTTGACTGCAAACTCTCGTATTGTTCTGTATTGCCTATTCTTAAATTGTCCCACCATTGTCTTTTCGTTCAATTAAAATTATGTAACAAAGTGACTATTTGTTAGCCTAATTTCATCAAGAATTATTGTCACTTCATTAAAGAATTGATGTTTTATATTGAAATTAAAAATAAAATTATTCCTTCTAGTTATTCAAACTACATTCCAATGAGTCGTCTCAGTTTGCTGACATCCAATTTAATTATTCATCATTACCTGACTCAACATACTCTGTTTTAAATTTAGCTCCAGCGCTTGCAATTGTCATTAATCCAACTAGTGTCCTTGTCTTTCATTTCCATTTTCCTTACTTTCAAAAAGGCCAATAAGGTTTTTTTTTTTCCTTCTAAGATTTTTTCAAATATTTCTACTTCATCTTTTATTGGAATTCCATAAACATTTCAATACTCAAACCTCAAAATTTTGTTATTATTGAGTTGAATCATACCAAGGCATAAAGATGGATTATTTTTGCTCAGAATAGGACTAAAAGACATAGTTTACACGGAAGCTAGTCTATATCTATAATCTGACCGGTAACCCTTTGACTCTCCAACTCTCCTCGAGTTCCGACGTCAAAATCTATGTAACTCCGAGGTTCACGACGGTAGAAATTATTTTACAGTATCGGTTCCTTTTTTAAAAAAGATAATATTGATATTATTGGTTCTTAGATAATTTTCCGCGAAATAATCTTCATTTGTTATGAGAAACAATTTCTTTTTTTTTTTATAATTTAATGAAATTTCTTGTTCACAAAACACTTTATGTGTATTAAGATTTTACATAGATCATAGTATCTTGAATCAAAGTACAAAGCCGGCACACCTGCTGATTTCAACACTAATTTTAATAAAATGTGACCCAGGTTTCGGTTATAAGTCTAATAGGTTATAAGTCTTGAAGAAGGTTAGACTTCTTAGTTAGACCCAGGTTAACCGAAACCTGGATTGTAATCCCCTTTTTATTAAAATTAGATTTGAAATCAGCAGGTGTGCCGGCTTTGTCCTTTGATTCAAGAAAAAACACTTCATATTCACGTAAAACAAACAACAAATCTTATTTCTTTTTATACAAACTAACTAACATGTCTCAGAACAGGCTTTGTTTTGAAATCCACAGACAGAAGTTGCTATTGGAAAAGAAAACCATACTTCAGCTTCGTTTCTAATTAACATGCACCACCACTCTTTGATCTGTTTTTTAATCTAAATTGAGTGTTATTTAAAGATTAATGATAGTCTTTGATTTATGTCTCTTCTTTGAACTTCCATGCGTGCTGTCGTTCTTTTGAAGAGCGAAACATGACAAGAATTTTTGTCCACAAAGAAAAAAATGAAACAACAAATGGACAAAGTGGATCAATTCGCTGCTCTTGGTAAGAAAAGTTATAGCTTAAAGTTTACGTAATGTTTCCTGATGAAAGTTTTTGATAAAAAAAAAAACAGAAATATAAAAGTTATTTGATGAAGAAGTATGCTGTTTGTGTTTTTCTTTATGGAAGATGAAGTCTTTTAGAAGATTCTTTAGAATATTTTAGTTTAAAGAGGTGAATTTAGGTTTGTAAACATTTTACGGATTAAACAGAGGACGCGATTAGTACGGTTAGAAGAAACTTAGTTTTAAAGACCTCTTGTTTGGTCTCCCGGAGTCTTTGTAAATGCTACGGTATTATATTTCTAAATAAATAAAACATAAGCAAAGGATGATTTAAGTAACTTTCAAGTAGAAAGTTTGATATCCGAAACAAAGAAAAGCTGGAAGATACCTGATTGATTTCAATATAAAAGACTAGGTTGTTTTGTCTATAGTTGAAACAATCAGTTTTTCAGCTTTTTTTAGTGTTACAAGCAAATAGTTAGAAAGACTTCTTGTCTTCGACAAGACATAAGATATCCCAATTCTATTTTTTCTGTGAAATTTTTGCTGCTCAAAATCGAAAATCGAGATAAATTGAAAGAAATGTTGATAAATGCACCTCCTTAGAAGGATTTGCTTTTGTTTCTTCCTAAAGGACTCAAAAGGCTGTGTTTATGTATTCATAGCCCAGCCTTTTTTTCACTATCGACGGTTGGAAAAAGAAGAAAACCATGGATTATGGATTACTACTTCCATGTATTCTGAGTGACATCTATCGCAAAGCATCGTAAATTCTATTTTTCTGCAAAGTAGAAGAGATCAACAACATTTCTTATTCTTTGCATCTTTAACGTACCTATCTACTGCTATTACAATTTTTTTTAAAAATTTCATCCATTTCCAAAAGGCTTCGAAAGTGGAAAATGAAATGCGCGGTCGAGGAAAACTGACTGGATCCCGCCCATTTTTTGCTCGTTGACAATTCTCTTCACCATCAAATGAAACAAATTTGTAGCAAAGCAGATCTTCCTAGTAATTCAGAAATACATATTCCATCACCTTGACTCTTAAACTAGTAGAAAACATTCCAAATTATACTTCTAGCTTGGCTGTGCAGGCCTTACAGTAACCTATCCTTATGGCGCCGCCATATTGTTTTCTGTAGCAAAGAGTTCCAGGATCAATTAAGTGATCAGTCTTTTTTCCTTTTATGGTGGTTCTTCTTTCTCTGTGCTTACTATAATTACATTTACAATTTCTGACAAGTGATTTATTTTTTTAAAGCTCGTTGTTGCTCAGTTTTTTTATTGGGTTTCCTTATTTATTGACAGAAATCCTTTTCTTTCAAACTAATATGAAATCACTGTAAGCAATGGAGGATATTTGAATCTTCTATGGCATCTGTTTTTATTTCCTAAGACGTTATTGGTTAAATGTTGACAAAATGAAGGTGCATTATTTAGTGCTATGAAGAAAGATTGCCTAATGAGGTTCCTCAGGCAAGAGATAATGAATACAATGTCTACAAAGCAAAATTAAATTTTCATGAACCTAAATATGAAAACAGAAGATTAAAGACGTGTTGGAAACAAAAGTTGAAAAGACATATTGAACTTGATTTTGTTACAGTTTCAATAAATTCACTAATTTACTATCAGTCATGTGTGATGTAGCACCAATGGATAATATGAATAAAAGATTCATTTAACTACTGACTTCTGTAATATTTTTTTCCATAAATTTGAGTTCAGATAGTGGAACAGCGACAGTAGTTTCAAAATACTAGCATTTATAAGACTGAAAATCTGAATGTTAAAATATATGCAGGCCTTCCCTACTAATAGATGCCTTGCTTAAAGACACTTCTCTTAATGGACCCTTTTCAATTCTAACCAAAATGTATTCGATCCCCTTCTTTAACCTTCCTATTTAATCAAGTGTCGCATTCTTCTTCTCTCAGTCGACGCCATTGCATTGCATGCATTCGCAAGTAATATGTAGTGATATGCCTTTTTTTATTACGTTTTTCGGAAGCCAAAATATATTTACAAGCTCACTAAAAGTATGCTTCGCTATTGGAGGATTTTCATTAATCCCTGATCATTAATCCCGGATAAGAGGGATATGCCTTTGTACAAATGACACAGCTTAGTCATTGTTACTTTTGGGTCATAACCAGTCAACCAGTCGACTATTTTAATATTGAAAAAAACCCAACTAGTATCTATCTTTATGACAAAAGGCATATTTGTAAATACTAGAGATGTAAAGAAGAGGAAGAAATTGCAATAAAAATAGATAAAACTTATTTAATTAATATTTTTGTTAAAACATCAACTTAATTTTTACGTGTGTGTATATTTTTAAATCTGGAAAAAACGAGACACATCACTGGTACTATGACAATTTTAACGCAGACGTTTAACCCAAGTGTCAAATGTGCATTGAAAAAATCCTAATGTATTGGATGAACGTCTGGGTAAAAATTGTCATAGTACCAGTGGTGTACCTCGTTTTTTCCAGATTTGAAAATATACTTTTGTTAAAACTAAATAATTAAGCCCTACAGAATTTAAGAAAAAAATATTACAATTATAAGATTAAGAACATTTCCAAATACACAATTCATGGTAGATTATTTCAATCCTTATACATACTTTAAGTAAATTAGAACATCATACTTATAAATATCTTCTTTACTACTCATAAACAACAATAACTATTTCGTTTCTTTTTAATAAGAAACTTCTTCAGGTTGATGAAGAACATCATACTAAGTGCTAATGATTTAATACAAAAAACTTCATAATGTTAATATGCTTGCATTATTGTAATTTAAAAAAAAATGCATGTATTCATAAAGAATTTTGAAATTGAGAGGAAAAAAAAAAGTTTTTCTTCTCAACCTGAAGGAGTTTCTTATTAAAAAGAAACGAAATATTGTTGTTTATGAGTAGTAAAGAAGATATTTATAAATATGATGTTCTAATTCATTGTAGTTTTTTTTTTAATAAATTCTCCAGATGAAAAATATTTATTTTTTCTTGTAAAACAAGAGCTCGGTAACTGAATAGAAATACTTATGTATTTTTGTCTAAATTTTTTATTAAAGATTTGAAGCTCTTATAATTTCTTAATTTCTTATTCTTTTTTAGATTAATTAACTTAATTTTTAAGGCATTTTGTGCTCTGTTCGGTTAGAGCTCTCAGATTTTTAGGGTTTTAAATTACTCTTCGGTATCTGGTGTAACATTTTCCCTTGTATAATGCATTCTTTGTAGATATTTATTGTTGGTACGTTTTAATACATTGTTACCATGACTAAGTATCTTTCCATCAGATGACGAATTGTAACTTAAACACTGTGTAATTTATGAACTGTTGAATTGCGTAGGGATGAATATACGCCTTTGAAGCCAACGCAGGAGGGGCACCGAAAGACAACCACTTAAGAAATATTTCTCCCAAAAATAGGTCATCTTCTCAAGCTAAATAAATAAGTAGTTGGTTGCCAACCCAAACACTATTTTTGATTTGCCTTTTTTTTTATTTGGAGTAGCTCGGGAAACCACAATGAAAATGATACTTCCACTAAAGCATTACGTTACTAATAAACACATTTCATTTAACGTTTAATAAAAGGTTTTTATTTTTGTATTCCTTCCTGTTTCATTAATGCGTAAAGTATTTTAAAAACTTGGCATATTTTCAAGTTCCTAAGATTATCAAAAGATGATCTCAATTAGTCGTTGTTGTATTCATAACATATTTGTGATATTTTTAATACCATACTTGTATTACTCAAGCAGGAGGAATTGACAGCTTTGGCAATAGGAAATAGCAGCTCTTTCTTGCAAAGTGTCAGGAATTCCTAAATCGTACAATGGAAAAAGGGCGTGGTAAAATCTTAAGCTTAATTTAAAAGATAATTTCTACTTAAAATAGAAATATGTAGAGGAAATGTAAATGTACTTGAATGTGTTTCGTAGTTAGAAGTGTTGATCAGAAGTTTTATTGTCGTATAGCTGTCCTATTGTTCATGAAATCTGGAAGAAATGGAAATAAATAAGCTGACATTTGACTCCCACGTTGGATAAAATTCTTAATTTAATAATTAGTTTTGTTGTAAAATTCTTGATTATTTTTTTTTTTTTTGTGTGTAAGTGTGTGTTTTTAAAAACTGCTTTATCCAAAATCTACATTAAAAAGCAATATTACATTACTCTTGTCAGTCCGTCTATTCGTACATCACAGTTTAATGTATACCTGACTAAATTAAATAATGGTTTCTTGAATTTGCATATCAAAATCAGGCTTTTTTTCTTAAAGGTTTTACAAGTGAGTGCGATTTCTTTGGTGCGCTCTGATTAAGTTAGAAATAACAAATTCTCTAATTTTCGGGGAAATTAATTTCATTTTTCTTGTAGAAAATTTAGATTAAATTATGTTGGAAATTTTCGTAATGTAGAATTTGTGCTTTAAAACAATTTGCTTCGAGAGGAATAGTTTGAACAAAAATCAATATTAAATGAATATTATATTACCTAAAATGAATTTATCCACTACTAATTACCAGAAGTTGATCGGTTTGAAAAAACATACATCATTTCTACTTTTTTTTTTAATGACGCGATGATAAAATTCTCCTCTTGAATTTATAGATTTAGGATATTTTTCCGTTTTCACTTTGTTTTCTCTGTTCAATTCCACGATCGTTTATTTTAACGATAATGTCAAGCGATATTTTGACAAGTCTTTAAATATTTATCTATGCATATTATAAATATTGTGTTTATTTAAGATGACGGTATATCCAAATTAATGTCGCCCGCTTTTATCGTCTTTTTCAGCTGTTATAAAAAGTTAATAAAAGTTCATTTTATATCCAAACACACCTAAAGTGGATCATTTCACTTTAATTTAACTCCTAAATTCAGGAGTTCCTAAATTCCTAAATTTAGGAGTTCATTTAACTCCTAAATTTTCCTGAGGATAAATTGTGTTGTTAGTAGGTAGGTGATTCGTTAATGTATTCGATAAATGGAAATGACAACAAAATGGATGTAGTAAAGCTTAATACAAAAAGGTATCTGTAAGGTAATTCCGTTCAATTAGAAGTTTCTTCTTTTCTTCGTCAATATAATACACTAGTTAATATTCGTAGACATTTGAATATTACCCAATCAAAATTCTGATGGCTTTGATAATCGAATGTTATTAATATTTAATAGTGTAATTAATTCATAAGCATAAAGTTTAAATGTTCATTAAATGTCCATTCACATAAGCGCTGTAGGATATAACATTATATAGTTTAGCATATATATTACAGTTAATAATGCCTATAATACAGTAAAATAAACCAAAGAACGCACATAACTAAACAAAACAAAACACAAATTCACTGAGCTATTTTTGATATTAGTGCTGGAAATGGAGGACAGCGCTGTTTCGAGGCTTTTTGGCCTCTCATCAGCTCCACCTATCCAGCATACCCAAGCTCAGTGAAAAGGACGAATAGACAAAACGGACAAACATACAAATCAATGACCCCTGAATTACAAAAACATCAAAATAAAATCAAGAATAAAAAGGGAATAATTAATCCCCGCTAGCGTTTAGCATAGCATCAAGGGATTAATTTATAAAAAGGTTAGTGTTTAGACAAGGAAATTAACGTGCGTTAATACATTTTTACAGTAAAATAAACCAAAGAACGCACATAACTAAACAAAACAAAACACAAATTCACTGAGCTATTTTTGATATTAGTGCTGGAAATGGAGGACAGCGCTGTTTCGAGGGTCATTGATTTATATGTTTGTCCGTTTTGTCTATTCGTCCTTTTCACTGAGCTTGGGTATGCTGGATAGGTGGAGCTGAGAGGCCAAAAAGCCTCGAAACAGCGCTGTCCTCCATTTCCAGCACTAATATCAAAAATAGCTCAGTGAACTTGTGTTTTGTTTTGTTTAGTTATGTGCGTTCTATGGTTTATTTTACTGTAAAAATGTATTAACGCACGTTAATTTCCTTGTCTAATGCCTATAATAGATCTTCTATTTTTCCCAAGACAAATTCATAATGTATCTGTTACAATAATACATTTAACGAGAAATACGCGATTAAAAATGAATATACCGTATCAGTAACATTCACTTCGAATGTACATTTTATTTACAGAATATGGCGGTGGCAAAACTTCCAATGATAGAAGCGCTTTAAGTGGAAAAGGCGTGTTCAGTATTCTCATAGATCATTTCTTGCATTCCAATTGCTAAAATATTATTTTTTTTTCTTTTTGAGGGATTGAAGGGGTGTCATGATACAAATAATATTAAAGTTGATTCACAATTAAGAATTGCGCCAAGTATTAAGAAAATCTGTCCAGCCATTTTAGCGCATTCAGACAAGAAAGGGATAGTTGACTGATAGGACTTCGCTTGCTCATGCCGTTATTATAAGATGATAGTATTATTTATAAGCAATTGTCATTGATCTTGCAAACTTGTAATCTTTATAATAAAATAAAATTTTAGTATTTTCATGTGCTTCCATGAGTTCTAATTTTATATTTTATTTTAAATGAGAAATCAAAAGCGAAATATTCAGGCCTTAAAGACAACTTTTTAATTGGAAAAAGGCCAAACACACAGTTTCTAAAAATTAACTTAAAAAAAAAATAAATACAAAATACACAAACGTATACACAAAAAAATTGGGCCAGACCCTTCAGCTACGGGGTTCTCCAAAAGGGTAAATCCCCTGATTGTTCTTTTTTGTCTTTAGTTGGGCTGTATAAATAAGGAGTTGTTTCCTATATTGTACATTAAATTGAGAAAGGCTTGTAACTTCGGCAAGCCGAAATGTTTGTGTATTTTGTATTTTTATTTTTTTTAAAGTTAATTTTTAGAAACTGTGTGTTTGGCCTTTTTCCAATTGAAACCTTTCTCACACATGTAAAAAATTTTCAAAACAACTTTTTAATCATGAAAAGTAGTTTCGTTTGAAAAGAAAATGTTGAGGGCTGATCAGTTCTATTTGTGTGCTAGAGGTAGTTCTATTGGATCATTACAAAGTGACTCTTTGGAAAGAAATCTTCTATCGTTTTTTTCGTAAGAAGATTTGGCGTCTCGGTCCTTGAGATAAGATTAACTCATTGACAAGTTTCCAGGGTTAAAATTGGGATTGCACACCTGAATATCTTTGGCTTCCGGTCCACCTGTCACAAGACATATCAGCTCTGAGTAGGAAAATTATGGAAAATTACAAAGGTCACATCTACAAGCATGTGGCTTGTTTTCCTTCATTTGTTTTATGTAGAAGAAGGGGTTGACATTTTAAGCTCTGCTGTCAGTGAAGAATTGCTGAAGGGTTTCGATCTATTTTCAACATAAGATACTTATTTTCTATAGATTCACATAAACTATCCTGAGCAGGGGAGTATATAAGGGGGGGGCCGAGGCCCCTCCCCCCGAAATAATGAAGATATGTCCTCCAACGTTTTTTTTTTTTTTGGATGAATAGATTTTTTGGCCCGGGCCCCCCCCCCACAAATAAGGAAGGTATGTCCTCCCAATTTTTTTTGGTTGAACAGAAAGGTTTCCATGGGGTGTCTACTTAAAATTACTTAACTTAACCTTACTAATCTTGGGACCCCCCCCCCCCGAAAATATATTTTATATAAGCCACTGATCCTGAGTCACTATATCACTGGAAGATCGCAAGGAGTTATCACTTCAAAATTGTGACAAAAATTATCATTTTTGTTTCTAAAATTATTTTTTTTAATACAAATATAAATAAATTATTAGTATATTTAACGTGTGTGTCTTCTAAACATATCGAAGGAATTTGAGGCCACCGCACATTCGAACAATAAAATAAAATTTGTAAACAAAACAAAATAAATTACATATACACCATTACTTTCTAAGCGATCGACGCTCCTTTCTTCACAGGTCCGACAGTGGACTACTTGTGACCTATTTGTCACTCTTTTGTTGTAATATTTATATTTTGTATTCGATCACTCGAAAAAGGAGCGTCTATCGCTCAGAAAGTACTATTGTATATGTAATTTGTTTTGTTTTGTTTATAATTTTATTTTATTGTTCGAATGTGTGGTGGCCTCAGATTCCTTCGATATAAATAAATTATTTATTGCAATAGTAAAGAAAAGATAAAAATAAGCGAAATATAAGATGTTCCCTCAAAATGGAGGCTTCCTGATCAAACAGTCAAGGAAGTTTAGACGAAGTCGACTGCCCATTGGTTAATATATATTTATAATGTAAAATTACTTTTTTTAATTATAGTAAGCATAAAAATTTGACTGAAATATTCAGCCAATGTTCTAATATCGCATTTGACTTCTAATCCGGGTTTTGGATGTATTCCGATTAGCAAAATAATTCAAAGAGATAATGGATACAAGTAATATTTGGAATTTACTACTTTCGTTATTTTATTTTTATATATATAAATTCTAGTAATGAGCTATTCGAACTTTGATTATCAAAGTAACTTACATCCGTGTGTTTTTCGTTAAATCTCAGTACATGAAGAGAACCAGCTGCGCGTGTCTTGTATCTCATGAGCTTTAAGGTGCAACGTTCTAATACCATTACTGCAATGCAGTTGCAATTGGAATTTTTAGCATAAATTTACTCTTAAACTTGTGACTTATTAATTAGACCGTTTCTCCCTTGAGAGCATCCAAAGACTTTGTTAAATGGAAAGAATGAATTAATAAAAGTGGTAATTAACTGAATCAACGAAATAGCAAAGAAATGGGTTAAAAGTTTATAATATAAAACGTTGGTCGCATGTTGGTAATACTTCACTTAGAAAGTTATCTTTTTATGAAGCTAAAGTATATGAAATATTTAGAATAATAAGGAAGAGCCAACATTAAAGAAAACATGTTTTTTTTTTTTGTTAAGCCTTTTATGTTTTTATGAAAGTTGTTCTATTTTATAGTTAAACAGTCATCTATGAATAAAAAAATGTTTAATTTAATGTAAATATTATATGTTAAGTATTTTTTTAAAGCGAAAAATTAGTGAAAAATTGTTAACTAGGGTTTTTCTTTTTTTAAATGAATTCATGTTTACATTGAAAAAAAAACTTGAGTAAATGGATTAAAAATAATTGATGAGCCTGGATATGGTAAAGTGAGATGTACCGGATTTTTCAGTTTATCTGCTTAAGCTCCTTAAGCAACTGCAGGGGACTGCAAACCTTTTATTTTTTTCATATATTTCTTTTTCCCATCAACTTAAAATTCTGAAAATTTAAATATGAACTTGTAAAACATGTGGGATTTCTATTTTCTTGTTTTTAATTTTGAAGATATTCTGTAATTAATTAAATTAAAATTCAAAATCAATCAATTTTTTTTTGGTATTTTCGAGATCTTCCTTGATATTTTCAACTTAAAAAAAACTTGACAAAAGCCTGTAATGATAAAAAAAAATAATTAATGATTTGTATTTAAAATATTTATTATTAGTGCGACTTAATTTTTTAAAAAATATATATTTTTTTTTAATTCTGAGATCAATTGCACTAATAATAAATATTTTAAATAAAAATCGTTATTTTACAAATTTTTTATTATTTCAGGTTTTCGTGAAGTTCTTTTTAGTTGAAAATACCGAGTAATACCTCCAAAACACCCTAAAAATTGACTGTTTTTGAGTTTTAATTTTGAATATTTTGAATAGAATATTTTGAAAATTAAAAGCAAGAAAATAGAACTCTCAGATGCTTCACAAGTTCATATTTAAATTTTCAGAATTTTAGATGCATTGGAAAAATAAATACATAAAAGAAATAAAAGGTTTGCTTCTTCTTCTTCAAATCCACCTTCTTTAAGAAAATCCCTTCTAAAACTAAGACTTGGGCATCACCTAATTCCTTATTAGGTGAATATCAACTGGATCATGTGCTAATCTCCCGCGTCCATACTTCAGATATAATGAAACTCAAGGTACTGAAAGGTCTGGATTTGGATTCTGACCATTATCCAACAAAGTTTTCCCTAGATATGATCCCCGTAAAACGTAACTTTAGGAAACGAGCGCCACTACGAAAGTATGACATAGAGAACATTAAAGGTAATGAAAACTTTACGAAAGAAATCGAAAAACTAGATCCACAAAATTGGCCACAACTTCAAGCGGGACTTTTACAAACAGCCGAAAACATAGCACCACTAACAAGAACAAGAAAACACCCTTGGTGGACAGATGATTGCGACAAGTTAATACAACTCAGACGACAAGCCTGGCATAATTGGTCATGTAATAAAAATCCCACCACCTTTCAAGAACTCCAAAATGTTAGAAAGATTGTTACAAAGTCAATTAGGAAAGTGCGCAAACAAAGTGAAGATAAAAAATTACAATCTATAGAAGACGACTTTAAGCAACACAAATCACGAAACTATTATAGAACCTTCAAACGGAAGTTAACTAAATATTCCCCACCATCACTCCATTTTGCCGATGAAAATGGAGAATTGGCTTATACTAACGATGCTAACTGTAAAATTCTCGCAATATACTTTTCTAAACTACTTAACAGTAAACGACCTCAAGAAAAGTTTCAGTTCAATCTTTGCAAAACGAATCCAGATTCAACCCCACCGACTATCCAGGAAATTAAAGAAATCATTCGATCACTAAAAAATAACAAGGCCGCAGGGGAAGACCAAATAACTTCAGAGCTGTGGAAAAATACAGGAGAAAATTTTATTATAAAGCTTCATGAAATTATAATGAACATTTGGAAAACTGAAAAAATCCCAACGGATTGGACGATGGCGATAATACATCCTATTCACAAAAAAGGAAGTAAAACCGATCCAAACAATTATCGAGGCGTTTCTCTTCTTCAGACCACATATAAAATTCTGTCAAAAGTTCTACTAAACCGGGCAAACAAGCAACTGGACCACCAAATCGGTGAATATCAATGTGGATTCAGGAAGGGACGGTCATGTGCGGAACAAATTATGAATTTGAAAAACACCATACATTATTTTCGGAACACAGCTAATAAAAATTATGTCATCACATTCGTTGATTTCAAAAAAGCGTATGACAGTATTGACCGCGGCTCGCTACTTGATGTTTTAACAGAATTGGGACTTGACCAAAAAACGAGAAATATTATCAAAGACACTCTCACGGAAACAAAAGCTAAAGTTAAGTTTATGGGTGGATGTAGTCATGAGTTTGGAATAAACACAGGTGTCCGTCAAGGTGATGGGCTCTCCCCATTGCTTTTCAATTGCGCTCTTGAAAAAATTGTCAGAGAATGGAGATTGGCAGGTGCACCGTCACAAAGATTAAGGGTATTGAGATTGACTGCCTTGCGATTCCTGATGATATGGCACTAATTGCCAAAGACATCCCTGATGCACAGAAGCAGATTATTATACTGGAAGAGCAAGCAGCAAAATTAGGACTCCAAATTTCTTACGAAAAAACTAAATTTATGACGAATATCAACAACGCTCCACGGGAGATGACCATTAACACTAATAAAATTGCCAGAGTAAAGGAATTTAAATACCTAGGTGAATGGATCACAGAAAATTGCAAAGAAAATAAATCTGTAACATCAAGAATTCAGAAAATGGAACTTGCTTTTCAACACACAAAGGATGTTTATAACAAACAATGCTTGTCCTGGAACTGTAAAATTCGCCATTACTTAACAGTGATTAAACCTGAAGCTCTCTATACATCAGAAACGCTCAATCTCCAATATAAGACATTAAAAGAACAATTAGAGATTAAAGAAAGGAAAATTATGAGAAAAATTCTAGGGCCCAGAATTAAAAATTGGAATTCATTACCCCAAACCCAACACTGAAATTTATAAGCACATTTCTAAATTTACTGATACAATGAGAATGCGACGAATCCAATTTTTAGGTCATTTGGAAAGAATGAATCATTCCAGACTTACTTATCCGATCCACAAATTTTTACAAAACAAACGCACAAGACCAAAATGGTACAAACAATTAGAAAAGGACCTCATTGAGTTAGGATCCCCAAATTTACAGGATAGAAAGGTGGTCAGACATATTGTCCACACAGGGAGATTTGAGGAAGATGTGAAGAAACCAGCACGCCGTGCTAGGTCGGAGGAGCAGAAATTGCATCAGTCCATCCGAATGAAGGACTATTGGGCAAGGAGGAAGGCTCAAAGCGTGTTGATTCCGCGTGGTCCTAAGTGACCCATTCGCGAAGAAGAAAGAAAAGGTTTGCAGTCACCTTCAGTTGCTTGAGTCACGACCTTAATGCTTATGCCTTTCCTACTGAATGGTGTTGGTAAAATGCTTAACTATGTTTACTGATTGTTTTGGTTAAATTTCATTATTTCAAAAGATTAACAATTTATTAGAAAGACTGCGATTTTAATAATATTTCTAATGTTTAATCGCTAATGTTTTAGTAAACCGAACGTAACATAAAACTATATGGATTTCAAATATATGTTCAAAAAGATAATCGAGCTTGAAAGGATTAAACTCTTGCTTCCCTGACTCTCAGGATAGCATCAGAGTGTTGCATGAATCCTAGGACTCTACTAGATTAGCTAAGACAATACCTCGGCCGGGAATCGAACCTAGTTTCTTCAGATTAACGACCGTTACTAATCAGGACAGTCAGATATAATTCTGATTTTTTTGTGATTATGTTCATTCTGTTTCCTATTCATTTTAGTTTCCTAGCTCTCCTACTATTCGAAATTTTAAAGAGTTTAAGTTTAAGTACTAGTTATATCCGAATTATATATCATTCTTAAAGATTTATAAAACACTTCCCTTGAGTTCCATACTTTTGCTACCAAGAAAAAAAAAAGTATTTGGTAGAAGATTTTAATTCAGATGCAAGCCAAGTGAAGTAAATTATCGTGTGGACCGTCTTAAGAAAATCTACAAAAGAAAGAAATAAGATTGCTATTGTACTAAATTCTCTTCATAGATTATTTATGATGAAACAAACATCTGAAAAGTACATTTAAAACTCGTTTTTTATAGTCAAATCTGCAAGTTAAAGATAGATTTTTCATCTACACTGATAGCACAGATCAAACATTAAAAGTAACTGAATCGGTCGATAGGATTTATATTGCTGCTTTATGTGGCCTTTACAAATATATATCCGATTGTAGGTTGTCTTAAATGACTAACTTTATTACTGTCGTATATCAAAGGGAATTACGTCAGTCGAATTCGTTTAGAATACAGTCTAAGCTTCTAATTTCCAGTTTCACTCAAACTTAATTTCTAATCTCAATCTATGTATTAAATTTATGTCGTAAATGTTAGTTTAATAAAGTATTTTCCTAGATATTTACCATTCTATGTCTCCTTGCTTTCTAAACCTATGCCAGAAAGCATTTCACTGAAATTTTCCTTGAAATATTCATATCACAGCACAGAAAAGTATAATCAGAATGTTAATATATTAGTGCTAGGCCATCGCCCTGTCTCCCCTTGGTAAGTATGAGATAATCCAAGAAGAATCGATTCCAAGCGGTTAGGGCAAAAAGTGGTATTTTATTCCTTTTTGAATGAACTTATTATTTGATAGCGCGCGAACAAATAGAATAAAAGTAGGATTGGATATTGGAGACCAGTAGTAGTCCAATGGTTAGCATTCCTGACTGCGAGGACAAAAATCCTCGTTCGAATCCATGCAAGGTAAAAAAATAAAAAAAAAAAAAAAAATTTATAATCTGACTTTCTCAGCAAGGGAAACTAATAATTCACAATTGCGCCGGACAGACAGACAGACAGAGAAATAAAAGATTTTAGTAAGATTTTAAATATTTCATCTTGCAGTGGCGGTTCTTTAGGCATTCGATACATTGCTAAATACAATATCTACTAAATTTATACCAAGTTGATGCCATTATGAATAAAATGAAAATTTTTGGTTCTAAGTAAAAGTTCCTGTAAGATGTCCACTTTCAAAGAATAATTTTCTTGTATACCAGCTGAACTTAAGAAGAAGAAAAAATTAAGATGGAATATCTTGAACTTGGTAAGCTTTGAAATGCAAATCATCTCTTCACCTTTAAGTTAACAAATTGTTCTCTGAAAATCGATAAAGAACCAAAGAACACAACCGGATAGAATGCGGAAATGAAAAGGCGAACACAACATGTAGGCTATATGTGAAAGAAATCTTATACGAAGATTCAAAATTGAGCTGATGATGTTTTTCTTATTATTATTTCTATTTCTTTTGTGTATTAATCATATCTAGGATAATTCAAATCGAAAAAGCGGAATAAGTCATCTGAGATTCTTAGTTTAATATTTTTATTTACCGGAAACATCTTTTTGGTTCATCTTACAATTACAGTGCATAATAACTTATATCTGTTTATACTTATTTCAATTTTCTGCCTAATTTTGTAATTTTGTAAAAAAAATTAATTTAATTTTTGTAATTTATTCTTTATTAATATAAGAGAATTCTGTTTTAAAGAATGTAGACTTCTAGGGAAAGATAAAGTAGATGCTCAAATATATAAATCCTAAAAGAAAGTGTGCTTTAATCATGTTAAGTATTGTGAGCATGTAGGGACCAGCTTCAATTATATGGCGCGGAATTAGGGGCGTCTTAACTGCATTGAAGGCCCTGGGCAAAACAATGCACTGAACCTTACATACATTACTTTGTTTGTTTTTTTTTTACTGTATTGCTGCTTGGAAGTTGAAACATTAAAATAATGAATACAATCAGTACATTCATTTATTACAAATTGTTAAAGACTTATGAAAGAACATTCATTGAATAATATCCCAAATAATAATAATAATAATTATAATAATATCTTTTCTACGACTTAACTTTAGTCACTTTCTTTTTCCATTTATTTTATAAGTGAATTCAAGCTGATAACAAGCATTCCCAATTGGTGATAAATTGACCACGGGGTTGCCAACTGTCCAGTGTGCCCACGCATTAAGACTTCCCTTCATATAGTAATGCAAAAGCCATTGTCAACCCTGAAACGCTCACCTTATACCGAAAAATATTATAGCCTTAATAAAACTTCAGAAAGATATTCGTAAATTTCTGCTCGACTTTGATCGCTTTCCCTATCTCATTGCAAGTCCAATGGTGTCATGAAGAAATTTGGAATAAAATTTGTAAGCAACGATTGTCATGGTTCTACTATAAAGGGCCCATGGAAAGCTTCTTTTCAGATAGCCCTAATTTGTAAATTCAGAGATACATCGCAACATTGGATAGTGCTTCACAACTCAGTGGATTGCCACATTTTTTACAGTAAAACTTCGTCAATTTATGCACCCTAGGAAATATATTCACATAAAATATAAAGAAAGAATTATTGCTTGATAATATTTTATTTTTCTTGATGTTTTTTTTTATTGTGTAGATTTCTTAGGAATATTTTTTTTTTTCAGGGGGATATAATTTTAAATATAACAAATTTTTTTTTACGTGTGTTGGAAACACTTACATGAAATACAAAACAAAAACTCATAAGACAAAACTCACTGCTTTTGGAAATTGTTACACTAGGAATATAAGATAACTATTTCAGGTTTCCTTATCATGGCATTTGGATCCGCCCAGTATCTCACATCTCATTGAACTTACAAAACATACAAAGAAAACTTTTTTTGTTGTGTCTACTTTTGTTTTCTTTATATGTTTTCTGAGTTCACTGAGCTGTAAGATACTGGGCGGATCCAACTGACGATGGCCAGGAAACCTGAAATAGACTATCTTGGATTCCCGGTATCACAACTTCCAAAAAACATATCAATGAACTAGAATTTCTAGCCTTGTGCGTTTTTATTTTATATTTC
The DNA here is from genome assembly GCA_023159025.1 of Thereuonema tuberculata. Taxonomy (NCBI): domain Eukaryota; kingdom Metazoa; phylum Arthropoda; class Chilopoda; order Scutigeromorpha; family Scutigeridae; genus Thereuonema; species Thereuonema tuberculata. The sequence continues at coordinate 32,212,153 of JAFIDM010000179.1, read as the reverse complement.
TGTAATAATTGTATTTAATTTTTTTATTTGGTAAATTTAGTTATAAAGTAATCTTTTAAACCGACTTATTTTGCACTGTACTATGTTTGCTTACCTTGACCAAGAACCCATTGTTTTCCAAAGTGAAATTGATCAAAGGGATCTAAATGTTCGTCCTAAGCTTCATTGAAATCACAGCCTTTAATTGAGTGAACGAAACAAAGGCTTAATGAAGTCCCCAGTGCAGTAGAACAACTTAATCCTCCCACCACAGCCCCATTGATTGAATTTGCTTTTAATGCAGGAACTCTCTTAAAATGCACTTCAACATTTTCTTTATATTTGTTTCTTTTGCCTAAAGGATACCTGAACATTCACCTCAGGTCATTTCACAAGAAAAAAAATAAAAGGCCACAAAAAATAGGATTTTCTAACGGTTTTCGTATAATACGCATTTGTAGAGTAAGCTTAAAAAGGATGTTGTTTTCTGTGATTGTTTTCGTACTTATTAATGTATCTAACAGTTTTATAATTTCAGGTATATTTTCCCTAACTGTCTAATCTTTTCTATTCAAGATTTATTCATATTTGATTCTTGTAATCAAATTTAATATAAGGATACAAACATTGTAAACTCAAAAATATATATAAATATACACACAACCATAAAAATATAAAAATAAACATATTTACATAAAAATGGAGCCTTTCGAACCTACCCAGAGGTTCATCATCATGCACAAAGAGCAAAGTGTCATTTCCCTTTGATCACTGATCTGCGTTTACTGCTTTTTACCAAATTTTCGCTGAAATATCGTGTCGATTTTAAAATCTATAAGAGCTTATTAACATTAATTTTTCTCGAAATCCCATTACTTATAGATTTCGTTTAAGTTCTAATAGAAATAAACTGCTTCTTCATTGATCTCATACATACAAAAATACATTTACAAATGCCGTGATTGGCTGATCAGTAACCACATGACTTGCAACAAATATTAGATGAATTAAATTCAACAGATAAATTTTAATCCATGATTTTTAAGTTTTAGCCACTTAAAGGCTAAAACTTAAACCAAATCGTAATTTCTAGATTAGTTAACACTAATTGTTAGCAGAGCTGTTTTGCTATTCAAGTAACAAGTTATTGCTACGTTAATTTCGTAGATGCTTTTTTATTGAAGGATGTAGTTTTAGTGTTGATATTTAGTTAACTTTGATAATTAGTAAGATAACTAGAATTTTCAAAAAATTCCTTGAAACTATTGAAATTTTACAATGGTTCCATAGTTGTTAATTCAAGTATTTTTAATTCAAACTATTTTTTTAAGGATCTTCTTATTGTCTTTAAGTGTATTTTTGTTTATTTGTATTTATTTATGTTCACTTTTTTTGTCTTTTGTTCTGTGGTTGCAGAGTGGGTCTAAGATGTAAGTATTAAGAACTGACCCATAAAAAAAAATTATCAAGAAGTTAAATGTTAAATATATTCTGAGATTCAAATTATGTACAAAATCTTAATATAAACTATCTTGATTTAAATTCGATTAATACTGAAATCTAATTGCGAAATCACAATCGCCACGATCTATTCAGTTCGTTTAAATTTGAAGTTCATGAACACTTCTGCCACGATTCTAGATGAATAAAGATAAATGTTTTTACCTTGTCTTCTCTTTAAGTAAATAACAAATCTGTGTTATGCCTATTCTGTAATCGTGCATTCACACTTCGAGTTTGTTCTTTGCTCTTAAAATTCCTTGACACATTCCTGACGTATTGACTTCGATTTTTTCCCCCATTACATGAAGCCAGCCTTTGTATGGATGTTTGTACGTTCAAAATCCACGTCTTACAGCTGAAATCTTCAATCCTTTCAAGATTTTTTAGTCTAGGCCCATGTTTTCTGTAGAACTTATTCAACTTTATGGTTCTAATTGTACAGTAGCATCGAAGATATCTCTCGTGGAAAACGACCTTGTTTCTCCATCAGCTGTTGACCTGGTTCTCGTCTCCAACTTCACTTCCATTAACAATCAACAACGCAACAATGCAGTCCCGTGCTTTACCTAATATGTCATGAGCGCATCGTGATCATTATTAACTTCGTTAATTATTAAATATTCATTTTCATTACACAAGTTGCTTTGTTTACTTATACTTTTTTTTTTCACTAACTTCATGCATTCACGTTAAGTTATTTTATTTCTACAAGATTTCATATTGCTAATTCGGGTTTTAAATTCCAGTAGGTGGTTATTTATATAATACATATATTTTTATTTTGGCTTATATTTTTTTCTTAATGCGAATTTATTATTAAGTAGCAAACCCGTCAAGTAAATCTGCCGTGTCTTCTTATGTAGCAACCCGCAATTTTTAGTGGCTTCCCTGCTGACTAAGAAAATGATCTCGGAATCGAAGGTCAGGTTCTCCTCGTGTGTGTTTGTGGTGAGTGTGTGTGGGGGCAATGAAGCCGTCCAAAAAGGAACGTTATAGTCTTTAACCTTCACCCACGTGACTTACGGTTGACCCAAGTCTGAAAAATAAAATGTAGGCATCCTCAATAGTATACCTAACATTTGATACTTATTTATATTTCTGTGTCTTATCGATTTCGGAGGAGTGGCAGACAGAAAAACCCAATGTTTTCTTTTATATATATATATATATATATATATATATATATATATATATATATGGATGTTTGATGAGCCATTTTTCAATATCGATTGAATTCTTTCTTTTGAAGAATCTACAAAACAAAGAATAATTCAATCAATACGATAAATAGACTTTCAGATGGAAAATTTGAAGAACCAACAACTTATCTTATACGATTTGTTTTCGTAGTTTTTTTGCACTGAAAAAGGTAATAGTTATAGTTGACTTAGTTCAAAAACTGTCAATATTATATTAGTTTATTCTTACCTAATTTCCAGTTGTGTTTGATTTTTCAGGAAAGTTTGCAAAGATTTTGAATTTTTATAAAAATTTTGACTTTCAATAGACATCAATTTCTAAGAAACTATAAAAAATGTTATTCAGATTAAACTACAGGGAAGTCTCACTTATACGAAACATTCAATTATATGAAAAATTTCTCATTCCCCGGCGAAACCCCCGTAGTCCTATATGTAATTCACTTACACGAATAATTTTTGGTTCCCCCTCATATTCGTATAAGTGAGACTTCACTGTATTCACTAATTTTTTTTTCTTGTTTTTTAGTCTGCAATTCAGTTTCCAATCTTCTGCCGTTTCTTTAACAATGTTTTAATTACTGGAGATAGTTTCTTACTGATGTGTTAATGGCAACAGCATTTCTATATTAAAGATAACATTCTTTTATTCCCATCAGAAGTTTCTTACAGTAACTTTTATTTAAGTTACTTGATCATAGCTTTTTGAACTGCTAATTTCGATATATTTTAACAATATTTTTATTTTTTTTGGTGCAGTAAAAAAAGATTGCACATCCAGTTTTCTAACGAGAATGTCAAGTTTCTTTTTTACGTCAAGATAGAAAGAGGATTGGGATTGGATTGTAGCTTTACTAATCCTTCCTACAGTCAAAATAGCCTATCTCTGTCTCATGAACGACATTTCACACGTCGAGTCCAACTCAGCTGCATCTAACCCTTGACAGAACTTTGCGAAACTAATCCTGTTCATGAGCTTTACTTCACAAATCCTCCAAATGAGGTTTTCGTTTTCGTTCTCGATTCTTGGAGAAGGTCTTAGCTCCCAGTCTGAGAAAAACAGTAACACTGTTCTCTAACTGTTCCATTTTGTATTCTAAAGATCACATCTATTACCATTAGATTCCTTAGGAACTGTAATATCATTATTCAATGGGGCATCAGTCAATTGTTTCTTTCTGTCGCCTAAGGCTTAGGCGGGCGCTATATCCTAAGATCTCAACTCAGCTTTTCAATCACTGACAAATTCAAAGTTTTAGCTAAATTTATTTTCTTGTAGTTTCTATTTATTTAGTACAGAATTACAATCTTATAGCAATCTATTTCTTAAAATACTTTACAGAACAATAATTCTTTTAAGTAACAATAACCGTGTAATATGACAATTTTTTATATGTACTGAAATTTCTTGGAATCATAAGTGAAGCCATACACCTGTTTAAAATTAATGAGAATTTAATTACACTATAAAATACAACAACTAGTTTCACCAACTCGAGAGAGGGCTTTCTCACGTCTGATGGGAAGAAAGCTCTCTCTCGAGGTGGTGAAACTAGTTGTTGTATTTTATAGTGAAATTAAATTCTTATTAATTTTAAACAGGTGTACGGCTTCACTTATGATTCCAATAACTGTGTAAATTTGTACTTATTTTTAGAAATTCTCTAATTATTTTAAATTAATAAAATTCGGAAAAAAACCACTGAATTTGTTTTAGTTAACACGAAGAATAATCTTATCTTTAGACCAGTGGTTTTTTTTTTCTCTAAATAATTGTTTATCAAATCATCTACTTAAGTATTTGATGAATTTCAAGGAAAAATCTGGAAACTTCTGATCGTTAGCTGATCAGGATTTGCTGGCTTGATCAGTTTTCTTAGCTGATCATGATTTGCCGGTTTGATCAGTTTTGTTAGCTGATCATAATTTGCTGCTTTGATTAGTTTTATTAGCTGATCATAATTTGCCGGTTTGATCAGTTTTATTAGCTGATCATGATTTGCTGGTTTGATTAGTTTTATTAG
>JAFIDM010000179.1:32116269-32192549 GCA_023159025.1 Thereuonema tuberculata | reverse complement strand
AATGACTTGGAATTGAAATTCAATTAAGGTCTGGAAAAGGAAGAAGAATTTCAACGCGAATTTGAGCTGAGATCTTCAAAAAGAAAAAAAGGTCTCTGAAAGACGAAAAGGCGAACGATTCCCTAAAGACGTGGAAGAGGGACGATCCTTCTTTCTTCTCTTCTCGAAATTTCACAAGAATTGAAGCTAATGGGGGATAGAGAAAGAATCCGTGATTGGTGTATGGTTGCATTAAGTGTCGTGTTTTCCTTCAGTCTTGTCTTTTGAACTCTACCTTTTCAGTTAGGGTGTTTTCTTACTCTGTTGTTCTTTTATTTAATTGGAAGAAATTTGCAATTCACGTGACTTAATTAATTGGAGTTAATTATAACCCAAAGAATTTAAACGCTGAAGTTCACGAAGCAACTCTACCTAATTATTATTATTATTATTATTTGTTTTTAATAAATTAGAATGATACAAATGATAAGTCTATGCTCGTTTTGTATATTTCTCAAAGAAAATTAGTTCTCCCCTATCTGAACAGATGAGCTCGGGACCTTGTGATAAGCGCCTATCAGGGATCGTAGATCACAAATATATATATTGTATATATGCCATTTTAATTCTTTTTCCCCGATATATATATTTCCACTTTTGTACGGTTTTTCCTATTTTCTAAACCTTATACTCACGTTGTTTTTAGAGCTTTTGCGACAAACATTTTAGAGCTTTTAGGTCATTGGTTTAACTACAGATAAGAAACAAAAAAGTCGAAATCTGTTCACGTATTTTTTGGGACGGGGCTTAGAAGTCGGACTTAACCTAACAGCTCTGACGTGGATGACTGCCGTCAATTTTGAGCTTTTCAGCTGAAACTTTTATGGACATTAGATACCCGTAAGGACTGGGATATATCAAACATTATTCACAAATCTCAATGTGGTCCACCTTTGATATATACACTTACCGCGTGGATGCGCGACATAGATATTTAAAATTGTATTTGCTAAAAACGAATACTGTAAATTATTCATGTTCTGATAAAAATATTTTAGATAAAAATATGCACTATTTATGTAAATTGTTAAACTCGTTTAATTAAATTAAAAAGGGGATTAAATATCCATTGTTTAAGAAGTCGTTATAAATACATCAGTTGTTTTGTGAAAATTTCTCATCTTCAAGCCCTTGTTTTTTGGCAAAGACCCGCATGAGAAAAAAATTGAAGTATTAAGTTAGATCTTGCCATTAACTAAGTCAAGTTTCAAGTACATCTATCCAGCAATTGAAAAATTATTAGAAACTCACACAGGCACTGATTTGATGATCTTCGCTTTCCTTTTAGAAAGTAAACTAAAAAAAAATGAAATTATTTAACTTTGACAAGAGCGCTTCGAAAGTGAAAACGAAGGAACGTCATTTCAAGTTTATAATAAAATCCTCCAGGGGGAGCAACGATGAAAAAAGGAAGAAACCAATAGGGAAGTCAGAAGAAGCATGGGGATCCTGTAATTTAAGTTGTCGCTGCAGGAGATGTTTGTCCGCAGTCAGACATTAGCAATCTAAACGAGGATTTATGTGAAATTCCAATCGTTATTTTTCCCGCCCTGAAGAAACTCGAAACGTAACGCGTGACAGTAACGAACTGATTCTGCAGAAAAAGTATAAAATTGAAACTGTTACAAATTATAATGCTCCACTATTGTGTCGTAGGAAAATTACATTTAAGACAAATGAGTATAAATTCTACTTTTATTATCTTTGCATCTAGATATTCTTCTAAAGACAGATACAGTGATACCTCAGGTTACGAACGACTCAGGTCACGAACATTTCGGGTTACGAACAACAACTTCGAAAAATTTTTTGTCTCGTGTAACGAACAGTGCCTCGAGATACGAACGAAGGTGTGTGAGAGAGAGAGAGAGCGCGCGCAATGTTTAACGTTGGAGACAAACGATCGCGTACAGTACAAACGAAGGCCACGCAGTACCGACATCGCTGAAGCCCAGATCACACTATCGTATTTTTTCATCATTGATTTGCTTCCCTGAAATGATCATTGTTTTCAGTGAAGTGTTCCCCATCCTTGCTTTCCACCGTATCGACGAAATACGATGAAACAGTGCATATGATTGGCAGAGCGCCAGCCAATCAGAGGTGAGCTGGAAAAGTTTTGGCGGCAACTCCAAAGCTTTTCCCAGTTACGAAAAGACGGCTCTTTTTTTAATAGTTAAAATCAGGTTTCGGCAACGCAATTTCGGTAGAATTTGAAATGACTTTTAGCAAGCTGTCAATCTGTTCGAAACTAATTGTATCTTGTATTCAAACAGCGGAAGCGAAGTGAATTTCGATTCACAACAGCGACAATCCCACAATCCCTTGCGAGCGTGATGAAGATTCATTAAGAAATGAAATCTTTCTTTAAAAAGCTGACATCTGCAGATTCTAACGCATAGAATTAATTTATTTCAGTGAAAATATTGTTTATTTTCGAAAGATAATCTCCTCACTGTGAAACTTAATTTATAAAAGTCTTCCGATTCAATCGAAACGGTGGCCAAAATGGCGCCGGTGGGCTTCTTCGGTCTCGAAGCTCGTCGGTTCTGATTGGAGCTCACTAACGATCATCACTGAAAACAACGTTGCGAATAGGACAGTTTCTAAATTTTTCCAATGATGGAATCAGTGATCATAGACCGTCAATGATGAAAACAACGTTAACAAATATGCTGATGTGATCTGGGCTTTAGCGCTAGCCTCGCTTTCATTGACCTTACTACACGGCAGTAAAAGATTCCTTAGCGTGGCACTATGTTCAGTTTATCTCTTTCATTAATTTCCTTGTTAACCCCATCAATTATGAGTTCGAAGAACAGTAGTGGTGTTGCTAGGAAGCAGAAACGTGTAACAGTGCAGGTAAGGAAAGAAATAATTATGAAACATGAAAATGGCGTCCGTGTGTGTAACATCGCTAATGAGTACAGCATGATAAAATCAACGATGTGTACAGTACAAAATCACTCCTGAGCAATGCATCCGCCTATGATCCTTTTCGGATGGTGCATAGAAACGTCATGACGGTCTCTAGAGGCATTTTGTATCTTTTATTGTTACTTACATAAATAGACTCGAACTCAGATATTCAACATTTCAGAGCTGAAATACGAAGTTCTCGCAAACAGTGTAGGAAACCTTCCATGATCTTATCTTTCCAAGTTTCTTAAATGTATCGTGAGTATCAAAGAAATAAACTTTTAAATTGTAAAAATACAAATTTAAAATAATAGTAATTCTAATTAAAAATTTTGCTTCTTTTTCCCCCGCATAATTGATTGTGGATTAAAGTCGTCCCGGCGAATGTTGAAACCGGAAACACATTATCATTGACTAATTTCTCCAGTATCAATGCCGTAAGCTCCGCAGAAAATATCAATCTCAATTATCAAAAATAGGAAATATCAAAAATCTCATATACATCTTCTTGAAATTGACGAGGAACGTTAAGAATAATTTCCCTAGCTTGACTGTTGAGAACTTTTCCTCGTCGAAATATTGAATGTGACGCAGCGAGCGCCATTTTCTCTTCTATTTGAATGTTTATTTATTCTTCTATTTGACCGGCCAGGAAAGGAAAATCTATAATCTACGTTGCATTCTGGGAGTTTCAACTCTCGCCGTGAAGACTATAATATTAATTAATAATGTCAGTGCATCTAATTATTATATTTTTTTTTTAAATAAATTTCCAATGGAAATTCGGAAGTTTAACAAATTCTACAAGATTTGATTGAAGAATCTTTTTTTTCTATTCTACAAAAAGAACTACTTCTTATCCTTATTCAAACATTTTCTGATAATGCTTCATGTGTGTTGGATCACTGCTTTTTATATTGATTTGCAAATGTCTAGTGGTAGCCCTAATGCTCGTAGATTTTTGTTGAAGTGGCTTTGGCGGTAGTGTAGTTGCTGAAACTATGGTAGGTAAAATTCCAATCTATTGTAGTCACCTATTAAATTTCGGCAGCAAGATCTTTGAATTTTTTCCTTTAGATTTCGTCTGAATACTGTAAATGATACAGATATCTCAATAATTTTGCTTTGTTTATCTAATGGGATAATGACTGGTCCGTTATTATTGATTAGCTTTTATTATCTCTCTCGCTCAATATAATTTGACTTTATTGACAATTAATGCTTGCGAGGTACATTTATAGTATGATAATCTTCTTTCGTGTAATAAGTGTTAGCTATTTCCTGATAAAGATACCTGAATCCAGGTAGTATGTTGGATCTATTGTTTCTGGTTACAATTGCACACATAATATTTGCGATAGATGATGTAAAGTTAGGATCTTGAATCACCTACGTTTGTAATATCTTGAATTACTATTAAATAACCTTCAGTCTCCTTCAGTCTTCAAAAAATATCCTTATTGGAGTCATTCACTTATCACAATCAATGTATGTATGAGAAAGTAATTATTATTATTAACCCTTGTTGAACAGTAAACATTAAGAAATCTTAAACAACTACTTATAAAATACTATCCAGTACATTTTTTTTCCAGTAATACTTTTTAGTTACTATCTGAACTTATATAAAATAATGTGAAGTGCGTTTTTACTTGTGTCCAGTAAGTTAAAAATCATTAAAAACATTACATACAAAGGCTAAAAAGTTATTCAATTGTAATTGCAGACATCGTAAGTCCCAACGATGTCTGCAATTGAAATTGAAACTAGTAGCCAAGTTTTAAATTGAATAACTGTTTAGCCTTTGTGTGTAATGTTTTAATGATTTTATATAAAATACACTTTATCTATATAGATATATATCAGCATTGGATGAGGGGGAAAAAAAAAGAGATAGCTAACGTCTTGAAGATGCCTACATGGAAATAAAATTGAAGCCTTAAGAAAAAAATTGCGCCAGAAATTGGCGTTTACAAAAGTCTAATTATAAAATTTTTAATACAGTTGTAATTTTGAGATAAGTTTTCTTTCAACGTAAAATTTAATAAATAAAAATGTAAATGTTCTTTTGTTCAAAATCTTAAATCTCCGACAGTTTTTTACCGATTGCTTTGAAATTTTGACATAATGTTGTATTCGATAACGCGCATGTTTTTATATATACATATTATATAGATATCATACCTGTGACAGGTAAAACATGCTTTTTTGACAACCCCAGGTGTTTGGCGCCAACTCTCAATACACCTGAGTTAAGCGGAGACGACTACTACGGGCTGGGATGTCGTACATTCTCCGATCTCGATATTAATTTGCTAAATAAATAAAGTTTTTGTTTTTAATGCTGTATATGCAAGGGTTCCGGAGCGAAGCGACGGTACCCGGCTAGTTTATAATAAATATTAAAAAAGAAAAAGAAAAACTAACTTTTTTTGTTTTGCTTTTACGAAAATAGTCTGGTTCGTCCAACATCAACAATTTCTTATTAGTATCAGTTTTGATGCTCAGGAGACAAAGATTGGGAAAAAAAAAAGACTATGACCCTTAGTGTGTTTACTACAGGAGGAGGTAAAGGGCGCTTTTAATGAATTGAATTATCAAAGAGATGCCGACTTTATGAAACAGAAAACCATCGAGGAAGGGAAGGTCTTAGTTCAAGTTAACTAAGAACTTACTAAATGTGACTTATAAATTTTGAAAAATTATTTTACTAGTTAAAGACAAAAACTTTGAATCATTGAAACGAATCATTGAAACTAACGAAACGAATTGAATTTTACGCAAATAACTTAATTTAATAATAACAATTAATTAATCAGCTATTGATTGGTAAAGGCTAAACTTTTAACGAAAAGTTTATCGTAGGGATTTTAGATTTTTCCGATAATTTAGATTGTTTTAATGATAATAAAATTTGAAAGTGATTATTACAACTAGATGCTTGTCAAGGCGCCCATTTTGTATTCATTTTTTAGTGAAACCTAATTTCGCATCAAAATGTCGTTCCTTAAAAATAAGTGAAACAAAATAAAAGGGTTGTTTTTTCACATATTTCACAAGTTCAAATAGTTTCTTTATACATTATAGTGTATTGTCCGTCCACCACGAGAAGACGCTTAGCAACGCCTACGTCACGTGGTAGGCGACGATTCTATAAACTTATTTGGGGGTTTAGTGTGGTTTTCCATACGCAGATTTCGTTTCTTGGTTATAACTGAGGAATTGATGATATAAAATACGACAATATATATCTATTTTCATATATATAATATTAATAGTAAATTATGTTATATTTTAACCGTAACGATTTATAAAACTGATTTGCTATTTAAGAACTGGTGTATTTATACTGGTTCTTATTTATTTAAATTATAAAAAAAATTTAATTATATATAAATTATATTAATTATATATATATTTCATGGTGATAATTCTCTAATACAGGCAGGCTCTTACTACAACAAATTTTGATAGTGTTTTACTGCTTCTTATTTATTGATCGGATACTCGCAGAAATTAATAGGGATCGTTCTAGTAACAATCTCTATCTAGCTTCAGAATTTCAGCTTGCTGATGTATGTAGTTTGTTAGTTATTGTCATTGTTTATCGACTTAATATTGCATCCTATCTAAAGCGTTAAAGGAAAATCTTTACCAGCTAATCCGCAATCGAATTCTGAAACTTAGTTATTTAACCATAAAAAAAACATTAATTATGAATTCAAAGATCCAGTGAAGGGAAGAGAATAATTTAAGAATTTTACAACGAAGAGAGATCGTATAATTATTTTTAATCGTCTTTCTTGTAATTCAGTGTCAACGTGTTGATTTGACATAACCCAACCTAACGGTAACTTCGTAGCTAAAGTCAACCGAAATTCTCTTTATAAGAATTTACAGCTTATATTAAAGTTTCATCTAGGTAAGATAAATAGTTTTTGAAGTATCTGGGGGGGGGGGGGTATTTCTGTTTAAATAACATTGTAAAATATTTTTGTTTTTTTCTCTTTTTTTCTTGATGCAGGGGTAAGCATAAAACAACCTGCTTTCTATATTATATATTACATACATACTAAACTGTTATGTACAACTTTAGATGTACGTAAAATAGAGAAAATAAATTAAAATTTTCTAAATGTAAATATACGGAAGTTTTTAATTTCAGAATAACATTTTGGCTTGAGATTGTGTTATTTTTGACTATTTGAGAACATTTTACAATGAATTTCTTTCAAATTAATTCATTTTACTTTATTACTTGACTGAGCATACAAAGTCTTACTATTTCATTCGATCTTCTTTCTTCTGTGTTTGTTCGTTTGTCTGTTTGTACACGAATTGTTAAAACGGCTGGACAGGCTTTCATAAAATCTAATATGTAGTTGACTTGAGTTCTAATTTAAAATATGACTATGATTACTTTGATCTCTATCCCTTTTAGTCCATTGCCAGCACTGTAAGATCTATCGTAACTATACGATGCATAACTGAACGTACACCTAGTTACGATCTATTCCAAGCAGGAACATGCCCCGACATGTTATATATTTATTACTTAGTATTTATTTAAGGAAATCAAGTTAATGTATTATATTAATGTACTTTTTTAAATATACGCAAGTAAATCTCAGATATTTATTATGTTGTTAGTAAAAAACAAGCTAGGGATAGTGATTAGTAAACCAATCACAGTGCTTCGCAACGGCTTCTGAGTCACCTTTACTTTAGAATAGACTGCGCAGGGTGCAGAAGCGTATTTACACGAGGGCTAAAAGAGCTACAGCCCAGGGCGGCAACTTTAGGAAGCGGCAAAAAAATAGGAAAAAGACAAAAATCCAGTATTATTCAATAATATTAATATTCAAAAATATTAAGCGTCATATTACAAGCAGAAAATGAGGGAAACATAAAAAGAAACAGACATTTCCTGGCTTTTTGATGTGTCTGTACAGTATATGCGAACAGAGCATATTTTCGGCTTTGAGTGTATATCCCGGGAAATCGGGTGAGTGATGACTGTGGCCGTAGGTTTGAAGTGGAAGGGGTAGACGGTGCTCAGGCGTCGGAGGCGGCGGGGGACTGTATGGCAGTGACATTATATCTGTATTTACTTTCTAATACATATCTTCTGCGACTGTTATGTACGAAATACATTCCAATTATTTAAATTAACTTTGATGTTTAATTTTCTGTTAAACAACTTTTTACAACATATTTTTAGAATGTGTACTTAAGGAAAGGAATGCATCATTATGGGCCTATATATTTGTATATTTTTTTTCATACTCTGAGTAAGTAAATTCTAACGAATAGACGAGTTGTAAATTATCAGTAACTTAGCTCAAAACGAAACATAAACATCAGTGTAGTTTACTAGTGATATATTCAGACAGAGGGTCAGGAGGAAGGGCGGCAAATCTGGCAGAGCCCATAGTCGGCAAAGTGTAAATCCGCCTCTGGCAGGGTGGTCTAAAAAAATGCGCGCGCAAGTCTCTTTGCGACCCCAAGCTATCTTACCCCACCCCTATTTATATGGAATAATCGTCATTCTTAACTCAAACCTTATTAATGTATTGAATTCCTAATAATGATTAAAAAAAATTAAGTTGAGAAACTGTGAAAAGATTTGAAAACTGCCACCTACAACAAGAAATCCTAAAACAGTCGCTTCCTAAGTATCTACTTTAAACAACGTGATACTAATTTTAGAGAAAATAAAGTAGTTATCAAAATCCCAATTCTAAAGGATTACATAACCAATATCTCATAATGTCATAAGTTGAGAAACTGTAAAAAGATTTAAAATGGGGAGAAAAAATTGAAGAATAAGAATGGCCCATGAGGGGATCGAACCCACGATCTTCGCGTTATTAGCACGACGCTCTAACCAACTGAGCTAACAGATGCCGTTTGGAAGCATTGTGGGATATGTGTCCACAGACAGACAGGCAGACAGACAGACAGACAAACCGAGGATATAAGGCGTCTTTCAGAAGCCTAAAAGTTGATTTATTAGCAGAATACATATTTAGTACGAATAACTATTGTGCTTTACTTAAATTTGTATTTATATTGAAACTTACTATATTGTAACTCTGTAAGGTTTTCTTGTAAATTTCTGGTTAATGTATGAAAATAAAGATAGATGTACAGATTGATATCAATGAAATTTTAATTCCATTCCAAAATTAAAACTATTCAATTTCCCGAAATCCTTTCTTAAATTGACAAATGCTCTTGATACAGAAATAATTTAGCTTTTGAATTGCTGACATCGTTGCAGTGAAATCCCAGCAGCCTTTGACTTTGATGCAGTGAAATCATACGGAAACCTGATTTAGCTTCGTATCAGACTTGGTCAGTGGAAAACTGTCAATTTAGGAAGAGTATCTATTTGAAATTTTCATTATTCTAACTGAATTATCCATTGACATTTGCGTCGGTTTTGAATTAAATATCTCTGCAATGCAGATATTTAATATATCTTAAATAGAAGTAATATTTACAAAGATTGCAAGGTTAGAATACAGTGTATTAAGTTGTTGAAATTATTAATGAACTTAATCAGTCGATAACTATGAATTATTTACATTGGTAATTCAACTAATTTCAAACAATGTTATTCGAGATACTGCGGTCTTTCTGGAAGCCAGGAAGTAGGAATGCTTGGATGTTTCTGTGATGGAGGTTAAGACGCTAGAAAAAAAAAAGTGTCTTTAAGCATTATTTCTGTTCGTACGGAAGAGGAAGGCAACATGGTCCAAGTTTACGGTTGTGTGCGAGCATTTTACAGAACGCTTTGGTAGACGAGTATCCAGTAATTCTGTATATGTAGTTAGACAAGAGATTGTGTAGAACAGGCAAACAGTGCATTTAATATCAGAATAACAGATAAAAATTAATATTTGAAAAAAAAAAGAGATAAGTTTGTAATTCTAATATTAAAAAAACACAAAAACAAACAAACATACAAAAGAAGGTCCCTATTTATAAATAAATCCATCGACCAATCCTTTTGAAAAAACTTCTTTACTCTAGGACCATATTTCGAATAATTTCTTCAATTATTCTTCTTCAGGTGATAGGTAAAAGAGGAAAATAAAATAAAATAAAATAAACTTTCCTCTCATTACAAAGTAAAAATAAACAATGAATTACATCAAGATCTTTTAAACAATATAATTTTTTACATATTTTTTCTTTGTAATCAGAGGAAAGTTTATCTTATTTTATTTTATTTTCCTCTTTACTTATCATCTGAGGAAGAATAATTGAGAAATTATTCAAAATATAGTCCTAGAGTAAAGAAGTTTTTTCAAAAGGATTGGTTGATGGATTTACTTATGTATTATCTAGACAGTTAAGTATGTATCAAGGTCCCTATTTGAAAAATGTGCAAATAAGAGTTTGAAAATAACTTTTAAAAATATAATTCTTAGTAAATAAAGAAAAGTAATTAAGTTTTTAAAATATTAGGGAAAGTTTTCCAAAACTTTTAAACAATTTCTTAAGCACTCTGAGGAAACGAATAAAGGAAAGTGCTTTGAAAAGTCCTGATCTACTTGAAAGCCTTTAAATAACAAAGAAAGACCTTCTGTGGCTTTGATTTATTTTAAAAGACAAAGAAAACAAAACATCCAAATAAAAAAAAAATACCAAACAAAGAATAGAAAAAAAGAATCAATTGACGAGAAGTGAATCTTTTCCTTCAGTTTTGTTCCAAATTTTTTTTGTTTTCAGAATTTTGTTTTTCCCTAATTTTAAGTCTATTCTGAAGTTTCTGTTATCTGGGTTCCTTTCCATTACCGTTCTTCTAATTCTTTTTATTCTTATAATTAAATTGTAAATTTAATTGTATCTTTCCGTTTTTTTGTTAATTTATAAGTTTATCTCCTGTTGTTTTAGTTTTTAAGGTTTAATCAAAATTTAGGATTATGATTTTTTTTTTCTCTATTTTTGAAAATGTTGTAATTCCTACTGTTTTCTTCAAAATCTATTTAATTCTACTTTTTATCTTTTAACAAAAGTTAAGTCAAACGCAGGTATTTGTTTGAGTTTCGCGAGCTCTTCTTCGTAATCAATCAAAAGAAAAAATAAATAAATAAAAAATAACATGTTATTACCTTAAAGTTAAATCTTAATATATAAAAATGAATGTTTCTTTGTTTGTTTGTTCCGAATGCGTTCCTATACCATTTATCAGATTGCGATGAAACTTTGGTGAGTTGTTGTGTGAAGGTTTCTGAATTAGTAGAACCATTTTACAATATGTGGTGCGAGGCGTTTCGACAAATGAGTATTTCCGGTTTTAACGTTTCCAGTTTCCGGTGCGACTCGCATTTGCAATGACCATCAACAGAGCACAGGGACAATCGCTACAAGTGTGTGGACTAAATTTGGAAAATCCATGCTTCACACATGGACAGCTGTATATAGCCTGCTCACGCGTCGGAAAACGTTCTGATTTATTCGTGTCTGCACCAGACGGAAAAACAAAAAAATATTGTTTATCCAAAAGCACTTCAATAAACAGAATTAAAACACAAACTTTCTTTCTTTGAGTGGCATTGCAACGCATGCCAGATACAGCTAGTAACAGATGTAAGGAAGGAGATCCCAAACTTCGCCATTAAATTTTACTAATTTTTTTTGGCAATTTTTACAACTTCATTGGGGGGAAAAAAAGGAATGTTGTAATCATCTAAGTGTGTTATATAAAAACAAATGCTTCAATCGAAAAAGAAAATTTTATCATCAAAAACCCAGGGGATTATAAAAAAAAGGAAAAAAATGTGCAAATGTTAAGTTGCAAAATCTCGGCATATAATTCTCCCATCTCGTTAGCTAGTTTTTGAATAACTGCAAACTAATAAAGATATAGCAATAAAATTATGTTGAAAAGATTTCTTTTCGTTACATATGTTTGGAAAAGAAAAAATAACTTCAAACGAAATTTCTAATGAAAAAAAAAAAAAAAAAAAAAAACGTTTTAAGAGCTCATTTGGAAAGGAACTAAAAACACACTCTTATAAAAAAAAAATGGCTTTGTAAATATGGTTAAATTAACAGAGTAAGAATAGAGAGAAAAAAACCAGGCGAATCACTGAAAAGGAAAATATTCTGAAAGGCATTTTCTAAAATCCATTAGTTTTAACAAAATTGTTCGTCTAACAAAAAAACAAAACAAAAAAAACAAAAACGCTTTTAAATTGAGTTAAATTTATGTTGAGATTTAAAGTGAATAGTGTACTATGGACTATAAGGCTTTTAGTAAACTTAAAGCTATTAATTCTGCCATAAAATATGACTGAACCTATACATTTGAAACGGCTGAAAAACAAATACAGTAGAGTCGCGGTAATCCGAGTTCCGGTAATCCGAGCTTCCGTGTAATCCGAGGTGAGGCTAGTCCAAGGTCACACAGGGCGACGATTCCAAGAAGTCATTTGAGGGGTCAGTGTGATAGTTTTCCATTTTACTACTTAGACGATGGCGTGACATCGCTGCTAAAAAGTGTTGCTCTACTGTGAAGCAGAAGACCTTGGACAGTTTTTTAAAGTTGTAAATGCTTATAAAGAGTCTTTTCATGTAACCAGGTAACATTGTTAATGTATCTGTAACTTTAATATCTAATATAAATTAAATTTGACTCGTTTTAGTTGAAAATTCCGGTTTTTTTTCTTTTTTCCGTGTAATCCGAGTTTTTTGTAATCCGAGATACCATCAGCCCCAATTATCTCGGATAATCGAGACTCTACTGTACTGCTATTCTGTGAAAGTGACGGTGTTACTGTTTCTTGCTGCTACTTCAGCCGAAAACCAACATGTCCCTCTCATCTACCGATTGTAGCTCGAACTACAATCGAAGTTGAAACATTCTTCATCAATATTCTTCCTCATTATACTCAAATAACCGGGCGTTACGAAAATTTCAAATGAATCCTGAATATCACAGTATTTCATCTCCTTCAGCGAGAAACTTCTTCAGGTGACGTTTGGGGACAAGACATTAGCTCTTCTTCATAAATTCATTTGGATACAAAAAGAATTAAACAAACAACAATCCAGACATTTCATAACTTATCTAATACTACAAGTTGACATGAAAGAAGAGCTTTTGATGACGTAATTTCCTTATAGATTGATGTTTCCAGACACGTTACAGCATCATCTACTGTTAAAATTCGTAACTAACTCTTTTAAACATTATGAAAACATTCTGGTTGTTGCATTTTCTACTGTTACAGGTCTTCAAATAATTACAAACGTTCCACACTGATTCCACTTGCTTAGCTATGCAACGTTTGTCCTTTCTTGGTCACGCTTAGGCGATCACTAAACGACGCCATCTTGGACTGACTGCTCGGAGCTCAAGTTGATGAAGTCATGACTGGTGACGTTTGTTCCAGACAAAATCGATCGCTACGTAATGACTATATTTGGCAAACCCTTCTTTTTTGAAAAATACTATAATAATAAGTCCAAATCATGTTACGATGATTTGCTTAACAATCGCTTCTAATAACAATTTCATCCGAATATTTATTTTATATGAAAGAGTTCATGAAGAAATAAATTTATTATGGATTTGTTTGTATTATTAGATAATTGAAATTGTTTAAATTATTAGAAGTGATTGTTTTTAACGTGATTTTGGCTTATTGTTATTAGTATTAGATAAGTTATAAAACGTCTGGATTTTTTTTGGAATCCAAATGAATTTACGAGGAAAAAGAGTTAATTCCTTGTCCTCTATCATCATTTGAAGAAGTCTCTCGCTGAGGGAGATGAAATATAGTGGTATTAAAGTAAGAGTTATTTGAACTTTTAGTAATGTTTGGTTATTTAAGTATAATCGAATTTGTTACACATGGCGAGGTTTCGGTGCAATGCCTTATGAAAATAATAAATAAATGATTAAATAATTTGGATGGAACTCTTAAAGTTAACCTTATTACCCTTTAAAATACCCTTAGGGTACGTAGGGTTAACATTATTTATTTAGCTCTGTTGAAATTCTTTGTTTCGTGGCAGTGAAGTGAAACAGGAAACGTTCTTGAACAGGAAGTTATCACAAATAAATGAAATTTCGTGATTTCGTCGCAACGTGAGTGATTAGACTCTAAATCACTTCTGATATCCATATTAAGCCTAACTTTCGTAGAGATAAAAACATTTATTATGAAATCTTAAACTATTTAAAATATAAACTTTTAAATGTCAAACTACTGTTAGGTGGCAAAGGAATAGAGTTTACATTATGGGGAAAATGGAAATTAAATGGGGAAAAAAAAATTTGTTCAATGGACGCTGTTTCGAAATTGTCTAATTTCTCTTTAACAATATTTTAGACCCATCCGGTCTTTACTGCAACGTTTCTAGACAATCTTTTGGAGAATACTGGTACATTTGGATTTATTGGTTTGCTGTTGCTTTAATTAAAAGGTCTTTATTAGAATTAAGAATTTTATATTGTAATATTGATGATATTAATATGATAAGGTCTTCTGCTAACAGAACTAAAATTTCAAAAACTGGGATTTACAAATATCCACATTCGAAGGATTTATAGATATTAAATATTGATACGGAATTATTACGGTATTATTAGCAGCAGACAATTTATAAATATAGAAAATTAATCAAGTGATATTTTGAATGGAATGTTTCCAAATGCAGAAAGATGGCAGTAGAGGACACTGTAATCTTTTTGTTAGGACGATTTGAAGTACAGTTAAGTTAATTTATTTAGATATTGGCATTTCGTTACTTGGTTAACGAATAATAGTTATCGTTTATTTATCATTATCTAATTCAAAAACGCAGAGACGTTTAGATGAAATCCTCGCCTAAGCCAAAGAAGCGATGGACGAATGTTCGATTCCACATAAGAACTGGTTGATTTAATTTCTTTCATAACAGCTATGTATTGCTGGAAATGCTAACAAAGACGTGGTAGTAGAACAGTTGAATTATTACATAACAAAAGCACACTAAAAAAAACATTGCAAAATAGATTTCTATTTTGTTTTTTTCTTTTTATTGGGAAGAGAATTAAAAACTACATTAGGCTGTACACGCTGTTAGCCACGTATGAGTTTTAGCGATTTATCAAAAATGTGACCGCATTGATTCTCTAAAGGTATAGAGAATTTAACTTCAAAAATAAAGCCATACACCTGACTAAGTGATACAAAAGTTAATTTATACAAAAACGAATACAATAACCACGACGTTTCTCGACGGCGAACTTCGTGGTTATTGTATTCTTTTATATAAATTAATTTTTGTATCACTTAGTCAGGTGAATGGCTTTATTCTTGAAGTTAATACTATGCACTACGCGTAAAGTTCTATATTACATAGAGAATTTCCAGATTGGAAAAGGTATCAGCTAAAGAGTAACCTTCGTTCCCGAACATTTATAATAGTAATTCTGGAAGAATTGCTCAGAAAAACTAATGCGAGAGGAGGGAAAAAAAGGCATCAACAATAATGGAGACTATTCAAATCACCTTCGCTATATCCATGTTCTTGCTAAAAAATACTGCGGAATTTCAGAGGATGATAGAAGAACTTGCCAATGCTATGAGAACGAGCCCGCAGACAGAGGAGAAGGCAAAGCAGAGAAGGACTGTTAACAAGGGGAAAGAATTACCCTTTGACATCACACACACACACATAACATACATCGCCCTCCAAGTGCGACCTCTCAGTCGCAGAAGCAGCTCCGTTCCCTGCAAGCGAGGCAACTGGGCAGGACTACCAGAGCATTCAATGATAGATCTACGTTTCCACAGCATTGATTCCCTATGGAATACTATGTAAAAAGATAAACGGCAAAGGTATTCCTCCACGTGTGGTTGTCAACTAGGAGCGGGAGATAGCTCCGTTCTCTCAAAGCGCAGGAGAAACCACAAGGGCGGGAAAGCCTCTAACCTATCTCAGAGGAAGCTCATTACTCAAAGCAGTTGCAAAACGGTTGAACTCCGGTAGGACCCGGAGGAACGCTGACATGTCGGAATGCTCGGGAACGCATTTGTGGTTAGTGTTCCTTCCAATTTTGCTCTATTACTCATCCGATATTCAGTCTGACACGTCCACAGCACGTGTTTCACAGTCTCGTCATCGCAAAATTAAAAAAAAATACAGTGCGACCACGATTTCTTGACGATTGGAATAAACCCCACGTGATTATGACCTATCAATTTTTCAAGCAATCTCCAACAAGCGCGCCTCAAAGCACAGGGCTTTAAATATTCAAAAAAAAAATACATAAAACTTAAATATAACAGTTAAATCTTATATTGAAAGCAGTCGCCTAATAACCAAAAGTATAGCATTTCCTTTAAACATCATTAAAACTTTTTTTTTGTTTTGTTTTATAGCTGTAACGTAACATTCTTCGGAACCTCTGAGAGAGGCTAGTGTTGACGTCAAGGGACTCTTGGAATTTTTCCAATCGTCAAGATATTGTGGTCGAACTATAGCTTAAATAATAAGAAATATAATTTAATATTTAATTAAAATATTACTCAAGTAAAATAAATTTGAGAGCATTTATGTGCTTAACAATGCAGTACCTTTTATTTACTCATCGCATTTTTTTAATTCGTTGACAAACATAAGAAAGGCTTATAGCTAATGCGTTATTGTCAGTCAGGCAAGTTCAAAATATTTGAAATGAAAAATAACTTCCTTTGGGTTTGATATCATTTTCCGCTATTTTAAATGTTATGCTTTATTTTAGCTTAAAATGCACTCAAATTGTAGCGTAAGAAACATGTGGCTATGAATATTGAAATTTTAGTTTCTATGAATTATTTTACCGTTTTGTCACATTGTTGATTCTACAAAATTCATCATAGGATTTTTTCAGGGATATCAACCAATCAAATATAGGCTTATTAAATGAGTACCGTACTTACAACTTATGCTTTCTTGGCATCGTATAACATAATAATTATATATATAAGAAAAAAGTTTAAAAGGTAATTGAAAATTAAGGTTTAATATATTCTCTTTTAAACAACCAAGAGTGGGTCTCACCCTTAGTAAACACTTAGACCAAATGTTTACTAAATGACATCCTAGAACAGCTGTTTCACGCTCTTTGGCGATCATCAGCTAGGAGCAGTCACCAGTAACAGCGAGATATCGGTACTGAGGCTATTGTGAATTATCGGAATCTCCAGTCTCACTCATTGTTGTTTTGTAATAATTCAAATGCGCAGATTGAATTTTTTGTGCATTAAAAAAATTCATTGGTGGACTGCTGGCACATGAATTTTCTCTCTAATATTTCTCTCTAGTATATTCCTTTTTTCTTTTAAATTTGAAGTTATTGATAATATCCGACATTTCTTAAGAGAAAATACATTTTATATCATCTTCCGTTATACTCGCATTTCTAATATTTAGTATTGATTTGTCAAGGGAAATTCTTTTGATTTTCTGTTTAAGAAATTAAACACTGGAAAATATTCTGAATTTAGAATTCATTTTCTCCCAGATTCAACACCGAGTCTGCAAATCCCCAATAAGTTAGCGTAGAATTTCGAAACTTCCTATTTGGAAATTGTCGCCATCTATTGGGGAAAATTGGAACTAATGTAGTTGAGGAAATTCTCGACAGATGTCGCCGTATCCACAAGGCGGGAAAATATCAGAACTAATTACAGCAGAAAAAAAACATAAATTTTCAAAGAATTTATAAAAATTTATTTTACAGTAATAAAAATGTTTTCGATGATTGGTTTTTCTATAAAATAATAAATTGTGACCAAAACACATTCAGCATTTCTGTTATTTACAATAATATTTAAGAATTACTAATCTTTTGAAATTTTATTTACAGTTTTTATTTTAAACTTATTTTTTTTAATGCCTGATGTTTAGGAAAACGTCTAGAGATTCTCTCAAATTTCAATTGTGTAAAAAAATATTAATAATATTTTTATTATTTTTTATAGCTTTAATATATTTAGAAAAATAAATTTATAATTTAATTTCCCACTATTTTCTTATTTTTTTTTTTTTAATCATTTCAACGAGCAACTGTAATAATAAAGATGAAACGACTGCTTGCACAAGACATTAGATATTATTATTATCTACTTATTTGCAGAATAATTAAATTAAGTTAATAATTTCTCTTTATTATAATAATCATATTAAAGACAGAGATTGACTCAACAGTCGACTTCTCAATTACGAGTTGACAAATAAAAATAATTACAAATCCATATCACTTTTAGTAATTTATTAAACTACAGGGATATTAAATTCTTACGTTTCTAAAGATCGGTATAGGAACAAAAAACAAAAAATTAGTGTTCTTACATTTCTTTTCAAGGATTTTGAAAAATCGAAAATTAATTGTGATTATTTACAATTGACCAATTAAATATCAATTACTTTTGATTAATCTTTAATTTGTTCGATATTAATTAGAGAATTATTAAAAATGTTAAAGTGGGATATCTATATTTCCGTGTACAATTGTCTTTCTAAGTTTTATGTATGTGGTTTTCTGAGCAACTAATGTCAGAATTATAACAGAAATATTAATGAGTTTCTGAAAGAAAAAATGTAAAATAATGGTGTTATAGAATTACTTAATAGTAATGTCATCTATTAACAATGGAAGTTTTAAGGATAGGCGGTCCCAGGGTTACGGACGACCCGACTTACAGCGTACCGTCTTACGAACGGGCTCCCAAGTCTCCTCTTAAGGATAATTTATAATTAATTAACCAAATTAATAATTCTGGAACTACTTTCTTCCGCGCACGTAAGCACACCATTTGGCGTTAAGCGGTTCGTTGCCGCAGTATCTTTACCCTAGTAGCTATTCTCATTGTTTGCACGGTCGCTTACGTGTACTTAATGGCCCCAAATATTTTTGTGCATCTACGCCAAGAACAGCCATTACAGTACTTTACAGTACTAAATGTTATGTACTCATTATTTTAATGAATAATGCAATCCATAAATATGTTTTGGGATATTTTAGAAATTGGCAATGGACTATTAACCTCAATACAATTACTTTCGTAGGATTTCTAAAGGAAAAGAAATAGTTATTTTTTGTAGAGAAAGTCTAGAAAAATCTTGAGAATGCTGGTCATTTACCAATTTCAACAAAGTTTTGTCTTTTTCAAAGGATTAACCAGAATTTAGATGATAGGTTTAGTTGTGATTTTTTTTATGTAAATAAGTGACTTTTTATAATTACGTATAATTGTATTAAATTTTCTTTTTCTTTTTTTATTTCTAGGTGAGTATCCCATGACGAAAACATTTCTCATAGATAAGAAGTAAGGTAAAATTTATTATTTATATAAAAAGGAGGTTGTCCTTATTAAACTTAGTTCTTTACTCGAAGGGTAAATTTTTAAAGGCATGTAGCAATAAGAAATAGACCCTACTGTTTAAGAAACGTCACATTCCAATTAACTTTTTTGTAATGAAACGTTAGGTCCAAAAGATTTTAATTGTATGAAAAGCCCAACACAAAAGCAATAATAATCATATAAAAGCAAATTTAAAGTGCAGTTAATTCTTTAAAGAAACGAAAAACAAAAGGCTGCACAGACACACACACATATATATATTTATTTATATAGCCGGATGCGGAATTTGAAAAATGCCAATACAAAAACTATATCACTGTTTCTGGGAAGATACGGCCAATTTATCCTCACGTCATCAGCGGCATAAGTGGAAATTAAAATTTAAGAAAATTTAGAAAAACAAATACGCAATATTCTAAGACTTTGCTCTTTTTTTTATTTGTTTAGTAATACTTTTGTTGGTATTTAAATTGTAAGTATTACAAATTTACATCTTTTATCTGTGCACTTCATATTTTTCATAGTTTTGCCTGTTTGATATTAACAGTGATATATATATACTGTTTGATGTATATACAGGGTGATATCAAAATTCCCTGAACAAACTTTAAAGGTAGGTCAGGAATACAAAAACAAACCATATTCATAGTGGAACACATGTCAGCAAATGCTACCCGACTTCGCTGCAGGTACACTAAGGTACAAAAATAAAAGACAACAAGTAAGGTAGACAACATGTTTATTAGCCCTATGTTTACAATGTAATAGTAAGGTGTGGACAGTCATGCCTATTTCCATGGAATGATCCAGTTTCAGACAATCTCTGGTGAAACGTTTGATGATTGGGCCCACGTCTGCTGGTGAACTGTTCACGATACAATCATACAGCGGCTCATCCGTTTCCGTCCGCTACCCCATAGGCTAGGTGCATATCTGCCCTCTCAGCATTGGTGAAGCGATACATCTTACTCATACAAGATCAACCTCTCAAATGACGATGGCTCACACTGCCCAACTAATGTGCTGCCAAACAAAGCCCCCTCTATATAATAATGCTTTAAAATTTGATCATCAGCACTTTCAACCTGTTTGTTAAGTTTGTAAAAGAGGTTTATATATATATTAAGAATTACAGAATGCTGTTGTCCACTTTCTCATGGACGCTTCCGGTTTGAATCTTGTGGAATAATTTCCTAATTAAAAAAGAGATAACCAGTTATGGTTGTCTGATTGTTAACACCTTTTCTTTTGCCAATAAAACTGAAGTACAGTAGACACTCGCTAATCCGGCACTGCCGTTCGGGACTTCGGCAGTGCCGGATTACCGAAAATGCCGGATTACTGAGCGCCGTCTAAAAATAGCCGTTATTGCGAGGATAGCGAAAATACCGCTAAAATAGTCAAAAGGGCTGTTAATAGGTATCAGGCCATTTTTCCGTATTCTATTGTGATTTCTCTGATTTCGGTAGTGATGGAAAATATTAAAAACAAAACAACAAAATATATTTTTATGTAGTATTACATTTTAATACAGCGCCCGGAAGGCTTATTTAGTGTAAAAAAAAAACCCTTAGACCGATGTCGGATTATTGAATGTGCCGGATTATCGGATGCCGGATTAGCAGGGTTTTACATTATATTTTCTTTTTTAATTTCCGTAAAACTATTCGAATTTGTTTAAAAATCTTTTAATTTCAGCCATCTTGCTTTCCTTCCCGTATTTTTAATTATTTTTTATGTAAAAAAAATTAGTTTTTTTTTAAGGATTTTTTTTTTTTTTTTATTATCCTAATTTTATTAAATTGTAGGGTTATTTTAGATTACTCTACGGAAATATTATTAAAGGGTTCAACTAATTAAATTTTCCTTCCTTATTTTTAATAAAGTTCGTTTTATTTCGTATCAAGTTTGGAATTCAATTTTGTACTCCTTCTGAAATGAAATTTTGAAATTCTAGAAACACTGACGTTTTTTCAACTTTATACGTTCTTGAAAAGAGTTTCGTTTTTCTTTTCAAGAAAGAAATTCGTGCTTCTTTTCTTTGTAAGCAACAAGTGGAAAAACCCACGATCCTCCTTCAGAATAAGTTACAATTTATAAGGAGACGTTTTCGTGATTGGACTCTACTTGTGTGTGGGGGTCAAGACGTAATTTGGGGAAAGTTTATGAGAATTGGATAAACCTGAAGCAGCAAACACGGCCATTGCATTAAGGAGAAGAAATAGAGAAATCAGAGCTGGCATTGTACATTGGAAAAGGCTATTTCTCAGGAATTAATTTAGGGGTTGAATTACAGGTGATACTAAGGGAATCGTAAACAATTGTCAAGAATGTTTAAAAGAAAGGAAATTTCCCTTTTTACTTTCAACTTCCATTAACAACAGTTGAAGTCTACAACAACTTGTGTAGAAATTGTTGTGTAAAGTTGTTTTTAACTACATTACAACTTTTTTAATTAGATTAAATCTGGTTATTATTAAAATCTTTTATTTCTCTGTCTGTCTGTCCGGCGCAATTGTTTATTTCCTGTGAAAAATAGAAATAATTACTACAATGAAACGTTCGCGACGGGAATCGAACCTGCAACCTTTGATCCGAAGCCAGACGTCTTATCCATTAGGCCACGGGAATTACATTCAAATTATTGTTTCTTATCACTCCCTTTGTGTGTGTGTGTGGCGCAATGAGAGAAGAGCAAGAGAAAAAAGAAAATAACTCTTTAATTTTAGCCTACTAGAATAGAATTTAAATTTCAATGTTCAGTTTTTTTAGCTTCTCTCTGTCAACAATGGCGCGCTATCAAATAATGAGTTCATTGAAAAAGGAATAAAATATCACTTTTTGCCCTAACCGCTTGGAATCGATTCTTCTTGGATTATCTCATACTTACCAGGGGGAGACAGGGGGATGGAATAGTTCATTTTAATAATAATATTTTTATGGAATTTGTATATTTGTTATCAGTTCTATACTTAAAGAAGATATATTCCAACTGTTTTCATTGAAGTGAAAAGTGAAAGTGATTTCTGAGAGAGTGAAACAAAACTTGCAAAAAAAAAGCAAGGGAATTAGATCCTACTTGAGAAAAAGTTGTGAAAAATCCTATTCATATCTTAAAACATAAAAACATAAAACTTCAATTATTAAACTTTGAGAATCTGCATTGTGGAATGACTTGAGGCTCGATACAATGTCTTAACTGTAAGAGTACAGTGATATCTCTTTTTCTTTAATGTGACATTTATTGTTAGTCATACTGTAAAAAATACACAGATTTCAACTATTAAGAAAACCTGTAGATTGCCCAATTGCGGACGATTCCGAATTTTTCAGAGATTATTAGTAAACTACTTTATGCACTTTTCGTTGAATATAATAGATTTAAATTTATATCCAAATCACAGTTTTCATCATTGTTTTGATCATTGACAAAATCACTGATGCTCTGTGATCACGTGATTTCCTTCTGTCATCATTTTCATAACCAGATGAAAAAAGCTTTAGAAATGACTCTAAAACCCAATGACGAAAACCATGATTGTGTGATTTGGACATAAACGACGCGAAATGGAATGTATTTTTTTCTATTGTTTAAAACTTTATACCTTAGGTTACTAATATTTTTATTAGTAGTGATTAATTTATTTTTTGAATAACTACATCAGATTAATGTTCGTTTGTTTTTCATGGATATTATTAGCGAATCGTATTTTACTATAAAAATGAATTAATTAATAAGCCTTAAACAAAATACAATTTTGAATTATTATTTAAATTATTATTATTCTTTTCGCTCAACTTAATTTCAGAATACATTATGAACGAGACAATTATTCACAAAGTAATTTCTTAAAAAGAATTTTAAAATATTATTCTTTTACTCAAGATATTATTCAAAATTGAATCTACCAATAGGATGTTCTACCAAATTGTCACATACTTTGGTTTTATCACAATACATTCTTGTGAATGATTAAAATACTTTGAAAGATGAGAAAGCGTTATGATTATTTGTTTGGTTTCGGTTTTAAATGTGCTATCGCGATAGTATAAACGTCCGTTTCAGCTTTGTTTAGCTATTTCTATTTAACTATTTATTTTATCTATAAAAAAAGCTACATTCTTAATCTTAAAAATTAAATATTTTCAATTTAACTCAACGTATACAGATGTAATAAACTGTATACGTTGAGTCGATAAAAATATAAACTATATTAGGCCTACTATTTTTTACAATTAATAAAATAAACAGATAAGTACTCACAAATCCATAGATAAAATAAATAAATATTACAATTATAGATAGAGACGTTTTCAGATAATGTTATAGTAACTACATTTTCCAATTACTGCTCAAATTTTCGTTGCTAAGGTTTCAACACAAAACCTGCCTAATGACGCATTGCTCGTTATAAATTTATTAACAATCTAAGTTTTACTACAAACCTAATGATTGTAAACTTAATAAAAATCACTATTTTTATTGATTTGTAATTCCGTATCACCGCTTGTGTTGTAAGATCGTAAGAAGCAATGCGAGGAGTGTGAGACGGACGGTGGCTCCCCTGACGGCAAATTGCCGAACTACATACCGACGGTGGCTCTCCTGATGGCAAATTGCCGAACTATATACCGACATCCATTTGAAATCCCTACTCACACATTTGTGATCAATTCAAGAACACTTTAATTTTATTTTAGATATATTGGAATACATATGCCTGATATGTCTTAAACTTTTTTTAAAGGAATTCTTGAATATCAATGAATAATTATGTAATGTATAATTGATAGGGAGCCTACTGCAATTTTATCACTTGTAAATATGGAAATTATTCGTTGTTGTCTGTTAAGATTTTTTATATTTCTCATTATTTCATTTTGTTACAATTGCTGAAGGCTTACTAAGAAGTAATCACAGCTTTCATTTACAAATACCTAAAATTACACGGAGATTGCCAGTTCAGTAATCAATATATTTAGTGTTAATTTGTTTATCTGTAAAACAGGTAGCGCTTGTCAAAACTGAATAAAAAATCGTTCTTATCAGTGACGACGATTATCAGAGGGAAGGAAACAAAAGTATACCAATGATAAGAGCGTTGTTAGCAGCTGTAACTCTTTAATAATGGTGGTGTCGGGGCTGATTTCAATTCATGTCGAATTAAAGAACAATTAATTTCGGTTTATAATTCATCATTGTGTTTTCCACGATGCCGAAAAAAAGTGAACAAATTATTTTGAAGAAATTTCAGAAAATTGGAACATTGCCACGATATCGGTAATTATAACTCTTGAGATTTTAATTGCTTATTGATTAAAAATTAAAGCTAAAATTGTCTTAAAAATTTTTATTAAAATTATTCTAATAATAATTCGCCAAAAAACCAGAACTTGTTTTTAAAAACTACGCAATTTTCATTTATCTATTTTCATTAAAAATACCTAAATTAATTTTAGTATATTATTTTAACATTTACGGCTTCACTAATTTATCGCTTATATTATTAATATTTTACAAAATTTAGAGGTATTTCAGTTATAAAATATCGATACCTCGTTACTTAAAACCACAACTTTTATTTACGTTTTTTTTCTCATTTAATTTTAATTTGGAATCTTAGAGTTAGATTATTAATGAATCCATGATTAATTAGTTCAAGTATTAAATAATTATAAAGTAAATAATAATATTGGAAGCGGAATTAGGATTCTAAACCTTATTTTTCTTTTAGTCCTAACCCGTATAAGAGGTTGACAATTCAGCCGAATCGTACCATTCGTCGACCCCACGTCTATATCAGATTAGCGCCATATCGGTAAGTGAATGCATTGATTGGCAATGTCAAATAACCAACGATTTTGTCTTGGGTTTTTACGGTTTGTTTTTAATATTTTATAGTGAAGGAATAATTACAATAAAACTAAACAACTCTTTATTTTTTTATTATCACCACCGAAATATTTACCAAAATAAAAGAAACACGGGCTAGAACATGTTAAAACAAATTAACATTATAGTTAACGGAACTTGTAATATTTTTCTTTCAACGGCACACAAAGATAATTGTTCGAGTTGATAATTGCCCTTTTTATTTTTTCTTTCATTAGTGGAGGATACGTAGTAGTCTTACTAAATAAATATAAAATATTATAGAAAGCAAATCCAATTAAATGCAGTTTTGAAGTGTATGGACCTGGAACTGAAATACCGTATCCATCTACTTTCACTGGTACAGGTTGAGATTTTTTTTCCTCCCTAAAATTCATGTTCCTCCGACTGGTCCCATCTGTCTAAGGATTAGAGGTTTGGTATATAATGCAAGAACATTCAGAGCCTTTATTTTGTAATATCCTCTCTTAAGTTCTGTATTATGTGTTATAAAATTCCTATAGGAATTAACAAAAGCTTCACGTGAAGCTTTCAGAACTATTCCATATTTGGTTCAATAATCCTAACATTATTGCTTCGATTCTAAGTTAGTCTAAAGTTATTAATCAAAATTAAGTTGTTTTGACTTTGTAGCAATATTAGCTATTTCTTGAAAATTGATTTTATTATTATCGGCACGGTGAAAGATGAACCTCCCAGAATGCAACGCCGATTATAGATTGACCTTTCCTGGCTTTTCGTTAAGATTCAAATGGAAAAGAAAATGGCGGTCAAATTGGTTCACAGTCAACATTTCGACGACTTATTGAACGCAAGTAAAGGCAGCGGGCAGCAACGATGTCACTTCGTTCAAGCAAAACAGATCGGTGATTGACTTTTTTGAAACGAAATCCTAATTTCCTCAGAATCACACGCATACTTGTTGACTGACCTGTAAATTGAATACAATTTCCTAGCTTCGGCGACAATCGTCCTCACTGTCGGCAATTCCTTCTTGATATGCATATGAGCAACAATTTGACGAATGACGTAACAATCAAAATCGTCAGGCGAACTCTTTGGAGCCAAACGAGGCCTTTTCTCCCTGGAAATGTTGACTGTGAACCACCGACCGCCATTTTCTCTTCCATTTGAATGTTAACGAAAAGCCAGGAAAGGTCAATTTATAATCTGCGTTGCATTCTGGGAGGTTCATCTTTCATCGTGCCGATAACAGTCCATTAGATTTATTGAAAGTTTTTCGGAAAATATTTTTTGAAACTACACCAAGAACTGATATTTACAGCGAACTCGTAATTGCTAGCACGTCTATTTTTAATGGAATACATGACCGTAGGCCATGAGTAAACTTCTTTGGTCAAAGATGTCCTAGACAATGAAGAAAGTGTAGTTACAATTGAAAAACTGTGACGTCAGTGAATTTATTGCATCGCAATTACTAGCGTCAGTAATTTCTGGACAATGTCGGTCATTCGAGGAAGTTTTTCGAAATCTTTGATGCGTTTCCTATTTATTAACAATTGAATCGTTTCATTGCAGGTTTAGAACTAATCATTATACAAGCATCTTCCTCTGATTTTCGAATTAAATTTGAGAAAAGGTTCACTGAAAAAGATATTCAAAACGAAAAACGAGCAACAAATCCTTTGTAAATATCAAATTTCAGGGCTTAGTTACATATCATTTCAGTAACATTACACATTTGAAGAAAAACAAAAAATCATCATCTGATCGTCGATATGTGATATTGCAATGTATTGGTAAATACTTGTAGTGATTGGCAATTTGAAAGTTTCGTAGTCTTGCGCGTATGCAGGATTCTTTAAAAACTAAAAGAAGGATAAAAAGAAAGGGGAAACAGGAAAGATTAAAATAGATTATATAAATTTCAAACGAATACAGCAGGTTTCAAGAATTACAGAATGTTAAGCAAACAGTTGCAGCCTCATCTTTGGATTCCCAACTTATGAGATATAGTCGATACTCCCAATGTAACTCATATTTGAATTACGATATTTTTTCGGACGGTATCCTTGCATATCCATTGGCTACCACATGCCTTGTAGTAGTTCTATTCTCTGAACAAACGTAGGGAACCTTGTTTTGTTATTTTAAATCCTTATTTTTGATAAATATTTAAGCCTATTTTGATGTTTCTGAAATCTGCTGAAATTGAGTTACAATGTTTTTCATTGGGGGTATCGTAGTGTAACTATTACGGACTTACAGAACATTTGATTTAATTGTTAGAAATTTTGATAACAGTATCAATAAATGGTTTCAGGTTAATCTTTTTTAGAATATGAATAATTTATTAATTTTTATTAAGAAGAATATTATGTAGTGCTTTAAAACTTATCGTTTTCGGTAAAGATAATTACATTTCTTTCTTTTATATCTTTATTAAAATCAATAGTAAGAATCAACATCTTTAAAATGAAATAAAATATCAGTGCCATGATATTTGATGTAGTTTCCTGGTAGTGGATTTCAGTATCATGTTATTTCTTTGTTTGTTAAATTAAAAACGTTTGCTTTAATTTGTCTTTATTTTGTTAACTTAACATATAAACGAAGTATTAAATCATAAATATTAAAAAAAAAAAAAAAATCTTTCAAATTTTCAGTAATTAAATTTATGTTATAACAGGTTTTTGTTTTCTTTTTTTAATTTAAACCACGATAATGTGTGCTGAAAGTAATTATCAATTCATTTATTTTAACAATTTAAATTATTAAATAAAATTAAGATGTGAAAATCATATTTTTTATTATTTCTTACTTTTTTTTCTGTCTTTGTTAAATATTGTGATTGTACGGGATAATCGACTTACAAAAACGAGACATACAGTTTTGGCGGTAAATACGGGACATCTCTTACAATATGGGACAGGTGGCAACCCTGTTGTTTATTATTATGAAAAGTTAATTATTCAGTTGCAATACTGAGGAATTGTGGGAAATAATAGATCAACTTTCAGTAAGGTCCATTACAGTAGTTTATTGAAAAGCTCAGAGATCGAGTACGACATCTGGTGGCGAAACAAACAAACGCCACTTGGGTGATCAGAGACTTGGAAGTCAGTTATTATGCTGTACGAAAGCTAATATATTTGTCGTTGTTTGTTGTGAATTTTTATTTCGTATAAAAACAATTTGGAACAGTTTGTTAAGTTGCTGTTGCCAAGAAGAATATGTATCTCTTGAAGTAATTCAGAATCCATTTCCTAAAGAAAATTGAAGTGTGATCGAAGCTTTAGCTGCGTATTTGAGGAAAAAAAAAATTCTTTCTTACATTTTAGCTTATTACGGTGTTCCCAGTAATGAAAAAAAAAAACCAGTAAATAAATTAAAACGAATGGAAATGTAAAGAGGAATTATAAATGGAAATGTTTGTGAACATCTAATTTAATGATGTTTGTGAAACTACTGATAATTTCTTTCTTGAAATAGGTAATGTAGTATAAATATTTTCAATAAAAATAGTTTCTTTATGAAGTAGTTTTAATATTAATATAAATGTGTAAATAAATGTTCAACAACGCAAGATAATCGAAACAATAAAAAAAAAATCATTACAGTTGATAACAATACTGTTTAAACTTGTTTAAACCTGTTTTAAACTTTTAAACACAGTACCCAAAAAATTTATTTTTTATTTATTTTTTGATGGGCTAGCTTTTAGAAAACTATTTAATATTAAAAAAATATTTATTACAATAATATTGAATAAAATTTTTAGAATGTTTAATTTAACGATTTAATCCACTACTCCATTCAACGTAGCTTTTTCAAGCACTAGATTCAAAAGCGAAAAAAGGACTTACGATGTTTCACGTACAATCTATTTACTGAGAAATCATTCTTAAAATCAAAATCATGAATGAAATGAATTATTTCATTTTTTTTTAATAGCTTAAAACTTTCGTATGTAGAAAATCGACAAAACAGTAAGTTTAAGATATATTTAAAGCTAGCTAATTTTTAAATCACGTGTTTACGATTCGAGATCGTTTTCCTTAAGAACTAAGGAACAAACAAAGCAATTTATTTACGAGGGTGTAATTCTGTATTTTATTAATACTATACAGTTTTCTTCTGAATATCAAGATTCAAGAAAACGATATCAAGATTTAAGAAAAACTTAAACAAAAACAGATTTACAGTCTAACAGATGAATGTTGACGATCTCGTTTGCTTGAGAATTACGGAAAACACGAGATCTGGCCATTATCCTCTTCAGCAGGTCTCAAGGAATTTAGTATTTTGATTGTCTGTCACTAGGAAAATGCTAGAAAAAAAATGTTAAAGTTGGAATTTTACCTTCAGCGTAGAGACGATGGATGCAGCGGCGAATAAGGCATCGGTCAAAATCGTCGACATCAGTAACGGGGCTTGCTCGTGGTCGCTTCTTTCCCGGGGTCGATAAGCCTTCCTTCTTGCCATTTTGTGAGAAGACATGGAAAGAGGCTATTCTCGCGGAAATTACGTGAAATCACGAAAATACGAGATCGTCAAGATCCGTCTGTTGGACTATAGACTATTGTCAAAGGTAGTTATTTAATAAACACTTGCGATGAAAACATAATAATCCTCGCTTATTGCCATGAAAACCTTCACTTTAATGCTAACGGTTTGTTTGAAATAAATAAAACAAACGTAGAAAGATAGACGAGCAGTTCTGAAATGATTGTTTTTTAACGGACTTGCTTGATAGTTGTATTACAAAATCTTCATTTCTGAAATGCAGTCTGTATAACCGATTACATTTCGACTGTTTTTCCCCAAGCAAATCTTGACCCACTTCCCTTTTTTTAATGCTTTATCGTTCGGAAAAGATTAAAAGCTGATATTCTTATTCCATCCGTAAATATTCTTATTCCATCCATCCTCTATTAAAGCATTGAGGAACAACAATTCCTTCCACTCCCTTTTTCTTGGTCACTTTTCCTTCGGACACAGAGGCACGTGGACGCTGGCTGAGTGACCACACCACATTCACTGTGGCGCCCTCTATATTTCATTTCGCTTCCCAATGCCCTGGTTTCACGGAACGACTTACATCTGGCTCCTTCTAATTTTCTCGTTTCTTATCTCCGGGTGACCACCCGAGGGGTAAGTAATCTCAAGTCAAGGTCATCCACAAATGGGGTACTGCTGTACTTTTCCGATAACTAGGCCTAGATAGTAACGAAAAAAGTCATTTTGAAAATGGCAGTCATCATGTCCGCCACGCCTCAACGAAAGCAAAACACTGAATGGACCAAATGCGAAACATTAATTTTCATCGAAATTTGGAGAGATAATACTGAAGACTTGAGATGGATGAAGCATAACATAAAAATAACTTTCGTTTTTGCGATTGCTGAGAAACATTAACTTTGCTTTTTGGTACCATTTTTGTTTAGCAATCCCAGGATACATTGCAAAAAAACTGGTTCTTCTCTCTCCCGTGAAATCACTCAAGGTACGACAATTCGTTCACAAACATACGTCACAGGACAGAACTAGCTATATACATAGATTTCTTCTTCCGTGAAACAGGGGTATCAGTGCATTTCTAAAGTCAAGTAGTTTTTGTGACAGAACATTCCTTAGCCTTTCATTTTTTCAATGGGAAAAAAAATGCTTGCAAGAAATTATCTCTCTTCCCAGAACTAGGGAATAAACAGAATTTGCGATTGAATGCTTAGCTGATTTCACTGAGTTATCAAAGCCCTTCTTTGGTAAAAGTGCACATAAAGAATAGACAACAGTACAAGAGTACGATCTAAGCCTATAGTGTCTTTTCATATCGATTTTTCAAAGTTTGATTCTGAAGGAGGAGTGGGACATGATACTATAGGGATCCTTTTGTTTTTTAGAGATTTTCCCACTCCGGGGTGAGGTTTGCACCAAAACAACTAATCCGAGAAACTAACAACGGGAAGTTGTTAGATTTGCGGCCACCTTAATGTTATTAATATACATCTCCCGAAGAAGGTCCGAGGCACTGGACCCGAAATATCGAGGAAACCTCACCCCGGAGTGGAAAAGTCCCTAAAAAAAAGGATCTATACAGTATCGGTTTTTCATTGCAATAACAAACCAAATTAAAATAATTCTCAATTTGATAGTAAAATAAATTTCGATGTGTAAATACAGGTAATAAATAATTTCAAACTTCAGATGTCGTTTAACTGTAGAGAAGAGGAAAGCATGTTTAAATGGGATATGAACGCGTATATGTCGATGTGAATAAAGAAAAACAAACAAAAAAAATCCAAGATTTATTTAGTTTACTAATAAAAAAAAATAAAAAAAATAAAAAATCAGATAATAACGTAAAAGTTAGAAGATACGAATGATATCGTTGTGCTATCAATAACAAAAGTCATGTACACTTGCAGTCCAGATTATTTTAACAATAATACAGTAAGAATCGAGATGCATTTAACTAATTAATATTTAACAATAACATTATTTTAGATACGGACTGCGATTATACAGTGTTTATCTAATATTATTTGTTCAGGGAAAAAAAAGAGAAAAGAAAAAAAAACAACTAATTATTTAAATGGTTTGGCAGCTTATAGCAACATCAAAACAACTGATATTTATAGTTAATCATTTAATTAACTGCTGAAGATAAAGAAACGTTAGATAATGAGAAGGAAAACCACTGTTAATGGAATACCGGTAGCTTTAAAATATCTAATCTTCTATCGGGTTTTATTTTTAATACTTTTTTTTTGTTTCACAGATATATCGCGTTTTTTTTTTCTGCAGATACAAAGAAGTAATCAGCAGTATTTTAATCATTCTAAGTAAGATTAAATGAAATAATAGATCATGTATAGACATTGGTGACTTCGCAAAATTGAAAACACTGGAATTTTAGAATGTGATTGATACGCTGCTCTATCACCAAGTTGTATTTGATAGAGTAGGTATTTGATGTAGATAAAGAAAGACTCCACGGCTTCTATTTACAGCAATTATTGTTTTATAGCTTCTGAAACTTAAGGATCAATGCGAATAACTTGAGGCTTTAACCCCGACCCTCCCCGGTAAGAAAGCCGGTATCCATTCTTCAGAGGGCTGGGTAGATCCTAGAACCGCCTGGTGGAGAATTCAGGGTGATAAAATCCCTGACTGCGCTTGGAATTGAACGGTCCTCTTCCAGCCCGCAGTGAAGCCCCTCACTACATTTTGCTATAGTCCTTCAAACTAAAGTTGGCCGCCGGAAACTTGAACTGAGCAGCCCTTCCGGTAGCTGATCAATTATGTTTTCCTGGAAAAATGGCCAACTTTAGTTTGGAGGACTATAGGTGGATCTTACATCCCTTATTGATTTGGACGGACATACGGTTTCTCTCACTATATAGAATCTTAAAAAAGTAATGTTTTATTTAAAAAGATAAAAAATAAAATCTAGAACAACCATTATAATAAAAAGCGATAAGAGGCTTTAACGAGGATTATTATTTTTTTGATTGACATAATTAAACTTCATTTTATTTCCATTTAAATGTTTTTCGAATAGTTTCGAATTGCAGTTGTCAGAAGGAGCCAACGTCTTTAATAGATATTGAAGCGAATGGTAAACAAAGATCACATTTCTAAAGGTTTCGAATGATATAGTTTTCGAAATATTTCTAAAAATATTTCTAAAAATTCGTATTTTATTTGTATTTTTTTTTTGACAATAGAAATTAAATTGTAATAAAATAAAGAATATAAAAAATTGATTGTGGATTTGAGATTAAATTTGTTATAAATGTATTTTGAAATATTTTAAAATTCTGAAAAGTTAATTTATAAAGTCTTCAGGCAAAATCTGTCCAAATCAACAAAGATCTGTTAATTATCATTTTCGTAGAACTAAGCAATTTCATTTTACTGTGTGAGTAGAGCCAATACCCGCAATAGCTTCAAAATTTGAGACTAAATATCAACAGTTTAGCTATTCTAAATTAAAAGACGAATTCTTAATAAATATAATGACTAAAAGTTCTTTGTTATTCATTACTATAAAACGAATGATGCAATATTTCCTTCAGAAAGAGCATAAAGACGTTCTTTCTATGCCTGTTTTGAAGAATGGAATCGTCCGATCGCTTGATTGACAAGTCTTTTCTATTTGCTGCCACACAATAGTGTCTGTTGCTGTGTTCAGATTATTCTAGAAAGTTTCCCTTCTTTTCATGGATGTGGTGGAGATAAAATTAATTGATCGTCTTCAAAGCGTTTAAGGCGAGCAGTATTTGAAAGAAAGATCTTTTTTGCAGATAAGATATGATCTGCCGTCTGGCGGAAATTATTTAAACTACTTCTTACAAGTACCACAAGTCATTTGTATTTACTGACGTTTAGATTTTTCACAATTTAATGTATCATTTGATTGTCGTTCTTTCTTGTCTATGTCGTTCTCTCCGCATTTCATACTTTGTCTTCGTTGAGTTTTTTTAAAGTAAATAAGTTCCCAAAAGAACATGAAAACTATGTTCTTTAAAGCGTTTTGTATACATATCTGCCTTCTTAAAATCGTGAAAATAATACTAAAGTCCCCCTTTACTTGTATCTTACAATAGCTGATGTTATACAAGTAGAATAAAATTGAGATTTTCTGAAAAGTATAATTAAATTCTTTAAAAGTTACACCATCCCGCAGTAGACCCTGTATAACCCTCGGGGTCGCCAGAGAAGGCTCCCGGCGTTTCGTGGCCAATAGGGCTAAGTTGGTCAGCCCGGCTCCCGCCCGCCCTTAAAACGCGGGAAAGAAGAACGGTACGCATTTTAGAAAGGGTTTAGTGGATCCCAGGACCCTTCTGCAGGTGAATTCAACGTAAAAAAAAATTCCTACTTCCGCGTCGGGGATTGAACCTCCTTGGTCCTCCAGGCCGCAATCAGGCGCTTTATCATTTGGATTCACAATTAAATCCTCTAACTGTCAAAATTAAGCTGACTTAATCCGATTAATTCGAAGCATATCTTCACGCTCTAATTCCTCGGAAAGCTAAGTTTACAAGGAACGACTTAGATCGTTTCTTGACTTTGACATGTCTACTTTAAATTTCGAGATCCATTCGCAGAGAACTGGGGACAGATACATACATTTACACACACAGACGAGCGATTTGATGAACCTCAACTTCTTAGAAAAGTATACGAAAATAACTGCATTGTTTTTTAATAATTTTTCATTATTATTACTTTCCAAATTATCAAGCCAATTAAAATAGACTAAATGACAAAAATTTAGTTGTTAGGATCTTTTGAGTATATGTGAATTCAAGGACCAATGACACTAATCGAGTTATCTCGAATACACGGTCCGCAAACCACAGGTAACCCACTAAAAGGATTTTGTATGGCCGCCATTTTATTTTACAATTTGCATTCTTTTTCTTGTGTTAAATTTTGCGAAAGTCGGTTGGGAAATGGCAAGCGTAAAAATACGAAGATATATGTATGTATGTATATAAAATTACAGTATCCCACAATAGGCCTGCGTTGCTCTTGTGTCCTCGAAGGTAAACTCTCCCTCCATTTCTTCACCAACGGAGCAACTTGAGGTCGGGTGGTCAATCCGATATCCTCTCTCCTTTAATCTCATTCTTCAGAGGATATCCTAGGGTTTGGGTAGACCCTAGGACCGGCCTGGCAAAGAAATCAACATGGAAAAAAAAATCTCCGGCCTCCGCCAGGTGTTGAATCCGGCTCTTTCAGTCCTCAGTCAAGCGCTGTACCACGGATCCATATGTACACTGATTTCATTATTTTGTGGTGGTTCCTCATTTTATTTATCAAGGTGCTCAAAATTCCATTGTTGATGGCAGGATCTCATTTTGGTTCGTAGGATGTATTGAGTTTCAAATCACTCCTCTACCTTAACATATGCCTCTCCCCCCTCTAAAATCCAACGCCCCAATTGTGTTTTGGCGGGACCTATCTTTCTTCCACTCGTAGTTGATTGGTTGCATCCAATTTTACCAGTCGTTGACGACAAGATCCTTGGCTGTTCCTCTGACATGTCTCTTGTGACGTTTCCATGGAGGAACAGGGAGTTAGTCTTGGGTATTTATTACCGCGGTAACTCCCCCGATCCGGGTTTCCAAAGTAACTCCTCTTAATCGCTTTCCAAGTCGCGTCATTTTCGCGAGACTTCAAAACGCCTTATCGATTATTTACGTCGGGAACCGATCGAATAGCAGAAGATCTATATTTTAGGCCTGGTTCATTAGGGGATCTTCTTTTCAGCGACCAAATCATTTGTGGGAACCACGTGAAAAGTCATTTGATCGACGGAATGGTTGTTAACAGTAATTACAATGCAATATCAACTACTTAGAAATAACGTACAGGATCCAAAAGTATGGAAAGATTTTCTTCAAAAATTTTAAAATAAAACTGCATCAGAGACTCTGTTATTTTAATCACAGCTTTAATCATTAAATAAGAAAGATAATATATAATAAATAACATTTCAATAAAAAAAAAAAAAGCTATGTAAGTTTTCTAGGTATTATGAACTTTAAGAAATAGTTTACATACTATCACTGTAAGAATTGTATATCACAAGTACTTAAAACTAAGGCGAAATTGTGCTTTTTCGTTGAATGTTTAAATATTACTTGGCTCTGTATGTAATATAGGTTTTTCCGTGGTGCTTCTGTCTAGTAACCTTCTTACAAATAACTTATTTCTCCAATATTTTACATTCAATAATAATAGGCTAGATATGTCAAAGTTGGTCATCTTGTTTCTTTCAAATGTTGGTTGTATCAGAGGTTTATTAAAACTTTAACAATTCTTTAATGTTATTTTCATGCTTATATCAATAAATTATTGTTACAGAAAATTTTGAAATGTTTTTGGACTTGAATTGTGAAGAATTGAATATTTAATCATGTTTTTGTTGGTTTGTTTCTTTCAAATATTGGTTATATCAAAAGTTTGTTTAAAACTTGTTTCTTTAATGTTATTATTTCTTTAATGTTATTCTCATGCTCGTATCAATGAATTGTTATTATAGAAACTTTTATAATATTTTTTAGGCTTGATAAAAGGAAGAAGTGATTATTTTCTCGAAAATTTGTTCTTTTAATAAATATATTTTATACAGTGAAGCTCGGTTATATCGCGATCTTTCGGATCCAAGATCTCGAAGATCGCAATCTGCCCGAGCTTTTTTTACTTCACAATGTAAAATGTCGTATACTTGAACCCTATTATCGCCCACACGATTCCAAATCGATTTAAAATGGTCATTTCGCGATTGCCTACATCATTCAGAGCGATATGAGAGAATTTTATATTTAGAAGTATTCATAAATCATTACCTTTACAACACTTTGATTGGTGTACTAGCCAAAATCTTCATATTTCTGTTTTGTCATGGTTTGGCGCCGCCATCTTGGCATCTTGTACAAACGACGAGTCACGTCAGCAGTTCTCTAAAATCAATAGATTTTCGTACTTTTTTGGGCAAAAATATGGTAAGTTTTGCAATTTTACAATTATACACCTTTTCCAAAATAGAAGAGGGTCCAAGACCAAATCGCGTTATATCCGAATTCGCGATATAAACAACCGTATTATAGCTGAGCTTCACTGTATTAATATGTTTATTAGTGTTAGTTGTGGTATACAACTAACTAATAAACAGCAATACCATACTAATAATTATACTAATATACTAACTTGGATACTACGAGAGAAGGAATTAAGAGGAAGTATGGACTATATACTTATAAAACAAAATATTGTATGGGCAAAATATTATTGATTTGAATTATATTAAAAAATTATAAGAAATGAAATTTGTTATAAGAAAAATGAAAGTATAACGATGTGAGAGATTTATTTCACAATTTCCTACATATAAATCTTCGACTTGTGTTAATTATTAATAAAGATTCCTTTAACATTTCTCATGTATTTGTTTTGTGCACATGATGAAGCAATTCTTACTTTATATATTTGCGGCGATTTTTCTGGCGATAATTTAGTGTTAGTGTTAATATTTACTTTACACATCATAAGAGGGTGAAACAGTTTGAGAA
Organism: Thereuonema tuberculata; assembly: GCA_023159025.1. Lineage (NCBI taxonomy): Eukaryota > Metazoa > Arthropoda > Chilopoda > Scutigeromorpha > Scutigeridae > Thereuonema > Thereuonema tuberculata. Next base: position 32,155,296 of record JAFIDM010000179.1, on the reverse strand, counting down.
AAAACTGCTATTTTCTTAGAAATCAATGCTTAATATTCAAGGCAGTTTATTGATCCATCCGAATCACTTCTGTATTCTTTGCAGTATTCTGGTTTTGTGCAGATTGAAAGTTATAGCACAGTGTATTACAGGAGAGGGCAGTGCACGAGATGGGACATTGTAGTAATTTGGGCAGTCCTAACTTCATGGTACAGCGAATTACGAGAACGTTATAGAACACTATTGATGGCGAATTGTACATCAGAGTGACAAACATCCCAAATAGGGGCAAACAATGTTAGATAAGTGGAAATAATTACAGCAATGAAATGTTAAATTGTTATTTTTACTAGAAAGCAAAATTTAACGTCCATGTATAATTCATAAAACAGGAATAAAAACAAAAATGGACGATATGTATATGCTTTCGCACACTGAGCCAACATCAACGGGAATCCTGGACAACTGTTTCATGGTTATTAGGATTCATCAGCAAATTCTTTCCATGTCCTTTCGCGCAGTCTGAGCCTAACATCAAGGGTAAATCTTTTCAGTAACTCAGACCTGGTGGATGGTGCCAACTTATAGGTTCTAGTGTTCCCTTCTCCAGCCATTAAGATTGTGCCTTTGTCCACTCCTCGCTTCAAATACGAGGGTATTTCTTCTTAGATTTTCTTTAATATTTTCTTTAGTATAACAAATCGAAAGAAAATCGAATATTTGAAAACAGTTTGCAAAGAGATTACAATATCGCAAGAGATAACATAGACCAAGCTTACAGTAATAGACAATCAGTATATATTAAGTCCGCTACATTATAGTATTTCAAGACATAAAGTAGATTTATAACGTAACAGATTTACTATATATTGTTTTGCTCTTTGATAATGCTCTTCCAATACAAAAATTTTCTTATCCCATTTGTCTGTTTTTCTTCATTGGAACATAACTTATTGTTGAGGACTCCGCAGATTTAAAGAACTGATCCTGTAAGATAATCATTGAATATGTTATAAAAGTTATCTTTTTATAAGAGCACGCTTTATGTTATATGAATTGGAACCAAAGTTTCTGCTGCTGTGAAGAATGTCCTGCAGACAGTTATACAAACGATGGCCTTTTGAGTCGAAGAGGTCAAGTCTTATCCGGAGTTTTTTTTTTTTTTTTAATTAAATAAAAAGACCAGAAGAATGAATAGTGATTTGATCCCATCCGATCTTTATTCATTATTTCTGTCTTCACTATCTAAGTTATCTATTTTCCTTTCTTATTGTTATTGTTTGTTTGCGAAAGGTAAATATTTGTGGAACTCTTTATCTTACGACTTTACTGTCTTGAAAGGAGCTCTGAGTTATTTGTATCTGAATTAAGAAATTCAAATATCTTCATTTATGATACATATATGGGAACGTACATTCAAACTACCCAAACACAGAAATATCTGAAATCATATTTTTCGATGTTAGAAGATTTCAGTAAAACAATTCTATGTAAAAATTAAAAAAAGAAAATCCTGTAAAGGAAATTTGGAAGATAAAAATACTAATATTAAGTTGTCTTTTAATTTAAAAACAATAATAATAATGATATTAATCTGATTATTTTTGAAACAAACCTAACTTGGTAGTGAGTAGTTTAAAAGGATGAAACATCTCCCGAAGAAAATAATATATATATAATGCAGTGAAGTAACTGAGAAAAGGTAGACGTTTAAAAGAATTTGAAGCCCACTTTCCTTAAGATATTTTTTTATCTTGAAACTTCTTTATTTTTCTTTTTTGTAAGTCGTGAAAATGATAAAGATGAAATATCTCATATATTCCACTTTTAATATCTACTCAATATAAACAGTACAAATTTCCCATTTTCTGAAGGATAAAAGTGAATTAAATTCGCGTTATTTAAGTCGGATTAACTTAATCGGATCAAGCCTCGCGGATTAATTAAGATTTAATATTGATTGTTTAAGACAATGAGAGATTAACACGAATAGGATGGAAATCCATTGTTAAGATTTCAAAGCTTTTCTATATAGAAGTTTTTATCACCTTCTCGAAGTAATTCCTCGACAAGAACCCGTTTGGAAGGATTTCACATATAAAATTACAACGTCCCTAGTCCTCGAATGTGCACACCAAGATTGAAGAAGAATCGTCCAGTGGTTCAAAAGTTATTGGAAAGGACACACACTAGCGGATTGGATGAACCTCGCTTTTTTGTTAGAAAATAGACTACAAAAGTGGCGACCAAATTTAAGATTATATCATCACGTAAACTAATATACAATTATAAATTTTTAAGTAAGGGAGAATTTCTGAAATTCTCCATTATAAACAAACAACACTTTCATTTGCTGTTGGGATGTTAACAATGAGATTGTTTTTATTGATATTGTATTTTTTCCCATTAATTTACAACAGCCGATTGCCGCTTGATACTATAGTTCAGTTCATGAAAGAAGAGCTTTTGATGACGTAATTTCCGTATAGATTGAGGACGTAACAGCGCCCTCTATTGCTAAAATCCGTAACTAATCTTAGAAACATTACGAAAACATTCTGGTTTTTTTATTTTCTAAGTTACGAATACATAATAATAATTTAAATTGAAATAATTAAAAACGTTCCATGCTATTCCCCTTGCTTGGCTATGCAAAGTTTGTCCTTTCTTGATCACGCTTATACAATCACAAAACGACGCCATCTTGGACTGACTGTTAGGAGTTCAAGTTGATGACGTCATGATTGGTGACGTTTGTTTCAGACAAAATCGATCGTTACATCTATACTTAGTTAATTTCATCTTTAAGTCTTAGAGACACATAAGTTTGCTCTAACTACGCTGAACAGCAATTGGAATTATGTATCCAGTGTTAGTATTTTGCTAGGAGAATGTTATGTCTTAGATGGAAATTATCCAGTAAAAGTTCCTATTTAAAAATAAGGAAAAAAAAAACTGATTTCATATTGCACACAAAGCCATAGCAACTCCGTACATATTTCAGTTTTCGGCCATTTTCTGTGAGACAAACGACCACAGACTCGTATTTTTTCACCTCTGCAAGTCACAAGGTTTTCCAGTATGTTATCACTCATGTCTATCCCCCTTGTAGTTCCGATTGTAGAGATGGCGACATATCTGATTTCCGTCCATTTTCTCTTCCTGTGAGTCAAGAATTGACCTCAGATAGGAACTCCTAATTTTCCTCACCTTACAAGTCTTAAAGTTTTCTAGTAAGACATCACTCCACTTCGTACTACTTACAGTTTGGACTGTAAAGATGTTCAGCAGAACCAGTTTTCTCCCTTGCCGAACGCGCATTGAACCACGTGTCCGTATCCCGTAAACGGACAAATGATGTCATTCCTTAATACGTCCGTCGATTCGTGACGTTAAACTCAAGTATTTCTGCGAATACAGAAGCTTGCCGTACTGCCTCAATGGAAGAAACATTCTGATTGGTGACGTTAACTTTGCGTCACATACGGAATACGGTCTTCAAGCTTGTTCAATACAGTGACGGATTACTTGAGTTTAACGTCACGAATCGACGGACGTATTACGGAATGACGTCATTTGTCCGTTTACGGGATACGGACACATGGTTCAATGCGCGTTCGGCACGCTGCGCGCTGTGTACGTACTGGGTTGCTTAAAATTTATAAAAATACTTTCCAAATTATAACAAATTTCTTAATTACAGCAAGTATCATCGTCTTAAATGCTTTATTTTAGATTTAATTTTTAGAAATAAGGCAAAAAGCTTATTTCATATGTACACGAAGCATCCCGTGAGACAGCAAGTAATCGGACACCGGAATTCGTATTTTCACCAACTTTTTTTTTTTTTTATTCGGCCTTGTATATCAGTCCACGGTGGGACGCAAGGCGTTCCCCCTAAGAATGGCGGAAATACTGCTCGTAATCACCCCGACTGACCAGGTGACTGGGGTGATGAGAAGAGACAAGGGACAGAGAAGAAGCAGACAAACACATGAAGGGAAAGTGAAACAGCCACGCCACGACCTTGATTCGAACCAGGGTACTGGCACTCTGGCCGCAACGGCAGACCGCCGTCGAGACCTCACGGCCACGCCAGCACGGCTTCACCAACTCTACAACTCGTAAATGTTCCAATATCTTCGCTGTTATATCAAAATGTCATATGTAAAAATCTACACTTTTCAGTCGTTAAGAAAAGCTGTTTTCGTTTTGTATTAACCCTAAATACTTGATACATAATTTGAAACTTTGGTTGGCACATCATGTAAGGTGTAGGTACTGGTTTTAATAAATTTCTTTTTAGTGCACTGTTACGATATTTTGCAATTAGTTTTTTTTTTCTTTTAATTTAACATGCGTTTTGTTTTTAATCTGTAACTTGAGTTCCATCAACTGATCACATACAACAATTTGAGAGCTGATGTAGCTAACAAATACAAGGGTTTTTCCTCACTAAAAATTTTTTGATAATTTTGACATACGATATTTTGATATAAGAGTGACGATATGGCAACTATCTTTTTGCCTTATGGTTTGAACTGGTAGACGGACAGAATGAACATACGAGCTTTCCACTTTTCAATTTCGCGTTCGGAATCGCTATCAAAAAGAACAGAATAAATTTTTGATTTCTGGCAGTAAGCTTTATCTTGAATTTCTTATTGTGGATCATCTTAATGCCCCGATAATTAAATTACTAAATTTATTGAGATTAGAAAGTTAAAAGCAAAGAAAATACAGACATAGTTGCATGTTGTAGCTTTAATGATTCTAATTAATTGGCTTTAATTTTAAGCCCATTATAAATGGACTCTTAAGCCAATTTTATAGACGATGATGTCTAATGAATACTAAATTGGGAAGTTAATTTGTATATCGATTAATCCGCAGTCTGTTGATTCTTAAGCCACCCGGGATTAAAACAGTAATCATCCAAACATAGATTAAAAGGTGAGCTAAGAATGACTCTCAGTAAAGAGGAACTGGTTCATATTCACCTCGCCTTTACTTTCTACTCACAAACTCCTTAAGGAGAACATTCAACCAAAGTAATTCCGACAGCCAATTATTTATACTATTATTAATAGTAGTACTATTTAAAATACTGCTATTTGATCAAAGTAAACACAGAAAATCTGGAATGAAATTAAAGCCAATTTTTAGTGACCCATTTGTGAGCTATTGTTGATGGCGACCAAAATCGGTAGCTATTGCGTTTGTCTTACCTGTCCGTGTCTGTCCTCTCCTAACATCTCCCTAACGGAAGGTCGGATCGACAAACGGACTTCAACCATCGTGTTCAGAGATCCAAACACCGTAGGAATAGGGTAGAGCCCCCCCCCCCCCTTTCTCCCCTCCCACCATATTCGTGATATTTGGCATTGTTTTCATTGGATTTCCGCTATTAGCTTAAATGTTAGAAATGCAATCATCTCATTTCAGTTGTCAGCTATAGCTTGATGGTTAATGACTCGGACTCATACACGGTAGGTGGTCGGTTCGAATCCATATATCAACGGCTTGTTTTTTTTTATTTTTTTCTCTTAATCTGTTTTTTCTCATTGTCCGCCTGAGTTTCTTTTTTTTTAATTTTTCCTTACTACTTTTTATTATTATGGATGGCCCTTAAATTTATGCTTTAGCACAAAATTATATTCATTTGTTTTTTTTAATGCTTTTTATTTTGTTTGTTTGTTGTTTTGAAAACGTGAAAACGACGTAAACGAAGAGTCTAGGTTTGTCTTTAAGTTGTAATTTAACCAGCAGAAATTTTCCATTTTATGAAAAAAGTATTAGTAAAAAAGACCTCATTACTTAAGTCCCTGAAATCAGAGTCATTTTAGTAACATCAAAGCACTTGCAATTTAGTAATGTTCAATACGAGTTATTAAGAATCATTATTTCTAATGCGTTTCATTGGGTGCTTATTTTTTGGTCGCCTTCTCGTGCTAATTTCTAAAGGAGTACCCACACATAAAATAATTCAAGTACAAAAGTTAGAGTGGTTTGTTAAAATTAAGACCATAAACACCATTTTCTCAAAATATTTCTTCAATACACTTAAATATTTCAACTCTCTTAGCGAGAGTTTTCATCGAGAAAATACGTAAGAGAAATATAAAAATTCCTTCTTCTACATTCAACAGAAATAAAATATAACAATCCTGAAATAAAACATTACAATGAATACATATCATACATAACTTATTATTAATATAATAATTGTGAATACGAACTGTTATTATTAATAATCTTGAAATAACGTTACAATCATATATTACTTTGAGAATATGGTGTTTATGGTCTTAATTTTAATATTACGATATTTAAGATGCTTCTTATATATTTTGTAGTGGTTTGTACTTTTAAAGTTGCATATCAAGTTTCAAGAAGATTCATCCAGTGGTTCTAAAGTTAATGGGATACACATTCACACATGTACTTTTTTTAGTAAAGAATGAGTGACATTTGAATATACTTTAAAAACGCAAGGGGAAATCTATTAGCCTGAGGAGGTTGTAGCCACAACCTAGAATCCCTCAACAAACGAAGTCGGTAAATGTGTTTGAATTTCTCTTTGCTGTTTACACTTTTACCCAAAACCTTTCTCATTTCCAGAAGACATAAAGGTTAGGCAATTCGAAAAAATACTATAGCAAAGTTAGTTGCAGAACTGCTTATTTTTCTTGGTTTTGCAGATGTTATTGTTTTCTGTGTAAAATCCATTATATTTTGTAAATATTTGTCGTCTCTAGTAGTGGTAACTGAGTAAACGGGAGTCTGACTCAGAAGCAAATAGCAATGGCAGAATTCTATTGAAGTAAAAAAATTACATAAATCACTTGGATGTCTTGTATTTATTTTTTCCTAGTCGCGGCTCTAGGCATGAAAATAAGATTTTATTTCTTATGGCAAGTCCATCTTCGATTTTCACTTTTTCTCAAGGAAATGTGTCAATTTCCGTTGATATCGGTATTGTAGTTGCTGAGGCGATATTTCGTTATTCATTTTGCTTTTCTTTTCCTTTTTTTAAATGAAAAAAAACGATAGGTTAAAGACAGTTTTTCTTATTTTGATTTAATAAACAAGCAATTGTTAAGTTTGAAAGCAGCTAGTAGATTAAGGCGAACATAAAGTGGGAATTTTCAAAAACTGCAAGACTTTTTAATGAAAACTTTCGAAGACAAACGAAGTTTTGACGACATTTTCTATAATAAACAAACACATACTTTCTCTCCTTTTTCTTTGAATTGGTTTAAGTGAAATAGTTAATGTCCATTAACTATTGAAAACAGTACCTTTTTTTCTGTGTGTGTGTGTGTCGCAGTATTACCCACCACTAAAGTCTAACAGATGGATGTTGACGATCACGTTTGCGCGAGAATAACGAAAAACACGAGATCTCGCCATTAGCCTCTTCAGCAGGTCTCAAGGAATTTAGTATTTTGAATGTCTGTCACTAGGAAAATGCTACATAATGAATTTATTGTTTGTTTATTGCCTGTTTTCAATTTATTAAAACTAAATTAAAATGTAGTAAAAGTCTCATGCATTTCCCCGTATTATAATTCACTTAAATATTTCAATATTTTGTGAGAAGACATGGATAGAGACTATTCTCGCGTAAATTACGTGAAATCACGAAAATACGGGATCGTCAACATCCATCTGTTATATATTAATCTACTTTGATTTCAATGCAATTTATTTTGACGACAAAGAAAAATATTTTGTTTGCATTCCTTCATTTTTGTATTTCACCAGAAAAGATTTAATTCAACATCCGTATTCTCTATAAATAATTTAGAAACTTTTAGAGATATCCTTAAAATATGGGTGCTATTTGTTATTACAACGAAAAGCAATGTCTTCAGTCTGGTGCTGCTTACCTTCGTAGAGATTAAAGGGTTTCAGACTCTGCAGAGCTAAATCTCAAATGCCTTCCAGATAATCCCGTATTCTTCCAAACATCAACTGAAGATCCTCAAATATTCAGAGAGCCATCAGAAGAGGATCTTCAAATATTCAAAAAGATCTCTCATCCTCAGTAGGCTATAAGGTACACAAAGTAGAGATGTTCTTGTTTTCTTGATTTCATTTTTGAAAAACATCCTTTTTTCCATCAGAATTGTGATAAATAAACAAGTCTAATAGACCTGGTATAATGGTTTAAAATAGTTAATTTTTAAAATAATTAATAACGTATTTTAAGTTAAGAAATGTAATTAACCATTAAAACTTTTTATTTTACTTTGAGGATTTATAATTTAATGTTTTGTATCATATTTATTAATGAAATTACTCGTTTTCATCATAGAAGCAAAGATGTATATACATTACCTTTCCCAATTAAATTATTAGGGAACATATACCGGGTGATTCATAAAGTACTGGAAAGTACTGGTGGTTTTCACCGCCCCATATCTTTTAAACTACTGCTCATAAAAATCTGAAACTTTTTATATAAAATCGTTAAACCTATAAGAGTTATATTTTCATGTTATTATTTATTCATTATTATTGAAATTCATTTTATTTGCCTTCAAACATCCCCAATATATCGAAATTATTATCCAAAAAAATTATTCAACTGTCTTCCAAAAAAGTCATTTGTCAGAATGCATTTTCAAAAAAATAAATTTTTTTGTTTGTTTAAATTAAAAAAAGGAATTAATGACAAAAGTGTTTAGATTAAATTTTCCTAATTCGGTTTCTGTATCATTTGAATATTAGATCCTGACTTTTAGAGTTTAAACAACATCACAAAAGTTATTTAAATATACGATATATTTGGGGGTGTTTGAGCGCAAATAAAATGAATTTCAATAACAATGAATAAATAATACCATGAAAATATAACTCTTATATGTGTGACGATTTTATATAAAAAGTTTCAGATTTTTATTAGCAGTAATTTAAAAGATATGGGGCGGTGAAAAACCACAGTACTTTCCAGTACTTGATGAATCACCTGGTATATAAAATTCCAGTACTGTCATTACAGTGGTGTTACTGATATTGCAGTGCTGTCACTCACTGTGAGGGTCAATAGTTAATGGTGTACCGTTTTTGTTATTTTTTTTTTTAATCTCTGAACAACTGTGGAGAACTAAATTTTCTTGTCATTCTTTAATAACGACAGATAAACTTGATTTCAAATTTGAAATTTTTCCAACACGATCGCCTGGCATAGGAGCGAGAAGACGACATAGGAAAACAACAATGGATTTCTATTCTACTTCTATTAATATTTCATTGTCTTAAACAATAGACATTAATTCTCTTAGCTACCTATCTCAGTTTAATCCAGTTAAAATTAATCGGATGTAGGCAATTTAAGTAAATTGCTAATAATAACTCAATTATTTTATTATAATAATTTAATAATAATTAATAATTAAGTTAATTATTCTTATATGTATAATATAGTAAGAATTAAGAATTAACTTTTTAATAAGTGAATATAATTTTGTGCTGAAGCATAATTTAAGGGCGACCAATCATAATAAAAAATTTAAAAATATTAATTAAAAAAAAAGGAAGTAAGGAAAAATGAAAATAAATAAATAGGAAAATAAGAAAGAAAAAAACAAAAACAAACAAACCTATGCTGACGTTGAGAAAATAAAAAGATTGAGAGGGAAAAACAAAACAAAACAGTAGAAATACGAATTCGAACCGACAACCGGCAGCACATGAATCCCAGACATTACCCATCAAGCTATAGCTGACAACTGAAGTGAGATGGTTGCGTTTCTAACATTTCAGCTAATAGCGGAAATCCAATAAACAATGCCAAATATCTCAAACATGTAGATAGGCCTCTGAACGTTGTTGGGCCTTTGAACACGATGGTGAAGTCTGTTTGTCGATCCGACCTTCCGTTCGGGAGTTGTTAGGGAAGGGATAGACACGGACGGACGGACAGGACAAAAGTTATAGCTATCACAATAGATCCCAAATATATATTCTTTATATTCAGCAGATATTTTAATTTGGATAAAAATGTAAGTTTTTGTTGTTTTCTTGACTTAAAAGAAAAAAAAAAGAAGAAATTTTAAGAAATGATGTTTTGAAGAAAGTAGGGTTTTAGTTCTTTCGAGCTTCTTATAATAATAAAACAACTGTTACAATACATGTGTAAGATTATCCAATACTATTGGATTGTAATTTAATAATAAACGCGGAAATATCCAAACATTAAAAACAAATATAACTCAAAGAAATCTGAAATACCATTAAATTTGTTATTTTCTTCAATTAAAATAAGAAAATATTGAAAAAAAATGTACATTTGGGCTAACACTAGTTATGTTTTCTGATTTTTGGAGTACCAGAATTTTGTTATTTTGTTGTGATGGAATCATAATTATTGGAGGGGGAGAAGGATTGATGTGATATATAATTAGACATTTAGTCAATTATTATTCTAGGAAACGTTTAATTGCATTTGTGCAATTTTCATTATCTGTTTGATTATCAAATTACGAAGGAGGAAAATAAACAGTTAATATTTTTGGCAAATCAATAATAAATTTCTCGATAAAAAAATATTATATTCATCTAAAAATATATCAAATAAATACTTGTTTTTTTATTTTCTCATTCCCAAAGGTGAAAATCGATTTGATTATAATAAAATTAAAATTCTCTATGTATACCAGAGTTTCTCATCTGATGACATGCGTACCACTGGTCTTCTTGAGATACAGTTCAATTCATGAAAGAAGAGCTTTTGATGACGTAATTTCCTTAGGGATTGATGTTTTCAGGATGTAACAGCGCCATCTATTGCTAAGATTGGGAACTGAAATCGTATAAACATTACGGAAACATTCTGTTTTTGTAGTATCTACAATTACGAATACATTTCTATTTTATTATTATTATTATTATTATTATTTTAATAATTTTATGGGTTCCACACTATTTCCCCTTGCTTGACTACAAAAAGTTTGTCCTTTCTTGGTTACGCTTATGCGATCACAAAACGACGCCATCTTGGACTGAATGCTCGAGGTTCAAGTTGATGACGTCATGACTGGTGACATTTATTCCAGAAAAAAAATCGATCGCTACGTAATGACCTTCTTTTTTGAAAAATACTATAGTGGTATCCTGAAAAGCAGTTGGATCATCTTTTTAATTTAAGAAAAATTATGAAACAAAAAATTATAAAATATAAATTTCCACATCTGAGATAAAGTATTATCGTAACAGCCTCTACTGAAAACTTGTCATTTGAAACTGAGCATTTCATTTAAAGTAGGGGGTTCAAGTAAGTAACCTAATGCAGATTATGATAATCTCTGAAAATGAAAAAATCTCGATGAAAAAAAAATAACAAGTAAAGAATAATAATTCTAACAAGTTCAGAAATGACGAAGAAACTAAAAAATATCTGAGCTTTCATCGATGAGAGTCTGGCACGGCCGTTTCGTCATTTTTCTGGACTCGTCAGCCAGACCCTCTCACCAGATTTTTTTTAGTTTCTGTTTCATTTCTGAATTTGTTTGTATTAATTTGTGGCACGTTAAACCTTAGGTTTAATAATAATTCTCTTTAATTAAACAACGTAAAAAGTAATCTATCTTTTAAATAAAATTATTAGAAATACAGTGATTTAACATAGTGTTTTACACCGATTTAGAAAGCAATATTTTACTGTATCATTATTTATTACAATACAGGATTGTACAGTAATTCCGGGCTAAATATTAAACTTTAAAAAAGGAGGGAAGCTAAGTAAAAAAAAAATATACAACTTATAAAATTAGAATTCAGGCTTGTTAATTACTAATATATCTGATTTCAGATCTGGTGATTTCGATCTAAAACCATATTGGTTTATTAAGGAAATGAAATCCCTTCAGCCTCATCCACACTTGGAAACATGTTTTGGAACGTATTGGAAACTGTTTCCAAGCAGTTTGCGAAGTCCTTGAAAACACTAGAAACACGTTTGAAAAACAGTGTTTTAGAAACATGTTTATAGGATGTTTTGCATCCAGAGTTGAGCTAGAGATGTTTATCTGAGAAGGATGAGGCGGTAGCTTGACGTGGAGCGATTCAACTTCTTGTCAATCTCATCGTGGTTGAGAGAAAGTATGTTTGCGACTTTCTTCAAAGCATTCTTATTCCTATTTTCGTACTCAATTACGTAATGTCGCATATTATTGTACGAGACTGACATGCCTTAATGAGTTGTCTTTTCCTGCTTCCACATACTTTTAATAAAGAAAACGGAGAACTGAATAGATAGAAATACAGGAGAAGTGAGTAGCACATTAATGAAATATTTTATTAAATACCTAGCTGAACCAGCATGCGTTGCAATGCCACTCAAAGAAAGAAAGTGTTTGTGTTTAAATTCTGTTTATTGAAGTGCTTTTGGATACACAATATTTTTTGTTTTTCCGTCTGATGCATACGCGAATAAATCCGAAGGTTTTCCGACGCGTGAGCAGGCCACATACAGCTGTCTGTGTGTGAAGCATGGATTGCCAAATTTAGTTCACACACTTGTAGCGATTGTCCCTGTGCTTTGTTGATGGTCATTGCAAATGCGAGTCGCACCGGAAACTGCAAACGTTGAAACCGGAAATACACTCATTTGTTGAAACGCCTCGCGCACCAAATATTATAAAATGGTTCTACTAATTCACAAACCTTCGCGCACAACAACTCACCAAAGTTTCATCGCAATCTGATGAATGGTATAGGAACGCATACGGGACAAACAAACAAAAGAAACATTGAATTTTATATATTAAGATAAATTTTAACAACAGAAAACAATATTTTCTTATAAGATATAAAATTGCTTGGCATGTTCTTGTAATATATAAGCAGTATATTCTTATAAGTTTATATAAACAATGTGTTCTTATAATAAAATTACATTACAATTAAATTGGACCCAATCTTTTAGAAAATTGAAAATCTTTAAATTGTCAAGGATATTCCTAAGCTAAATCATTTTGTCTTCCCATGCAGAGTAATTGATTTCTGTCATCTTTTTCTAGTAATTTCTATTTCTGTTCGGAGACTCTAACTGGAGCGTGCAACATCCATTTAGCTACGACACCAACGCTCCCATCTTCTCCTAAAAGCGTCATCAGTGAGGCAGCATTGAAAATAACGTTATGTAATATTTTGCATTCTAAGCGTCGATCAGACATTGCCCCTTACAGTGCAGTAAAAAATACGTAAAATTGCAAATGACGTTATAATAATACACCTCTAAACAGGGGCGTATATAAGGGGCGTATATATTATTTCCGGGCCCCTCCGAAATAATGAAGATATGTCCTCCCAAAGTTTTTTTTTTTGGTTGAACAGATAGGTTTTCATTGTTTTTTTGTTTGGTTGAATAGATTTTTTGGCCCGGGGCCCCACCCCGAAATATGTCCTCCCAACGTTTTTTTTTTTTTGGTTGAACAGATAGGTTTCCATGGGGTGTCTACTTAATTATATTAATCTTGGCCCCCCCCCCCCTCGAAAATATATTCTATATATGCCACTGCCTCTAAATAGTAAGTTTATATAACTAGATGGTCTGAAAGTGTAAATAAATCATAATTAACAATGCTTAATTAGTCATATAAAAACATAATAATAGGTTTGACTAAAGATTATTTAATATACATCGAAGAAAAAACTTATTTCACCTAAAATAACAATAATAATTATTCCTAGAAACATTAAAACCATAGTAACAAGTGGATCATTATTATAATAATGATCCATTTGTTACTATGGTTTTAATGTTTCTAGGAAGCTAAGCGTTTTTATATTAGATTTGTTATTGTTTTCTTTTGAATATGTGAGTATCCTGAGGGTAAAAATATCAAATACTTCAAAAAGAGCAATTCTTGTAAATTTTTATCTTGAAAACGGGCCTAAGGATTTTGAAGAAATAGAGTGAATCGTTTTCGGGTGTGAGAAAGCGATTTAGCTAGGTCTCGACTTCGGAAAAACTCATTCAAGGGGTAAATGATTGACCTGGAGCCTGGGTATCAGATTGTCTACAGTGCCCTTACTTTATTTTCATCTTATTTTATTCTTAATTAATTAGTGTTCGTTTTTACATTTAATAAATTGAAAATTTTTCTTTAACCTGAATAAAATAATAATTTTACTTAATAATAATTTTTAAAACTTTTTTCTTTCAACGTCGCGTGTATTCACTGCGGAGCTGTCCATTTACCCGCTAGGGGATTATAGTAGTTTTCAAAAAAAAAAAAAAAAAAATGGTTTGCCGTATGCGATCATTACGTAGCGATCGATTTTGTCTGGAACAAACGTCACCAATCATGATGTCATCAACTTGAACTCCGAGCAGTCAGTCCAAGATGGCGTCGTTTTGATAGCCAAATACTGTGGAACGTTTTTAATGATTTCATGATCTGTAACTGTAGAAAATGCAACAACTAGAATGTTTTCGTAATGTTTAATAGTTACGACTTTTAGCAGTAGATGGCACTGCAACATCAATCTATAAGGAAATATGTCATAAAAAGCTCTTCTTTCATGAACTCAACTGTAAATAACCAGATGATTGTTTACAGTGTTCTTACTTTATTTTCGTCTTATTTTACTCAGCAAAGCTCTGTCTTCCAGATACTATTTAAAATTTGCGGAAATCTTATACATTTGACTTAATATCCTGAATCTATAAGATTTTGGCTCATTTAGGATGTTACATCCAACTTCAAATCTGCATCACAAGTCTGATTTATTTTAGTAACCTGTATATAAAATATGAAGTCGGAGAGCTCTTAAGAAGATAATGTCCGTGAACACGTTTTGGAAATCGAAATGAAAAGATGGGTACATAGAAGATATTTGTAATTACTACACAATGGATCAATTTGACTTAACTAGTCCTCATTTCACTTAAAACCATCTCCTAAAGCAGGGCGCTCACGATGCAGCTTTGGGCCGAGTTGCATGTGCAACTTTTGGCCTAGAGCGTTTTTGGAGCTGCATGAAGAAAAAGCTGCAAAGGCGAGGATATCTGCTCCGTGCAACTCCGCAAGCTGCATGGAAATTACCCAATCACAGTGCAGCGTTGGAATACGTCAATCGTGACGTCGGCCCAAGCGGGAAACATGGCGTCGAAACAGATTTGCTTCGCTTGAGATGGGCGAATAGCGAATGCACAATAAATATCAGAGTATTGCGAGTTTCTTTCACACATAAATACAGTTTATATGTAAATGCAGTAATTTAATGAGGCAGAATGTATCAGAGCGTTTGAAAAACCTAGATTTTTTTGAATTTTTCACCTCGGAAGCCGTGTTCGCAATGAATTATGGGATTGCCCGCTGGTCCGAACGGCGGCGCAAAGAATGTTGCATCGTGTGCGCCCTGACTGTCGTTTGCAACCGCTTTTGTGCAACTTAATTGCAACGAGTTGCACAGGAAAAGCTGCATCGTGTGCGCCCTGACTGTCGTTTGCAACCGCTTTTGTGCAACTTAATTGCAACGAGTTGCACAGGAAAAGCTGCATCGTGTGCGCCCTGCTTTATGGGCAACGGATGAAATTACAATTAATGATTGTATTGTAATGGTGTTTGTGGGAGAGTCGTTGAAATGGAAAAACAACGAGTTAAGTTGTGGAACTGAACTGAATTAACTTATTAAACGAAAAAAAACATTGGTTTTTATAGTATTTACATAGAAGAATTTGATTGGAAGATTAATTAAAAATACACAGAATGATTGGATAAAAAATAACGAATTTAAATTAATTAACTGATTCCACGGCTGCAACTGAAAAGAATTTAAAAATAAAAAGAACATCAGTAACTAGGAAATAGAAAAGAAATGTTTTAAAATAAATAACGGTAAAGATTAAAATGAATAAAATACAGATAAATAATTTCTACAAAAATATAAATAAATGATTTCTAAAATATTTACGTACAGTCAATTATAAAATCTTGTAATCCTATTAAACTAATATGCACCATTCCAAGTAACCTTAAACGAACATCTTTTTATAAATTTCATAAAACAATTTGATTTCCATAAAACAATTTGATGTATTAGAAATCATTCGAATTTTACTTTGTTTTATTTACAATATCGAATTCGAAGAACTTTCTAATATGATATTAAATTGCTATTATTTGTTGAGAAGATCGTGAAGATGGAGGAGATTTCTCTTAAGTGTACTTGTTAGTATCTGCTTTCATAACGTAGATCAATAACAACATATAATTAAATTTCGATTAGAAGCCCCCCCCCCCTTCCGTTCCTCTTAAGCATCTTCACATTCCACAAGAGGCGATAACATAATCCAAGAATTTGATACTGTAACATTGGAGAAACAGCTTAAAATTTAGGCGATTTGTCAGGGAATCAGTTTTAGAAAGAATCCCCACAATTTCTATTAAAACATGCTAACTTATGAAGAATTGAATAAAACATTTTTAGAGATATAATTTGTCATTGACATTTCGTGAATTCTTTGGCTAAGAATTCATTCCTTCAATCGTTAATAATAATTTCTGGATTGAAGCCAAAAACTATTTGCTGCAAAGCATTGGTTTACTAAATGTCAGAAGAGAAAAAGCTGAGAAATATTTAAAACCAAGAGGTAAGTTAATTGGTCAACTAATGCATACAAAAAAAATTACATTTCGAATCATGAGAAAAGTAAATATAGGCTACTATGTTTAAAATATCTTAATCTTTTTAGCATATGTGAATAAATATCTTTAAAGGTTAAATGAGATGTTATTAAATCAGTTTAAAAAAAACACAAACACAATACATTAAACACATTAAAATGTGTTTACATATTTTTTAGGCACTTTTTCTTTAGTTTGATGCCGTAAGAAATTCATTTGAGGCTGGCAGAGCCCAGAACATGGATTTTCTTTTTCTTTATTTTTAATGTGTTTTTATGTTTTTAGTTTTTAGTTTTGGAGGTTCCACTGCTCTTCCTATTCAACAATACATTAAATTTAACATTTTTAAAATAAGATGCAACTAGTTTCTTTCGCCCTTGCGGCGAGCTTCTTCAGGCGCCTGTAAAAGTTCGCCGTAAGGGCGAAAGAAACTAGTTGCATCTTATTTTAAAATTTTAATATATTGTGTATGTTTTTAAACTGATTTATTATAATATTTTAACACATGTTATGAGATGTTATTGTTACAGAAATAAAAGCTTTGAACGTAGTTTTTTTTAAGAAAATGTAAGAATGGGATTCGAGAAATGGCGAACTATTATATAAAATAAATCAGAAGATATCAGTATTGTGGAAAGAATAGTTCTCCAATTCAAGATTATTTGCTGTTAAATGATTCTGAGCGTAGATGCACCTAGAATTTTAGAATGGGAGGGATTATTCTAGTCGCAACCAAAAAAAAAAGTAGAGTTCTTTTCCGAATGGGGGAGGGTTAAACATACTTTCCAACCAAAACAAAAATTCCAAATCCTAGTGTGTTTTTTTTTGCATTTTGCATGCAATTAGAAGAGAGACAGAGAGAGAAGTCACAACCCCTAATAACCCTCACCCACGATATGCGAATGAGTTTTACTTGTGTAAACATCAACGGGAATTCTGAACAGCTGCGTCGATTTCATTGCCCATTTAGGGTTTTTCTTGCTTAACACGTTACTCAAGGGTTAAATTTATGCTTCTGTTTTAAAATGTATTGCTCTTTCTAGCCAAGCCATTGTTTACGATTATATGAACTAAAGAAATTTTAATTTTATAAAAAGCTTCCTTCAGTTTTTTTAGTTTTTCAGATGTTTTACTACTATTTTTATTTTACTTCTTCTTGTATCATTTTTGTTACTATATTTTGTTTTTGTTCTCGTTACAAAAAACTTCAATCTTTCCTTCTATATTTCTAAAAAAAACAACAACTTTGCTCTTAAATTATTCAATGAATTCTTGTTGGTTCGGGAAAATACTTAAGGAAAAGGGAAAAAAATAAAGCTTCCACAAACGCCCAACTCAGCGTTCCAAAGGCCATCGGTTCCTCGTGAGACCGGAGTTCCTTTGAAAGTTCACCGTCAGAACGGAAATAGTTCGTCAATTGAGCAATCTGTTGCAGTCCCTGCCACCGCCATCCAATTTTCCGTCTCATCCCAACACCTTCCAGCTTGGCGTTCACTTCCTCTTTCCGTCAATTGAAATTAAGCCTTAATTAAATCCCAAATAGTGTCTCCAATTGCAATAAGGTATCATCCTTTGAATTGAGTAAAATTCAATTTGGAATCTTCAAGGCAATAAAATTGTGTTGACGAATCGTCAGACAAAGCATTTTAAATTATGTTTTTATTATAAAACTATCTCAAAAAATTTACATTTAGTGAAGATTTTTCCGGATTAAGCGGAAAGTACGGGTATTCAGGAAACGAGACACCTTTCTATCTCGTTTCAGCTAAACTAGTGGTTCTAAAACTTTTCGTCCTCGCGCTTCGATTTGTAGAAAACTTCACCCTGTTTCCTTATCGTATCAAGAAATGACTCAAACGGAAAAAAAAAATATATACTGTCCTCCAAATGAAAGTTGGCCGGCGGAAGTTTGAACTGCGCAGCCCTTCCGGTAGCTGATCAATTATGTTTTCCTGTCACAATGGACGCCGTCGTCTGTTTTTACTGAGAAAGACATGTTGATAACGCCAAATTAAAACTTCTCTCGACTATTTAGCGTTATTTCAATACCAGTTGTTAACAATAAGTATTTATATAAATAAGTAAATATATATTATTTATAAATACAATGCTCTTTTGCAAAGTAACAAGCGATTACCGTAATGGCGGCGTCCTGTCATAAAATCAGACGGAAGTGCCGGACCAGACTAATCGATCATACATGCGCAGATCTCACAAAAACAGGGCGGCCATCTCTCATTTGGAGAACAATAATTTTGAGAAATTGCTATTTAATAAGTCTCCAAACATTTCTATATTTCGTTGGTAGGGAGCAGTTTTTGATAGTTATTTATTTTACTTCAGAGCTTTTATATATAAAGTCATTTTCAGTTTGCAGATGATATGGTTGTCCTAGCTAAAGATGCTATGGGAATTGCAATTGACGATACATAACCTCATCAGTGACAGATTGTAAGTTGGATTAAAGCTGAATTCAACGAAAACAAAGATTATGCTTAATGGATTTATTAATAGCAACCAATTAAAGTTGGTAGTTCTCAATTGGACATATTAGCATCTGTGTATATCTTGAACAAATTAATATGGATGGAAATTAATCGTAGAACAAAGTCGCATGGAATAGTTTTGGCCAAAATACTGTTATATGAAAGCAATAATGCTTACCATACGGAGCGGGGACATGAACGTTGACCAAGAAAGCAATTCACAGAATGCAGACAACTCAAAGATAGGGCCGATAGAGCTGGCGAAGAAAAGAACGATAAGGGCCAGGGAAATTCCAATAATCCACAAGGTCAAGACTGACGGAGGTGTAAACGTCAGAAAAGTCTAATGCCACAAGGCAGAGAGCCTGATGAGACGTATTGAGACGTCTAATGCCACAAGGAAGAGGCGTATTGTAGAAGAAACACGGCGTCCACACTACGGCCACGAGTGGACACCCCAAACTGATGAGGATGAAGTAAGGACTCTAACACTGGACCGCACCAATGAAGAAAACCTTTAGAAACTAGTTTCAGATCAGCATTATTAAGCGCCAAAGGGCGATGATTGCAAGGGACGTCGCATGGAAGTTGAATAAACGGAGAATTATCCCACAAGACCTCTGCTTGTAGTAAGGAAGTATACAAGACGTGAATTGAGGGACAGCAGTCGTGTATACAAAATAAGGGAGACGATCAGGGCCGGGAGCGGAACGTGATGGTGCCCTACAAATAACTTTGGGCAAACAATCCGAGAAGGAGCATTATTAATATTTATCTAAGACAAGTAAACATTACAAAAAATAAAAATACAGCCCTAAAGGCAAACAGCGCTACAATTAAAAGGTCTCAGAATCATCGGACAGGGAGATTTCCCTCTCGGAGGTAGGGGAAACAAAACATCAGATGGCGCCACGCCAGCGGGAGACGCCGTAGACTGGATAGAGTAAGAGGGGGACAAGGAAGGGTCCACAAGTAGGGACAGCAGGGACTAGGAACAGGGGAAGGAGAGGGAGAAAGGGGCGGTTGAGGAACGGAAGCCTGGGAATAAGGCGGCGGAGAGGGTACATTGAGAACATCAACCCTCTCTTCATCAGACTGGAGATGGAGATCAACGTCCTGATCCATAGCATCTTCAACATCAGAGACCGGGAGATGGTCTACGGGAACAGTATCGGCAGAGTCACGGGAATCATCCAGATTACGACGCTTCCGTTTAGAAGAAGAAGAAGCAGGATCCGGAGGCGAAGACGACCGCACAGACGCATGAAACTGAGGAGGCGCCATGGGAAGCTCCAAACGACAATCCACAGAGGACCTGAAGTGGAAGAGAGCGTCGCACCGGCCGCAGGCGACGAGGCCAAGGGACGAACAATAGGTCAGTACTGGGAGGTAATGGCAGAGATGACTGCTGAGGAACTGAAGACGAAGGGCCGGCAATTGTGATCACTGATGGAAGATGAAGAAGCAATTTGCCCTTATTGGTGGGAAATTGAAGACCGGACTCCTGATGGCAGATCGTTGCCCTTTTGAAAATGACAATCTCGCCGAAGGGAGCAAAGGCCTCATCAGTAAGTTGCTCCGAAACGTAGATGGGTAAAGGCTGAAGATATAAGAGGGGGTAGTGATCGGAGGCCGGGAAAAGTTGAACAATCGCCTACGACGTTTCAACTTCACCGGCTTCAATAAGAGCTTGGGCTACAAACGTAGAGGCGCAGATCAAGACATACTGGACATGATCAACCAACTCAATTCCCATAAAGGGATTGTGGTGTGACGGTTTCCATGCCAGCAGGCGGAGGCAGGCAGTAAGAGCATCGGCTAAGTTAGCCCGAGGAGACGGTAAGGAGATTACCACACTAAAGTCACGATGATCGACAGGCCCTATAAAGCGGTGAGGAATGATGGATGTAGGACGGACAGGTAGGTCATAGAGATCATGAATGGGCCAGCGACGGGGTGCAGAACCCCACGGACAGACGCTGCATACGACAGATGAGGGGCCGAGGGACCAGCAACCGGCAGAAGTGGTGGAACAGGAGCTGCAGAGGGCAGTAAAATGTCGGGATGATCCGATGGAGGTGAGACTTCTCGGAAATGGCGACTACAGCCGGAGCGGAAGCGCCACTGCGATCCTAGAGAGGGACGAATCTCAATCAACCTGAATACAACTTGTAAAGGTAACCCGCGGAGAAGCCACCACTGGAAATTCAGAAGCTGCAATGGCTTGAAACCAGGCCTGCCATTTAGGAACCACACTAAACACCATAAATGTAGATGACTCGTCGCCACTATAGCATAAGCCGATGAAATGGGGCAGCCGAGGTGTGACACTGGCCAGAAGATTTCGAAGACATTTACTCGTGCAGGTCTCGGCTGTCGTGACCGGAAAGAAGGGAGACAGAGCGGCAGATTCCGATTGAGACGTAGCGTGCCTGCTGGGAAACCGACAAACAGCCGCTCACACACACACTGAAGAGTTATACAGACACTGAAACGCGGACCCCAATCGGGGACGCGAACGCACACGAAGAGCTACGAGGTGGATTTAAGTTTTGAGTTGTTTTTTTTTTTTTTTTGCCACTGTTCAAACTTCAAAGGTAATAATCCCCCAAAAATTAAAGTCACAACTGGCTAGAATCAGGGCCAGAAGCGTGCTAGAATCATACAGAACGTGTCCTCCAAATTGGGGAAAAATCGAGGCACTATTCACGAAGAAACAAAACAAAGCTTAAGAAGCCGTGGGTAGCTTCCCCACAAGGCGAGCACATGTTTTACCAAACAAAAACAAACAAAACAAAATCAGTAAGCCTACCGGGCTGACCCTGAAATCAATTTCCTTTCTTCTTTCTTGCTGCAATAAGGGAATTTATTTCCCTATCTTATTTGATTCTGCTTGTATGATACTAATCATTGCAGTCGCGTCATGGCTGTCTTTTATCCTTTTTTCTAGGATTCTAACATAACGAAGTATGCGTCATTGTTTGGTTTCATGCATCGCTTAATTGTATTGTTGATCGATTTTGCGTTTATTGGTATTATGATTCACGAATTGCAAGCACTATTCATAAAATAATGCATTCTAATGAGATAAAAGTTCTGCCTATACACATAACGAAGAAGCAATTCAATTAAATAAAATAAAATAAAAACATATTATAAGTCACAATCGATTCGTTTGGGCTTAGCCAAACATCATCTGGTGGAGAAAAAAAGTACAGGGTTCAGTCTTTATGGGCGAAGATAGGGTTTCAAACCAATGAAGTTGCAGATGTAAATGAGGCCTATCCATGTTTGCGATAGGGATGTAGGAAATTTGGCTGAGCCCAAATTAATCGATTGTGACTTTTAATATGTTTTTATTTTATTTAATTGAATTGTTTCTTCGTTATGTGTGTAGGCAGAACTTTTATCCCGTTAAATACATTTCACACACGTTACACTTATGTTCAAGATTAATGTATTCTAATTTTTGCATTTTATTAATTTTTTTTACCTGCAAACATAATTATCTTCTTTTACAAAAAAAAAAATGGCATTTATATCCTGTGATTTTTAACCTTCTTATTTAAAACAATAGACATAATAAAAAGTTGAATTTATGATGTTATGAAAAGTCATAGCCTATAGACCTTATTATTATATTACAATTGATTACAAAATTTATTTATCAATTTAATAATAGACACATTCTGTATCTTAGTAGATCTACATATTCTAAATCATAATATTATAATAAAATTTAGAAATGTTTCTGTAAGCAGATGACACTAATTTTGAAAGATTTTGAAAATTGTCGGTACGTAAATGCCAATTTTGAAATTTAATTTTTGATGAATTATTTGGTTATAAGATTTCTGAGCAAATGTTGTAGAAGTATATTATCTACATGAATGTTTAACGATTTTGTTGAATCCATGGGAAGAAACAGAGACGACTTTAGAATACACAAACTCGTGAATGTTTCAGAATATTCTTTAGAATTTTTTAATATTAAGGATTTTTAAAGCTTGCTTTGAAACTGGTTATTCTGTAATTAAAGAACATAACCCATTAGGGCTTCGAGAATTAGAAGAATTCTTTCTTTTTATCAAATACGTTGTTTAGAGTCTTTTTTTTTTGTTTGTTTGGTTTGGTTTGGGGGGGGGGGTTAGTTTTATTTTGCCCTTGCTTGTTGATTCAAGAACTTTTTAACAAAATTCTTAGTAAACTTACGATTCTAAAACTATGGACAATAAACTATTATTGTTTTTCCATTAAATATTACTTACAACTATCTCCTCCCCCATAAGTTTTTTTAACTGTTATTGCCTTTCTTTTGAGCAATTGAATTCAATTTCTTTTAATTCTTTATGTGTAGAGTCTTAGTCTACAGTATAATAATTAATAATGAATTAATAATTATGATATCTTTCAAATGGCACTCACAGACTGACTGACTGATTTCATGATTTCCTATCATTCCAAAGTAGGGTGATTCCAAAACAAATGATACAGATCATATGATGCAGTTGGTGACCTGGGCTCTACTTCTGTAGTTGACTTGATTCCTTATCTTTTTTCTCATATTTTTATAAAAGTTCTGATGGAAGGCCGCAGCGTTCCATTTTTGGTGCTGCATACATTCGAATAGTAAAGTCTGAGACAGTTGATGTTGCAAGTTATGACAAGTTATGACATGTATTTATTGGCAACAATGTAAAGGCTCAAATTTAATTTTAAGTTTGACACTATTGTACCGCAGCAAATAGAACAGTTGGTTATGGGTTGTGCACCCCTAGTAAATTGCTTCCAGTTGTATATTTCCTGCAACGATTTATTTTGCAAAATAGGCTACACTTTTGTAGACTACAAATATCATCATTACAGCAAATGCCAGAAATCCAAAAAGGTCTGGGTTCTGAATCCAAATCAAACATTTTCCGTAGATCATTATCTATCTTCCGTAGATAGAGCTAAAAGTTTACTTTTTTTTTGAAGTTTTATGTTTTGTTTGAATGGGTTTTTCTTTCATGGGTCACAGATTTTAAAAAAAGAAAGAAATAAGGTAAACTGAAAATACATTTTGCCAACTATCAAACGCTCGTGTTGTTGAAAATGACACTATCATTGACTCTCGTCATTTATTCCATTGTATTCATTGGTCAAATACAATTTCCATCTCGGCCTCGTCCATATACCCGTCATACCATTGAGCTTGCTGGATACTTGTTGCGGCTTTCGAGTTCCCAAAATACCTGGAACCGGAAATGGTCAAACTGGATCGAGGATATCATATTCTCAACAAAGTCGATTCAGTGTAGGTATACCCCAATTTTGTCCAATTATCGGTCAAAGACCACTTACAGTGGCCCGGACTGGAAGTAGGATTTTCCCAAGCCTCCAGGCCATGAGAAGTCCAAAAGGATATGATTTATTGGGCTCCAATTTAAGATCGAGCTTGTGGAGGGCACTACAGACATTCACACGCACTAATTGCTCCTCCCTTCAAAATCGCAAAATAAAAAGAGCGTCTTAGGAAAGAAAAATGATCCTTAAATAATTATCTACAGGAAAGTAGACTTCAAGTTCCTAAAGCAATTCTGTTTCTTGCATAAGTGTGAGAAAAAGATTTATTTAAAAGTTTTAATTTCCAAGCAAAAAAATATCCAAGCAAATATTTAAAAAATAGAATCTCTGAATTTAATGAAAACACTGCCCGTTATTCCCAAAGCAATAAGACGTTGTTTTATATGTATATTGTTTCATCAGCATTATAATCTTACTTCAATAAAATCTTTTTTGAGATTTTTTTTGCGAGCCATTTGGGAGCCATTGTGATAGCGATAAAAAATGGATAGCTATTGAGTTTGTCCTGTCTGTCCGTCCGTATCTGTCCATCCCCTAACAACTCCCGAACGGAAGGTCGGATCGATAAACGGACTTCACCATCGTGTTTAGAGGCTGAAACAACGAATTTTTAGGGGTCCACGCCCCTCCATGTTCGATATATTGTTTTCATTGGATTTTCTCTATTAGCTTTCATGTTAGAAATGCAACCATCTCATTTCAGTTGTTTGCTATAGCTTGTTGCTAAAGGTCTCGAACTCATATACTGAAGGTTGTCGGTTTAAACCCATATATCTGCTTTTCTTTTCCTCTTAATCTTTTTTTTCTCAATGTCCGCTGATTTTTTTTTCTGATTTTTCTTAACGTTTTTCTTTTCTTTCTTTTTTTTTCTAATTTTTTTTTTTTTATTTTTCCCAACGCTAATGTACTTTTTTATTTAAAAATAATAATAATAAAAAAAAATTATAATGGATCGCCTTTAAATTTATGCTTTAAGCACAAAATTATATAGGGTCATACTATCTAACTTTGCAATGGATGCCACGGGAGTCTGAAACAGATAACAACTAGACACTCCGTGATTAAGAAACCCGTTACGAAAGACTTTCGGAGTTCAGAAACACAGACACAAATACACACATCCTAGTTAAAGTGGATATGTTACTGGAATAAAGAATATTGTCCTGGATTTAAATGAGTTTTTCTGGTTACTTTTCACATCGTTGGACCCAACACTTAAGTTGCTGTTTCGTCCCTATTTGCAAAAAATACTTAATAGTCTACGAATTTAAAACACGAAGTTGAATGAGAATTTGGTAAGTCATTTCCACTGAACTTGAAACTGTGACTTGATATCTCCTAAAGATATTCAGTTCATATTTTATTTATGAGAGAATTCACGCTTGAAGTACATTTTTTATCTTTTAATTTTTTTTTTGGAAAGACGTAGTTCAAAGAAAAAAAGGTTAGTTTTTCATGCTTTAATGTTAAGAAAGAAATTTAAATATTGTTTCTTCAGTATTTCATGGTAAAGTCAGTAAAAAAGTCTTCTCTAATTTACGATGGATTTTGTCCAGTATTTTGAGTATCATATTATTATTAATTACTAAATATTGACCAATCAATCCAGACTCCATCCAATATTTATCCAATGATTTTCTACTTTGGTTTTGATTCTTTAATCAAATTTTATAAATTCAGCTACTGCTGAAGATGACCTAGGATTCTGCAGGTCGAAACTGTTCTTTTAATGTTTTTGTTTTTTTAATTTTATAACCGTTTTAAACTTTTAAATTTTGACTTTAATAATGCGTGGATTCAAATTTTTAGTTCAAATTTGAGATTTTTAGATAATAAAAATTTTCACACGTTAAATCAATAGTTTTTAATGTTATTTTTTTTTGTATTGCTACTGAATTAAGTTAATTCGAGAACATTAGATAAATGAATTTAAGAAAAGATAATTAGAATTGAGAAGAAAATGAAAAAAGACATAGTGTAAATATATACATAAAATTAAAAAAATACGGACAGAAATGTGGAACTTGTTTAAAACCTAGTTCAAAGACATATTTCTGTATCTTGCAAGCCTATTGCCAGTCTATCCCTAGCGTCGTCAGCGGCATCTAGCGGAAATTTTAAGTAATTTGGAAATTCAACTAAAACGCAACATTAAAGGACTTTGCTATTTTTAATTTAAGAATTTATACGAAAACACATTCATTCAAATTACCACCATGAATCTTTTGTTTTTTCCTACTTTATATATTTTCAAGTAAAATTAGAATTTAACATAACTTGAAATTATATTTCTAATTACATTAGAATTTAATATTTAAAACATTAAAATTACCAAGAAGTTAGAAAGAGCATAATTCGTAATTCTGAGTAAGAATAAATTAATGTATTAATAAATTGTGTACTTTATATTTACCTTGAGAAGAAGCAACGGGAACGTAAACTTCAAAGTTAGGCATAGAAATTGAATTGAGTTTTGCCATTCGAGATGCATATATTATAAATGAGCAGAATATTTTCTGCTTATATAACATAAATATCTGATATTTAAAGGCTACTTGCTTCGTTAGATGATGATGGTTAGCATCGTCCGAGCGTCGTAAGCCACTTGTAAAGTAAAATTGAACATTTTCTTTCTTTCTTTAATTTTTCTTTTCAATGTTTTTTCAGTCTTCTGATCTAGATCATCAGACTAATATTCCCGTTTTGTGTGATTATATAAAGGTACAAGTATCTTTAAAATCTCATTAAATTATCAATAAAATCTCATTAAATTTTAATGATTAAATTGTTATGATTGTTGTGCAATCGTAACAATTTAATCATTAAAATTTAATGAGATTTTATTGATAATTTAATGAGATTTTGTTATTGTTACGTTTGCACAACAATCAAAACAATCGCAACAATTGCGTCTTTTGCATTCGCAACAATCCTATTTATATAAAGGAAATAAACACAAGGAAATTAAAGCAATATCAATGATCAGAAGACGTTGCGTAGCACTGTGATTGGTTTACTAATCGCTTTCCCTACCTTGTTTTTTTAAACCTCTACCCTTTACTCATCGTAGCCCTATTTTCAAGAATATATATTTGGAATAGACAGGTTTTGTTTTCAGTGTTTCCAAAATATCTGAAACCCGAGAAACGCTAATTGAAAATGTAAGG
The DNA here is from genome assembly GCA_023159025.1 of Thereuonema tuberculata. NCBI lineage: Eukaryota > Metazoa > Arthropoda > Chilopoda > Scutigeromorpha > Scutigeridae > Thereuonema > Thereuonema tuberculata. Next base: position 32,127,675 of record JAFIDM010000179.1, on the reverse strand, counting down.
AATATAATTTCAATCGGATTTAATTCCTACCTGATGTTTTCGTTCTCCATTTTCCGATGCCAAACCCTCTGCTTTCAGTTAATTTTTTTTCTGGAGCCTTTTTTTTTTAATGTGTTTTCGAAGCTGGTTCCCTTGGGGTTGAATCTGCTCTGATTGTCATTCATGTTTTTTTCTTCTTTAGACGGTGGGGTTTCGTCATTCCCCAACCGACGAGTGTCTAATGATATCCAATGTATCAACGGTGTTTGAACTCCCGACAGCGTCACCACCGTAGGAAACTCCCTCTCTCCCTATCCTTCTCGTAAATGGACCTCTCCCTCCACTCGGAACGCCGTGCTTCTCGCTGGAATTGCTCTCATCTTCACAGTTCCTCTTCCTCCGCCGATACAGATTCAACTGGTGGGATAAGGAGAGTTCCGTTCCTCGGCCACGTGTTTGGGTTTTTTGTCCTCGGCTTTTTCGTATATTCTATGCCCTTCTGCCGGCATCAGGTGGTGTTGGCGGCTTCCAATGCTTCTGTGCGCTGGCGCTCGGCGGCCTTCGTGACCGCCGCGGCCCTGTGTCATGCTCGTGGTTATGGCTATCTTCTGGTCGGTGATCCGTTATGCCACGGTCCTCTTACCGCACGATGTTGACGCCGTGGCAGCCGTGGGGTCGCAGGGCAAAGGGGGCGCTGCAAAGGAACAGCAGCCTGTAAGAAGGCGCAGCAAGCAGCCCCCCGCCAATTCGGATCGGCTCCGGGGAAGGTAAGAGTCCAAGTACATCCTATCTGTTTATTTGTCCCTTAATGTCACTTAACTGAATATTTCAAAAAAATGAAAGTTTTTCCTTATTCGATAAAATTTCTAAAAAGTGTAAGATACAACTTTAATAAATGAAAAAATATTTCTAAATAGAAAATTATTTCGTATCACCGTTAGTCTATAAAGTAAGAAGTGTCTGCATTATATAAGTGCATTCCTCTTCTGACAAAAGTGCAGGCAATTTTCAAACGAAAAATTCTTGATAATTAGGAAATAAGATATATTTATTTGAAAACTATATAAAGTTTACATGTAAACAAAAATAAAAACTACAAAAGGTGAGACAGAAACATATATTTTTACAGTTTTTCCAATGATGCGCAGGTTTGTAAAAAGGAGTAGGTCTGAATTGTAATTACATATAAGCATAACTAGAATGTAGGCCTAATACTTTAACCATTCTGCGCAACATTGAAGAACTATAATTTTAAATTTCACGGAAACTGCCTTTTTTTTTGCATAATAAGAATTATTTACAAGGATATAATTACTCATAATGCATTTTCACTGAATTAATTAAAAAAAACTGAATTAAGCATAAAACACACACAGACATACATAGTTATCGCTCTTCAAGTGCTTAAAACACCTAAATACTTAATGTCTCCTCCTTTGCTGTTAGTACTAAATAATTCAATAGAACCAGTAAAGAAATAAACCCATTTGCGCACTGCAAGAACGATTCAGATTCATACTACAATAAAATTTGGATAAAATTAACTAGAATTTCAAAAAATGTATTTCCGTAAAACCGTGTTTTGTAGTAACCCCTTATTAATTCTGTTGAAATAGTCTTAGACTGAGAAGGTGTAAATTGAATATTAATTTTCTAACTCTTTTTCGACTGGATAAATAAACATGTAAATGAGTTTTCAGCTATATAGATGTAAATAATAACGATGTCATCGGATCAGCGCAGTGGTGCCTCAAAGGAAAAAATGCAGAATGAAAAACTCACCAATGAAAAATTAGTGAGAAAATTCATGTGCCAGTAGTAGGCAGGCCTCAATGAATTTTTTTAAAGCATAAAAATTCAAACTGCGCATTTGAATTAGTAATAATAACAATGGGTGAGACCGAATTATTTACAAGTGACATCCTGGAACAACTGTTTCACGCTCGTTTCATCAAACGGGAGAAGTCACCAGTAAATAACAAAGTCTCCGTATTGAGGCTAGTATGAATGATACATCAGAAGCATTAGCAGATGATGTAACAAAATGGTGAGAACATATTGAACTACAGTAAGTGACAAGTCATCTTCTTTGCTTGATGGTTTTTCCTAATAATGCATTCTGTGATGGTCTTATTATTTTTTACAGCGGCTAGGGAACTACTTAGAAGAGCAATTTTTAATTATTGTCTACTAAAGCATAAAATTAACTAAACAATGATGGGAAAACCATAATTCCTCATGGTCACATTGGTATACAAATAACTTTTTCCGACCACAAGCTCTCACCGCAGGAGATATGCTAATTAAATATACAGGAAATATGCTAATTAAATGTAAAATAGCAGTGCGGTTAGTTCAATAGGTTCTTTTATAATAATAATGAGCTTCCTTACTAAACTTTTTACAGTGGCGAATAGAAAGAAAACATATATATTTACATCAATGTTAGTAATCTACATGCAATGTAATATCTAAGAACGCCCAGTGTGCAATTTGTAGGAGGAATGGGGAGGTTTACCCCTCCCCTCACCTCCCCACTGAATTGGGCCATCCCAACCTCTGGATATAAATGATGTATCCCTGCCAGGGGTAATTATTTCAACCCACTGGACAAAACATTATTTTGAAAATAATTACATATTTATAACAAGGTAGGGGTAGCGATTAGTAAACCAATCACAATGCTTCGCAAAGTCTTCTGATACGTCTATGAATATATAATTGCTATTGATTTAATTTCCTTATTGTTATAAATGTGATTGTTGCGATTGTTGTCATTGTTGCTAATGATATTTTAATGATATTTGTACCCGACAAAACGGGAATATAAGTCTTCTGATACAAGTATCAGAAGACTAAAAAATAAAATTAACATCTTATACTAATCGGGAGGGAATAAATTATTTGAGGTAAATAAAATTAGAGATACAAAGTTTAAAGCCTAACTCTACTTGCATGGTAAGAAATTTCGTTTAGTTTTTTGTCTTAAATTATATTGGTTGAATTACTATAAAAACCCAAATATTCTAAACTTAACGTTGATTTTGCTGAAGCACTAATTATCACTGGCAGATCAAAGAATAACGATTTTGAATCCTAACCTTTTTAAAGCAAAGTTGTGATGTTTACCAAAACAACTTACTAAGATTTTTCCGTTATTCAACGTCCATTCCTTCACCAATAATCTGTTAGACCTATCCCTACGTAACATGTGTGCGCCTATAAGTCAGTTTTCAGGGAAGACATATATACATATTTAAAATTTTAATTCTGACAGTGAACGCATTAGGCATCCTTCCCCCTGATAAAATCACAAATCGCACAATGAGAATGCCAGATGTTTTAAAGGAATGATAGAATAAATGGATCTCACTAATATTTAAAAAAATAACAACTGGAGATATTTTGAATTTAATTTGTGCAATTAGTCAAATGTCTCACATCAAAATTGATTTTCTTACTGTTAAAGCGTTTAAGTTTTAGGATTTTATTAAACAATTATGCCGTCTTACAATAACTAAACTATATTGGGTGATTCAGGAGGAGTTACCGCGCTTATGGAGCTCATTTAGGACGATATTTTGAGGAAAAAGGTATCATATAAACCTGGATCCTATTCTCAATAATATGAAGGTTGTTTGTAAAACACCTCTTTCGTTAGTTGGAGGAGTAAAAGCAAATAAGAAATAAAGAATTATCTTTTCAGAAATAACGTTTTCTTTTATTGGTTAGTATGTTGAAGCTGAAAATGTGTTGTGAATTGCTGAATTGGGTCGTACAGAAAGTTGTATCAAGTTTTAACTACAGCATTACATTATTCTGATGCACTTACCACAACAATTGTTACAAATCACACCAATTCTATCGACTTGAATCTTGGTATACTTGTTGTTCACAGTAATGCGTTTTCTATAAAAGAAAACATTATTTCTGAAAAGTTCATTCTTTATTCCTCATTTGCTTTTACTCCTCCACAAACAAACAAAATTTGTCTTTTAAAAACAACCTTGTAACTCTGTAAACATTGAGAATAGGTTTATGTGATTTTTTTTTGCTCAAAATATCGTCATAAAAGAGCTCCTTAAGTAGTGGTATCTTTTTTTTGAGTCACCATGTATATAAAAATACTACAAATTAATATCATTAAATGTGATTGAAAAACGTTAAGCTGGTGATATTTTTACAGAATTGAATAAATAAAATATACAAATATATCTGTAGAACAAAAATCAGAATTAAATTAAATAGGGACTCCACAAAGTTCAGGAAATTGAGTTTAAAATTCCTATTAGAAGGAAATACTTGTTAATTTAGTGGATGTGAAAGCAAATTCTGTCAAATGGATTGTAAACAATGTCTGTTGATATTGCTGAAAGCGCTAAAGCTCGTCAGAGAAACCAACCAATAACAAGAGACTATTGGGTAATCGGTTCTTACGTAAAACGACTATTGAAATGGTCTACTGCTACCATATTCTTATAACAATACAAAGAATCGAAGTAATTTCGCTATTTTTAAAAATAAATACGCCGACACACAAAATAAAAACTAAAAAAGTTTAACACATTAAAAAACATGGTATAACGACTGGTTTCGCTTTTATGACAGGGCGTTCTCAACAGGGCATTTCGCTGTTTTCAATAGCAAAAAGTTTATTTTGAAATCAACGTATATAATTGGCCAAGTTCGTCGTCTGTCTGTCTGTCTGTAACTCGATATAATTAAGCTATTAAGATAGATCCAAGGTTCTCACTGGTGCCATTGAATCAAGGGTACTCAAATTGGATAAAACATTAGTTCATTTTGTCATTCCATGTTGTTTCATGAAATTTTAACTGAAATTCTAACAAAACGTACGTTCAAAACCAAATAATTTTGTTACCACTGCACCGATTTTAATGAAATTTGGCGCACTTACTCAGGTTTTTACGCTGATTTTGAAAATCAAAACCATTTTTGCCGTAGAAGCTTCGTTCACAAGTTAGCGCAGTATTTAGATTACATTTACTTTATATTTCATAGTTGATAATAAAATGATTTTTCGGATTTTTTATGCCTGTCAGCCGACAGGCTTTGCTGCTAGTTAAATAAATAAATAAAGTTTGTTTCTTTGCATTAAATAAGAAATTTGATCTCCAGTGTTTCGTTCTTCAGAAATGGTCCCAGATGACTGGTCATCTATTACACCAATAAACTTGATTTTGAAAAAGTTGTTTTGGAACTTGGTCAGTTAGGCTTATTAAGATACCGAATGAGAAGAGTGTCAATTTATAGTGTGATATCATTGACTTGCCGAGCGGAATTGGGTTTTGGTGAGGCTGATACCAGAAAAAGGAAGAAATTCAATATTTCTAGCTCTTTTATTTGATTGGAAAGCCACCGTCATTTTATTTTTTCCACCCGAAGTAAAGATGTAACTTTTTTCTTTTTTATGACTGCGAAGACTATCTTAACCCTTCTCCAGCCCACCCCAGCCGTACTAAGTTTTCTGAGCTGAATCTATCTACTCGTATATACATATATTTTTTTTTCTTTTGCTCATGTTAACTATTTAAAAAAAAGTGTCCTCTAAATGTGTCTTCTCCGTTTTTAGCTTGAAATTGGTTGCCAGATAATAGTTGTTTTTTTTTTTTACCCGTTTTAACATTTTTCATTTTTGTTTGTTTAATGTGCAAAATATATTATCATTCAGATTTAGTAAAAGGTCGTTCGGAACTAAAAAAAAGCACAACAGATTTTTTTTTCCTTCACTTATCCTCTGAAAATATTTCAGACAAGGAATAAAGACTTTTAGTTTTGAATATTTATGTTTCGCAGTTTTTTAAGATGTTATGGCTGCATACTGTATATATTGAGTTTTATAAAATTGTTAAAATGTTTTAAACTGATCAATTAAAAGAGCGTTAAATTTCAAGACAATCGTTCCAGCTAAGAATCTCTTGCTTAACTTAGTCAGAATTTATAAAATTGTTTATTTAATTAGCATTATGAAAAGAAGTGGTCCACGATTGAAGCCTTGCGGGATACAAATTCTGGAGGTTTTGATGATATAATGCAATGCACGATATTATATAGGCATAAGGTATATATTTTCAGCAAAAATTAGGTTATCTTCATAATGTATCTCTCCCAAATCCTTGTAATTTCACTTACAACAAAAAGCAGTTCACATTTCCGCATTAATTTGGATAATTTAGTTTTGTTTATCATAGAGAACATCAATAATTAAAATGCTGAATTTTCTCTCCTTCCCGAGGCTGCTTCTTGAGTGTTGTTTTGTTGAGGGATTTATTTCAATTTTCTCCTTTTAGCTTGCAATCCATCTCTTTCAATAGGCAGATATTACACACAATGCTTTCATTCAGTTCTCGGAAGGTAATCCTTTCAGAAGATTCCAGAAACGGTCACTTCGCCACAGGGACTGTTACAGCGTTTCGTTAACTTTAAAAGTCGAATCGAAAACATTAAATTATAAACGAAAGTAAGATTCTCGTACAACAGAGCGAACGATGTGATACGAATAACACTTAATAATTTAGATAAAAAGGTAACTTACTTTTGTACTACGTTACGTAACTTTTAAAAATCAATGGTGAATGCAGAGGAGATGTAGCCGAGAAAATCGTACAGTTACATACATTGTTTGTTTATAACATTCATTTTTAATGAAAATAATAGATATTGTAAATAAAAATTAGAAATGGAAGCGTTTTCGAAATTAATCCATTACCTTTAAGTAAGTAAATAAAATTTTAGTTAAAGGTCAGAAGATGTAACTTTACTCTGTTTTCCCTCATGAAATCCATGAACCTCATTGGATGATTGATTATTCATGTTTCCAACTAATCACATTAATGAATTGTCTCCTGTGTAAAGCATTTGCCGCATATTAACGTAAAAAAACGCTAGTATTGTTCTGTTACGTAATACGTACTGTGTTTCGTCTTGTAAAATAGAATTATTTACCTGTTGAAAATTTTATGAAATGTAAAAAAATTGAAAGAAAAGTAATTTACATAAATTCTATTTCTTATCGTAATTCTAAATCAAATTTAGTAAATTAAAAAAAAAAATGGAGATTTAATTTGTACAAATGATAAATAAGCAAAGTGTCTCAAAGCTGAAAAATTATTAAAAAAAAACAAAAGTAGATTTTTATCATTTAATTTAAAAGATAAAAATATAAGATTCTGTTTGTTTTTTTTCACTGAAGTGAATACCTTTCAGATTCTAAATTAGGTTCCAAACTCATGCTTGTAGCTTCCTCAATATTTGATTCCGTTGTAGAATTTACGACCTTACACAATCTAAAAAAAAATACTTTATTTAGAATTATATATTAATAAGTCTGAGAAATTACGTAATCCTTTGCGAATCATAAAGTAACGTAGCAAGGTTGTCGGGTTCTTTTTTTCATTAAGAATTTAGCATGGTTTGTTTGTTTATTTATTTGTCTTGTATTATTTTTACATTCTTACACAATTGTTTTATATTAATTATTAATACTGTTTTTCTTTATCTTCTTATAATGTACAAGATAATGTATAGTGAATTTTACTGAAAAATGATTTTTTTTCTTTACCTTCTTTGTTCAGCAAAACATTATCTTAATTACGCTGCTGGATATGATATTATTATAAATTTTAAATATGTAAAAATACACTTTACAGGTCCTACATTGTTTTGTTTTTTTCCCTAATTCTAATTGTCGAACCAATATCATAAGGTTAAGTTTTAAAATGTAAGCAAATTAAAAGATATAAGTAACACTGACTGAAACCACATATTCATATAGACGACACTGGAAAATTGCAGAAAATATTCTTTGGAAGACAGAGTATACTGTACAATCGGTACAGGCGGCTTTAAATATTAAGTTATACATTACAATTTTCAAGCAGAAATTCATTCAGATAATCCATTTGGCAATAATCCGATAATCCATTTTAATTTCAATGTTTGTTGTTAAAAACAAAAAGTAATAACTAGATTTATTTTTAACAGTTACCTTCCACTATTTAATAAAAATGTCCTTTTTATCATTTTTTCTGTTATCTGTGTTTTTTAATAGATTCTGCTCCTGGTCGAGTTTTAAGACAAGCCCATAACATGAAGCGGTGTTGTTATTTTTGGGAATTATAATGCGACCTCTATAAATATAACGAAAATTTTTTCGAATCCAAATTTGGTCTTAAGTACTTAATACACACATTTAAAATAATGTGCATGTTAATTATGTAAAAAAAAGAAAGAAACATTGATAGATTTATGTTTTTTTAATGCTCTCAAAAGTTAATCTACATTATGTTTTATCCTCGTTTAAACCCTCTGTTCCAATCTTCCCTACTTCCATTTCCATGCGAAACCAACACGATTTTTGTCCATCCATCTTCCAAGCGGATGTTTCCTTGGTTTTTTCCTCATTTCGAGAAATCTAATTTAGATTCGTGTTACCAATCAACAAATCGTCTCTCGGTGCTACTGTCCTGCAAAATTCCATTTCGGCTTGTTTCTGGAAAGTATGATGTGATCTTGCACCATCCGTTCGTTGTGGTTTTCTCTAGCAATCCCACCAAGCACTTATACCGTTCATTCTGTCATATTCTCTTTTAAACTCGTTAAGTCAAACAATTAACAAACTACAATGGCAAGACATTTTTCTGCAAGGCATTTCACTGAAGTTGATTCTGCAGCTAATTTTAAGTCATTACCTTACCATACATTGTCCCAAATTGATCTACCTGTCCTAATTTTAATCACTGATTTTATTTTTATCTTTTAGTGAAACTTTTTTGTTTTTGTTTTCTTAAACAAGGATATAGTCTGCATACCTGTTTACTACTGCAATAAAAGTTTAAAAAAAATAATAAAAAAGTTTAACGTGCCTTGAATACAATATTATTCAGCCTACTACCCTGGCACTCGTCAATAGCTAAAAAATACTAAAAAGTACCGACTCCCCGTAAGGGACGACAGGGTTTTTAAAAGGTAGGGGTTTTCAGTTTGAAAAAGGAATACTGATTTGAGATTCCGAAACGTACGTTGCATTTTTATTAGTATTTTTTAGCTATTGACGAGTGCCAGGGTAGTAGGCTGAATAATATTAAAAAAAAAATAGTTATAAAAACCCATAACCGGGTTTCCACTTCACTAGAGAGGAGTCATTTTTCAAGAATACGTTTGTTAATAAAAAAATTTTTAAAAAGTTTTTTGCCTTTTGTTGAATTAGAATTTTTACTATTTTTGAAACTGAGAAATTCAAAATTTTACTTACAATAGAAGTGCAATTCGAAAAACAAATCGAATATCAATAATACATTCATTTTGGAGCTAATTAAAAAGTAAGCTATATTTTTGTCAAAAGCCTTGATATTATTTATAATTTGTTGATTGATTGCTGTTAAAAATAATGTTTTAACAATTTGTAAGATTTCTTCATTTACAGTCTTTTCTTTTTTAAATCCTCTGTCTGCAGTAGTTTTTAAGATTCTTCTATGGAATCCAAACGATGACAGCAGCATTCGAATATGGTCAATGCTGGGTTTGTTGACTTCATAACCATATTGTCTGCTATGATCGCCAACAAGTGATCGCAGTAAATTATATATCTTTGAAAAAGTCTGCGAGTAATTATTTAAAGTTGTTTGTTTATTCAACTGCGTTATAAAAGTAACATCATGTTTCCCAATTTACTACACGATATGGATTTTGACACCAGTTTCAGTAAATCATTAAAATTCATTTAACACTCTAGAAGTTAACACTTTGTGGAAGTTTGAAATTTTTTTAGCAATTTTACTTTTATTTCTAAAGGGCTAAACGCACTATTCTGTCTTCCGTTATGTTTCCCCAACGTAATTGCTTTAGTGACGTAGTTATGTCTTCAGGGTCACAAGAATGGGAAACAATTACCTGAAATTTTTAGGATGGTAAATTTTTGAATATATATTAATAGAAATATATAGTCAAATGTAATTTTTATTTCAGTTAATTGTTCCCCATTCTTGTGAACCTGAAGACATAACTACGTCACTAAAGCAATTACGTTACGGAAACATAACGGAAGACGGAATAGTGCGTTTAGCCCTTTATTCTGCAAAAAATAAAACATTAATCAATTTCTGTGAAATTCGTTCCCGTTTGAAATAAAAACGTAGAAATCGTTCTTCAAATAAATAGAAGAAAGAAATGGGAAAAAAATGGATGGTTTTGTTTCCGAAAGTGATTTTTGTTTCACTTTTCGAATGAAAATAAATGATATTCTTAAAACAATAAATTTATAAATAAAAAATTAAAATTATAATAATATTAAAAAAAAAAAACCTCCTTTGTAAATAAATTCACCGAATAATAGGCATTCTCTTCTGTTTTATTTTTTTTCTGTCTATTCTTATTCATCTTCATATTCTGTATCCAGGGTGATCAACAATAGAATTCTTTCATTCAAGACGATGATCTGATTTTCCCATCGAAACATTGACGTGTTTTGAAGATGAGATAAAAAAAGAAAAGTGAGGGAAGAGGGTATTTAGTTTCTTTACTCCACTTCTTTATCCAATTTCCGTTAGTTCCAGTTTTTTTGTGCTTTTTTTTTTTTGTCTGATATTCGAGGCAATTATTTGATGAGTATTCCTGACATGTTTTAATTTTAAACACGTAAGTTTCTCTACCTGTTCAGAAATAATTGAGTTAACAGATAAGGAAATGTTTTTCTAATCGATTCAATAAAGTAATGAAGTGTTGATTCATTCTAATTAGCATCAATCGTGTTTCCACCCTTGCGGAAGTATATGACGATGGATTAAGAAATCTAACAGTGATTCTGTACTAAGAAAAATGAGAAATTTACTGAATTTTTAGAAAACGTTCGTTCAGGTCTAGTGTATTTTAATCAAATATCCTAGAAAACGGAGAATCAATTCACAGAACATTGGTTATTTTCAAACTATGTTAGTGAACTCACAAGTATCAGAAGCCTTATAACCCCGCTATGTCCGTCCATATGTGGACAAGTATCATTAAAATATCGTTAAATTATCATTAGCATCAATCACAACAATTGCGTCGTTTGCATGCGCAACAATCACATTTATAATACAGCTCTAAAACAATCACAATAATCGCAACAATTGTGCCTTTTGCATTCGCAACAATCCCATTTATAATAATAAGGAAATTAAAGCAATATCAATTATATTTTCTTATGCCTATGTATCAGAAGCCGTTGCGAAGCATTGTGATTGGTTTACTAATCGCTGTCACTACCTTGTTTACTAATGACATTGTTATCAAACTCTTATAGTTGGCAAAAGTGTGATGAGCTACTTCTTTTCAAATACTTGTCTGTGTTTCGACTGATTCAGTATCTCTGTCAGACATCTTCTACCACTACCAATAACAATTTCATCTGCCTACAATATCACAACT
>JAFIDM010000179.1:32093052-32115869 GCA_023159025.1 Thereuonema tuberculata | reverse complement strand
AAGAAGTATTCTTGTTTTTAGTTTAATAAAGAAGTTGTGATATTGTATGAAGATCTCAGATTTTGATTGACTTAATTTCATCTGCCGTTGAACCTGTTCCTTGTATAAAGGTGATGGATGGGGGAGGTCAATGTAGGAGAGCAACCGTCAAAATTCTTCGTTATCAGGGGATAGAAAGGATAAAAGTAGAGCCCCTAACTCCTCTCCAGTACATTTGACCATGATTACAGTCAGGATTTCATCTTGCACAAATTCTAATTAAAATCAGTAATGTTTCCGGTTCTAAGTCACTGTTGATTTTAAATTAGACTTTCAAAACTTATTAATTAATGTAAATGTTGCACCCAAATGATATTAAGTGCTCTCAATTAAGCAACAATGCAGTGTTTTGTAAATATTTCTGATTTAACAACAGAACCTGCATACAAGACACACAGCAAAAGTAATGTTTCTACCATTGCCTACATGTAAATATATGCATTTTAACCAACCGCAGAATGTTCATTGCAGAACTTTTAACAGAAATTCTAAGCTAGGTTTTTGGGAATGAGAGGAAGTTAAGAAAACGTCCACATAAAAAGAAATCTTAAAATTTGCCTAAATTTCGAAAAAAATAAAGAATCGAAACGATAAAAATAATAATGATATAAACCAATTAGCAATTACTAAAAATTAGAAAGCAGTTTTTTGCCTATTAAAGAATTATATTTACTAAACTTGATATTGCTAGAATGTAATGTACATTCATTATTAGAAATAAGCATCTATATTATAAAAAAAACATCCAGAAAGATTCTTGATTCCGAAGAATAAAAAATTCAGTTTAGATGGAAAAACGACAATTTTTCGAAAACCTAGAGTACATTTTGTTTTGCAAATATTTGTTTTATTATTACATTCACCCCCCCCCCCCCCCGGTCCAATTTTAAGAATTGACTTTCAGTAAATGTATTTACCTTAAAATTTATTCAATTTCCTTATTTCTTAAAAGCCATCTCCATATCTTTCGAAAAAGGGAAGTTTGTAAGATTTCATTAAGATCATGGTAGCATCTCGATATCCTATGGAAAAAAAAATCAATAAATTCCAGATTTCATTAAAAAAGTGGCTGCTCTGCTCAAGGCTAACATGTGCAAAACAAGAAAACGTCAGTAATTCAGAAACAAACAAGAAAAGCTGCTCCCAAAACCTGATCTCGAAGGCTTTCAACTAATTATTCTGTTTAGTTGGTGGCAAAGATACACGTAATTTACAGAATCCATTTTGGAATTCTTTCGTTCATATTTTCTAGAACATTCATTTGCTTCTGAAGATGAAATTTGCAGTTATCTTCTTTAAGAGGATTAAAACCGCTGGTATTCATCAAGTATTGGAAGAAGCAGTAACGGCGTACGTTATTTGCATCTTCTACAGTTTGTTTTTCTGCTTTTCTTACATAATTTTGCTTTAAGTAAAATTGATTTTCATTTTGATCCTACGACGAACCTCCAATCATGGTAGCCTGTTTATTTGTTTTTGGAACTAAATATTTTTTCAATTCTCTTGTTCTAAATCAATGATTTTTTTTTTCGTTATTTCCTTTTGGAAACTAAATTAGTGATGAATATTAATAAAATAAAACAAAGATAAATAACAGTAATTAAAAAAATACATACATTTTTTAAATTGTCGACATTTACTATAGTGATAGAATGCGTTGCGGTTTGTAGCCTTCGTCAGTTCTCACACAATCAGTTATCACAGTTTTTTGGATAAATTAGTGATGTGTTAAATCCTGTTCATTATTAATATTAAAACAATTGATTTCAGATTATACGTAAATTAAAGAATATCTTTGGAAAGGATTAAAAACGATACAATTTTTAATGTAAAATTAAAAGTTAACTTCACGTTAACGTAAGAGGTTGACAAAGGATGCCACAAAATACGGATCCGAAAAGCTTCCCGTGATTTATGTGTTTTAGATGTTATGTTAACTTGTGTGTGTTTTGTTTTTAATCCTTTTAAAAAATAATATAAAACAAAATGATTTATAAAATTTAAACAAAATGATTTAAAAACTGAAAAACAAAATAAGAAGATCTAATAAGAAACTGAATGAAAACATTGATTTTTGTTAATGTTAGCCTGATGTCTCGAGGCAGACAATTCTTAATTTCTTTTATTCTTTAAGACAACAGTACTTTAAGTTCTTGTTTTGAAAGATGAATTTAATACGGATTACGTTATTACTGTTCGTTTTCGAAAGCCAGACCCACCACTGGCGGACAATTTTACTCCGCAGAGGAGTGATACGCTGAGATGGGCACTTTCCTAAGAAATTCTTTTGGACATTTTCGCTTTTGAGAAAATAGCGGAGGAGCATTTTTGCAGTAGTATTTATTCTTTCCATAATTCTTTCCTGAAAAGCGCAAATAGAACGCAGCTACTAGTAAACTAACACTGATAAAAAGTAAACATCCCCTCTTTATTTCTCCTCACCCCTATTTTGATGAAATCGAAGGAGACCTGACGAATGCGCAAAAGCATTGAAGACTCTCGGAAACACAAACAAACAGTACTTTTGTTTGTATTGCTTATGAAATGTTTGTTTATGAAAATTGAGTGAAAATAATACCTGATTTTAATTTTCTTAATTGATCTGTTGTTGATACAATTTTGTGAATTTTAATAAAAATTCCATATTAGTTGAATTAAACGAGTCTTATTTATCAAAGAACATTAATTGCTTTACAATTTATTTTTAAATATCAATAAAATTTTGCATTTTTAAATTTAACTATAAGTTCAATTTTGGTATTTTTTTTTTTTTTATCATTAGAAGTATATAATTTTTACATTTGAACGTTGCATTTTTTTTGTCCTGTTCATTATTACTTACAAAGCGTTATTATCTTAATTATTTAGGATTAAATTCTTAATTGATACCGTATTTCTTCACTGTCTTTGCTTTCATTGTTTCTTCCATGTCTTTAATGAAGTCCTTAGAGGCACATGTGAAAAGTTCGATAATTAGAAGGTTTTTTTTTTATATATCTTTTTTTTTGTCGAAATACATCTCTTGTATTGAGTATTATCTTCTAAAAAATATCCTTTTTTCTGCGTTTTAATTGGACGCTACAGGATTCTTCTGAATCTAGAAATTATTCATATGTCTAGTTTTTGTTCTCTACCAGCCATTTTCTTTATATAGATTTTTATTGTTATGATTAACTGAGACATGTTATGGTTCGGAAATGTATGTTTTTATCTTTGTAGGGGTGTTTTTTTGCTATTCCTTTCTAACGTTATCAACATGGGCAGGTTTTCTCGGGGTTCTCCCATTTCCCCTGCACTTCTCCCACCATACTTTCTCAGTCTTTCTCTCCATCTGTCCTGATTTCCGTGGGATAGTACAACAGACCTCTTGTCGCAGTGCTTGACTTCACTGCCACCCACATTCACTACATAACATAACACAACATAACGTTATCAACAAAGGTGTTGATGTTCTTTCAGATCAATTGCAACATAAGCAGCTCAAAAAAAAAGATAGAAGAGAATAATCCATCATGTAATAAATTCTCGACATACAATTCGAATCCGACACTATCCAATATCCAGGAAATTTGTCATCAACAGCTTAATATTATAAAAACGCATTTTAGACACACCAACTACTCAAAATAGGCCGGAAACAGCCTCAAAATTGAAAAAAATAATCGATAACGGTTTTGCCCTTTTTTTCCCCCCATAGTTAGACTTCTCTATTTAACTATAGAAAGGAATCTGTTTTAACATTTCACTCTGACTGACACTAATGTCACTGAGATTTGAAAGAAAAAAAAATAAGCAAAATAAAAAAGGACCATAGATTGTCTGCCTGGAGATATTAGATGATAGAAAATTAGAAGCAAAAGTGACGGGAACGATCTGGCTACAAAACATGCTTGGTTATGGGCCCTTAAATCTCAAGCACGATTCTTACAATATTGTATTTTTTTTCTTGTTTTTATTATATACTTAGTATATATTATATACTATTATATACTTACTTTTACTAGCTTTTCACTGAACGTTAGAAAATGAGGATTTTTTAATGTAAAAAAATCAAGGATAAAAATCTGAAGCAACTAATAATTTGGGGATACCTCAGTTACTGTATTTATTTTTGTTATTGAGATGATTAATGAAAACATTTATCCAGTATCCAGATAACCAGCAAAACCCAATTCACGGTATACGTTCTTGAAGGAAAATTCAGTAAATAAATAAACTATAATAAATAAATAATTAAATTTTCCTTAAATTGTAACCACCCCTTCAAAAGTGTTAATCTCTGTTGGACGTTATTTTGATGCTTCTCCCCCAATTGCATATGGTTTAAACCATATCACATGTTACACTCTTACCACTTCATATTCTGTTGTATTTCTCAACTTGAGAAGGAGGTGTAGACTAGCTCGTAAGTACTCGTATTTTTTTATTTTTTATTGTACATAATCTTTTTAAATTGTGATGTGTGGTGGCCTCAATTTTATCTGAAGTTGCTTAATTTACGCACATTAAAAATCTACATAAATAAACTACTAAAAAGAAAAAAAAGGATCGAAAGCATTGAAAAAAAGCACTTAAAAGCTCTGAGATTCTTAAAACAGTTTCTTATTTATAAGGAAAGGTTATTGAAAATGTAAGGTTATTTTCTGTATTTGTTTTTACTTGAATTTGAAGATGAGAGTTCCGTTTACAAAGCGGGCTTTATTTGATTAACAAAAGGAAATTTCAAACCAAAAATTAATGCAGCCTTTCTCAGTTCCTTAGATATAAAGAATTTATGAATATTTTATCAACACATTGTCTGCAGTTCTACGAATTAACATTCACGTCGTTTCATATTAAAAGTAAGCAAAAAACAACAAAGATATAAAGACTTGAAAAGAGTTTTATATATTCAGAATTAAAAATATTCTTATTTTTAAATAAAAAACTTAGAAATATGTAGAAAGATCCTTAATTTAAATACTGCTTTAAACTTTCTTCAATAGTGTTAAATGGGAACCTGTAGTAAAATGCTTTTCATTATAGTTGCAGTTAATTAGTTTAATGAGATATTTGTTTGAACTCCTGATGTAACTTGAACACTGCTCAAAATAAATAGTAAACATCAATCATTCATTGTCCTAATGTGATGTAATAGAAAAACAACCGATATTGCAATAATAGCAATTCAATCCAAGAAAAACTTTTTCACTAATCAAAATAAAGCGAGATTTACAAAATTATTTTAGTTTTAAGAGAGATTTGCCAGTTTCGATGAATGTAAATATCAAACCACTAGCGTAACATAACATAGAAAAGAACACTAATTTATGTATGTGAGTTTTCGAGGACTTCTTGATTCCATCTCTTCCCCTCTATAGAACTAAGAAAACGAAACGGTTTTCTTTAAATTTTTCTATTTCGAATAATGGATATAGCGTTTATTCTTTGTTACGTAAAAAGTAAGTATCTTGTTCTGTTCAGTTTCGTACAGAACAGAAAGATATTAGGACAATTCTTGAAAAATTAGAATTTGGGTGAATCAACTATTCTTTGTACTAAACGAGAGCGACAAAATAATGATGTTCTAACAAAAATAAATCTAAAATCTAACTTCCTACGCAGCATATTTTAAAGATTAGTGAATGAAGTTTTAGTTAAGATAACGGGCAGAGCACTTTTTTAATTTGAAGAGCAATATTTTGCTTTATTTAGTGAGATTATGGCGGTTATTTGTCCCCTGCGGGACAAAACAAAACAAACACTACTTTATTGTATAATATTTCGGATTTTCCGTGTCATTGTCGCATATCCTTACTATCAATTACTACTATTTAACATATATTTTATATATTTAATAACAATCTGTATTAAAATATTAGCTTTGGGAGTTTGCGAAGTCTCTGAAGTCACAGGGAAACCAAATATTCGCGGGGAAACATTGTCCCCTAAGTTACTGTAAAAATACTAAAATATTCTTAATTAAACTAAAATCGGTCACTGTAAAGCTTTTGATCAATGATCTAAGAATACTTCGGGACACACTTAGGTTCAAAGAATAGTTGATTGACCCATATATGTTTTACATAGGTGTAAAATGTGATATGTATTGTATGCACTATTGCGTTCTCCCCTACCTGAGCAGATGAGCCTGGGTCCGTGTGATAAACACCGATCAGGGGTCATAAATCAAGAATATATATGCCCTTCAATATAATATATATACATGCCCATAATATATATACATGCCCCACTTGTAAGTATATGATTATATAATAATTTTTGACGGTTTTTACTGTTTTTGAACCCTTATACTCACGTTGTTTTTAGAGCTTCTGCCGCAACTTTTGAGCTTCTGAGTTAAAACATTTATGGATGCTAGATATCCTTAAGGACTCGCCTGGCATTGTATTTCAGCCAATTCGGATCAACCGTTGCAAAATGGCGGGCGATAGAATTTTCAACGTTTTTGACGTTTTCCCTATCTTCAAACCCTTCTCCGCACGTTGTTTTTACAGCTTTTGCCACGAACTTTTTACAGCTTTTAGGGCATTGGTGTAACTACAAATAACAACAAAGCTGTTCCGGGCTTTTAGGGGGCGGAGCTTAGAAATGGGACATGACCTCAAAGTTGTGACGTAAGTTTTTCAGCTAAAACTAACCTTGGCTTCGGATGACTGAATATCGAAGGCTATTAGTAAACTATTATTAACAAATACTACTTAGAAATCTCAAGGGGGTTGAAATGCACTTAACGCGGTAAATGCGCGACAAAGAAATTTTATGCTTAGCTTATTTTGCTTTGCGAAGATAAAACCCTCATTAGGGGCTGTTAAGCTTGGCTTACTTTTGCTGACAAGGGGGGGGGGGGGATCAGAGCAATGCGTATGTAAGACAGACAAACCTTTATTTCGACTCAATATTTCATGTGTAGGCCTATTTCAGTGGTATTTACTGTTAATGATTTGGCAAATCTTACGTAAGCATAAGGGGGGGGGTTGTCGGGCATCTGCTTATTTTTGCTTAAAGGAGTGGGGGGGCGGTCTAAACTGATTAAAAATGTGATTACGTAATACTTGAATGGCCCCTTATTATTTTATCACTTAAAAAAATATCTACTCTGTTGGCCATTGTCTATTCTTATAAATTCTATACCATTTCTATAATTTCTTCTGAACATTTTTAGTAGATCTTTCAGTTTTACAGAAAAAAATCATCTATCGTTAAAACTAGAATTGTTGTTCTGCTTTTCTTCTCTCACATTTCAAATATAGTGAAAAGAATTATATAAAAAAGGAATGGTTATTTGCTTTGCTACCATCATTGTCAGTTTCTTCTTGAAGATATCCTAACATGAAATATCCACTGTGTTTTATCCTAATTTGACATTTGTAATATCTAGAATAAAAGAATATTTGTGGTCGATTTTAACATCACTATAAAATTCTGAATTTTGGTGAAAGAAAACAAGCAAATTAGAAAGTGAGAATTAAAGAGAATTAACGTAGTAACAAAAACAAAAGTCTTAAACTTTTGTTTGTAGTCAAGACAAAAAGAACTAATATCTATGTAAAAAAAAAAAAAGATGGTTCTCCAAATGCCTATATTTCTAACTTAAATTTTCATAATATATGTTACGTTTTTAAACTTTACTATTAAGAAGTATAAATAAATTGATTATTTTGAAAGACAATCTAATGGAACTTTATGCAAATTTGTCTCTCTTTGGAGAAAGTGGATGGATCTTTTATTTTTGTTACTAGTAGCATCAATCTCATTTGCTAATGTAAGATTCCAGAGAGTAATTTAAATGCATTGGCAGTCCTTTTCTCATCTTCAATTAAGTTATGCCTCTGTGAAAAGAGACAATCCCAAACCTACCTCCAGTTAATGCTGTTATTACCAGAATAACAATAGGAGACCTCCGGCCTTCCATTTTCTCTCTAGTTCGAGAAACAATGTATTTATCAATGTGTGCTTTTTGGGGAAATACTTTTTGCTTTCTAATATTTTGACCAGAGTAAAGATAAAATATGTAAATTATGTACTAAAAAAAAATATATCACTACATACCTTGTACTCTACGTAAAGAAGTTCAAAAAAGAAAGGTGAAAATTCTTAAACGTAGATTTAGATAGTAATGTTAAAGAAATATTAAAATGTTAAACGAATGATACCCTTATCATTCATTTAACACAGAGTTCAAAGATTCGAATGTACAAAGATTTGTTTAATAATTAAGAATTAAAAACAAGGTAGGGATAGCGTTTGGTAAATCAATCACAATGCTTCGCAGCGTCTTTTGATACATTTAAGAAAATGTAATTGATATTGCTTTAATTTCCTTATTATTATACATGTGATTGTTGCTAATGCAAAAGGCGCAATTGTTGCTGAACTGTATTATACATGTGATTGTTGCGAATGCAAACAGCGCAATTGTTGTGATTGTTGTGCTTAATGATAATTTAATGAGATTTTAATGATATTTGTCCATAGACAGACGGACAAAGCGGGATTAGAAGTCTTCTGATACTTCTATCAAAAGACTAAAAAAGCTCGAGCACATTAATTCGATTTAATTCCGATCGAACAGATTTAATTATTTAATTATTTCTGAAATTGTTTGTATTAATTTGTGGCACGTTAAACCTTATGTTAATTAAGCAGGTTGAGTTCAGTCTTGGTTTTTTGTTTTTTTGTCTTCAATTTCCTTTGAGCTTTCGGATTCGCTGGCCAGGATTTGATGGTTTGCTTTTTTTCTTTATTTTTTTAATTGTGTTTTCTTTTGGAGGGAGGCCACTATTGGGTGCGAGAGTGGTTTCCCTTAACATTTCTCTATTATCTCAACGTTTCTTCTGGTGAATGGGTCTAGCTGATGAGTCCATAAAAGGACAAAACGGCCGTCCCAGTCTCTCACCGATGAAAGCTCAGATACTTCTTAGTTTGTGTCATTTCTGAACTTGTTTAGATTTAATTATATTAATCAACAAAGTATTGAAATACATAAAAATTCCTTAATTAATTGTGAGATATTATTATGAGGAATAATTCTAATTTAGACATCAATAATGAATTTATACTGATAATGAACAATCACATTTGGATATAAATTGTAAATATATAACTAACTTTGATTAAATTAATGTTTGTAATTGAAATTAATATGGAATTATAAATTCTAAGAGGCGCCTCACCACAATAGCGAGCTAGCTCCGAAATTATGGTTTAATTAAGAATTGAGCTGAAATGTATATATTTAATAATTATTTTTTTCTTCGTCCTAAATCCACAATTTTTTGGTGACGTTGAATCGATTTTCTACAAAATATAAAGTACAGGTTTCCAGAACACACAGTCAAGGCCTTTCGGCATTCATATAAAAATATTCTTAAAATATTTCGATTAAAACAACGACATAAAAACAACGTCAAAAATTTGTAGGAATTTACTTTTCAACAAAAAACTGATTTTTGTTTTCAATAAAAGCATGTGTGTGTTATTCTCAATTCCATGTTTTCCTCTTTACTCTTTTTGCACGTTATTAATTTACTTATTATTTGAAGTGTTCTTAACGGTCTTAGTCAAATGTTCTACATAAAAGCCATTGTTCATGTTACAACGACAGTGTAGATGACAGTACATTGATGATAACGTATAAAATATCTTACATTAAAGTCAATAATGTGAAAGTTTCATTCTTTTTTTAAACAAACAAACAGAAGAGGGAATGGAAATTAAAAGAAAAAAAAAACTCATGTAAGCTTTTAAAAAATGGTTTCCAAAGCTGTTCAACAAAGAAGCTCTGTAACAGAATGTCCGCCATGACAGTTGAGGTGGTGTGACGTTTCTCTAAAAGGTGTCACTCGTTATGATGTTATTATCGTCGCGGCGAAAGTTGGACCTGCAAACACGTTATCATTGACTAATTTCTCCAGTATCAATGCCGTAAGCTCCGCAGAAAATATCAATCTCAATTATCAAAAATAGGAAATATCAAAAATCTCACATACATCTTCTTGAAATCGACGAGCAACGTTAAGAATAATTTCCCTACTTGATTTTTGAGACCTTTTCCTCGTCGAAATGCTGAATGTGAATCAACGACCGCCATTTTCTCTTACATTTGAATGTGGCCTCAGGCCAGGAAAGGAAAATCTATCATCTATCATCATTCCTACTGTTGTCGCATAATGAATCTACAAATACTACGAAAAAATACCTGAAGCCGAGGCATCGTCAGATACTAAGTTTATTATAAATTAGCATATATAGAAAATATGTATTGAAACTATATTGAGAAAAAGTATTATTAAAAAAGATGTTTTCTAAACAATGTAGGTAATTCTACATTCTTTAATATTTTGTGAAATTTGTTTTATATACGAAATATACTTGATTTTTTAATTAAGTTGAGGAAATATATTTTACATATTTAGGCAGTAGGATGAAAAGATTAAAAAATATAGAAATATATTTCAAAAGGAGGTACGGGATTTATTTATTTGCAATACGCCTTAATGAACCTAGATAAAAATATCTGTTGAATTTAATCAATTAATGAATTGATTATGGATCGAGATAACAACTCTAATAACGTATTGTACAATCTTTTGGTATCAGTTAATTAGGTAAAACGAATCAGTAATTAGATAAACTAAACTAGTAAATCGAATTGCGATTTCATAGTAATGATGGATTTAAATTCGTGATTCGAATGGATTTAATGCAAAAGATAAAACAAATGTTTTATTTATATAAATAAAATGTAAGTGTTATATTTTTTTATAAAGACTTTTTATGAAGACTATCGAAACCAGCCACAAGGCGACGGCAGATGTATAATATTTCTGAATTATATGTATATAATTCTTATTTATTTAATCATTATATAATATAGAAAGCGTGGTTTTTAAAAGTTTTATAATATTAATCATTTCATGTATTGAGGCAGTCGTTTGATATAAAATCCTTTATATAAACAAGATAATTAATACTTTTAGACAGTGTCAAAAGCAAAGCGGCCCCATAATATGCACAATTTTGTAAACAAACTTTTATAAACAAAACTTTATCGGAAGCTACCACTTTTGAACCCTAAACTTCCGGTCGGGGAGTGGTCCTAGATTTCTTTGGACGTGGTCACCTACTTTTTGATGCTGAATACAATGGTGAAGGTTTCATTGGAATATCTCTAACCGTTTGGCCGCTACAGTGTGTGACATCCAGACAGGATAAAAGCAAGAGCAGTCCCCTAGCGGTTTTTAAGGCAAGCTGTAAACTAGGGGCCGCTAAAACAGGGGAGATGAATTTTTATGTTAATTTGCTGCACGTTAAATTTACTTTATTTATCAAGTGCTTTCTTTATTTGTTGTTGATTTAATCTATAATGTTCTTAAGGAAAACAGTTTGGGTACACCACTGGAAGAACGTTGTTGAATTAATGTAAATTGAATGATTAACATCATAGGTATTAATTTCAAAATCTAATTTAAAGTTCAAAATTTAATTAAAAGTAAATGTAAATATAAACAATTAATCTCAATTCCGTTTCTATTAATATTTCATTGTTTCAAACAATGATTTTTAGTTGCCTTTAATTAATATGCGGTTTGATGTAATTAAAGTTAGTATGATTTACTTAATAAGCGTTTAATTTTTCAAAATGATTTTTTTTTTTTTCAGCGAATAATAACATTTTGAAAATAAACTTAGAATTTTCTTTACGGTATAATTTATCTGACTTAATATTTTTGAATTTTCTTGTTTCTAGACGGAGTTAGTAAAAAAATACCAAACTTTAAATAAAAGAGCTTAAATAATAATAGAATAAATACAAGAAAATTAGAACGGAAAAAAGGGTGCCACAATCGGTTTCGAAAAAGTTTAGACAATTTTCCCATAAAATTCAATTTTAAATCATCGAAGCGGACTTAATTTTAATTCTCCATTGTTCAAATTAACATTAACCCGGCTTTATAATGAGAATATTCAATTTAAGTACCTCTCTCACCATTAAAAAGGTTTTAGCATCAGCTTTGTGTTAATTTCTGGTAATACAAAAAATATCAGAAAAAAAATTCTTGTGCCGCTGTTGCTGACGTAGGAATTACGTTTCACCACACAAGAATATAATAACTATTATAAATCAAGGATAATAAATACTTCACTTACTTATCAATATTGTAAAATTCTGACTCATATTTTAACTATTTATTATACTATAAAAAAAAATCAGTTAGAAAGTTTTTTATTTGAGAAAATAATTCATTTTACCCAGACTTTTTAGTTACTATCGTTGAAATTTTTTGATCACTTGGGCTTCTTTTGATGGTTTTTCTAAAAAGTTTTTTAACAGTTTTAAACTCCATTCTTATTCTTTATTCATCATTATCTTCTTTTTCTATTCAAGTAGATGCTAGAAAAATTGAGGCTTATAAATTGAGTTTCCTTGTGAGTAAGGTTATGAATTTGTGTATTCCTTCATAACTTGTGAACCACTGAACCGATCTAGTTGAAATTTGGCATTTCCGATTTAGGCACGATGGTATTTATACGCTTGTCTGTATTGGGCACAGCAAAATAAATGATTAAAAAGAAATTCTCATCTAATTAGAAACGAAATAAAGAATTCATATCAACGTTAAACAATGAAAATTAATTCTTTAATAATTTGTTAATTTGTTTTGATGTGATTTCATTTAATTGGATTTGAACAATGTAAATTGGATTTAGTCATGCGGATTTAATTAATTTTCATAAGAAAAAAAAAATCAATATTTCAGTTCGATAGATATTTATTTACCTTCAACAGATATTATAATTTATAAATTCGGGAATTTTCCACTCTTAGTCATAAAAAGAAAGAAAAAAAAAAGTTTATAAATTTTTTCTGGAACCTATTGTTTGTAAAGTTATTTTAGGTCTCGTATCGTTACTCTAATCTTTAATATCGTGGTTTGAGGATTGTTTTTCTGACAGGTGGATTATCTATGGATTACCTCGTTGATCTCTATACCAAAACCCTGGCTCTGAATAAATCTCGACCATTTGATTTTTGTTGCTTTATCTTTCTGAAAACAAGAAACTATTACAAAGAATAAAGGTCCACAAAACTTAAATAGTAACTGATTTCAAAGAATTATCAATTCTTATTGAAGATAAATATAATAAATTGTTTTCGATAAAAAGTAAAATTGAGCCTGAAATCCACATAAAATAAAATTATCTAATTTCAACCAATAATTGGTACATATCTAGTAACTGAATTGGTCCGAGTACAAGAATAGAAATAATTAATTATGAAATATTAGAATAGAAATAATAATTACGAAGGAAAATAATCAATCAAGCTATAAATTGAAATTGCAATTTAATGATCTCTGAAAATAATAGAATTAAATTACATATAATTTAATATACTGAACTGTACTGAATTGAATTTGATTTAACAATTTTCAATAGATTTTCTTTTTATTATTTTTCAATAACTATTCATTATTTTTAGCTGAAAAATGTAGTTCAGCTATTTTAGTTTGAAACTGAAACTTGAAAATTTGAGGTTTGAAATATTAACATATTTATTTCAAGCCTCAAATTGTATTAAATATATCTTTTAGATTTTTGGAAATAATTTTTAAATTAAGGTTCTTACAGTTTGCATTATCTAATTATTAAAATATAAACTCTTTACGATGTTCAGCATATATGTATCAATGGCAGAAATGATATTTTGTAACAAAAGTGTTTTATAAATATTAAGAAATATTTGTATGTAATAATATTTATTCATATACTGTATGTAATTTTAAACTATTAATTTGTATTAGTTATAATAATCATAAATTACACATATAAATACTCAATATATACCAAATGTTTTCAAAATCTTGACTGATTATTGTTTTAACTTTATTGAGCGCATTTATTATGATAAGGAACACGTAAGAAATATATAAGAAAATTACTGATTCAAATCCCTGACTAAAATAGAGCATTAAATTTAGGATTTAAATTCTTAAATATTTTTTAATTACGATGATTATTAAACTTCAGTAAAGTCTCAGTTAATACCCGGTAAATAATTACAAATCTTAAATTTTTTTAAGATGTTAATGTCAAAGGTAAATTTGACATTAACCGTGACGCAAATAAGAATCTCAGTCAACATATTTCCGTGTTATATGTGAAAATGCCGTACGTGGCTCGCGAACCGCGATTTGGCCACCGCTGATCGAAACTGTCGAAACTATACATTCAATAGGCCTGAAATTGTGAGTATTCATGTGTGAAGAAGTAAAATGCAAAATGCTATTTAACGCCCGTCATTTAATTTTTGATGACAACTCTAGAAAATACAGTAAGGCAGCATAGAACGTAAACATTTACTAACTGTGACAGCTTCGAACTGTTAAACTGTCACGATTACTTAATGTTTATATTACTAAATGACTGCTGCTGTTCATATTAACTACTAAATCCTAATAGGAGTGACAATTGCAGTAATGCTCGAATATTTTGAACTTCAATAATGAGGTAATGAGGAATTTTGGAAGCAGAGGATGCTGGGAAATAGTAGCAACAGTTAAACAGGAGCGTCTTTGGTTTACAGCCACAAGATGATTAATTAGCCCCGAGGTATGCAAAGATAAGAGTCTCCAACTTCCAGAGTAAGCCCTTTTATTCCATAGGTCTTACCCCCTTCAATATAAAGACTGTAGTGACGAGAAAACGATGAAAGGAAAGCCTTATTCTTCTCTGATAAATTTAGAATTGATTTATCTTAAAACAACAATATGAGATTATTATTACATCTACTGAAGAGAATTCAATGATTGGAAAGAAATGATCAAATAACAGATATCCTACATTCATGGATCCATTTATTATTAGTAATAAATTTTATAATTATTCAACAAAGCTACAGCAGTGATTTATTTCTTATGGATGAAGCCTGTTATTAACATATCCCGAATATTAATAGAATCCAGTGAACCATAGGGGTTGAGAAGTCTAATATGCAGTAGAACCTCATTATAACGGACCTCATTATAACGGACAGTTTTTAAAAAATATATAATAATAATAAAGGATGCATATGTTTATCTGACGAGTTTTACATTTCCAAGCAAGCGATTAAACATCGATCATTTAATGAAAAAAAAATGTTAACGTGCCCGATGATTCAAAGAATTGAGTAAGCAAACGAAGGCTACAAGGAAGGATTCGCAACTTTGTAGCGTTGTTCCTTCGTTTGCTTTCTCAATTCTATCGATCATTTAATTTCGTTATTGTCTGAAATTCCACAAACACACTCATCAGTTTTTATTCAGTAACCTTTGAGTCATGTCGTTAAGTACTTTTTATAGCTAACTATTGTCCTTTCATTGATGTACACCCTGATGCATTACACCGATATAGAATTATTTGTTATAAACCGGACTTTCATTAAAACGGACAACCTTCAGCCCCAATTAGTCCGTTATAATGAGTTCTACTGTATTGATAAACAAGCTGTACCCGGCAAGCGTTGTAATCACACTCAAAGAAAGAAAGTGTTGATGGTCATTGCAACTACGAGTTGCACCGGAAACTATAAACGTTGAAACCGGAAATACACTCATTTGTTGCAACACTTCGCGCACCAGATATTGTAAAATGGTTCTACTAATTCATAAACCTTCGTGGGCGTGCGTACAAGAATTCACCAAAGTTTCATCGCAATCTGATGAATGGTACAGGAACGCTTACGGAACAAACAAACGAAGAAACATTCATTTTTATTTATTAAGATATAAATAAAAAAGGTAAAATTTTAATTTACACTGTTACATTATTGAAAGTAGCCTAATTTAAGTTAAACAAAACAATAATTCTAATAAAATTTACCTGTTTAGATATGTTAGTCCCCTTGTGAGAAAGAAATTATATGAATAATATTAATTAGCCCTCCCCCTCCCCCCATCCCTCCTTTAGCCTTGAGGTTCTTATTGATGCATAATCTCTGTACAACAGTTCTCCAACTTCGGGGAACTCTTGCTTATTTAGCAGAACTAAACATTTTGTAAATAACATAGAAAGTAATGTATTGTGCTTATGGGAGAGTCGTTGGAAAAACAACGAGTCAAGTTCTGGAACTGAACTGAATTAATTTATTAAACGACATTGGTTTTTTATAGATTATACATAGTTTGAGTAGATTGGCTAAGTAACTAAAAAATATACATAATGATTGGACAGAACATAGTGACTTTAAATTAACTAATGTAACGGTTGTAATACGGAAAAGAATTAAAAATAAACAAAATATCAATAATTAGGAAATAGAAATGGAATGTTTTAAAATGAATAAAATACAGATAAATAATTTCAGGATGTTACAATCAAGAGCTCTCCACTCGCAACGTCCTGGAATATGGCCTTTGATAGAAGTTTCTAATTATTTTTTAAAAAAAAAAAAAAAATTTAGATAAAGGTTGAAGTAAAAAGCGTTTTTATCGTCATTAACCTAGTCCTCCGCCAGGTGGAGGTGCTTCCAAAGAAATTTTCTGAACTCGTGTCTCCTTAATTACTTTTTCAACGAATCCCTGACAGGGAGGACGTGTTTTAGGGTAGGGGTTAATTTGTTTTTAACTTTTAATTTTTATTTTTTAATTTGAAAAAGAGAACTGCCCACAGAGTCTCGAAACGTCATGATGGGAATTTTTAAATTTATTAAATGTTTTTAGTTTTTTTTTATCCTTTTGATAGGGTTTTATCCAAAAGTGTCGATTTAGTTGGCTTCCCGTTAAGACAATATATAATGTTCCAAAATGGAGACAGTTATGTTACATAAGAGAAAGGAAAAAAAATCTCTAACAAAGAAAATTAATAAAATTACTGCGCAGTAAGAAGTTCAAATAATCGATGACAAAGATTAAATTTAAAAAATCTTTTTTCTAAACAAATACGTATTTTCTAAATTCTTATTATCTCTTCTCAAAATTAAAAACAAAATACTCGTATTTCTCAAAATTAAAGAATCTTAGCTAGAAGCTAAAATATTACATACAAAATAAAGCACAGGGAATTAGAAACCCATTCTAAGATTTAATTAAAAATAAAGCTAAGATTTTCGATTTAGTGAAGAATTAGTAAATTGGTAAAAAAAAAAAAAAAAATAGATAGATTTTTATAATACAGAATATACATAAGGCTCTTGAATATAATGAGAAAAGCATAAACTAAAATTTTAGAGTCCATCATTCAGCACACTAGATAATTCACTTAAAAATTTAATTAAAAATCTAATTTCAAAATAAATTATATGTCTATTTTTTTTTCTAATTTTTGGTATCTTTTGCTGGGATCATATATTTTGGGATTAAAAAATATCAGTTACACCAAGATGAAATTTGAAGACCATGAAAATAAATTCTGCTTTTATTGGATTTAATGAAAAACAAAACTAACAGAGATTAAAAATTCAAGTCAAATTACATTGCTTAATTGAATTTAGGCTTAGACAGAATCTATTTTCACTAACGATATTAGGTCGCGGTGGCATTCCAGAAGCTTTAATATTAGATATCATTAAAAACCTCAAATTATTGATAAATATTTCATTAATTTTTTGTAGTTAAATGTAATAATAAAATTTGTTAATTCAAAAATATAATATTTTAAGTTTTAAGTGGTTAAAAAGATAAATATTCTTTACTATCAGAAAATTCATGTAATTTAGGTCCTAAGGATAAAACATAAAAATGTTAAAAAGAGAAAAAAAAATTCCAGGCCTGAATTCACTAATAAATAAAAGATGATTCTAGAAAATAGAAAATGTTCAATTAAAACAGCATACAGAGATCCTATAGACATCAATTCCACTGAACCGACAACAACTATTCATACTTTTCATAAATTTAGTTTATCAGCAATTCAATTTCTATTTAACGGTAGAAAGGGGTTTTGATGATTAAATAAAACTTTGTGGATAATGACAATGAGTTATTGTAATGAACGAATTGAAAAGCATGGAAGATTTTTGGCGACCTTAAAAGGCCCTTGAACAGATAGTTATATAGTAACTAGTTTAGTAATAGTTATCATAGCTGACAAAAGGAGAAAGAAAATTCGAGTGTTAAAACTTTACAAAGAGTAAAAGTGTGGAGTGAAGGTTTGTAACTATAATCTGTAAATCCTTAAATACAAGACAGGATTCATAAAACTTCACTAGTCGGCCATTGTCTGAAGAAATACCATCTGTTGTATTGATTGGTGACCACAATCTCGCTATCTGTTCTCCAAACAGAAACAGTTTCTTTTCTTTTGTGTTTATTTTTGCTTTTTTTTTACTTTTTTTATTCAGTTATTGAAGATCCAGTTCGATTCGTTGAAGATTCTTTGATACAGTGTTGTTATCTTCTGCTGGTTTTTAGTTTCTTCCAACCGCAGAATATTCTGCCGTACGTTGTAATGTAAACAGTACAACAAAGTACAGTAAAACAGCATTTCTACAGCCACTAGTTGCAACCCGTGAAATATTCACGGAAGTACAACAAGTATCACATTTTTGAAATATCGTGAAATTTTTCAATAACGCTGGAATTCTTCCTACACTTATTTGCTGAACTTGTGCTATGGCAATTATATAGCGCCACAGCGCTGACCGAAAGACCATCGTTATACAATTCTTGATTTTTTTAAAATGAACTTGCTTTCCTGGCACTTTAGGCGAAAAAAGCTAACTTCCTGCCCTAAAATAATAGGCTCCTCCAAATTGAGCCTATGACAGTGTCCCACAATGCCTTACAGGGCCGTAGGAATTATTTCTAGTTCATTTTGTTTTATTATTCACTAAATGAATAGATGCAAAAATTTATACATCAAAACAATTTGTTTATACATTTGTTAGTGTATTTTTAAAATTAAATTAGAAATACACTAACAAAATTAAAAATACACTTTAAAATATTCACTCTCCGCTCTCTCCACTATGATGACACACAAATAAACATCCGTACATCCGTTTTGTGCCTATTAATAGTATGATTCAGTAGGAAGTCAAAATTAACTTTCTAAAGAATTAAGCTTTCTTTTCTTAGGAACAAAATTCAAAATTCTACGATAAGATATTAGATATTGTACTGTTTATGTATTCATTTGTGTTACTTATATTTACATTATATTTATTAGTCTTACACAAAGCAAATCCGTAAGGTAGTACAATGTAATTTAGCAGTAAGAGTTCAAAGGTTTTGTCGCTTACAAAACGTAGCTTTCGTTGTGGTCAACTTTGCACTGATTTTTCGCAATAAGTTGATTTATTATATTTATTTATTGTATCAACAGTTCGAAAGATAGAAATATTTATGATATTGATACTTTGATATTTACGGTAGTATCTCGCAGATATTCTGTGCTGATAATCTAAGAAGTTATTGATTAGTTAATTTTGCTTTATTTCTATGTAGTAATGATTAGTTAAATAACGAGAGATGTTTATTTTCTTTTTCTTTTAGAAAAGATGTATTAAAGGATACACGTAACTTAATAAATAATTGAAATAAAATTAACGTGCCCGGAATGATCATAAAACAATAAGCCAGCAAGACACAAAAGAAAATCAAGAAGATTTCACCTCTGAGGTTTCATATGTGGGAGTCTGAGGCGGCCGTTTCGTCCTCTTTATGGATTCATCAGCCTGACAAATCCCTCAAATATGAGTAGCTGAGATCGTAAAACCAGGTTAGGGCGTGGGTTAGGGTTCTCTTTCACTCCCGAAAGTGGGACCTCACAAAATAAAGACCACAATCAAAAAAATCAAAATAAAAGAAAAACAGCTTCAATTCCTGGCCTACGAATCACTCAGTCACAGAGAAAATTGAAGAAAGCAAAGGGTAAGGCAAACCATGTTAAATGAAATAAAATTATTTTAATAATTTAAAATTAAAATAAAATTCATCTTAATACGTAATTGTTTTATTATACTCTTTAATATAAAGCAATTAGTGGTACCTCTCAGCCAAATAACTCTGTCTCATTTTTGGAATTCGTATCCTACGGCCTGTTTGGAAAGCTCTGCCATGGTATGCAGCATTCTCTGGAACGCTTACTGTGGTTCAGTTCTCCAAGCTACTTAAATACAACGAATAGGTCTCTCAAATCAACTGACATTCTGTAAAAGCATTGCAGCCACAACTTTCTCTAAGCGACATCAATACAAAGTAAAGGGATTCATCATTTTTATTTTTCATATTGTTTTCATTTAATAATTTTCATTTTTTAAAACTTCTATATAAAAGAACGACCGTAATCATATATTATTTTTTTAAAGAACTTTAGATTGTCCGTTCTCTGTAACATACATAGACAATTTTTGAGTGCTTTTTTTTTCCTATAAATTCGTTTTTGTTCGTATTAATTTACAACTAATTTCACATTTCAGAGTTTACAATAACTACATAATCTTATTCGATTTTGTTGTTCAAAACCAACACTTACAGGCCGCTGTTTTAAGTAAACCAAATGCTATGCTCTTAAATAATACAAGCAACACTGAACTGAATCGAAATTCATGTTTAAAAATCTATTTTTATTAACTAAATACTGTAAAAAAATCGTCATGCTAAGCAATAATTTAAAATGAAACAATTTTAATCGCTACTAACATGTTTCGTACAATTGTATATCAACGGTCTCACAAACACATACACAGATATAGTATTTAAAATCAAATATTCTGTTGTAAATAAGTAAATCTTTGTTTTTATGTTATGCTCACCTTTTTACATTTGTAAACTACATTAAGGGCAACTATGAATTTACACCCATTCATATTCAATTTCTGTTTTAATAATCATATTGATTGGGTCTCATTACATTTTGATTTCAATTTAAGGGCTAACTTTTCTTAATGTTCCCATAACTGTGGTATTTTGCATGTCCACTACTTCATTATTACATATTAAACTTCTTTAATTTAGAGCGTACATTTAGAGTATTGGGATGTGCTTATCTTTTGAGAGTTGCGTTGTTTACAACATGTATGTTCTGGAACTGTTTATTATTTCTTAAGGTTCTGATTGCAAAGAAATCTCAGCTTGTCCATTTGAATGAAAAGTATTGGGGAATTGCTTGACGACTTTGTAAAAGTGTCCAAAATTCAAAACAGATATCTCAGTAGGGATAAATAAGGTTAAAAAGTTTATGTTGATGGCCTTCTCGCACAGATGTAGCCATTGCTAGACATTCTCCATATTAAGGTCCTGACTTAATCAAGTTTCGAATCGAGATAATACCAAAATGAATTTGAATGTGTTAGTAAACATTTCATTTCATTTTATTTGATGGCCTACTTTCCAATAGGAAAAAGGCTCAAGAAATCAGTCGGTCAGTGTGTAAATCCCCCTCTAATAAACTTTGAAGTTCTGAATAGATTTTCTTAACATGCCCATTTTAAGAACAAAAGACGATCTAATTTTAAAATATGGAATTTTCCGGTTTCGAGAAATAAGCGTTTCAGTGTTTCAAAATTATAACAGATAAGTATGAGAATAGAAACATAGATAGAACATGGATTTCTATATGATTAAAAAAAAAAACAAATAGCGGGGAAAATAGAGCAAGATTTAAAGAAACTAGACTTCTAGCTCGTTTAGGAATCTCTTGATTTTTTTGTTTTGTTTTTATACATTAAGTATTGAATTGAATACTCTCTTAAATTCTCCAAAATAAATCGCTTACTTCCGATTGTCCCTTAATTGGAATGAAATAAATACATTGAAAAAAACCAACCTTCAAACTAATTAGCTTAAAAACAAATAAAAACCAGCCAAGTAGTTCCAAATGGATGTCTTTCATTGCTGGTCTCAGGTGAGCGTTTGACGACTTTGTCCTCGTGAGAGATGGAATGAAAATGCCATAAAATATCCAGCCATTACCACTTGATGGTTTCCTGGAACGACAGCCTTTTTTTTTTCCTTGATATTCCGTGAAAAAAGATTTTGGAAAATGCGAAAGAATCTTTGGCAATGCATAGAAAATTCTGCAGTATACGTATTTATCTTGCTTTTTGCGTGTTGGAATTCTATTAAATTTACTAGGGAAATGGGCTACGTTTTAAATGAAACAATATCCTTAATATTTTCTTGGCTTCAGATTAAAATAGCTGAATGTTTGTTTGTAGATGTCACAGAAATTCAACACTTAAAAAGACAGGGAACTGGCAAATCCCTCTAAACGACGCACGCCTCGTTTAACCGACACTTTTCAGTTTTAAACATCCTCCATTCATTTGATGGCGTGCCTTGCTTAACCGACCTATTTCGTCATGTTTCGACGTCCCATGACCATCCTGCTTCTTCTCTCTCAATTGACGCCATCTTAATTCATTCACTCTATTTACAGAAATTGTTCTTGGTACAACTCGTATCTTTGTTCTTAAGATAATGTATATGTGATGCGTTATTTAGCTTTCGCACGCATTCGCAAGCCATATCTAGTGCGTTATTCACGTATGTCAAAATGGCCGAAAAAGCATTTGCAAGCTAATTAAAGCTTATGCTTCACTATTCGACGTTTTTCGCTAATCGACCCTGCTCTGATCCCTAATCTATCAGATAAGGTCCTGTACTAATAATATTGTGATGATTTTTGTAGTTGTATTTGTATCATAGTTTTATTTATTCTATTTTACTCTATTTACTCTTATATATTTTAGTGTTCTGATCAATCATCATTTAATCTATTGTACATTTCAAATTCTACCGTTAACCGTCGATTCTGTTTATTTATTTTTAAATTCTTTCCGTTGGTGTGCT
>JAFIDM010000179.1:31951774-32088052 GCA_023159025.1 Thereuonema tuberculata | reverse complement strand
CTATGGACTGTTAGGGATTGTTTTATGCTTCTGTGGAGGTTGTAATTTTATCTATCATATTGAGCACAGGTAAAACTTAAGCTTAAAATTACTTTTTCGGTATTTTCCGAATACAAGTTCTAAATGCTTTATTTGTAAATCTAAATCTGTATAATTCTTCAATTTGTAATTTAAGCACATATATAAAATTACCTAAAATTTATATTTTGAAATGTGAATCTCTGTAACAAGAAGATCCTTTTACAATTAACAATTATAAAACCCAATCACTACAAAAGCCTCCAGCATACACAGATATTAGATATTATACGTATTCTGTTCCGCTTTGATGTATTGATTACCTGTTGCGCAATGTCACATTTAGCTATTGACAACTTGCCATGTTTGTGTTCGACTCGTTTTGTGATGAATTTGAGATTTACATAAAAATCACAAGATATGCACCAATGACTGATGTATTTTATGTCTTTGAATACATCACAACCTACGATAGCAACCATCCCCATTACATCATTGAAGCAGTCATATCTTGCTGTATTTCACTGTTATTTTAGAAGTAGATTATTTGGGACAAATGCCTTGGAATTATATTTTTTTAATTTGAAATTCATAGATTAATATGTAAGAAGGTTAGACGTGCATCAAATGTAACATGAAAAAAATGGAAAAAATATAGAAATCTTTGCTTACATCGTCTGCTTTCACGCCTTTGAGCCATCATCGACGGTAGTCTGGGACAGCTGTTTCGTCCTTATTAGCACTCATCAGCCAGATTTAACTCATCATAGATTCAAATACTTTCTAAACATAGCAGTTAAAAATTACTTCTGAAAATCTCGTGAAGCGTTTTTATCTTATCTTCGAAGATCACTAAGTGACAGGGGCGTATATAAGGGGGGAAAGGCCGAGGGGGCCCGGGTCCTTCCCGAAATAATGAAGGTATGTCCTCCAACGTTTTTTTTTTTTTTTTTTTTTGGTTGAAGAGATAGGTTTTCATGGTTTTTTTTTTTTGGTTGAATAGATTTTTTGGCCCGGGCCCCCTCCGAAATAATGAAGGTATGTCCTCCCAATGTTTTTTTTTGGTTGAACAGATAGGTTTCCATGGGGTGTCTACTTAAAATTACTTAACTTAACCTTACATTAATCTTGGCCCCCCCCCCCGAAAATATATTCTGTATACGCCACTGCTAAGTGATATTTGTACTTCCTTAACTTCTAAACCATTCGGTGAGTCTTCTCGAGACTTATCAAGGCGGCAGAGGATGCGATAGATTTAAGCTCTATTTACAAGAATATTCTTTCTTGATATTAATAAATTTTCAGAGATATAGGGATAAAAATGTACCAAAGAAAATATATAACAGTGAAGATTTGGCCCACTATTTCATAAGGTTGCTCAACAACTCGGGCTCCAATTCATGTAAGGATGAGAACTGTTGAAGTCAGACTTCAAAATAAAATTTGAGTAAGGGGGTAATGGACGATACTTTTAAATTTATTTGTTTGTGAAAAGGGTAGTATTATAAGAATTAAAATAGGTATAAGTAAAGCAATAACCCCTCCTAATTTGTTAGGGATAGGCAGTAGAATTGCATAAGCAAATAAGAAGTATCATTCTGGTTGAATATGAATAGGAGTAACTAAGGGGTTAGCTGGAGTAAAATTTTCTGGGTCAGCTAGGGAGTACGGGAAGAGTGATGAAATTACTATTAGTGAAACTAGTATAATTAGAATGCCTAAAAGGTCTTTTAAGGAGAAAAAAGGGTGAAAAGGAATTTTATCAGAATTTCTATTAATGCCTAAAGGATTACTAGATCCTGTTTGATGAAGAAATAATAAGTGAATTATTACTAGGGCTGCAATAATAAATGGAAGAATAAAATGAAATGAGAAAAAACAAACAAGAGACAAACAAATGTGAAGATGGCGTAAACTCTCATTCGAGCCTGAAACAATGTATTTCCATCTTAACAATACATATTAACCCTTTTAATCAACAATTAATTTGAGCACGCTTTAACATCTTTAAAAACTAATTGGAGGAAAACAATTTTTAGTTATGCAGTTTTTTTCTTCAGAAAATGGAAATCGATAATGTTTCTTTTAGGCAGATGAATTTCACTCTTATTCATTATAATTTACAAATATATGAATACCTTTAAAATTTGTAATATTTTTTAAAAAAAATAACATTTTGAATAAAGTAAGATTCAAGTTGGTTCAGGATCGTCTTGCCTAACTTCAAGAAAACTTTGGTTTTCTCTTTATTCCATTAAAAAGGAAAGTGTGTGTGTGTGTCACAAAGTATTATATCTGAGCAGCAAAAATGTAACAGAAAACAACTAGAATGACAACCCCAAAGATAATTTAATTTCAATGTTCTTTTCCTAGGACACAGTCTGGCACTGAGACACATTAACTTATTCATTTACATCTGCTCTGCAGTAATTTTAAAAATGTATGGAGGACGTCAATCTACTGAAGAACTCTCACTGTAAAGAATTAGCTCTAAGCTTATTAAGATCTTCGCAGTTGGAGGATGACACAGTTCACATCCATTTCCCAGAAATCCAATCATTCATCCACCTTCAGGGCAGAAGCCAGTGACTTCTGGAAAATTGTTAAGACACCTGACATTTGGATGTTTGCTGAAAAATCGAATCGGAAAAAAATCCTTTAATCTCACCTCATGGAGATAACGAAATTGAAAAAGCACAATCTATAAACTTCCTAAAGTTTCTTAGATTTTAATCTTAATTTAAATTAAATACTTCAACTGTGTACAATTAAAAACTTGAGAAAGCAATATATTTACGCTAAAAGCTTAGTGTGGATTGTGTAGGAGTTTGAAGTAAGCAAGATTAGAGTTGGCAGTCAAATTAAAATATTACATTTTGTGAATAGTTTTAAAGTAATTTTTAGTATTGGAATGCGTTGCAGCATAGATAATATTAAATTCGTTGCAGATCTTAATTCGTCTCTGTCCAATTCAGAACCCAACTACACAGGTCTCTTCAATCGATTTCTTAATCGACCAGAACTAATGGATTGCTTCAGTCGCAGAACAGTGATTAGAACGGCGGTGGATTGTGTGTTTTTGATTTATGTATTAGGGAAATAATGAAACCATTTGGATGCAGATGGTCCATCTTTTCAGACACTGTATTTACGCGTAAATAAATAAACGCTTCTTATCCAGAAATTTTAGAGTAAATTAGATGTACTGATTAGTATTCCCTTAAATGATTTTAATTTTTTTTAATGTTGAAAAACTTTACAACAATCAGTTTTTGTTTTTTACTTTATTTTTTTAGAAATGTGAGATTCCTCAAATCGTTCTATCGGGTGATTCATAAAGTATTGGAAAGTACTGGTGGTTTTCACCGCCCCATATCTTTTAAACTACTGCTCATAAGAATCTGAAACTTTTTATGTAAAATCGTCAAACATATAATAGTTATATTTTCATGTTATTATTTACTCATTATTATTGAAATTCATTTTATTTGCGTTCAAACACCCCCAATATATCGTATATTTAAATAACTGTTGTGATGTTGTTTAAACTCTAAAAGTCTGGAGCCAATATTCAAATGATTCAGAAACCTAATTAGGAAAATTTAATATAAGAAATTTTATATATATTACAATATAATAGAATATAATAAGTTTTACTTATAAATTTAATATAATATATTTAATAAAAATAATGACTTTTGTCATTAATTCCTTTGTTTAATTTTAAAAAAAAACTGTATTTTTTTGAAAATGCATTCAGACAAATGCCTTTTTTTGGAGACAGTCGAATAATTTTTTTTGGATAATAATTTCGATACATTGGGGATGTTTGAACGCAAATAAAATGAATTTAAATAATAATGAATAAATAATAACATTAAAATATAACTCTTATACGTTTGACGATTTTATATAAAAGTTTCAGATTTTTATGAGCAGTAGTTTAAAAGATATAGGGCGGTGAAAACCACCAGTACTTTCCAGTACTTTATGAATCACCCGGTATATGTTCCCTAATAACTTTTGAATCGTTGAAAAGATCTTCTTGAAACTTGAAATGCTTATTTACCGACAATAGACGATATAATGTTCATTTTTGAAAGTTTTCCAGTAAAAGTCCTCGTTACGAAAGTAGCGCTTGAATTAAGGTCCCCATTACGAAAGATGACTCAATTTCCCATTAAAACCTGAACAGTTTGATCGCTTCACAATAATCCTGCTCTTAGTCTAGAACAGGAAAAATATAAGTACTTTCCTCAACAACTTAACGAAAGTAGGTTTCAAGTTTTGTCGGGAACTTATTGTTTTGAACTATTTGAAGTGATGTTTATTTTTAATAATTTACAGATGTTAGATTAACCAGGTATTTATAGGTTAAAGGGTTATTGATATTTCGAAGCGTCTGAAACCCATTGACGCCATTTCATTTTCGGTTCATTAACCTGGAATTGGTCAACCTGGAATTGAAATTTCTAACCCATTTATTAAGTTAGAGATGAGATGCACCAGAGGTCAATTCGATCTATTCTTAGCATCTGCTAATGTAACATCGTTTCAATTCCAGTAAATTATGGACCCGGAATCAATTACGACATCGTGATATGTTGATGTAATGAGATGTTGTTAATGCTTTTTAGTTTGTAAATTACTAACAACCTTTAAACAATCTTTCGAGACTGACGACGACACAGTGACGAATAGTCAAAATGTACCATTATTTAGTGGGATTCTCGCATGTTTGGAGTATAGAGAAAACTCGAACTCCATTATTATCGTCGCGGTGAGAGTTGAACACGCAAACACATTATCATTGACTAATTTCTCCAGTATCAGTGCCGTAAGCTCCGCAGAAAATATCAATCTCAATTATCAAAAATAGGAAATATCAAAAATCTCACATACATCTTCTTGAAATCGACGAGCAACGTTAAGAATAATTTCCCTACTTGTTTTTTGAGACCTTTTCCTCGTCAAAATGTTGAATGTGAATCCAACGACCGCCATTTTCTTTTACATTTGAATGTGACCGACAGGCCAGGAAGGGAAAATCTATGATCTACGTTGCATTCTGGGAGGATCATTTCTCGCCGCGAGGACTTTAGATGTTTCGTTCAGTTTAGATTCAAATTAGAGATATAATACTTTGTATATATCTAGCATACAATGAAACAAACAGCTTTTTTTTAAAAATAACAATAAAAATAAGCATAAGAACACATATATTTAAAGGATTCATTGAACTATTTTTGGAAATTTTGTACCGGGTACTCAAGACAGACTGTTTCGAATTCCTACATCTCATCAGTTGGATTCGCCCAGTACTCAATAGCTCAGTGGAATCAAAAGAAACATAAACAAAGGACAAATAAACAAAACAATGACCCTTAAGTTAAAATACATCTAAAAACAAAATAAGAATAAAATGGCAATAAATTAATCCCTGCTAGCAGAACGCTTAGCTTCATGAAAGATTAATTTCTAAAGCAGACGCGTACGTGCGTTACACATATATAACAATATATATTGTTTTGTTTATCTTTCTTTGGATTACACTGAGCTATGAGTACTGGGCCGAATCCAACTGATGAGAGGTATGCACCTCGAAAACAGTCTGTCTTGGGTTCCCGGTACGAAATTTCCATACATATCTCAGTGAATCCTTTAAATCTGAGCGTTTTTATGGTTATTTTTCTTGTTATATATGTACTATGCACGCAAAATTTTGCTATTATGCTTTTCTTAATGTTTGTTTGAAATACAATGTCTCAAAATATTAACTTTAGTATTAATTTTATGTTACTCGTTAATGTTATTAACTGTGTACTAGCCTGTTGACCGTCTCTTCCCTCAGGGAGTCACGTATATGTAAAGGATAAAAAAAATCATTTATTCACACACACACACAAAAAAAGAAATACATGAAATAAACTAAGACCTTAAACTTCAATTTCTAATTTTTAGTTTGAAAATTAAAATAAATTAATGTTCAAATTCTAAAAGAAAAACATGCAATAGAATATTGAAATCCCTTTGGAACAATCGGAAATTTATTCACAAAAACAAATTACATCAAGTAAGCTAAAACTAAAGTTAAATTATAATAAATACAAGCATTGAGTATTGAAATCCACTTTTAATACTCGGAAAATAGTTGCCTGGCAACAGACGCGCGAAATTACATTGTTGCGGACAGGGATGACCAAGAAAAAAAATATTAATATTCATGTATTTTTCCTGTTGCCAGGGCAACCTGTGTGCTAATTGGTGCGAAATTCAATTGTTGGTGGATGTAAGCAGAAATGCACACGCGTGCACAATTTTTTTAATAATAAAGATTATAAGAGAACATTATGAAGTATTTTTAAGACATAAAAGTAGACAAAAATTAGTAAAAAAGTAATTGAATTTCAAATTATATTATTTACTTATTTTTAATAAATATTTTAACGAGTGGTGTAATTAATTCTTATTTGTAAACAGACATTTACATTAAAAAATGTTTCTCACACATTTAAATTTATTTAACTATTTACAAATATTTAAGCTGAGGATGACCATGCGATATTTTCAGCAGGTCGAAACCGTTCTTGTTTTTATTCTTTTTGTTTTTATTATTTCCTCAATTTTTCATTTATAAACAGTTAAAAATATTTAAATGTGTGAGGAACATTTTTTCAATACATTTATTTATAAAAAAAAAAATCTCTAATGAAAAAATATAATGTTTTTTGGGACAGACCATTACAGCAATGATAATACTGTGGCTGACTGACATCGAAATGTGCACCGAAGCCTGAGTTTTCGCTTGGAAATCATTTATAATGAAGATCGAACTACTTAAAACATTAATTAATATATAAGATAGGTAAATAAGATATTACAGTGTATTAATTTTATATTGTAGTTGATTTTTATCAAGTTTCCAGAACGACCTTGAAGTGTTTTTCCATAAAAACTTGTTCTTTTCAAAGTCATTCTCTTCATCGTATTATTTTCATGGCGTGACTCGAAGTAATTTTAGCTTGTTTGAAGTAATGTTTCGAATAGAAGCTGAATGATTTGTAAAAGATTAGTCATTGTAGATTTACTTTCAAATCCCTATTGATAGAACACGAGCACAAAAGTATACATTACAAATTGTCACAATGCCATATTGCATTTGTCACAAGAAAAATGTTAGACATTTGTTTCTCTTCCCAAACCGATACTATGCCTATTGTCACTCCCTCCCCCCTTGCAATCTGTATTTCGCAGCCCTCGTTTCATTTCTGGACGTAATTCCTCATTCCATCCAACCAAAAATTAAATGAAATGAGAAACACCCAACAGCTATCCACTGACACTCACTCGTTGGCATTCCCGTGTCTCGCTTACTTTAGTGCGTCAGTCCTGTTTCTTGCTCATAAATAGGCATGTTAAGGCTGAAGAAGATACTCTGGTTACTTATTAGTTTAAAGTAAACAGGCAATGCCGGTCCTGGGATGCGCGAGAGGTTTAGGCTCCCAGCGAGTCTCGACCAACGGGAGTAGTTGGGGTCGGATGGTCAGTCAGACGCTCGCCCATATTTAACCCCCGAGTAAGAATCCAGATACCAATTTGACAGAGGTCTGGATGAACCTTAGGGTCCGTCTGGAGGAGAAATAACAGTGAAAAAATCGTATCACAAAGTGTAAATTACAGGCTTATGTACACATACACAGACATAGTGAGCATACAAGCTCTATTTTCCTTTCAGAATGTGCGTTAACACATAATTTTGGTTTTTCTGCATACTGTACTTAAATTTCTGTATTTTTTTAAAAAAACTTAAAATTAAAATATTAATTTTTAATGAGAGTTTGACGCAAATAT
Organism: Thereuonema tuberculata; assembly: GCA_023159025.1. NCBI lineage: Eukaryota > Metazoa > Arthropoda > Chilopoda > Scutigeromorpha > Scutigeridae > Thereuonema > Thereuonema tuberculata. The sequence goes on along the minus strand of JAFIDM010000179.1, from coordinate 32,080,183 downwards.
TAATAAAAAGCTAAATATTAATAAAAAGCTAAATATTAATATTAGTAACACAGACATTTCTATCAACTATAAAAACAAAAGGTACTTAAATTTCAATCAAAAACATCAAACGAAATACCCTAGGAACTCATTTGTGATGAGGCTGCTTTTTTCTCCCCCCCTCAACGTTTTTAATATAGTGCATTTGTAAATACGTGGTGTTCTCTGTGCATAGTGTCCTGAGGGGGTCTTTTGCCATAAACAACTTAATGAGGAAGTCGCCTCAATCGATGGCAACAGGTAAGAGAGGCTGCGCGGCATCAACATTATTTTGATTGAATGGGCAACGTAGAAACCCGATTAATATGAGAAGGGATGAGTGTGGATCTTGTTTACTGATAAAAATAGTTTTACACTTGAGTTCTTTTTCATTGATTTTTGTTCTTTCAGAGATTGCATTTGGTCTCTTAACATTTGATTTCATTTTTATCCTTCTTCCTTTCTCTATTTCATAAGATTCACAATCTTCTCTTCCAAAAGAGCAAAAGTTGTTTTGAAATTGCTACTTCGATAATTAATAGCTTTTTACGTATGTAGGATTTCATCCAGTGCTGAAGAACAATTATAAATAATTTTTAAACACTATACAAACAGACTGACATATTAAATAAAAGACAAATATTACAATTTTTAAGCATAAATTTAGTTATAAAAATGGTGTATAGTACACTGCAATATTTACAGGAAGAATTTAGAATGTTTTTGCAAAGGCACTTTCAGCAAGCTTTTTCTGTCGAAAAGTTCTTACGTACGGATTTTTGTATATCGGTTTTACGTCTGTCGAGAGCCGTATCTATGGTAAATCTAATGAGTAAGGAGTTTTACTGGCACTATTAACAAACTGTAGATGTTGTTAAGTTCCATGTTCAGTAGGAATTGAGGAGAGTTTTTTTTTACTTTTAATTTCTTCCTCGCATGCCTTGGGGCTTACCAGCCTACTGTCAAATGAGTACAAGAAGTATCTTCTGTCAATGAGTACTTCCTTAGGGTTAAGAGGAACGAATGTCGGACTGCGTTTATTCCTCAACTTGTAGTTCGGGGTCCAATCACAGGATTTTCTACGTCCTGCGTTTCTCAATCGGATTGGCATAAGGCTCTAACTTAATAAAAGTTTTCTGGAAGAATGGATTTTCCTAGGTCTCATTACAATTGCGTAGAAAATAAGCTTGTAAGGAGACTAAAAAAGAACCAGAAGAAAATCAGATTTACTTACGGATTTTTCTTTTCTCTAGTCTTAAGAGAAATGGGCAAGAATCATCCAAATCGTATCCTGTGTTAGAAAACAGTCTGTATGGTCTGTAGCACATCAGTCCGTAACCATTTAGGAAATACCAGCTCGTTTTTAAATACAGTAGTCTTCTGGGCATTTACTTACATCTCAAATTATTTAAATCATTTCATCGTTTTGAGAAGTGATTCTTGAAAAATTTTTAGGCTTAATTTTATTCTTAAGATGATTATGCAGACATTAGTTGATTGACTTAATTATTATGGAAAATTACTCAGTCCTGTAGTGCCAGTTACCGCAGTTTTTTTAAGTAATGGTAACTTAGTTTTTAAGTTATAAATATAAATTAAATAAGTTAAACTATGTACGTAACGTTACAGTAAGACTGTTGACATACGTCTTTTTATTCCAGCGTCGTGACAACAGCACAGTACTTGACACTTGCTTATTATCCGTTGTGGTGCTCCTCAGTCGAGACGCAATGGCTATTTTTTTCCCTCTTTTGTCGGGTTCAGAGTTCAGCAATTACAGAGGTGCCTTTTTACCGTGAAAACGTCATTAGAGCAAATGGAAATAATTGGCAGCACCATTGTGCTCTTCACTAGCAGACTTGAAAGGAAGATGCTACGAGCCATTAGAAGACGAAACGCAGTTAAGTCCTCAATTCAGGAGAAGCAGAACAACAGCGCATTGATTTTAAGCCCTGAGGAGTCGTGTTGCTCAGTGTTCAGTCTTAGCCAAACTTCAGAACACAATTTGATATTCAAATCTAAATAATGTTTTTCCTGTCACACGTGAAAGACAGAAATCCGATACATTCAAAACAGCAAATTTGAGTAACAAGTTTTGGAAATGAAATTACTTAAGAAAAAAAAGCTGTTTAAAAAGAAATCAAGCAGCATAAAATAACAATTATCTGAAAACTACTTGACCATCAAAAGTTAGCCACTAATTAATTTTAAAAAGAGTCTTGCATTCTACTTTCAAAACATTGTTTGAAAATCTCATGCGTTCTGTAGCACTTAAAAAAAACAAAAAAAACATGAACTTCGAAATAATAATTCGAGTAGATAGCTGAGATTTGTCAAATATTAATTTTTCTTGCACAAGTAAATGATATGCAAAGAATGAATGACAACTAAAAAGAAAGGGCTATATTACTTATAGAGTAGACATAGTTTAAAATTGTAGTTTTATTGCTTCCTCGTCTATCGTTAAGTGTTGCAGACTTTATATTTTGGATATTTAAAAATCTATTTAACTGTGTCCAGGGTTTTGATATAATTGTTATATTACAATACAGCTGTTTAACCTGTTCTTTAAGTTAGGTAATCACTAAAACTTAATTTAAAATTCATCCGCAAACTGTCACAATTAGGCAATTCCATGGTAGATGATGAAAAGACTGATATGTTTGCTAGTGTAGTAAATAACTTAAAAAGATCACAAAATCAAGATATATAAATTTAACTACTATAAATACACTCATGAATAGTTTTACAACTTTCGATATTTGGAAATTACTTTCGTAACAACCAATAATGTTCCACAACTCTTGGGCAACATCCAAACTATTACAAGACCAAGTGTATCTTTCTTCAAAACAACAAAATCAGAAACAAGGGCAGCACAAGAATAAATAAATTGGCTTTCACATTCAATTATCGGAGGGAATCGGAAAATTGCGCTTAATTTTTTGGAACAAAATTTGATACTTATTATCGTACTTAAATAAAAATAAAATAAGGTAGTAAGGTGTAAATTTTGGTACGGGATGGTGAAATAACTTCGCCCTTAAAAACAAAAAACGAAAAAGGGTATAAAAGTAAATTGAAATGCTATTGTAAGTCAAAACAATCTTATCAAAATTGTTAAAAGAAGTTCCTACTGAATTTGGTTGAATTCAAATCTGTACAAAACTCGTTAGAATGCTTTGTCGTTAACGTTATATGTCTCAAGCCGAACGCGCATTGAACCACGTGTCCGTATCCCGTAAACGGACAAATGACGTCATTCCGTAAAACGTCTGTCGATTCGTGACGTTAAACTCAAGTATTTCTGCGAATACAGAAATGTGCCGTACTGCCTCAATGGAAGAAACATTCTGATTGGTGACGTTAACTTTGCGTCACATACGGAATACGGGAATCTTCAAGCTTGTTCAATACAGTGACGGAATACTTGAGTTTAACGTCACGAATCGACGGACGTCTTACGGAATGACGTCATTTGTCCGTTTACGGGATACGGACACGTGGTTCAATGCGCGTTCGGCTTCAGATTATTACTGAGTAATAAATGTCTCAATTTTTTTAATAAGGATTTCTACAGCAGTAATGTTAAAAATGTAAGAAATCAAACAGAAACAGTTATTTCAACGAATTTGTTGACATGAATATTTCTTTTGTACAGTTTTGAAAAAGTATTGTTTACAAATAAAGCTACGATTAAACAAACTTTCCCACTGCTAAGAACATTAAAAACTTGAAAATTAATATATTAAAGCTTTTAGTAAAATGTTTGTTTGTTTGAGACTAAAAAAAAGATATTTCTCTTTTCTAAAACTTGTCTGAAATCCTTCCCAGCTCTACTTTTGTTTTTATTCTGACGATACCCCTATTTCCTTTCATTTTCAATATTAATTCCGTCATTGACATAACTTTCAATGATTCCAAAATAATTGGCATTTTCTTTGTAAAGTAGGTTACATAAATACTCCAATGTAATTATAATAAAAAGGCCCATAGCAGCCACCCATAATCCCTTAAGTAGTTACTATTGTCCTCCAAATGAGAGATGGCCGCCCTGTTTTTGTGAGATCTGCGCATGTATGATCGATTAGTCTGGTCAGGCACTTCCGTCTAATTCGATGAGAGGACGCCGCCATTACGGTAATCGCTTGTTACTTTGCAAAAGAGCATTGTATTTATAAATAATATATATTTATATAAATACTTATTGTTAGCAACTGGTATTGAAATAACGTTAAATAGTCGAGAGAAGTTTTAATTTGGCGTTATCAACATGTCTTTCTCAGTGAAAACAAACGACGGCGTCCATTGTGACAGGAAAACATAATTGATCAGCTACCGGAAGGGCTGCGCAGTTCAAACTTCCGCCGGTCAACTTTCATTTGGAGGACAGTATTCGTGGGAAATCCACGATCGCTTTCACCAACAATATTTTCTCATTTTTAAATGTAAAGTCAAATCGACAGATTATCTCCAATATGATCTCATCGTTACTGTAAATGCTTCTTATTTAAGCTTTCTTCTGTCAGAGAAATTATTATCATTATCCTATTGAAATCTTTGGCAGGTTTAATTTGTAGGTTTTTCAAATTCGTTCCAGTTTCTCGTCTCTTTTAGCTTAAATTACGAAGCACGGAATACTTTGCATTCTGATTCTGTCACAACTGAATATGAATGATTGACTAGGTAATTTTAAATAATTATCGAAAACAGATTGATTGATAATTCACTTGGATTCGTAATGGGATATAAAAAAATAAAAAAAAATCAAACAAAAGCAGTAAGACATCAATTGTATATGATACGAAAGAACCAGGATATGATATTTCTAAAAGAAGATCAGTCAATTAATAATTATCAAAAGTAAATAAATTAATCTTATATATAACTTTGATTTCCCACAAAAAGATTCTTCGAATTTTCATTGAACTATTAATATTTACAACAACTTTCGAAGAATTCCCATTACGGTTTTGACGATATGTGTGAACTAGTCGACTGAGAAGTTAAGCACTTTACACTATGATTACCTTCACCTGTCTCGGGAATTCCATTTACCTAATTTTTGGGATTCTCTTCGCCTAATTTTTGGATGCCCTTCACTGGGCATAATAAGAAAACTAAAAATAGAATAATATGGAAACATACACTCATTATGCCCAAATCCAGCATATTTTTTCATCAATGATTTTCTTCATTGAAAATGATCGTTGTTTTCACTGAAGTGATTCTACCCTTTATTTCCACCTTATCGACGAAACATGATGAAACAGTGCATATGATTGGCAGAGCGCTAGCCAATCAGAGTTGAGCTCGATATTATGGCGAAATATTCCCCAGTTACGAAAAGACGGTGTTTAATCTTTTTTTTAGAGGTTAAAATCGTGTTTCGGCAACGCAATTTCGGTAGAATTTGAAATGACTTTTAGCAAGCTGTCAATCTGTTCGAAACTAATTGTATATTGTATTCAAGCATCTCTACTATTTAAGCGAAAGCGAGGTGAAACAGCGGCAAATCTGACAGGCCTCAGCGAGCGGTAACGAACTGAAGAAAAATGAAATCTCTCTTCAAAAAGTTGTCATCTGCAGATTCTAACGCATAGAATTAATTTATTTCAGTAAAAATATTGTTTATTTTCGAAAGATAATCTCCTCACTGTGATACTTAATTTATAAAAGCCTTCCGATTCACTCGAAACGGTGGCAAAATGGCGCCGGTTGACTACTTGGCTCTGGAGCTCATCTGTTCTGATTGGAGCTTTCACTAATTGCTCTCATTGAAAAGATCGATCGGATAGAACAGTTTCTAAATTTTTTCATCAGTGAAATCAATGATGAAAAGGGTCAAGTGAGGCAAATCACACGATCATAGACCTCAAAGATAGGGTCAATGATTGAAAACAATGATGAAAAATATGCTGGTGTGATTTGGGCATAAGACTCTGAGCATTTTCTTAATTTATCTGTAGTATTGCTTAATTTTGATTGGATATATATTCTGGCGCAGTGTAACCATCTTTGTTCTTGCGCCATTTATCTAAGGTAGTTGTTATTGTATTATTAAAATTTAAAAGTTTCTACGGCCTACTTGTAATACATTTTACAGTATTTAAGGCAACATTATAGGAACAATTTCACCAAAAATCTTCTTTTTGATGTACAACTTTAAACTGTAAAGATTTAAGGAGGTATTCTTCGCAGGAGTGTTTATAATTGATGAAGCTACCAATGATATTAATCCGAATGTCATCTTTGCCAATAGTTATTCATTAAATACAATCGAGAGACAAACAAAAAGTGTCTCGCGATTGTCGAAAGCTCTTTACGTATCAAGATCTTCACTGGAGAAACGACGGAAAAAGAAAGAAAAAAAAAAAAACAAAACCTAACAAGAGCGTCAAAGCTGTGCTTTCGAAGCTGAGAGCCTCTTTCAAAAGTTAATTAGTTTTTGTGAGCGGCTGCTTTGTAGTACAGGAAACCAAACTGCGAGATCGGATTTAACCCAACGCCATCAAAACAGGTACTGCCTCGAGACGACGACGCAACTACTAAACGGTTTGAGCGAATTGCGGATGTGTTGAGACTTGAATTAATTTAATTTGAAAAAAAATACCTCGTAACAGTAAAATAACATTTGATTGGGTGAGTCAGAAAGTGTCCAAGTGTTGTTAGAAAAAGCCAGATGAATAAAAACATATATTATCGAAATTCAGAATGTTTGGAAGTTAAAATAAGGGCAAAGACAACAGGAAATAAAAATTTTATAAAAAAAATATATCGCTGCTCAAGTATTTTTTCTCATTATTTTTGTTTCTGTAAAATCTGTATTGTATCGTCTGTATTGTCTGTATTGGTATCCACTCCTCCCTTTCTTAGTAACTGAACCGATAATGGAAGCTCTAACATTAAAGTTTTAGCTCCATAAGATAATTAACTTACGAGTTTTCGTGATTTATCATTTTGAAATGACAACCCACAAGTCAAGAATATTTAAAAAGATTATAAAAAGACACTTAAAAATTCCAGGAGCCTTTCGGGTTCCTTTGTGGAAAACCCTCTTCAACACCCAAAGGAACCCGAAACGCTCCTGAAATTTTTAAGTATCTTTTTATAATTTTTTGAAACGTTCTTGACTTGTGTGTTTTCGTTTTCGTCTAAATTACTTAAATTCACACACGTAAAAATACTTTTAATCATTTTATTGCACTATAAAGAAGTATGTGCAAATAAAATAGATATATTTTAATGGCAAACTGTTCTACTTGCAATTGCTACTTACCCGACCAATAATAAGAACCAAATTCTAAATATGTATCAAATTCTGTATCTTCCTAATACAACTTAAAATCTGTAAAATTTCACTTTCCAACGATTCTTAGTTGATTACAAATGGACCGACATGCAATAGTACCACTTAAAACTATAGTCTTGTTTTATTTTCTTTGTTTGCTTTTATCGTTTTTAGCAATTCAGTATTCAGAGAGGCATTATATCAATTACATAATTCTCTGCGGAGGCTGAAAACAAGGCAAAGCAACGATATTTCTGACAAAATGAATATACAGGTATACGCCAATAGGACAGCATAGCAGACAGAAAATATTCAAACTTTTCACTAAATAAATTAGATTTTTCATAAACTGACGTCGAACTCAATACGATCTAACAGTTGTAAGTAAAATTAGGAACACAAAATTACATTTTGATATGATCTGTTGTATTAAAAATGTCATTTCAATCACCTTAGAATAGGAATAATCCGTTTTATGTAAGAAGGTAGATCAGAAAGTGCTCATAGAATTCCCATATACGTCACAGCACTTAAGTTCATCGTCTTTTTTTTTTTTCCGTTTTAATTCCAGTGGACTTCGGAGATGACTTTGACACCGCGCAACTATGACGTGCAACTATGACGCATCCACAGTCTTGCTACTTTATTAAAATCTAAATCACAAACACATGCAATTTTGTTCCTTTGCTTTAATAGGACTACTTAGTCAACATTTCCAAGAAGCTATTTTATTTTGGTAGCGCTCTAAATGCCGAGTAGTTTTTGACCTTGACTGAAAGGTCACCGGAATCTTTGGCACAGCTGGTTTCAATTCCATACGTGCAACTCTAATAGTTGAAATTGGAAATGAAAATGAAATAAAATGCCAATACCACATGAGCTAATTCCAGAGATTAAAAACAAAAGAGAAAAAAGACCCCTTAGAATAATTTGAATCTAGAATTCGTTATTTGTAAGTAGATCACTACTGCAATTTCGTCATTTTCTAATCCTGTGTGTGTGGAAACTGTGTTCTTTCATTTCTTTTCCAAATTCCACAACGTATAATTACATTCGATTTGCTGCAAAATTGGAAAACCGTTTCTATTCTGTGTTTACGCGACTGAAGAATCCGTGCAGGGCAATTGTAATTTCATTAAACTTCTGTTCCGAATCAGTATTTAATTAAATGTAGACATTCCGCTAATGAGGAGAAAACTTTACTTCCCCTCAGAGACAATCTCCGATTTCTGGAATTGAAACAAATGGAAATGAGAATAACTTCTTGTCCACAACAGATTACCTAAGGCAGGAACTGTTATAATTTGTCGTTCTCTTTTCACAGGGGACAGTGTTAGGAAGGGTTGAGGATAAAAGATTCACAAAGGGAAGAACCGAATCCAGAAATTAAGAAGATCCAGTTTTTTTGAAAGCTCTCACACATCAGATTGTGGTGCTTGGCAGACAAGTTGCATACAGAGCAAGAAAGTGAAATGTTTCTTTTTCTTAAATCAGTTTAAAATAGAGTTGTGAAATTGACTGAATATCTAAAATAGACTATTTTTAAATCCTCCTACTTAGGTTTCAGTTCTTAAAATGAAGAAAATCAAATAATTTCTTCAGTATGTTGAAAGTAAGTTTGACATCTAACTTGGCAGTTGAAAATTTTCAACGGAAATATTTTAAATAAATTAGATTTTGATAAAATTTTCATACAAGATAACTGAAATATTGTTTTGAGATGCTATAGTATTTCTTATTGCATATTATCTTCTTAATAAAAAAAAATACTTCATTTATGAAGAGCGTTTATGAAAGATTTTTGACAGTGTTTTGAACTTCAACCGATTTGAAACATAATAACGTTGGAAATTTTACATTTCATTTATTTTAGTATCGAAATTCGATATTTTGATATTCTTTTTCAGTTATCGGTAATGTGCTTTTACGAAGATTTTGCCCTCTGGGCCTTGGTTTAATCGAATTTATGAAACGTGTACGGCTGCATAGGTTAAATCATTAGGTAAATGGCGTCCTCAAACCATAGATTATGAATCATAAGTACAATAAAAATAATCAACTGTTTTTATTCTAATTTCAAAAAAGATACTATCATTTTAACTGCAAATATTCTATTCAATTCATAATATGAATTTATTTATTTATATCCCTTCTTTTTAAAGATTTGATTTTCTTTTTTAAAAAAAAAGTAATCTTTCAAAAAAATAAAGGCTTGCAGTAATATGTTTTTGGTTTAATTTTATTTGTTTCATGATTTAAAAATTTGGCTGCTTTTTATTACATAAATTATTAAATTCTTTTGTTTGTTTTTTTTATTGTTAATTCAATTTTAATGAAAAGAACAAATTTTTGTTTTAATTGTGAACATATAAAAGTGCTTTCAATGGAAATACAATGAATTTATTTTGAAATATTTGATATTTCAAACCACAATAGATAATCAAAATCAATAAATCGGTCCCTTCTTATAAATGAACTTCACTAAATAAGAATAGTTTTTTTTTTTTACATCGAAATATATAAAATAATTCACACATTCTTTTTGGATAAAGTTTCTAATGAAACTGGCATATTTAGGGTCTTCAACAAAAAAACCGTTTACAGTTTTTGTTATCAGTAGAAGAAATTCGTAAACAGTTAAGTAGTTCTCGTTATCCGTTCGAAATCAGAAAGAATTTACAATATGACCAAGTTTAAAAAGAAGAAGAAGAAAGGCAGGAGATACCATTTTGTGTTTTCTGTAGATATTAGGGAATCTGGTAAAACTGTCATTCAAGTAGAATATCTTTACGTTCCTTTTGAGTAATTGGAATGTTCGGAATCAATTCTCAACACTATAAATAATAATATAAAACACTATAAATAAAAGATCTGTATCAGATGATAGCGATGTACACCAGTGCTCTGCCAAAGCTATTGTCAGTTGATGACACGTTACTCTTATTCAAAGCTCTACAAGCCTTCAAAAAAGTTGGTGTGCACCAAGCACAATTAGACAATACGTCGTTAATATCGTAAATGGGTTAAATCGATTGATTAATATCGTTTAACGGCTTTTCCGGGTCACTTTTCGAATGCACAAGTTTCAAAATGGCAGCTTCCACGGAGAAGATAAAAACATTTGAGTGGAAGACAAGAATTTTTAAAATAAGAATCTTCAAGTGAATTTACCCCCTCTAATATTATTTTCGAAACTTTTAATAATATACATACACATCTAATTCATTGTCAAAATCGCAGGAATCGGAAACGATGTCAGCCATTTTGAAAAAAGTTATCAGGGCAGTGACTGATGGGAGTTTAATTGAGGAATGATATAACAGAAGAAAATTGGGCAGCTAAATTTTGCTAAATTAACAGCGATTTAGCGACCGACGAATATAAGTTAAGGAGAGATTTTGCTTCAATTTTAAAATAAGCGTCTATACATACTATTCAATACGATGAAAGAAAATCTTTGAACATTAAAAACCATTAACAGAGGCAATGCTTATTTTTTTAAAAAAAATCTTGAAATTTTAAAGTTGGTTGTAAAGTGTTTATGAGATGTATAATCTATAATAAAATCAACAAAATAAAAGTAAAAAAAAACAAAAAAACAACAAACAAAAGAGTAAAGCTTCGCATTTAGTTCTTGTGAGCGTAAAATCATTATTTTTCTGTGGGTGAAATTTGGGTATGAAAACTTATTACCAATAACATACTTATTCCACGTCCGCGCAGTTGGTTCTTTTCGATTCATATCTGATTCCGCTCGATGCTTCTGCAAAGTCTCTAAGGTCCCTGGCTCAGCTTCCCTCCAAAGAGTTTTCAGTATTCCTTTCCGTCGCGTCTCAGGAGCAACCAATCAAAATCCTTTGATGTCAGCCGCTCGAACCCCACCGCAGCCACGACCTTCAATTGTCTTAAGTGACCTCAGCAGCGGCTTTGCTTTATTAAGTGCATTTCTCAGACGTCTCAAAGTCTTCACAAGCGGTCAAATAAGTCCACTTCAATTGCCACTTTGCTCAAAGAATTCAAATACAGAACTTTACCGACAAACTGATGGATGTAACATTCTCTGAAACATTGACTTAATTCGTCCACATTCATTCCTAAATCGCATCTACAAAATGAATGACCAACTAGAACACAGTCGTTCCAAGAGACCCAATTCGTTCTAAATCCCCAAAAAATATTGGTGTTTTCAGTATTCTTTCACTTTGATGGGTGTTTTGAACCAGTCACCGCCTTTGAACTAAATTATTCAGCATTTAAATTCTTCCTGGCGTAGCCTTGGTCTTTAAGGTTACTAAGAATAAAGAATACTTATTAAGGTTAACAAATATCAAACATTCTTAGCAATCTTTTATTAAAATATCTAGTGAAGTAAAAAAACCTTGTTACTGAATCCTTTTGTTGATGATGCTACACTATTAGACAGAATAATCACATGTTTTTGACGTCACATTTTCATTTTGGACGTCATATGTTTAATTTTGACGTCATGATGCACAAATACTTGATGTGAACTCGTAATTTGTCTCTACATTAGATCCTTCTTGGTGCTCTATAGAAATCAAGTAAAAACGAATATCACAACAATCTGATCACTATTATTCCTTACTGTTAACGACACTGCGTCCTGTATTTTAACATTTCCATTATTCTATGTAAGTCCTGAACTTGCTGACTTCTCTAGTACGAAGCCTAATGATCTTCTGTTAATTTCTTTGCTGCCACTTCTAATATTCTCTTTCTAGAAAGTAAAAAGTGTTTTTAAGATTTCAACGCTAGTATTTCATAAATTCTATAATAAGTTTAATATTTCTTTAAACTGAAAAAAAATAACTTTAAATTCTAATCTAAATCTATCAGGAGCTCGCAGTGATCTTAAGAATTTCATTAAGTCTCGTCCGATAAACTTTATAATCAGTTTCAACCACTTGTTTAGACAGAGGAGTTGTAACTCCCAAGACTCGCTATCAAATATAAAATATTTGGTTGCTTATAGAAAAGAAAGAAAGAATAATAAAATGATATTTCAGAAACTTTCAAAGAAAAACTTCATTTATCTCTCTTCTTAACATTATTGTACACTAATACATAATAGTTCGACCATATCAGCCTTCTTCAGATGTTTTAGTAGAAAAAAATCCTTTCCATTGCTTAGTACATAAAGAATCGATTATTAAATACTTTTATTTTGTTATTTTTATCTAACTCAATGAAGCAGAACTCGTTTTCTGTAAGAACTTTGTAAGTACAAGATAATTCAGAAAGGTGTCTAACTTCAGCACATCAAACTAGAAGTCATTGTAAGTGAAAAAGCAATAAGTGAAGAAAAACTTACAGCATAAATGAATGGTGCTAGAGTTTACATTAAACAAGGTAGCGATAGCGATTAGTAAACCAATCACAATACTTCGCAAAGGCTTCTGATTGAATGAAGAAAATTATTCAAAAGTTAATACAAAACGCCTACTTATAATAAGCGGAGTGAAAAGTCGGTTGCGTGCAAATTAAACCCCATGCTATCTTACCCACAAGCCGTTGTGAAGCATTGTGATTGGTTTACTAAACGCTATCGCTACCTTGAAGCCCGACCAGCTAGAGACACAAACTCTACGGCTCTGAAAACTCCTGGCAAGACTTTTCAACGACACCCTAATCAAGTCTCTATCCCTTGTGGTTGCTGAGTTGATACTTGTCCACAGACAGACAAACCGGGATATAAGACTTCACATCAGAATCTTAACAAGCATATCAATAAAGACACAATAAAAACCATCAATTATAGTAAATACACAAGAAATAAAGCTAAGGTAGTTTATTTTCAAAATTTCTGTTGTCAGTTTGAATGTAAAATCCTACGTTCCAACAATGATTAAGGAATATTTTCTTGGAGATTAGGGTTATCAATTTGATTGAGACCTCAAGTGAACTTTGTACAAATTCAATTTGAGAAGCAATGGATTGTTATTAACTTTATTTGATTGAAATAAGTGTATTTTAATGCACGTAAGAAAAGTCTAGTTCACTGAAATCAGAAGGAATTAAAAATGAGTTTAATTAATTAAAGGCAACTCAAATTCGCTGCTGCAGGAGCTTGCGGCGGCATCTCCTGAGAACAGAGAAAAGTGGTTCCCTTTTCAACTGTAGCTTCTGTCATCGATGCAAAAGGATATGGTAAAGGGATCCTATGGTGTTCTTATCGGTTGCTTTGTTAAAGTGAGATTGAGTTTCTGTTCCAGTGAAATAAATCATCATTTGGTCGTCAGCTCTGATTCAGAATAGAAAGAGAGTTAACTTACAGACATTGTAAACGTCAATGGGCTAAAATGGAAAAGAAATGCAAATTTCTACTAGATGAGAAAAAAAAACAGAAATACATTATTTGACGTCATCGTAGTGTTCACTAAATTAAGTCTAATTTTTTTATTATTTTCGGCTTACTCGCAAATCTAAAATGAGATAGAAAAGAAAGAAGAGGAGGAAAATAATTACTTGGAATAACAATGTACTACGAAACTAGAGCTGTTGTTTTACGATTAAGACAGGATTAGTAAATGACATTGGATTGCTTAGTGTATAAATTTAGGAATATCAATTGAAGTGTATCAAGGCAGTGACTCAGTTAGGATCGATTTTTGCAATAATAATGGAATATATTTTAACTTAGATTCAGAAAAGAGAGAATTTGAGAATCGTGAAAAAAAAAAAATTCGTTTCATATTTTTAATTTGGAGAGTTGCAAATTTGATGATGATTTTTACGTGTGTGATTCTTGTTAAAAGTTTGTTAAAAAAAGCCTACACACAAGTTTAAAAATTTTTGTTTTGAATTATTAAAAAAAATGCTCATTAAAAACATAAATATTGGTAAAAATAAAAAATAAAAAAGTCAAACTAGTTTCGTGCTCGCTAGCGAGTCATCATCAGTGAGTGGATGAATCCTCTAAATCGCTGCTTCTTATAGCATAAGAGACACCCAGAACTATCAGGGTTATATTATAGGAAGCTTAGTTCGTTGGAATTAATTGTCGACTTGATGCAAATAGACCGATTTAAATAATCCAATAGCCTGGTGAACAGTCGTGCCACTGGTGGTGATCTAATGCATCACACTGGTGGCGATCGTAAAGCAGCATACTGGTTTGTTTATCAATATAACCACGTTGTATTCACGATGTTTGTAAACACTAAGTGTATTGCTGGGAAGCAAACTTGTGCTAATATTGGAGATCTTTAGGCTTCTTTCTCATGCCGTACTGGTAAATGCTTTTTATGGAAACACAATCATTGGTGCAATTACCGGATGTAGCAATAAAAATAGACTCCTTACATTTACGTTGATGGTGAGATTTTTCACTTGCCAATATTCTAGGAGTTTGAGTATTAAGATGTGTGAGTCTTTTTCATGTGTTGAACCATATTGTATGACAGACCCTTTTTGTTGATGGCACGCGCATGCTCCATCATGCGCTCGTGCAAGGGTCTGCGAGTTTCTCCTATGTAAATTAGATCACAATTATCACACTGTATAGAGTACACTACCCTTTTTGTTTATTTTTATCACTTTTAGGCTCTTGTAGATGTTAGTTAAGGAAACTTCCGGTTGTATTGCGACTGGATGCCGTTATCGTGATATTATGGTCTCTGAACAGTTTATTAAACCCAGGCAAGAGAACTGGGTGATAATCAACGGCCACGTATTGTCTATTAATCATCCGCTGTTGCTGATCGTTATTGTATAATACAAACAAAGTAGCCTTAATATGTTTATCAATGAATTGGGGTAGTCGTTATCCATTAGTATTGTCCGGATCCGTCGTATTTCATCCATGAATAATTTCCAAGATGTTGATAAATGGAATGCCCTTCTGACATCCGTTGTAATTATATTGACTTTGAAGTTTTGAGGTACAGAGAGGTTAAAATTTAGAGTCAACCCCAAGTAAGTCTTTTTCCAGAACACTTGTGCTTGAAAAAATTCTTTCTTGTCAGGGATCATAATGTTTAAGAAAGTTATAGCACCTTTGTCATCTCTTTCTGCATCAAAGGTGATGTCATTATGAATTCTAGTGAAAATAGTAGCTATTGAAGGGAATATCATTGTTCTCAGACATGATGTGCTTGAATATATTAAAAAAGGACCAAACACATATAATAAATAAAATCAAATACTTCATTATATAAACTTCATAACATGTTTCAAGGATCGTAGTCCTCGTCTTCAGATGAAAATATAATTAAAGAAAAAACTCCATGGCTTCGAACATAATAACGAAGCCAGATAAGAATTTCAACAAACAAGTATAAAGCAATAATACAATAGTGTACAGTTATTGTTTCCAATTAAACAAAGATATTACGCAACATTATTGTATGAACACTCAAAACGAATAGTAAATGGTTACATTAAGTTGTATTGTAGTGCATTATATAATGAAGTATTTGATTTTATTTATTATATGTGTTTGGTCCTTTTTTAATAGAATATCATTGTTGTTTGCATATAGGATAAGATCATCTACATAGCGGAAGTAAATGTGAATAGGTAACTGTCGTTCATCGAAGATCATATAAGCCATGTCCTCTATAAAAATCTTAGACCATTCGGCCAATAAAGCAGATGCCGAAAGACCCATGAAAAGGTCCCGTTTTTACTGATGATAACACTGGTTATATTCAAAGAACTGTATGTCATGTAAAGCCTGTACAAGCGGAATGAGATTACGAAATTGTTGGATATTGCCGAATTGTATCTCTGATCGTTGCTAATTTCTTCGAAGAGGTTCCTTGAAAATGAAAGTTATCATTCCTAAGGTTTGCGGTAAAGAAGATGTGTTGGGAAAGGCATAAACTTTGGACTGCGGTTATGAGCTACCGTCCTTGACAGTCTCTTGAAAATGATGCAGAAGAAAATTTGAATTTAACACGTTCCTCAACTTCAGGGTTACGAACCTTAATTTACCTGACGGATTTATTGATGCGTAATTAATCAATACCTCTAGAACCATGTTCTTGTCAACTACACTGGGAATCTCAGCTTCCGGATCTGTCCTTATACTTTAGCTTTCAGGAACTTTATTTTTTTTTACCCCTTTTTTTTTTCTTTAGGTAAGGCCTAACTTAGTTAGTAGCCTCCTAGTTATAAATTTGTTATAGATGAAAGGAGGAAGGTGGGGCACGGGGGAGAGAAAAGAAGGTAGAATTGAATTAAATCAATGAAACATTTCACTAACAGCGTCTTAGTAACAATAAAAAGACCTAGATTCCTGAAACTCAAGTTTAATGTAATGGTAAAATTTAACGAACATATACAGCAATAAAAATTCGCATAGAAACCCACATACTTTAAAGGATTCACTAATTTCCAAAAATTGTTCACTAAATCCTTTAAATGTGTGCATTTCTTTCCTTATTTTTATTGTCAAACTAGCTACACCCGGCATGCGTTTCACTGCCACTCAAAGAAAGAAAGTGTTTGTGTTTTAATTCTGTTTATTGAAGTGCTTTTGGATAGACAATATTTTTCGTTATTCCGTCTGATGCATACACGAATAAATCAGAAGGTTTTCCGACGCGTGAGCAGGACACGTACAGCTGTCCATGTGTTGTCCCTGTGCTTTGTTGATGGTCATTGCAAATGCGAATTGTACCGGAAACTGCAAACGTTGAAAACGGAAATACACTCATTTGTTGAAACGACTCGCGCACCAGATATTGTAAAATGGTTCTACTAATTCAGAACCATTCGCAGGCATGCGCACAACAACTCACCAAAGTTTCATCGCAATCTGATGAATGGTATAGGAACGCATACGGGACAAACAAAGAAAAATTCATTTTTATATATTAAGATTTAATGTGTAACATGTAAAATTAACTGTGTACTTATTTGTTAATACTGTATTTCGTAGAGCAATTTTTACAAACTTACTGCAGTAAGATACCATAGACACTACGTCATTCAATATTCTTAAGTACATTGAAGTCTGCCTAATTGTTTAAAATTTTCATAAATCTTTGATTTGATGCAGAATACTCTAATGGATGGAAGAGATGTGAGTAGGAAAGTCTTGAAGTTTATAGCTTTTTCCGTTTATCAAAATAGGAAAGAAGATATTTGAATGAAGGCACCTCATAATGTAGCAGTCTTGAAATATCGACCTTGCGGACATCGATCCTCGAAAAGATACAGAAATCTCCGAATTGACCAATTTCGAGAGAGAGAAGGTTTTTAGGCATAAGATGATGATATTACGGAATAAAAATGTAGCTCTGAAAACAACATCAAAGAAACAGACAATTGAAAAGTCACAATTTTTTTTTCATGCAATAAAATAGTGGGTATAACATGAATTGACAGCATAAACAGATGAAAATAGAATAGATTTAACAAGAAAGTTTCATAGTCAGTTTCCAAAAGATATGAAAAACTAATTATGACTATCTTTCAATTGGCTAAAAAGGAACATTGTCACTTCTATGTTATTCATTGAAGTTTTGAAAATGACGTACCCGGATTTTAATAGCCTAAACCATTCAAATGCTTATAATTGTCTCTTCACTAGGATGTCACTTGTGAATAATTTGGTCTCACCCATTGTTATTTATTAATAATTCGCTGTTAGAATTTTTATGCTTTAAAAAAATTCATTGAGGCCTGCGCACTGCTGGCACATGAATTTTCTCACTAACTTTTCATTGGTAGTTTTCATTTTGTATTTTTTCCTTTGAGGCACCACTGCGCTTCCGATGTATAAATTAAAACACTACTAGTAGTGAACAAAATACATTGCTTCAATTTCCCTACAACGATAGCTTCCATGAAATATCGTTGTAGGGAATTTGAAATTGATGTAAATTGAAGAAATATATTTTTATTAATATTTGTAGTGATTTGGTGAAATGAAAACTCCGTTGTTTCGATTTAATAAGTGAAGGCTTGTAAAACTATTAAATGAGGTATTATTTTTATTTATCTTCACTAATCCGTTTTTAATCTATCAGATAACATTAGGAAACAAAAGGAACAGCATTTATTCTAATATTTTTTACACAGATGCCTCATAAAACAGCTCTTTTAATGAATATCATTGTTATCAAGAAAAAAAAAAATTTGTCCTTTTCCGGCATTTATGCCTCCTGCATTTTGTTTATCTTTTGGCTTCACGTTTCCTTTGTATTTTTCCATATTCTGTTCTGTTTAGTGCGTTATCTATATCCTAATTTAAATTCTGTTTTTAGGCTTCTGAAAGACGCCTTATATCCCCGGTTTGTCTGTCTGTCTGTGGACACATATCCCACAATGCTTCGCAACGGCTTCTGTTAGCTCAGTTGTAGGTTGCCTGCACATTGAATGTTGTAGGTGGCCTGTTAGCTCAGTTGGTTAGAGCGTCGTGTTGATAACGCGAAGGTCGTGGGTTCAATCCCCTCATCAACTAAAATTATTTTTTTTTTTAAATCATTATTAGGAATTCAGTAGTAACAAGGCTTGAGTTAAGAATGACGATTATTCCATATAAATAGGGGTGGGTAAGATAGCATGGGGTCGCAAATAGACTCGCGCGAGCATTTTCTAGACCACCCCGGCGCAGTCTATTCTAAAGTAAAGGTGACTCAGAAGCCATTACGAAGCACTGTAATTGGTTTACTAATCACTTTGCCTACTTTTTTTTTTTTAAAGCTTATGTCTCAATAGGAAAAGTAAGGCTAATCAAATTAGTCAATATTATATCTTCCCAAACTCCCCTAATAACTTTTGAACCCCTGGATGGGTGATCTTGAAATTTGGCATGCCTATTTAAAGGCAAAAGGGATCTAAATTTAAAGATTTGAAGTTTTTCCCTTGTCAGGAAATAAGCGATTGGAGTTGTCAACATTACCCATGTTAAAAGCTTAAACATATTGGATTTCTATGTACGCGGTGTCTTATAAAGTGGATATTAACCTGCCTTTTCATTCTCTAATTTAAAATAATCGGTTTTAAACAATTAAGTCAATATTATAGATTTAATTATTACTTTTTTAACCAATTAAATGAGGTACTAGCCGGGTACCGTCGCTTCGCTCCGGAATCATTGCATATACAGCATTAAAAAAAAAAAAAAATTAGCAAATTAATATTCAGATCGGAGAATATACGACTTCCCAGCCCGACGTGGCCTTCTCCGCTTAACTCGGGTATTACTGCGAGTTGGCGCCACACAATTCTTGAAAACTCAGAAACGTTTGTGAATGACTGATATATCGTTCGATAGAACTTTCAAATACCAACATTTTCTCAATATAATGTTCTCTTCCAACTTTTACAGTTTTCTTTTAAATTGAGAAAAAGTCCAAATTTGACCCTTTAAAAGGCGACATCTTGGAAACCAAAAACTTTTTTTCGAAAGATTTTTGTAGCATTTTGTTTGTCTTAAAAAGATCTACATTTTATCCATTTGCATGACCAATCTATCTCTTATAGTTTGGTCACAAAATTGGAAAAACTTAGTCTTATGACAGACAGTCATCATTATATATTATTTCTCAAAGGGTTTTTTTTGTCGGAACGCCATATTTCCTTTACTACTTCATCAAAATCAATGATTGAGGCATCATTTTGAAGATTACGTTCCCCGCTAATGAAGAAAAATAAACAAATTGTTTAAAATTAATGTTTTCGTTAAAAACTTTTTATAAAAATGTAGACCCGCTTTAACAGAAGCGCCTTATTTTTCGAAAGCGAAAATATTCTTTAGCGTTGTAACCTTCAGCTATTTCCTTTTTTGAATAAAAATGCACTTTAAATGATATTTCATCGTTTATTTAATAACAACAGATAAAAAAACAAACAAAGATTTCTATTTTAATAAAAATAAACGATTTATAGAAACATAAAAATTAGTCAACTTCTCATATATTATTTCTCAATGGTGTTTTTTTTATTTCCCTTAATACTTCATCAAAATCAATGATTGAGATATTTTCAAGATTAAGTTCACCGCTAATGATGAAAAATAAACAGATTGTTTTAAATTAATATTTTCGTTAAAAAAATTTATTTTAAAAATCTTTTTTGTAAAAACGTAGAAGGCAATCTATTGACAATCTGTTCATTTATTTATTTCCACATTACCATTCGGTGACTGATCAAGATACCATGCGAATTATTCGCACGGGTCAACTTTTTTATAAAACTTGAGAAGACGCCATCTATTGACAATGTGTTTAACTAACATGCACACAAGCTGTTGGATTTGTTTATTATTTCTCAAAGGTGGTTTTTTGTTGCGAATTATTCGCACGGGTCAACTAGTGTTGTTATAATATAAGTTTGTCTTTTGTGTTATTTTCATGATTTTAAAAAATCAGTAAAACTAAAAAAAAAAAAAAAAAACCAACAAAATTTCAGAAATGTAGCCTTCAAGTTCTTTAGCACGTTATGTAAGGCTTTAATTCTAAACTATTTTCTTACATCTTTGTTTTTCGTTTTACCTTGTCAAAAAAAAAAAAATCTTTCCTCTGATCTCCCAGGGGTCAGTTAGTGAGATTTAAAATCACATGGTGGATAGCTGAAGTTTCCACAGTGCTTTACAAAATTACATTAGTGAACAAAAAAATTAAAGAATTTTAAAGTTATGGGATATTTTCTTTAAATTTTTAGAATTACTTTAATGAAAACAATGTTAAATGTAATTAAAGTTTGTAATGAGGTTGATCCAATTTGTCGAAAATAAATTGCTTTTGAAATCTCAGCAAAATATTTTCTAATGTAATTATCATAATATTGTGTTAAACTCAATTTTATTTAACATTCGTGCTTCTCTTATCAAAATATTAATTCTATGTTAACATAATTCAACATTTAAAGCAAACCATCCATTTCTTTCTGAGTTGGGTTTTGTTTACTTAGTGAAGCTTGTTTCAATGACCTTTCTAACCTCTGTTAATGAAATATTTAAATTGCTTGGTCTGTTAATTCCTTTTCGTTCTAATTTTTATTTAATAGGATAATGCAGTTTTCTTCAAGCTTTGAGACATTTTATAAAGGATAAAAATTCAAAAGCATTGTTATAAAACATGAAGAAATAATAACACAGATTAAAAATCAGAACATATTCATCAGAACTAAATATTAAGTTGCTAACAAAATATTAATCCCAGTTATAAATATAATGTATTTTATTTTAATAATTAAGTTCTGCTATAAAATATTTTAGAAATATTACGAAAATAATTTACAAATAAGAATTGCAAACCTTATAATTTTTTCTAAAGGATTTCCTATATATCCAAAGAATGATTATAAATCAAGAACAAAAAATAGAATTATAAATAGAATAATTGATCAATTTACAACAGATTAATGTAGCAAAAAGTTTCTCTATTGAAGAAGTTTATTATTGAAAAATTAATTACTGGTAAAATAAAAGGATTTAGTAAATAAACAAATAGAAAATTATGTATCGTATTCGATATATTCTACACTTTAGATTTTGGAGTAGGTTTATTATATTTCAGATTTTGAAATGTATTTTATTACGTTTATTAAATAAATAGTAATATTATATTGTATATACTCTTACTTTTCTTGCTAAACTTTTACTAAAGTGTATATGAGACTAATTAGTCTGCTGTCATTATGTTATAAATGTTATTTATAATATTACTTAATATACAATATTCTGAATTATTCTGCTCAAAAAATTTTAGTATTTTTCTTCAATACTTACCTGTATTGTTAATCTGTCGTAATCTTATGCTTTCGATTTTTATAAATGTAAATTTCATATTTTTTTTAAATTTCATACTTAAATTTCATATTAAGTAATTGTACAATATTAACTACATACATGTAAGAAAAAACTTACCTTAGGACTGTAATTGGTCAGAACTCATCAGAATATATTCTTATTATATTCTTATTTTGTAATATATTACAAAAAAATCGTAATTATTTCTATTGTTACTTCATGTTTTAGACAAAACATGTTGGCCACCCACCATAGGGTATTACAGATTTGGTTCACTTAATCTGCATTGGAGAGTAAAATAACAGGAAAGAACAAAGCAGTTTTCGAATGTATTTTGAGTCGACTTACATAGTACATGTACATGTTCGTCGATTCCTATATGATAACTACATATCCTTGGAAGGTGAAATTTCATAAGTAGGTTTAAAATTACCAAAAGGAAGATTCCTACTGAATTTCATATATTTTAGTATCAAACAAACACAGCATTGATTTTATAGAAGTAGTTACAGAGATTAAGGTCTCAATTTGTTGCTACAATTTGATGATACGCTATAGGGAAGAAAAATACGCCACTATTAAATCGGAGTATTCGCGGTAAGTCAGAAAATACATCTTACACATGTTATATTTTAGTAACAGATATGCATAATCAAACGCGGTCTCTGTGTCGATTTTTATAGGTAATGGATTTACATTGTAGACTCAAATATACAAATCTGTGTATTATTGTCACATCATTGAACACAGATTAATTGCAAAGATGGAAAGTAAATTTAAAATCTCATTGTCCTTAGGATTCAAAAATAAGGTTCCGGAGCGAAGCGACGGTACCCGGCTAGTACATATATATAAAAGTATGGGACACTAATTCTGATGCTTATTATATGTAATACTATGAAATATTTAATTCTGTAGGTCGTAAATGAATAGCCAGAGTCATTATGCTTATAAACAATAGAATTCCACAGACCTAGTTATAATAATAATAATAATAATATTTTCAAAGTATCGGATTTCCTTAAGTAAAATATTTATTTTGATGAACGTACAGGACATTTGTTGTAGTAATTAAAAAATTAGAATTTAGTTAGAATTTTTCATACCATCATCTTTGATGGTAAGAAAAATAAAAAAATACCTTCAACGGGCTCCTTAGTAACAGCGATCTCCCACGCATAAGTTACTTAGATTTATGTATTTAATGCTTTTAAACATGGATTTACCTAAAATGAATAAGCAAAGACTTAGTTATTTAATGAAAGTTAATGTAAAAGTTTCTTAAGATAATAACTTTATTTAAATGCAGACACAGAGTAAAAAAATACCACAAGATAAATAAAACTAGAAAGTGCATTCAATTATTCACCTTATTTCGCTAAAGAACTCCTAATTCTCAGTGGACAATGTCACTTTATTAATAAATTATTTCAATAATTATTTATGAACTACTACTATACTACTTCGAATGAAGAAAGTACAATTTAACATTTTTATGTAAACATAGTTACTTGACATTTTTCAAGAGCACATCTTTTAAAAAACTTGCTAGTCATTATTGGGATATGCCTGTTTGTTTAGACAATTTCATTTTGAGAATTATTTATTCATATGTCTTTCGGTAGATTTAGATTTTTTAACTAACTTTGTTACATATACATCTATCTTCCCCACTTCAGAATAATAAATAAAACAGAGAGAGAGATTTTTAAATAACCACAATGAAACATAGTTGATTCTGACATCAAGTAGACTTGGCATCAAAAAATTCGAATAGTGAATATATATATATATATATATATAACAAATTATACTCTTTTAAAAAATAGTTACACAGTGTAAACGTTCGCCCAAACAAACACAAAAAATCACGTTTAATCACTGGCATTTTCTTAGGCAAGACGGGCCTCAACCAGGGGCCTAAGTGTTGCTAAGGTATTGACGTAAAATGTTCGCAGTGCCAATGATGGCTGTCTTTTGTAATTCAGCTGTTGTTATTGCTGGTGCTCCAAGTCTGGTGTAATAGTCCTTAAATTTAAGTGATAGTGTTCCTAGTGCACCAATGATGATTGGCAACACTGTAGTTGTTTTATTCCATATTCGTGTAATTTCAAGTGCCAGAGCCCTGTATTTGTTGATTTTTTCCAGTTCTTTTTCCTGGACTCTACAGTCCCCAGGGATGGCAATGTCAATTAGGGTCACATTTTGTTGTTCAATTAATGTAATATCGGGCGTATTAGCTGTTACATGCTGATCTGTTTGAATACGAAAATCCCAGAGGATTTTAACTTATATATATCAGTAAATGAGAAATCCAATGAGAAACATCTTATAAAAATATATAAGTAGGACACTGACATTTGTTGAATCAGCGGCCATTTTGATTTTTAGTTTAATAATTAGCTCAGATTGCAAAGTTTGATCATTAGTACTCAGAATTGATGATTGACGGTAATCAAATGTTAACGTAAATGATTATTAGTTAATGGTCCCTATTCTCGAGTTTGGTAGTTTTTGATATTTCTGTTCGTAATAATTTCTTTTGTGTTTTGTACTTCCCTAAGTACGACAGCCTTGATAAGTATGCAAGTATGTCGCTTCAGTGTACCTGGCGATCTCTTAGGAGATTTTGGTAGATTTCTATTGCTTCCACAGGACCATGATATCCAGAAATACAGGGTGTAGCATTCTAGGGAAGATTGGAGACGACCTCCCCAGGTTACATCTAACATTCGATTAACATTGAAAGTCAAAGAAATATACAACGTTTAACGTATGATTTGAAGCCAGACCCTTGAGAAACACTTCGCGAAACTTAACCATAAGATCATCTCGGGATAACCAATAAAAACTTTTAATATACTTTTATCCAACAACGTATAATATAACAGTTCTTTAGATTTTAACACATTAAAAGAAAAGAAAACATCAAAAGCTACTACTACATAATGATTTGATTAAAGATTATGAGATTTGTCGTAATTAATATCTGTACAAACTCTAAGATCAATAGGCATCAAAATTGACAAATTATAAATGGTAAAAGTAATGGAAACTTTATAAAATTTAGTTTGAAATTTCAAATGTGGACCAATATTAGGTGGATAATAATGATATCCAATTAAGCATTTCATCTATTAAGTAATATTCACGAAAATAATTCCAATGATTATCTAACAAAGAATACATCAGTGCGATTGTTAGCCCAATGATCAAGAAAATATTAAAGTTGATGACAAATCAACTTGAGAGCTTTTACTTTTTAGAGATGCAACAAAATCACGGATATTAAATTTTACTATTGGACTTTCGAAGGATTCGCTCGAAAATAATTCTCCAACAGTCTTTCCTCTGGTAATTCCTTTAGATCAGTAATTTAGGAATTTTGTACTTCTTCTAGAAGCATTAAGAGTTTCAGATCTTTTTAAGTTTCCCGTGCTACGTCTGTTTCGATATATCATGTCTCATCAGTTGGGATTGCGCAAACTGAAAGGAATGCTTTAGCTTTTGGTGCATTGACATTGAATAAGTATGTTCAGTGTTTTTCTGCGTTCCCTGAATCAGAATAAATGGTAAAGATCGGATAATGTTTTCTTCAGGTAGTTTCATATCTTTACTGTTTTATTGAGTTAAAGCTAGAAATCACCTGAAAAATCAGATCTCAACAGTGAGAAGTGTTTGCTTCGTTGGCTTCTTCCAGTTCAGTTACTGATGAGGCAACTTGATTAAAGTCTTAATTGAGTGGAGGAGGAGACAAATTGACTTAATTTGCTCATTATACCCCCAGAACATCAAAACTACGTTCCAGAAAAGTAAATAACGGTACGGCGTGCTTAAATTATAATTGGCACTCTTGTTTGCTTTCAATTACAGTTTAAATTTCCTACATTGAAACAAAATCCGAGTAAACAAATGTATGTTTATAAAATTTCTTCTAACGAAGATAAACGGACAAAAACACCAGTTATAAAAATATAATTTCAATGCCATTAACCTTTTTGTTAATAATAATTACTGTAGTAAAACTTAATTGAAACAGATTAAATGTAATTTTCAAGAGAAATAAGATAAGTAGTCCTAAATTATTATTTCTGAGTATTTTGTTTCTTAAATTTAATATTTATTTATCAAAAAAACTAAAAAAAAAAAAAAATAAGTAATTGACGTGTCAACTTTTGAACAGCATGATGCGAAGAAAATGTAAATTGAACAGCAAAGAAAAGAAAAAGAAAAGGGCAATTGCTTATTTACTGTACGACGGTTGAAATAAGATGAAAATCGTGGGTTATGGATTACTATTTCCATGTATTCTCAGTGACATCTATCGGAAAGCATCGTAACTATTCCTATTTTTCTGCAAATCAAAGCAGAAGAGAACATTTCGATCTTGCAACGTGGTATGCATATTCAAAACTTAGAGACGATCAGATCTTTTCCAAGTGGGGACTTGGCGAGAAATTACCACGAGAAGGCTACAAAGATTTCCCTAAATCCTAAGATTCTTTTCGACGATTTAAATAATGGCTATTAGCTAATTTATGGCCATTCAGCTTAGCCTTCCATCCCGGCTGCTGTGTCAGAAGCTGGGTTCGAATGGACTTGGGTGCTTGTTTCTCTTCGTTAAAGAATGGCCGAAATCTGAGTGTCATCTCCTGGAGTGATATCTAAACGACAGCTCAGCATTTCTTTCCCAGATCAAGGAATGTATGTCTTTATGACCAGTGATTGAAGATGGATCCGTGATACAACAACAAATCTATTATTTTGCACGTGCTCTATGATTATATTCACCACTTTAGAAGAATACGAATTTAATTAATCTTTTTCAGAAAATGAAAGATTTACTGTTTAATTTCAATAGATATTTTGAAAATAGCCGCAGTTATTTATTAAAGGCGGAAGCTCGTAGGTTCATCCTGTCCATCTGTCACTACCTTTACAGCCCAAATCACAAGTCGGGCAACTTTGAGTCTACCTTAATTTGGAACCTTTTTTACTATAGAGGTAGGGAAAAACTTAACAGTATCCTCTACACAGTACAGGTTCTGAGTGGTTTTTATTAAGTTCGTCTTCACAGTCACGAATAGAGGTTTAATAATACCTGGATTCGAAAAATCCAGGTTCGAATCCTGGTCTTGACAATGCTTTTTTATCCTTTTTTCAATTTTATTTCCTTAAATTATATTTTTTTAATCATTATTTGAAGAAACTAAGTTTTGTATGGTTCGCTATGGTTTCCTCTACACTACGAAACCAGTTTTTGTCACTTTGTAAATAATTAATACTTTAAGAAATATATTAATACTTTAAGAAATGTTCAATTTGTTTCGAACTACAATGTAATCATTGGTGTTGATCTGATTTCGAAACGCGTCAACGAAAACTTCTAAATTTTGTTAATAAGAAATAAATTCTCTATTAACTTTTTCAAACTATCTTTGGGGACTTGTTAGTTGTTGCAGAAATTGGCATAAAAAGATTCTGACATGATCTTAAAAATATTATTGAATTAATTATCAAAATAATTACTTTGTTTTTCTTGTTTCTTCTTTCTATCTATTTGTGAAACGTTTTAATTCATATTTATCCAGTATTCTAATTTCTCTTGGGGGCATTCTGAAAAAATTAATATAGACTCAAACAAAATGTACGATTTCTGACAATTTTAGTATTTTGAAAAAAAAAGAAAGAAAATTCTGAAGAAAATAAAAGAGTATTGTTGTTAGTTGGCGCCATTTCATTACCAATAAAAGTAAAACTGTAAAAAAAATCTCGTTCTTATTACATAACAACTACAGTCGTCGCGGCGAATGTTGAAACCGGAAACACATTATCATTGACTAATTTTTCCAGTATCAATGTCATGAGCTCCGCAGGAAATATCAATCTCAATTATGAAAAATAGGAAATATCAAAAATCTCACATACATCTTCTTGAAATCGACGAGCAACGTTAAGAATAATTTCCCTAGCTTGACTGTTGGGAACTTTTCCTCGTCGAAATGTTGAATGTGAAGCAGCGACCGCCATTTTCTCTTCTATTTGAATGTGACCGACCGGCCAGGAAAGGAAAATTTATAATCTGCGTTGCATTCTTGGAGTTTCAACTCTGGCCGCGAAGACTGTAGGAATAAAACCAAGCTTCTGTTAATACTGATCCCTATAAATTAAAAATAAAATTCCTGTAAAAAAACATTATGAAAGTCGGTCCAGAGGTTACAGCGTGATGGGAGTTGAGAAGACAATTGTAAAAGTTAGAAAGCGAGATTTTTGCATATTCATTTATTTACTTCATCTGCTGAAATCTGAAGATAACTCTTAATATTTGCAGACATTATTATTATTATTATTAATATTATTGTTATTTAGATCATTTTTAGTATACAGAAGGAAGCTATTAGGATTCCCGAGTGTTTGTGTGCTCTCCATGCTCTCTACAGCCAAACCGGGAGTTGAAGCTCCAAGAGTCATAGCTCGTTAAACTCCCCATGGCCTGCAGATTTGGGAAGAAAAATCGGGGGAAAAAATAGGTCACTTTCGATTTTAGATGGCCACTGAATGGGCATTGGTATTGAATAAAATTGAGATCTATACTGAATCAAATACTGAATCTATACTGAATCACATGTTGGGAACGAATGTGATACCGTCGACCCAGTATGACCACTTCCGGTTGCGGTTCACTTGAAGTCAAACTTCCAGTCACCCGGAACTGCAAAACAATTAGATTGGCAAAATGCTGCACTGAGGAGGCCGTGATAGAAATAGCATTTGACCTTACAATTATAACATCTTGAATAAATGAGTTACGCGCGCCAATTAATAACCACGCAAGCATTTGATTGTACAGAATCGCTTGATTTTTGTGTTTAGTACAAAACTGAGAAGTGACGTGTTTTCTTTCTGCCGAGAAGAATCAGCTGCACCAGGTAATGAATTGAGTAAAATATTTTAAATTCGCTTAAAACGCACCAAAAGTCCGACTTTTCAACATCATTTTCGAGAAACAAAATCAATTCATATTTACTTAAATCTCCTGCTGCTCAATCTTTATCAGCTTCCCATTCAAAGAAACCCAAGAAAAATCCTCTAGGTTTCGTTCCGATAAGCCATCGAAATCCTGATCGCTATAACTTAACGTAATCTTTTGTCCAGTATTATTGAACCCCTTACGAAACGCTTCACCGCTTGTCGTAATTGAAAACCTGATTTTGGAATATTCCTGGAAAAATCACATTTAATGCTAGAGTTGCTTACTGGTTGATTTGTCCTCTTCTCGAATAATAATTTTCTCTTACTGAGCTTCAGTTCGCTAAAAATATCACTTGATTGATTCTCGGTCTTCTTCAGTCGACGGACGATTAAATTAGACTCGTCTAAAACGGGACTATTTCTCATTAATCCACTATTTTAAAAACACAAGAATATTAATAACAGCGATGACTTAAGTCAACTAATTAGGTTTATTAAAATGTAGTTAAGTTCTTGATTCAGAAACAGTATATTCTTAATTAATCACCTAAATTTTATTAAGAAATATTATATAAATATTTTGAATTTTCGTTAACAAAAATAAAATTATTAAGCGCTGACTTTTTTTAAAAAAAAAAATCAAATTTCTAATATTGATCTTCATTACTACAAAGTGATTAATAAAGTACTGGAAAAATAGGTCTTCATAGAATGAACATCGATATATTTTTCTGTGAAATTCGGTGTAAAAAAAGTAAAATAGGGCATGGAATTCCGGATCGAACGTGCGATTCTGAGTCGGATGATGGGGTCCCCATTTTAGTCTTTTTTCTGCCTCTATGAAAAAAAAATTATCTAGTTAGCATCCTTCACGACCGGGAAGAGCAAGGAAAGATACTTATGAATCACTCTGTATATTAGTCCTCCCTAGTATGCCTTTGCCGTGCCGGCGTGGTCGTGCGGTCTTAGGCGGCTGTCTGCCGTGAGGCCGTGTGCCGGTACCGGGGTTCAAATCCCGGTCGTGAGCATGGATGTTTCAACTTTCCTTTCCTTTGTTTGTTAGCCTCTTCTTCGCTTTCTCTTCGGTCTGACGACATTCCTTAATGGCGTCATGAGGAAGGCAAACTGGAAACCACCTCAGTATCTTTCCCTGGAAATTCTCGGGAATCTGCTAGGGGTTCGCCATCTTGGGAACACTAGCGCTCCCTGGAACACGGATGCTTCGATTCCGAAGCTCACACTTCGGTGCGTTCCGTACCCCTCATCATCAGTATGCCTTTTGGGTTTTGCACTGGCTGAATAGCTCTGGCTGATGAGAGCTCAATAAGCTCAAAACGGCCGTCCCGGGTCTCAAAAGGTTTTGCTTTTTAACATCAAATTTCTCTTTGAAATAGTTTTTTGTTACGTAAATTTCTAAACTATCGTAAAAGGATAAAAATAAGATGTCTTCCATCCCTTCAGGATGTTTATTGGAGATGCTAATTTATCATCAATTAATATTCGCTCAAAGCTGAAACCGTATGAGAGTCATGATAACTCAATAACCAAAAAATAAGTGACCTTCTCTATATAAATAGTGTGGCCGTTAAACGGGATTTTACTTTCCTTGTGCTTAAGCTGAGCACAAAGGCTGAAAATACAAGCTTGGTGCTCTCACAAACTAATGTGCGTTTTTTCGATTAAACTTATGAGCATTTGTGTCTTTTCATTAGTTCTCAAAACGATATTAGGAAACTGCATTCAAAATTTGAGGATGGAGGAACGTGTAATCTCAATTTGGCAAAACTCCGAGGAAAGTGATGTTTTTCTCCGTTAAGCGATTTTGTGATGGTTGAGAGTCAATTAAGGACGATTCTACACAGCAAGAAAAGCTATCGACCAATTTCTTTTCTAAATCGACTATTTTTTTTGTCCTGAGGATTAAAGAATTATGAAAGAACAACTTTTCTATTAGATTGGGTTGACTGAGAGTGGCATCAAAAGATCAAAAGGCAATATTTGGAATTACTAACCGTCCACACACTTTGTTGTTATTTTCATTTGTGCAAATTCATCTGATTTTTTTTTTTTTAATACAGTAAACTCCCAATTATCCGCGGACCTCTCCGGTTTCCATTTTTTTTTACTGTACAATAAATTACGGAATTAAAAAAAAATTTAAAACTAGAATAAGGTAAAAAATAAAAGAGGCACATTTAGCGACTTCCAAGTAGGGGTTTTCATGTTTCGACACGAAAAAACAAAAAAAAATTAACCGATTTTTTTTATTAAAACGTGAGAAATTAAAGTAAAATAAGATAAAAAATTGTTTATAATGTATGAACTGCCACTTTAATGTAAATAAAACATGTTAAAAGCATTTTTGTGTTGATTTTCATCCTTTTTCGTCCTATTTCGGATTATCCGCGGAATTCACTTATCCCCGATTGCCGCGCCACCCAACTCCGCGGATAATTGGGAGTCTATTGTATTTGTAATAAAAAAAAAGAAAACAATAGAACTAATTTCTTAATCTCTTGTAAATTAGTAGTAATTTTCAGCCATATTCATTTTCCACATGTTTGTAATAAGGTAATTTCTTTTTGCATTAGAGATATAAATTACATAAAATAATTATTTTAATTTTATATATATGTGATATGAAATTATTAATATAAGAACGAATTATGTACAATTTGGCATTACCTGAACATATGAAGCAAAATATGAAGTAAAATAATGAAAATTATTTTAAAAGAAATCAAGACAATTCTAGATGTTCCTGGATAATCTATCAAATTAGAATTTCTATTTGTAAATACGTATATATACATATATATATGTATGTACGTATATATACATATATATATGTATGTTCTCTATGCATTCCTCACCTGTTTGACCAATCTGGATCAAATTTTGCTTAGTTCCTCTATCTGTCCTTTGAAAGAGACCGGCAGCTCTCCATTATCGCGTTGGTGGGGATTGCGGGGTGGCGGTAGTCGATGGGAAGGGAGGCTCAAAATGGTAAAGGCAGGACAATCGTGCAGACATTCTCCCGCGAACGGGCACCTACGACGGAAGGTTTTTGAAGTTGTGTTTTGTCCCTGATGTAAAAGTTCCAAACGCAACACTTTTAAACAGTATATATATTTAAAAACACGGTCTATATTTAAGTAATGACTTAAACGAAACATTAACACTACTTTGATTCGAGCGAAGCGGGGTTATACCTAATGAAAAAATACTCTTAACCTTTTTATTGAAGTCTTGGTTTCCTCTGAAGTTAATATCAAACACATTAAAGTTAAAAATGTCCCCGAACAGGCCATACAGGCCCACGGGTGCGCGGGAGGTAAGGCGACGTTTCTTGACCAACGGGGCTAGTATGAGGTCAGGTGATCAGCCCGATGCCCGAATACCAAACACATTTCTATTAGATAAATTCGAAATAAAAATTCTAGTTTAACCCAATTAAAAATTTTTACCTAAGAAATTTTTAAAACTTCCAAAAAATCATTACTTTAAGTGTGTACTAAGTCTAGAAACTCCATTATTTACTCCAGAACGAAGCCTTTGAGAAATCCATTAATTTTCCACATCTCGGTTGCACATTGAATCTCTGAAAAACCATTTCTTCACCTGCCTTTCATTTCAATTAAAAATATTGATTTTTTTTTTTCCCATTTAATCTATTTTCGTGTTTCAAATGGATTAAAATTGTAATAGATTTTTGAAAGCAGAACTTTCCCTCCCACCGCTTAGAATTGATCTTGTGCAAGAATTTTAATGATATTACTTAGACTGCAGTCCTCTCATGTATTTAGATTGTAAAATATGTTAATGAAATTCATTAATATTTAATAAAAACTTTAAAAATATTTGCCTACAAATTGAATTTCCAATTCAGTGTATCATTTTACGCGTACAATAACTTCAATAACTTTACAATAACCAAAGACTGCGCATAAATAAATATTCACGCCTTTGAGTTTATCATCAGAGGGAAGCGAGAACGGCCGTTTCGTCCTTTTAGGAACGAATCCACCTTTTTTGATGATATAACCCAGAAAGCAAATCACCTCCGCACCCGAAAGTGACAACCGAACAAAATAACATTTACTTATGTGCACTCATTGGTTTTTAATTATTCATGATTTTACTGCGCGTTAATTTGATTCTTTTCTTTAAACCCGGATGGGAGCCAGCTATCACATAATATTATAGGTTTGTCTTAACATTTGTATCGTCTCTTAATATGTATCGCGAAGTAAAAAAAAAAAAAAAAGATTAGAACAAAAAAAAAAGTAACTATAAAATGCAGTTTAAATCCAAATAGATGTTGTTTTTTGCATATTTTTAAAGTTTCAATGTTTGCAAAGAAAAAAATATATAGTACAGTTAATATTTGATTCTCGATCCTTTAATGAAGCTAATGTGGGTTTATACACACTTACATTATATGTAGGGTCCTGTCCATTCTAAGCGATAACCCAAACAATATTGCTTGAAATTTAATTGTAAAGCTTTACAATTAAATCTTGTTTATCTTACTACAACAATCGTACTTTTGTCTGCCAAAGTTTTGATATCTGCACTACGGTGGCCACGATAACTCAAGTAATAATGCACCAAGTTAATCATTTTGATAATGTGGAAAAACAATGTCTGATTCTAATTTTTGTTTAGCTGTTTATAAAGGCTTAAATTATTTGTGCTTTAAAGAATTGCTTTGGAAGTACATGCATTAGTGAAATATGCCAAAAGGCTTTTAGTAGCACGCGTCAGATTCAGACAGACGTGTCTTCCAATAATGAATTTGTTGTATGCCTGAAGTAACGGCACAGTTGTATTATTCCATTATATCTTTTTTGAAAGGGAGTAGTTGAATGGATGATCACATGTTATGTCTTAAACCAAATCGATCTGCTACTACTCTTTCAGTTCCATTGATTCCTCTCTGCCATTTCACATCTTCCTCTATCGATTCCTTCTCTTCATTCAATACGTGCTCTGCATTCGTCTCTTCCGTTACCACCAGTTGTTACGACCTTGGCAGAAAAATCTGCTAATGAACAAAAACACCAACAAGTCATCTTTGCCATTCTAATTCTACTAGTCTGTTGACCGTCTACAAAATTTCAGAAAGTGCTAATAAATGTTTTTATTGAATTATTAGCAGAGTCCTTCGAAGTTAACTTATTAAAAATCAAATGTATTTGTTATTTCTATTAAAAAAATGTTTATAAATAGTAAACAATCCGTACAAATATGCAAGTATTTCAATAAATATAAAATTCTAAAATGGAAATTTTTTATTTTCATGCAAATCTGTCCTCCATTCTTCAATTTTTTTATAACTTTAAAATTTAGAAGAAAAATTATAATTTACATTATTCTTCTCTAAGCAACTTCAACAAACTTGTACTTCATCAATTCTCATAAAAGTAATAATGTAAGTTTTATATTGTCGATGCTGTATCCGTGAAATTCCCACAATCATCCTATTAATAGATAAAAGTTGTACGATCTTTGTAAATTTGTATGTTTCTAATTTGAAATAACCAATCACAGTGCAGCGTTGGAACACGTCAGGCATGACGACATGTCCATGGTTAAAGATGGCGTCTCTACTATTTTTTTCACTTCACTACGACGGATCGCGATTATACAATTATTATCGGCGTATTGAGATTTTCTTTCACATATAAATGAAGTTTATACTGAAATAAATAAAGTTCATGCGTCAAAATGTATCAGAGAGTTTGTAAAACCTCGGTTTTGACATAATTTCGGCTGTGTAGCCACTCTCACTGCTCAACAAGTAGGAGACAATGACGAAGCACGTGCTGTCATTGTTGTCCAGACAGGATTATTGGTGTTGGCTGTTGGACATTCGTTATTGTTATTGTTGAAACTGGTAAATCAATTTTTATTTTATTTTAACAAAATTTGGCTTTGTGATTCAAATTGTATGTGGGCTGTTGCTTTTTTTATTTTAACAATATTATAATATTATTTTAACAAATAAGCCGATATTCAATTTACATATGGGCTGTTGTGGAAGTCATGGCTTCTAAAAAAATTAGCTTAGAACATCTTGTGTTTTTCAAAAATGTGGAATTTGTTGTACTTCCGTGTATATTTCACGGGTCGCAACTAGTATTGCTTATTTGTTGATATTAGCAGTTGCATATTAGCAGTGGCTAATGAATTTTTCAGTTTATCTTACGAATAGAAACAAGGCAGAAACAATCGTCTATTTTAAATATATTATTAACACCTTATCAAAATTACTTTTTAGAGATGGACAAACTTGAATGTATTTAATCAAATCAGTGATAATGATAACATTTATTCTAAATCATAACATCATTCTACGATAACATTCTAAATCCTGTTTCAAAATTTTGCAAAACACTGAACGGGTTTTTGGCTAAAACTCTTTAAATAAATATGAAATTACTAACATTCTACTTAAACTGAAAACTTCACGTTTCTTAAAAAAATTGTTTGCCATTTAAAACTGGCTGTTATTTGAGAATTAATGTCGAAGACTTCAACGTCAAATCCATAGCTGATAGACAGTTTCTTCAGTAGATCAACCATCGTAGATCAGATTATTTCTGAAGCGTTTGTTTCAGGCAGAGAAAACTCTCTGCTGTGTTGCAGGAACCGTCAATTTAGTCTTCATTTATAATGGACGATGAAGCGAAAATTACATTTGACGTTAGAATACAAGAAGGAAGAACATGACAGAAGCAGACTCAAGCAATGTCTCACTAAATAAGACCGAAGCAAATTGAACCTTATTATTCATAGGGTTTTGAGTTAGAAAGATTACCTTTGCAGTCGTAGAGATTTTCTAATTAGGGTAGAGTGCAGAATGAAAATTTTCACTTAAAAATCTGAAATGATTAAATTAAATAAAACATTGGTAGATAATATACATTAAACTAGCTTAAAGTATCCGGCGTTGCCCGGGGAAGGGATGGATGTGGGGAGTCCTGATTCTCTACAAGCCTACCATATCAATCCTTCCCCAATTATTCCAATTGTTTCAGAAGAATATTTGTGTAGTTCCCAATGTCGCCACCAGTTGCACATGTGGCGCTATTTCAGGGATTTCACCCGGTTTTTTCCGCTTGGCTAACCGGTAAAAATGCATGAAACCGGTTTCCAAAGTAGTCTACATTTTCCACAGGGTAGTAGAAAGTATCTACGCAAACTTTGGTTCTTATCAGTCAAAGGTGTAAAATGGTATATAAAAATACAAACATAGAAACTCTGACTTATGTATATGTATAGATTATGGTACAGGTTTTTAGATTAAGAGGACAAGTTACAGGGTAGTTTGTCACATTCATGCATGCTAAGACACATACATAATTAAGAATCGATTTGAATGAAGTAGTTTTAGAAAATAATTTGAAGCCTAAGTAACTATTCATGTCTGTTCATCCGTCTGATTTTTCAATAGTGATCGCTGGAAGCATGAAGTTTGGAGTTGTTTTATAAATGGAATGATAATGTGTCTATTTCACATAACCATACGAAATATTATATATATATTTATATTTGCAGTTATATAATTGACAGACAGTAGAGCCCAGATTATCCGCGGGATTGGGTGGCAAGGGCTTCGCGGATAACGAAAATCGCGGATAACGCGAAAAAAGACTAAAAATGAGGTGTAAACACGAAAAAAAAAATTTGATCATTAAAAAAAACGTTTTATTATGCAAAAAACACAATATGTAAAACTTTTAAAATATGTACAGTAAAGCTTTGCTCTACGTTTGCATCCACAAATTCCGAGAAGGCCTATAGGATCACGATGCACAATAAACCTGTCAGTAATTTTCCATCTTCGCACTGTAGGACCTATTGTATTTTCGCTGTTGTTGGCGTGGATTAAAATTGGTTTTTTTGAGGTTCGTAATTAAAAAAAATTTTCGCGGCACTCGCGGATAATCGGGGCTCTACTGTATTGGCAAATGTCAAAGATAAAATGATTTTTGAAACTTAGATGTCGGTCTATATTTCGAAAACAAAATTTTTCCAGCAATAAATAAGACTAAATCATCAAGTTAGTTTTTTTTTGAAAATTCCGACAAACTTATTTCCTCGTCTCGATTGCCTTTCGTTCCGTTTTATGTATCTGGGGAGGTTTTAAAGTAGCTCTGAGCTAATAGTAAAACCCAAGAAATTGGCGTTTTCCCTGCCTCTACGAGCACAGTTACGGTGAACTGAGGCTATCAAACTCACCCTTGAAATACAAAACATCTGGTTGGCATCAAATGGGAACTCAACCTGTTGCAAAGTAAATGGATTCTTTCTGTTTATTTTCTACCAGGAAATAAAATTACAGCCGCATTCCAAAGCAAGCTAAGTCTACAAAGTTAAATACAATTTATTAAAGAAAAAAAAAGCTGCCAGCTTTTATAGAGAGATTAAACTTCGAGATTGGTTTATAAATTACTAATTAACTTCGTAAACACTGGTTTACGTTGCAGGAACGAGTTAGTGATTTTCTTAGACATAAAAAAGTTAATAGATTCCATTTGCAATTCACAGGAGAGTGCAACGACATTTTCGTATTTTTATAAATATTTTGAAAGTTGATTAAGAGTTTCAATCAATATTTGAAGGTATGAAAGGTTATTGAAGGTTTACAGTGGTAAAAGCTTCAGTTTTTAGGAGATTTAATTGAGTGTTTTTATTAAAATACTGCTTCTAAACTGGAATCAGTTTGGAAAACTGATTATTTTAAATCAACATATGTGTATTTTTTGTAAATTATAGTATGTTATGGATGGATCATTCACAATAATTATTTTGGCTATGGTTCACTTAGAGCTCGTCTCAAATTCTACGCACCCTCTCCCCAGCTTAGGCTTATCCAATTTTTTTTCTTAAACAAAAAATTGAAATTTCTCCCCGCCCCCTTTCTTCCAAAAAAACAAAAACAAAAAACAAACAAACTAATAAACAAAATTGTGTTCTTTCCATAGGAGGGAGGAAAAAGATCCACAACAGACTACGAATTTGCAACCAAAAAAAAAAAAAAAGATTCAGAAATGCTACAATTCGTTCTATTTTCTTCAGTTTCCTCCCTCTAAGAATGTATAATCCGTTTGGTTTATATCCCTTACAAATCTCCCCCCAATCGTTACAGTTTTCGGTTTTGCGGCCGAGCGCAATCTTTGAATGTGCTGTGACCTCTGTTGAAAATGGCTGTTGTACATGATTTTAGATATCTTTCTGTATTTCTGTTAAGATCGCCTTAAAAATGAATTTGTATTATCACTGTTCATTTGTTGGGCTGACCTAATGGAAAGAAAGCAGAGGGTTTCTGAATATCATTTTTAACAATCAAACTATCGTCCGTAGAAGTCGGAGAGGGAATACACCAGATAATCAAGTTTTACACAATCACTTTGGGAATTTTAGTCAGCATTTTCTTTTAAATCTCCTTAACAATGAATTTTAACTATCACTATTTATTTTTAAGGTAATCTAACAAATAAGGCATGCATTAACTGGATAATAATCTTCTGTCTAATGTAATGTCTAATAATCTTGTGTTTGAATTCATTGTTACGTATCGCGCTATTATGATTACTGTGTGTAAATGTCTGGAAGATTGTAAGACGTCTAACAGTAACATTATTAGTTCATCCTAGCAATGTATTTTCTACATGAAACATAAACAAAACCTCAAGAGACTAAAAGTTCAGTGTTTTTGGAAATTGTGATACCGGGAATCCAAGATAGCTATTTTAGGTTTCCAGACCATCGTTAGTTAAATCCGCCCAGTATCTTATAGCGCAGTTTTATTTTTCATGTAATTGTCCCCAACGCACGTAAAATTTTGTAGTTAGATTTATTGTTGCGGCGACCTAATGAAAAGAAAGCACACGCCAGTGGTGTTATCAACCTTCATTAACAACTGTCTGTAGAAATCCGATTATAGTTGAATAATCACGAAGAATTTTAATTGTAATTTAATTTAGTTTTTTTTATTAGCCTGACAGAAATAGAGCTCCAAATTCTTATAATAATTTCTTAATTGCACACTTTATTGTTTCAATTTCGTTAGATCGTAATTGAAAACATTAAGATTTTTCACTAAAAAACGCATAAATTTATTCATTTTAAACCAAAATCTTCTAAAGACTTCATAAATTAAATAAAGATACACATAAACACCTTCTTTTGATAACTTTTTCGATATTTCAACCTTCTTACCGAAAGTTTTCTTCAGGACATTTCAGTTCTTCGTCTTATTTTTGTATGTTTGTATTTATTCCTGAATAAATACCTTCGGTAAGAAGATTGAAATATCGAAGAAGTTATCAAAAGAAGGTGTTTATGTGTGTCTTTATTTAATTTATTCATTTTAAATTTTTTTCTAAAACTTGTTCTGGAATTTTCAGACGAAACGTTTCGAAGCCACATCAGTAATCGTCATCAGGTTTGGGACGTGGCATGGGTGACGTCCCAGAAACCATTCGTTTTTAATGGAGTCGAAAATTACTTAAATTTCGAAAAGTAAAAGAAGTAAATTGAATTATAATAAAAAGTGGAAGAACTTTTTTTTTGTCATTTTTTTTAATCAAATTATACTCAAAAGAGAATCCTTTTCTAAGAAAAGAGAATCTGAAATGAGAAAAAAGAGGCTTCCATTGATTCTAATGCGTTTCTATGGGAATTTTTAACTTCTCAATATCTCGACATGTATCAACACGAAAAGTTTAAATATAAAAAAACTAATAGAACCGGAAATTAGTTCTTATCCTGGCCGCGCGGTTGGCGTTGTCGCTATGACATCGGCCTCTCACCGCTGAGTACCGGGTTTCGGTTCTCATGTGGGTTTCGTGATGGTGGACGATCCGCGCTGGGCAGGTTTTCTCGGGGTTCTCCCATTTCCCCTGCACTTCTCCCACCATACTTTCTCAGGTTTTCTCGGGGTTCTCCCGTTTCCCCTGCACTTCTCCCACCATACTTTCTCAGGTTTTCTCGGGGTTCTCCCGTATCCCCTGCACTTCTCCCACCATACTTTCTCAGTCTTTCTCTCCACCTGTCCTTATTTCCATGAGATAGTACAATAGACTTCCGGTCGCAGTGCTTGGCTTCTCTGCCACCCGTATTTACTAGATAACGTAACATAGTTCTTATCCTTAAGTATGCAGGCCACGTTTTAAGAGGATTCATTCAATGGCACAAACGTTATTAGAGGGATCATACAAACACACAGACTTGATTAATTTGACGATACTCCACTTCCTCAGAACTAAGTTGCAGTTTTGAATGAGTTCTTTTTAATCCTGTTTTCAAAGGCTTTCAAAATCAGCAGAGTTCAAGAATTACGGCAGATTAAACTCTGTACACATTGGATAATTCATTTTATTCCCCTTTGAAAAATAAAGAAAAAAAATCATTTCAGCAAATTAAAATAATTTCTACATTCAAGCTTCTAGCACTGATTCTTTTATTTTCTTTCCATTATAAAACTTAAAAAAATGTTTTTCTTTCATTCTCGTTAAGAAACTTGATATCGATTACTAATGCCAGGACAATTCAATTTCTTTTCTTTGTTTTCTAAATTGATTTACACGAAATGAATTTATCATTTATCACGCGATTGTTGAAGTAGTCATAATTGCTAAACTTTTATGTAAAATTAGTAAGTAATGAAAATTAAGATGTAATTAGACTACTTTTCCTGCTTCAGCATTTAGTCATTTCTGGCTGTACGGGGTTTCACTCGATGTTTTATCAATTTATAATTTTCTAATTTCCTTTTCGTATTTGTTTTCAGTGATCAAAATTAAAAATCATTTTTTTTCGAAATTTAGTAATCAGTATCCTCAAAAAAATTTAGTTGAGGCTTATTTAGACTAAAATAGAGATTCATTATAAATGTAGATAAATTTGGAATTTTAAGCAATCTATATTACTAGAAACTTTTATTTCTCTGTCTGTCTGTCAGGCGCAATTTCCTGTGCGAATGGAAAATAGAAATAATTTTTACAATGAAACTTCCGCGAGGGGAATCGAACCTACAACCTTCTGATCTAAAGTCAGACGTCTTATCCATTAGATCACGGCGACTACAACTCACTTTATATTGTTTTTTGACTTGTTTCCTTCCCTCCCATCAATAATGAATGAATTCAACCTTTTTTTTTTTTAATCTCAAGATTGTTTATTTATTTCCAATCGATCTATTAATTTGTAATTCGAAAATGACAATTGAAACTATAATTGCCGAAACATTGCAATATTTTAAATATAATATTCTTACTTAACCAAATTCTATGTTATATAGAAAAACAAGCGCGTGTACACGAGAAATGGCCTAGTAAATTTTTAAAATCAAAGATCCAAATCACTATTTTACAGATCCTTGTATATATAAATATAAATAAATATATACTGGTATATAAAAAAAAGAGATGTTTCTATTCGACTTGCGTATCTTTGTCAATCTGTCAGTTACCATTAAAAAATAATGGTAACTGACAGATTGACAAAGATACGCAAGTCGAATTGAAACATCTTTTTTTATGTATATTTTTTTTATAATGATCTATTCATGTAAAATAGTGATTTTGGAACCTTTGTGTTTTTAAATATTTATTATTATTATTTATTATTACTTAAATATTATTATTTACTATTATTATTATTATTATTATTATTATTATATACAATTCCATTAAATGTAGATAATTGTTATATTTTTTGCACGATTAATTTACTTCACATTTTAAAACGAGTTTTATATTGTGAGAAATGTATCTAATTAATTTTTCAAATTTTAATCATGTTAAAAAGTAAAAAAAAAAAAATAACCTAAAATAATCTAATGTAAAATAAAATCTAACCTGAAATAAAAAGAATTTAACTCACTACTGGTCTCTGTGGTCCTTTGACCATGGGAGATAAGGCAGTCGGCATTCCATGACTCCATGATGAAGTTGAGGTTGGTGGTCAGCCCGAAACCTGTCCGCTTTTAACCTTAGGGAAAGAAACTCTGTACCTGTTTTATAGAGGGCTGGGTAAACCCTAGGACCTTCTGGAGGTGAAACAGTTCGGGAATTGAACTTCCGCCAGGAACTGAACCCGACTTCCTCAGCCCGCAGAGCAGTGCTTACCACAAGTAACATTAGAATATGCAAATGGAAAACTTTTCTATTTCTTTTGCTGT
The DNA here is from genome assembly GCA_023159025.1 of Thereuonema tuberculata. Classification (NCBI taxonomy): domain Eukaryota; kingdom Metazoa; phylum Arthropoda; class Chilopoda; order Scutigeromorpha; family Scutigeridae; genus Thereuonema; species Thereuonema tuberculata. Next base: position 32,037,982 of record JAFIDM010000179.1, on the reverse strand, counting down.
AAAATAGGATTAGCTTAGTGAATGAAATAATCCCTTAACCAATTGGCGCATAACTCCTTCGTTAAGTGAAAATCCGCTAACTAGAAACCTTAGAGTTTCTGTAGTTCAAACTGTTCTGTTTAACGCCTCAGTAGTAAAATTGAATGCGAATGTCATTTAATATAATGTTGATCAAATGGAAGGAAGTTTGATTCAATTGCTGGACAGTTCTAACAAGATGTTTGAAATTGGAATCCTACACTTCTGAAAACTGATATTGAATGAAATTAAATTTAACTTCCCTGCAAGATTACAGACATAACAGAAAACAGAAATGCACATAACTAAACAAAAATTCACTGAGCTAATTTTGGTTTTTGTGCTGGGAATCGGAGACGGTACCGTTTCGAGTTGCAACACTCATCAGTCCGATCCTCCCAGTATATCTAGCTCAGTGAAGGAGTACAATAGACAAAACGGACAAACGAACAGGCAATGACCCCTCGTTTTAAAGAAAAACATCAAAAAACAAATCACTTGCCTTCTTCACTGAGCTACGTTTACTGGGCGGATTGGACTGACGAGTGTCGAAACTCGAAACGGTACCGTCTCCGATTCCCAGTACAAAAACCAAAATTAGCTCGGTGAATTTTTGTTTAGTTATGTGCGTTTCTGTTTCTTTTATGTTTAAAACTGATATTCTATACTTTGAATTGTTTGAAGCAAGAAATTTGTAAACTATAGTTTATTTTTAAAATGGCGATCCATATCCTTCTTTAACTGTTTACTTTATTACGAAGACGTACATTACCCTCGTGATTAGCATTACCTATCTCAAGGACAGGTGTTAATTGATCTATAATGAAATCATAAGCCTCTATTACTCTATAAACGAGTAATTACTTAACGAGAAATTTGCCGCAAGGTTTAATTTTGGTTTGTGGTGTTACCATAGCTATCTAACGGTTGCCGTAGTAACGCACAATGAAAGTGGTCAGCCATTACTGTTCGTATGTTTCTACTTCATTTACATGTTTACTATTCATGGCGATTTAAATTAAAATAAGAAATTTCCATTTGTTTCAGAACTTAGTACTATTTTCTCAGAGAATAATGGCATTGACTTTGCTGGTGTCGTGGTGGAAGAAAGAGTTGAAGCTTGACTTTTTTTGCTGGGCGCGAATCAATTGATTGATCATCTCAGATCAAAAAAATGAGATTCATCGTCTGAAAAAGACTCACGAAAGAAACTTCTGCTTTCAAATGAAAACAGTCTTGCGCAGTCGCTATGTTGAATATGAAGGAGAATTCCACAGACATTTGTTATCGAACTTTCCAGAGAATTCGATTTAACTGTGGAAGAACTCGTTCACAATTTTTTTTTTTTACTCAGGAACTATGTAAAAGTAATGATATCAAAAGGTTTAATTAATTCACGAATTAATAATTAAACAAAAAGTTCTGACCGAACTTAACACCTATGTTCCTCAAGGTGTTTTTACTTTGTTTCTTGGGTGTTTTTTCAGCATTATAAAAATTAAAAGTAAAAACAAATCCTAAATCGAAGTATCCTTATATATTATTTCTCAAAGATGTTTTTCTGTCGGAAAGCCATATTTTCTTTAATACTTCATCAAAATCAATGATTGAGACATCATTTTGAAGATTATGTTCCCCGCTAATGACGAAAAATAAACAAATTGTTTAAATTAACGTTTATTTAAAAAAAATTATTTTAGAATTTTTTTATAAAAATGTAGACACGCTTTAACAGAAGCGACTTCTTTTTCGAAAGCGAAACAACATTTCAAATAATATTATAGCGTCGTAAAATATATCCTTTTTTAAAATAAAAATGCACTTTAAAATGATATTTCATCGTTTATTTAATAAGAACAGATAAAAAAAACAAAGAAAGATGTATATTTTAATAAAAATAAACGTTTTATTACAATAAAAAATATAAAAATTTGTCAATTTCTTATATATTATTTCTCAAAGGCGTTTTTTTTATTTCCCTTAAACTTCATCAAAATCAATGATTGAGATATCCTTTTGAAGATTACGTTCACCGCTAATGAGGAAAAATAAACAAATTGTTTAAAATTAATGTTTTCGTTAAAAAACTCTATTTTAAAAATCTTTTTATAAAAATGTAGAAAGGGCCATCAATTGACAATCTGTTCATTTATTTATTTCCACATTACCATTCGGCCACTGATCAAGTTAATATGTGAATTATTCGCACGGGTCAACCTTTTTATGAAAATGGAGAAGGCGCCATCTATTGACAATGTGTTTTACTAACATGCACGACAGCTGTTGGATTTGTTTATTATTTCTCAATAGTAGTTTTTGTTGCGAATTATTCGCACGGGTCAACTAGTTTAAGTTATAAAAGCAATTACAGTATTTACCAAATATAAATAATTTATTTTCAAATGTTTATTACCTGAAATTAGTTAAATCCGAAATTCAAGTCATCCAGATGCAGTTAATTTTATCAAATCGAAGCATGCGCAAATTTAAAATGGATTACGATACATTGCTACACATCTATTAAAATTGAATATTTACATTTCGAAAGCAAATTTTACATGTTCACGCTCTAATTTCTCCCTAGGGATTCACACGGTGAAAATCTTCAATGTAAAAAAAAAATACAGTCGGACCTATATTTAACGAACCTCTATTTTGCGAATTTCTCTATTTTGCGAACTTTTCTTTTGAACCAAGAAGATTTTGCTAATTTCTTCGTAAAATAACCTCCAAATAGCTAACTGCATTTTCTATTTAACGAACTTTTTCGTGATATCTATTTTTTTTCTCCTTGAAATGTTTTCATTATTAATATTCCCTCAGAGGAAATGAAGAAACTGTGGATACAGCTCAGGGAAAAACAAGAAATTAACGATGATATGCTGATTGATGATTATCTTTCACTTGATTTTGAAGTTGAGACCTCGGAAACACTAACTGAATCGGATATTTTGGACAGTGTGAAAAATAAAAACAATAAGCTGTGAATTGCGATGAAGATGATGAAAATGGAAATGATCATTATGAAGAAATCAAAAAAACTTTCGTATGATGAAATGCTAAAATCCTTTGAAACAATCCGACGCGGATTACAATTTGAAGAAAATACTGCAGGGGTTTTTGGTGCATTGCAAAGATGCGAGACGTACTATGAGCAAAAACACTTTTTGAAAAAAAAAAACAAACTAAAATTAACAGACTTTATTAGTTAAGTTTAAGTACGCATATGGTAATGTATGCTTTATGTCATTAAAATTATTACTTTTTTTTAATAATATTTTATGTATTTTAAATCTGCTTTATGTAGTTTAAAGTAATTTTAAAAGGTGAATCTCTATTTAACGAATTTTCCATATAACGAACTTTTTTTCGGGATTTAGCGACTTCGTTAAATAGAGGTCCGACTGTAGATAATCTAATCCCTGATTTAAGTATATCAGGCTTCATGAAAATTTTTCACCTGATAATGTTATTAGAGCGAATTTACATACACAGGGGTGCGTTATAATATAGACAGGTAACATGCACATATTGAATTTCCGAACTTGAACTTTGCTAGTGAGGCCACAGCTTCAGAAATTAATTTTTCGTAAATCTTTCGAGAATTGACCTATTTCCTTTATCAGCTTAGAAAATAAAAAAAACAATACGATATAAACATACAATAGCATACAATAAAAATATATACTACACGTGATTCTATATTTTTCATGTCTCAATTTGGCTTATTTATATGTTACACTATGGTAATACCATGTAATTAATAAAGAAACACCTTTATTAATATACGATATTAACATTACGGTTGTTTTTACTAAATTTATAGCTAAATTTATTTTTGAATTTTTCAATTTTTGATTTCGCGATTTGCAAAGTAGGCCTAACTGAATTCTCCTTTTCCAAAACATCCGCCAAGTTTTGGTAGATTATTGTCGTTTCGTCCTTCTGAAATGCCTCAAACATTCAGGGAATTCCTGTAAATAGACCCAATTATTATCAATCTCTGCTATGAAATGTCACGCGTTGTTTTGTTCCCGAGTGAGGCTATTATAGGAATGCTTTGAAATGCGCAGATATTGACAAGTCGTAGATCCCTAATTAATTTCCTGTGTGGAAAAAAAAAATTAAAAATGAAGGACAAATAAATTGCATAATACTCTAAAGCCTAAATCTTTATTAGTTTTATTTTAGTTCATAATTAAACATTTTTTTTTTTTTTAAATAACTATGAAATAAATGTTTGATGTATTGCTATCTCAAAAATGCCGAAGGCAGACGATGTGGTCATTGTTTTGATCATTAACCAAATCACTGAAACTCCTGTCATTTGCTTGTGTCATCATTTTCATCTCGTTTCATCATTGGAAAGGCTTTTAGAGCAAGTTCTAAAGCCTTTTCAATGATAAAACTGATGATTAAATTGATGACAGAAGCACATCTCTTATTCAAATGATTGTGCCAGTGAAACTATGATGATGTGATCCGGACATTTTCAAAAAAATATTTCTAGATTACCTTTTTTTTTTTATATATAAATTATGCTATTTACATTTACCTTTCTATATTTTGCTCTGTTTTCTTTCCGTTTTATTCTTTTTGTTTACGTCTTCTGTTTTTGTATTACTTCGTTTTAGTTTTCTTCATTTTATTCTTTTAATCCGATTTTTCGTCGGGTGTAGACTGTGTGTACAAATTATTCATTAATGAATTACAATTTAAGTTAGTTTATTTAATATTAGAAAATAAGTAGAGAAGAAATTTACAGTTCTCCAGAAATGTGCTTATGGAGACGTTTATTGGAAGCTATTTTGAATTCTTTTCGTATACTTTCCGTATTATTTTAACAATGAACTAGCCCATCCCCCTGTCTCCCCCGCGCGCCATTGTTGACGGAGAAAAGCTAAATACATGATGTAGGCTAACATGAATGAGTTATTTTCTTTTTTCTCTTGCTCTTCTCTCATTGCGCCATACACACACACAAAGGGAGTGATAAGAAACAATAATTTGAATGTAGTCCCTGTGGTCTAATGGATAGGACGTCTTGACTTCGGATCAAAAGGTTGCAAGTCTATTCCCGTCGCGAACGTTTCATTACAGACATTTTTTTCACAGAAAATTTTGAAGTTCAACAATGCTTAGTTTGAATCTGTCGACTTCCTCGCAACAATGAACACTGAAAAACCGTTTTCCAGTATTGTACTGTTGCATTTGTCGACGCAACAATGCAGCAGGAACAACCGTGTTCCATTGTTGCACTGCGCCGGACAGAGAAATAAAAGATTTTATATAATATATGATTAAGCACGAATTATCTACTGAAAATCCTAAATCCTACTGTGTATCTTAATATAAAAACAACCTGCTGATGTCTGAAATATAACTTTTCTCAATATTGACATTTCTTTTATGTTTTTAAAAAGGAAAATTCCGAAAAAAATATGTCTGGGACAATTTCAGTTGACGATGACATTTCAGTCATTGAAGACCCAGTAGATTTAAATCTTAAGCTCTGCTCATTCAGTTGCAGTTGCCATAGAGATAGAAATTAAACACAATCCCCTGTTTCTCAGTGGATTAGGGCAAATTTCAGGAAGGACATTTTAATTGGAATTTTATTTATAAACAAATAGATCAGAATTACATAACTAATAATATCCGAGAACTTCTATTTTTTTAATCATATCTATATTAAATGTTAAATTTTTATTTTTATACTGTTTTTATTAAACTTTGTTTTTGTACACTTATTTATTAACAGAGCATACGAAATCTAACGATTCAACTAACACATATTTCTGTCTGTCTGTCTGTCTGTCTGTCTGTCTGTCTGTCTGTACGCCTATCACTCTAAAACGGCTGGGCCGATTTCATAATACTACTATTATTTTGGCCATCCATTCTGTAAAAACAAAAACAAATTATTATATATTATAAAAACGTTATTCTGCCTGTCATTCTGTCATAAGACTTTTAAGTTTTTCCAATTTATAAGAGATAGATTGGTCATGCAAATGTATTAAATGTAGCTCTTTTTAAGACAAACAAAATGCTACAAAAATCTTTCAAATTTTTTTTTTGTTTTAAAGATGGCGCCTTCTAAAGGGTGAAATTTTGACTTCGCAATTTAAACGAAAAGTATAAAAGTTGGAAGATAACATTATATTGAGAAAATGTTGATATTTGAAAGTTCTATCGAACGATATATCACTCATTCACAAACGTTTCTGCGTTTGCAAAAATGTGTGTGGCGCCAATTCGCAATACACGCGATTTAAGCGGAGAAGGCCACAACGGGCTGGGAAGCCGTATATTCTCCGATCTCAACATTAATTTGCTAAATAAATATTTTTTTTTTTAATGCTCTGCAGGCAAGGGTTTCAGAGCGAAGCGACGGTATCGGGCTAGTATTAAAAAGTGAAAATAAATTTCACACAACACACTAATAAAATATAGAATTTATATAATATGTTAAAAATACGTACTAGGGAGCTTTCGCATTCCTTAAGAATAATGCTTCATCGGCCTCATTAAACCTTTACAATTGTAATGCTTTAAATGCATTTCTTATTTTTTAAAAAAATATTACGTAAATTAAATCCTGATGTTACTGTCAAATCGTTGACTACTTCTCCATTTGCAATTTGCCTGCCCTAGCGGAATTGTCTAGAAACAAATGGAGTTATTTTGTTGATTGGAGTAATTTCTTTCCTTTCTCTTTCATTGCTTCTCTTGTTGACCTGATTACTTTTTAATTGCGATATCCCAGTCTTCTTATTCTTTAAGGTTTTGGAGTATCGTATGTTGTTTTCTTGCCGTTTTTGTCCTTTTTTCTAAAGTTTTCTGTTCTTATTCATCTTTATTCCTGATATTTCTTATTAGAAATTGAAAAAATTCACTTCACGGCACACATAATGAAGATAAAATATATTTATACAATAAAAAAAATAAAAACCTATACAATTTCGGCCTTAAAACAGAAACTCCACAAGGCCATCTGATGAATATATTTTATCTTGATTACGTGTGTCCTGGCGTGATTTTTTTCAATTTCTAATTTAAATATCGTCACACGTTAAAATTCTTTTTTTTTCCTGATATTTCTCAAATAAAAAGATATATTATTGTCGGGCAGTTTTTGATTATAAGGCTGTTATGAAGAAATATGTAGGACTCTATTGTCTCTGTCTTATTTGTATGTTATCAATCACTCTGGTATTTTGAAGATCAGCAGTATGGTTGGTTTCATCATAATGTCGAACCAGTAGTATTATTAAGAAAAAATAAAAAAACAAACAAACAAACGAATTGAAATCTGACAAGAAAAAGAAGCATAAAACCGCAAACAATTAAAGGTTCACTGAGCTATTTTTGGATTTTCTGTGCCGGAAACCCAAGACAGATCTGTTTCGAGATTCCCATCTCTCATCGGTTGGGTTCGTCCAGCACTCAATAACTCAGTAGAACCAAAAGAAACATAAACAAAGAACAAGTCAACAAAACAATGGCCCTTAAGCTAAAAAAACATCAAAATATAAATTAAGAATAAAAAGGGCAAAAAGTAATCCCCGCTAGCACTAAGCTTAGCATGTAAAGGATTAACTTATAAAAAAAAACATATACATTATAGTCAAATTTAACGTGCTGGAAGGACATATAAATCTTATCAGAAGAAGGAAATAACAGAGTTCTGTGAGATGAAATACCCAAAAGATCTGAAATTGGATATCCAATTCAAGTCCTCGATGATTGAAACAGCAATGATTCAAGTTTGGTTTAGGGATCAAAGTGATTCAGATATTAAAACCTTTGAATCGGAAGAATCTACCCAAAATTTTCTTTCAGTGAGGACGATTCTACAAAGTGAGAAATTATAATAATAAATAGAGAACTACCAGTTGGCGACTTTTCTGATACGAATATGATTGGTAAGAAGAAGAGGAAAGTACAAAAAGTCACTTAGGTAGAGGTGAAAGTAAGTTAAAGAGAAATATCGGATAATTTTACAAGATAAAAGAAAAGCAAATTTATTTTGTGGGCGAAATAACTATACAGCAATAAGAAATAATTATTATTTAGCCAAATTCCAAAAAGTGACGTTGTTAAAAGCAAAAAATACTGAAATGTTTCGTAAGAGTTGAGATTGTGAATTCTGTTTTTAATTGTTGAAATTTCCCTTATAATCTACGCAACAGTGTAAGTCAATTATTGCTATCAGATATCAAAACTAAGATGTGAATTAACCTCTAAAAGATTAATTATTATAAGGCTACAATGAATAGGAGGAAGAGTTATTAGACATGCTCTTTTGAAGAACTTTTAATGTTATTTATTAGAGATCATTTCAAATAACTAAAGAAACCCATTGTCCGTAAGTAATCCAAAAATAAATCAAAAGATGGGTTATAAATATATCGAATTTAATAGAATCCAGATACATGATTTACATCCATTTTCAAATCTAACGAACACACATTTAAAACTTAAATACAATAAACAATCAATACATATCATATATTTTCCCAATGAAGTTTTATTTTTAATATATTTACTACATAATAATGTATCATTGCATAATTGAATAGGTTTTTTACAAATGTGTAATAATGAAATATCGAATATGATGTACAATTAATTATTCAAATTTAAACAATTCTTTCTTTAATAATGTAGCATTGCAGAATTGAACAAGCTTTTTGCAAACGTTTTTCTTTATTATGTAATAATGAAGGAGATTAAATAAAGGAGTATTTTTGAAATGAAGTCTAATGTATCTTATATTAAAACATCCACATTTTATATTAAATCAATATTAAACAAATTTGTTACAAATCAGGAATCTCATGTTTTCTATTCATTGTTTTCTACATTGTTGAATTCTACAGAATAAAACGATTTAAAGATTTCGCCAATTACAAATGAAAGAATCGTTAGATTGATGTTTACAATTTACGTTGTATTTTTACAATTTACAACAGTAATTTAGAATAAAATGCTGTAGAATTTTTAAATATTATTTTTAGGTTGTTTTGCAGAACAAAAAGTAGCACTTAGAATGAAATAATAATATTTAAATAGTTAAATATAATAAATAAACACAGAATTAACAATCCTTAAAATTATACTTACTATTTTTAATTCGTCAAAATTTCTAGCGGTCTGCTAGCCTTCTTCATAGACTGTAACTGTCTATGAGAGTTAGCAGACTATAGCGTAACTAGAAATTGTTTATGTGACGAATTAAAAATATTAAGTATAATTTTAAGGATTTTTTTTTTATTCTCTGTGTTTATTTATTATATTTAGCTATTGAAATTTTTATTACACAGTTACTTGGAAATAACAACATTTACTTGTTCGGGCTTTTAATTCTTGAAGTATTTCTAAAACTAGTTATGAAGTAATCTTACGGAAAAAAAACGAAAGAATTGTTTTTATTTCAATTCAAATACACTTCAAGTTTAACGATATCATTTCTGCTATTACAAAAATTATTTTATTTTGATACAGTATGTCTCATTACAGTAATTTATTATTTGTTTAGCATCTGTTCTTATGGATCTTCTTTATTTTGTTTCAGTTTTGATGTTGAAAATGGCGCATCCCCAGGGAGGAGCCCCCTGGATGGAACCAGCCCTTCTTCGGGGCTGGTACTCCAGAATATGCCCCAGCGTCGGGAATCTTTTCTTTACCGCTCGGACAGCGAGTTTGAAATGTCGCCGAAGTCCATGTCAAGGAACTCGTCCATCGCTAGCGAAGGGTAAGTACCAGATTTCAATATTTTGTCTTTTATTTACTAAATTTCCCGCGTAATCTATCTTCCCTTCAAATAATTCTCCATTCTTATTCCAAAATATCCATATGGTCTGCTTTTTCTAAAGCAATTCGTAATTGAGAAGAAATTACTCTATATTCTGATCACAAAGACCTAGTAGTAGGCTCCAGTAACAACAGTGGAATACATTTTTTTCCCCATCAACAGGTTAACTCTACATTGTGTCCGCATATGTATGTTATCGTCGAAAGCAAAAAAATAAATAAATAAATATATACATCAATAAAAATAAATAAAGGCCAAATACAAAAAAATTTAAAATTAAAAACATTTAAAATTTAATGAGCATACATATTTCGAAATACCGAAGTGTATTTCTTTCTCAGTGCTGACAAACAATTGCAGTACCCTCCTTTTAAATAAAATCCCACCAATGAAAGTAAAGTTTAAAACAAGGACTGTTGACCCGCTCATTAAATTTTAAATGTTTTTTTTGTGTGTTCGGTCTTTTTATTTAGAATTCATTGACGCACGTAAACATTTTCATATAAATAAGAAAACCTAGTGTAATTTTAAGTTTGTCAATAATATTTTTCTCATCTCCAATCAACCACAACCGCCACTCTATGGTTTTTTAATCATTTTAATCTGTTAATCTGTAAATCTGTTTTAATCTGTAAAGATGAAATATGGACATCAATCTTTTTAATTTTATTAATTGAGATAGAAGATATTTCTTTTTGGTTACTTTAAAATCTTGAAATAAAATTATCATACTAAAATTAAAAAAATAAAATAAAAACTAATTAATGGCTTGTTAATGTCTCGTGGGACGAACCGAAACGTTGTAATCATTAAGTTTTAATTGTATTTAAAAACAAATTAATTTAATCTTGTGTGTTTTATTTATACATCAGTTATTTTTACACACGTAAAATTATTTCAATATATAAAACCTAATTAAGTTAATTAAGAAAATAAAGAGAAAAAAAAAAGTTAAGAAATCCATTTAAAAATATTAAAATTTAGAAAAGTTAGTAAAACTCCCCTAGAATTAAGGTGAAGTATTGCAAAGATATATTTAAGTTAACTGTGAGACAAATAAGGTCAAATTTTTTAGCATTGGAAACCTTAACTAAATTCACGGAAAAAAAAACTTCTATTTTTTTCCCTCGCTGTATAATTTATAATTAATAACAAATCATGTAGAGGAGAAAAATTACGCCAGAAAATTTATTAAATAATTCATTCATGAAATAGGCCTTCATAAACTTTTACGCAATTAACTGTTTTAGATTAATAGCGCAGCAATAAATGAATTTCCTGAAAAAAAAATTACAACATTAAATCACCATAGAGATGAAACTAGAGGCGTTTTATTGATTGGAATTCCATTTTTTTCCCCCATGCCATCGCACATTGATTTTTTTCTTCTTTTTTTTTTTTTAAATATACATTTCTTTTGACTTTGTTTAACTAAGGTAAAAAAAAAACAACAAAAACTATTAACAAACAAACAATATCCGATCAATAAATTAGAAATAATATCTTTTTTAATCAAAAGGTTAGTGGACTATATTTCTTTAAAGTAATTAAGAATTAGAAGGAATGGAAATTGTTATTAATAAATTTAAATTTCATTTTTAATAAAACGTTAATGAACATCATAAAGAGGGGAAAAAGGAACTCATTAAAAAAAATATTAAAATTTAGGAAAGCTAATAAAACTCGTCTAGAACTAAAGGGGAAGTATTGGGAAGATGTGTATTTATAAATTAATGATTAAGAAATTATTAACGTTAATATTTGATTAAAAAAAATTCAAACAATTATTCCTGTTTCTCATATATATTAAATAAATGTAGTAAGGAACAATAAAGATTAAAAACGCACACCTGACGTGACACTTTTTCAAAACAGTCTCCTGTAACCTTGGTTTTCAATACTACTTTAAAAAATGAGGAAAATCTTGTTATAAAAATATAATAAAAACGGCAATTTCTGTATATTAAATTTCTGCAATTAAAAATCAGAATGTGAAAAAAACAAAAAAAGAAAAAGATATAAAACCATAAGTTTAGGAGGATTGCTTTAAGTTTTAATACATTTATATTTTGTGAAACTATTTGCACAAAATAAATATTTCAAACATTTTATTTTGTGGACATAATCAGCGAAAATTCCATTGGAGAAATAGATATTTTAGTAGCACAGCATCCCGCTAGATGGTGCTCACCTCGCCTTGGTAACTGGCGACATCTGTAATTAAAATGGAACACTAGTGCTTCTGGTTTCTGTCGCTAGATGGAGACATATTAGTTGAAATGTTGCCAATAACCTTTGATATTTAAACTGAATCTGCGAGTGGAACTCTTTCCTTTCTCGATATGAACATCAGTAGTTGAAGAAACTCTATATTCTTAGGATATACTTGAACTGTATATTTTAGGGCTGCCTTTAATTTCAAAAATTTAATACGTAGTGGAATTCAGTTTAAAAACCAAATATCTTTTACTCATTCTTTTAAAGAGTAAAAAAATATTTTTACATTTTTTTTAATTAATATAGTGAATTAATAAAAAAATATCTCTTGCGATGAAATAGAATTATGAAATTATTAAGTAAATATTTTTTTAAACATTATGTATTATTTGTAAATAATGAAATGGAAAAAGCGTTTTTGTAACTTGCTTCGTAGTTCTTCGTTATCACAACAGATGGCAGCAGATAACATTCGAATTGAGTTGCTTTACATACAGAACATGTGACCTGTGTAGAGAATTTATATTTTTATGATATTTAACATAAAATATTGTTTGGAAAACCTGGAGAACGGTTTAATTCTGTTTGTTAATTGAGAAGAATAAATAAAAATGCTACAAACTCGTTCTTTCATATAAAGAAAACGAAGTTATTTACATAATTTGAATGATTAATGATTCGTTCTGTTTGCTTATTTAATTCACAGGAAGTAATTAACAGAAAGGCAACATTGGCTCAATTTCTGTCCTCTTGCAAACGAATGAAAGAATGTAAATAGATTAAAATTTCAGACACTACTTGAAGATTCTCATTTTTGCTTCTCTTAGCCAAAAATAACTCGTCATTTCTTAATTTACGTCTGGGATTGAAGAAGAAAAAGAAAATTTATATGTTTATAAGATTTGCAGAATTATTACATTCATTTCTGTAATTCTATTGTGTTTATCTTCGTTTTCTTCTATACCTCTGTCTTACGCATTAATTCTTCGTTTACGTACAGCTAGTATTATCAATGCAATTATTTAAATCGAATAGGGCATTCAGCACAGGCCACGATTTCTACCGACATTTTCAAGTATAGGGAATGAATCTTTTTTTTTTCTTTTGGTTGGAAGCTCGACTTCTTAACTTTATACTCCTACATTCTTCCCACATTTGAAAGACTTTGGTAGAAGATTACGAAATTTCACGCAGATAAAAATAAAAATCTGCATACAATACATACTGTTCAATTATCCAAATAGTAAAAAAAAACGTAAATACAGCGTGACAATGGACCACTTGAGGATAGGCGGGGCTTCATAGTTCCAAAATATCCCACCAGTCTACTTTTTGGCTTGTAGGATAAACAAAGCCATGTGCTTCGTTTTAACTCTAGTAGATATAGAGGCTGAACTAAAAGATTTGATTTGGATGCAACGATTGTAAGCCTTCCAAAATTTTCAGATTGGATGTAGAGTTGATTATCGCCTATTGAAGAAGACGACAGCAATATATTTTCAAAGAACGATATAATTTAATGGATCACTTGAGGATAGGCGGGGCTTCGTAGTTACAACATATCCCATCAGGCTACTGCTTCGCATGTGGGATAAACAAAGCCACGTGCTTTGTTTTAACCGGTTTAGATAATTATAGAAGAAATATTATATTAAAGAAGGATATTCCAAGCGTTTTTACAGAATTATTACAATAAGGATCTGCACAGTACTGAACCATCCGTCTTGAAATATCAAAAATCGATGATTTTTTAAGTAATTCCCACAAAGTTATATATTTGTTTATCCCACAAGCTCTCGCCGCATGTGGGATACACGTCATAAGTGACGTCGATAGCGGCGGAAACCTCAAGTGGTCCATTGATTAACCATGCCAGATATATAAGCGACATCTAATGTTAAAAAGCTGAACTGTGTTCAACTGTTGAGTGAATGTAAAAATAATGTCTTTTACTGTAATTCCGGGCACAGTGGGTGTGCGCCTATTATTGAAAATTCAAATATAAATTTTATTTTTTTAATTATCGAACTTACTTATTAGTTGATTTGTTTTATTCATAATCTGAACTATTGTCACCTGGACTTCGGGGCATTTTTGGTAAATTTTCACTGCTGAAAGAAATTATAGATAGCCCAAATCTTAATCTACATTTCTTGCTGTCGCACTTAAAGAGCATAGCATGCCAACATTGAAGTGGTATGTGCGTCTTTTTAATGACTATTTAGTCTAAACAAGTGAATATAATTTTGAAAATATCTTATTCCTACGTTGTTTGGGCCTCTGAATACGATGGTGAAGTGTGTTTGTCGATGTGACCTTCCGTTCGGGAGTTGTTAGAGGTGAACAGACACGGACGGACGGACAAGACAAACGCAATAGCTACCTATTTTCATCGCTATCAGAATAGCTCCCAAATGGGTCGCTATTAAAATTTAGACATTTCTAAAACTACTTAATATTACAAGTTTCAATTTATTTATTTGCTTTGAAATCTAAATTCCAGAGTTAGTAACATATTGAATCATCATCTTGGTAGATCAATCCGTAGATTGGTTCTCAAGATAATGTCTCCAGCCTTTACGGTCTTGTGCAGTCCGGCTCAACTCCACGTAGCACTGCAGATTTCTGTCTTTAAGGATGTTCTGTATGAAATTGGTCCTGGGGCGACCTCTTGTTCTTCTTCCATGGATATGGCCCTCCATGAGCTCGGCAAGTATTCCCTTGTGTCGAAGCTGGTGACCAATCATTCCGTCTCTTCTCCTATGTATACCTGCCATCATAGTCCTCTTTTCACCAACTCTTCCTCATTTGTCAACAAATCAGTCCATCTAATCTTCTCCATTCTTCTCCATCCCCACATCTCGAGCGCCTCCAATCTCCTAACATCATTCCTCGTCATTGACCATGTTTCACATCCGTACATAGCAGTACTCCACACAATCACCTTCAACAGTCTTTTCCTGGTATCCAAGCTAATATTTGATGATGTCAAAACGTTCTTTCTCCGGTAGAATGCACACTTTGCGTTTCCAATCCTTCTTTTTATCTCCATTTCAGAGGTACCATTCTGGGTCACTATACTTCCTAAATATCGAAATATCGTCACCTGTTCGAGGTTGTTGCCTCCAACCAGTACTCTCATCTCTTTGTAGGGCCCCTTACCCATCATCATGACTTTTGTCTTTTTGTAGTTTATAATTAGGCCCCAGTGTCGTAAACAACTGTCCATTCTCTCAAATACAATCTCCAGTTTCTTCATGCTATCCGCAAATACAGCAATGTCATCTGCATATCTAATCCAGTTTATCATCCTTCCATTAATCTTGATGCCAGTTGTTATTTTGTTGTTATTGATGGCATCAAATGCTGCCTCTAAATAAATGTTAAATAGTAAAGGTGACAATACACATCCTTGCCGTACCCCTTTTCTAATCTTAGCACTTGCCTTCTTATCGCCTATTTTTATCAAGGCCTCCTGTTCCGCATATAAACCGTACAACAATCTTCTATCACGCCAGTCCACTCCCTTTAGTTTTAAAATTTTGAACAATGTAGCCCAGTAAAATATTGAATAAATTCGTAAAATGCAAATACATACATAATAACAATATTGATCGCCACATGAATAATTTCGAATGATTTGTCTGTCAATGTAAACAAAAGAGAATCAGTTGAATAATGATATTTCAACTGTTATAAACTAAATAGGTTTTGTTGAGATATAGTTAAAGCTTTGCCTTGAAGTAATACTGTACTGAGTTACATTTAGTAATGCATTTTGTAGAGGATGATACCTTATAAGAACTGATTATCATTAACTTGCTTTGTTTTAGTAAATTTAAATTCACAACAGTATAAAGGATCTCAAGGAAAATGTTCAACAAACACTCCATCACCTTGAATCTTGGTTGTCTTTAAATGATCTGAAATTAAATACATCGAAAACAGTATATATGTTTTTCCATCAAAAAAACAAAATCCTTTGTAAAGAGAATTTTTCTGTCACTTATAAAAACACTGCCCTTCAGGAAGTGCATTCCTTCAAATATTTGGGTATCTTTCTCACACAGGATCTTTCATGGAATCTACATACGCAACAAATTTCTTATAAAATTTCTAAAAACTTGGGCATTATTAAAAAACTAAACTTTCTATAGACACAAATACTTCTAAATCTATATTGGTCCTTAATCCACTCCAACATATGCTACGGTATTGCAATATGGGGCACCGCCTCTAAATTTTATCAAAACATGATTCTTAAGGCACAAAAACACTTCCTGAGATTTTTGGACGAAAAGCCAATGCAATACTCGACTAAATCTCTTTGGCACAAATATAAAGTTATCTCCTTCCATGACCTCTATAACCTACAGTTAGCTCTCTTCACCTATAAATTACTTAATAAAAATATCTCTTCTTCTATCACACTACCTACTAAGCCCCAGTCACATCTTTACAATACAAGAACCTCCTCAACTCTGTTTACTCCAAGAATCGCATCAAATTATCAAAAAAGAGCTGTTAGCTACTCTGCTCCTTCTCTGTGGAATAAAATTCCCCCCAATATTCGTGAAAGTCCAAATTTAAAACAGTTCAAAAGAAAACTAAAACATCATCTGCCCACACTAACATAACCTTTCACAATTTTACAATTATCATTCTTACCTTCTCTTCTCTCCAATCCATAAGTTAATTCCTAATCTATCCGTTGTCAAGTCGCAAACGTCTAACTTCATCAGATATCTTCCAACCTTTCCTCTCCTCTTCCTCATTTCGCTATTTCTCTTTCTATTCTCTTTACTTTCCATCTATTTGGGCTAGGCTTAACCTCTTATCCGAAAATCTCTGTTCACGAATTATATGACATTTATAATTATATATTTCATTATCTTACTTATTTTACAAAGATTGTATATATCACCAGATCTAAAATCCACAATTGTGTGATTCTTTTTCACATTTTTATTATAAATTAACTGTTCCTTTTATCCCCATTATATTTATTAGTTTCAATGTTTTTGTGTTAAGCTCTGTTTTGTTTTCTCCATTATATGTAACCAGTAATGCTTTTTGTATTTTATTTTATTTTATTTTATTTTATTTTATTTTATTTTATTTTTTCTTGCCTGTAATTGACTCCCTGCCTGCCTTCTCGACGGGACTACCCTTAAGGCACAGGGAAGTCACACTCATATCTATTATGTATTATCAAACTTTTGTAAGGCAAATAAATTATTAATTATATTATTAATTAATTAATTTAAACGCCTAGCTTTACATATAAAATAATTAATATTTAGTGCATACACTTTATAATTACTGTTATTTTTTAATTTATTGCCTGAGTCTTATTATTCCACTAGAACTTTGTTTTTTCTTCTTTGTTTGTCCCTTTCTTTATCTGTATTCCATCACTAGACAGATTTTTTTTAAAAAATGGTACAATGCTTGTTTATGGGCCAGTTTAATTCATAAGCACACGTATTTCAGTCCCATCCTTTAAAAAACGAACAAACACAAAATCTTTCAGTATAATGATGGGCTCATTTCTTTAAAATTTGGTTCGACGCTTACATATGGTCAGACTTAAATATGTGCAAACGAGTATTGGGGGTCTCCTAGTCTTAAAAAATGGCCCCCACCCCAGCGCTACTTGCGGAGATCCTACTAAGCGATGGGATAAATGAGCAAATACGTTCACCTATGTTTAAATTATCTATTTGTTTATTTTTTTTTTAATAAGAATAAGCAAGAATATCATTTTTAAGTTTCTGAAAGACTCATTATAACCCCGGTTTGTCTATGGACGCTTATCCCATAATGCGTCGGGTCGCAACGGCTTCTGTTAGCTCAGTTGTAGGTGGCCTGTTAGCTCAGTTGGTTAGAGCGTCGTGCTAATAACGCGAAGGTCGTGGGTTCGATCCCCTCATAGGCAATTCTTATTCTTCATGTTTTTCTCCCCATTTTAAATCTTTTCAGTTTCTCAACTAAGGTTTTTTTTTTTAAATCATTATTAGGAATTCAGTGTATTAACAAGGTTTGAGTTAAGAATGACGATTACTCCATGTAAATAGGGGTGGGTAAGATAGCATGGGGTCGCAAAGAGACTCGCGCGCGCATTTTCTAGACCACCCCGGCGCAGTCTATTCTAAAGTAAAGGTGACTCAGAAGCCGTTGCGAAGCACTGTGATTGGTTTACTAATCGCTATCCCTATTTTTTTTTATATCCGTTTGATTTAGAAGAAATCCAGTTCTACGGATTCGGGGTTTGTCATACAATTTATCAGATGTCAGGTGTTTTGATGATTAATGTGCCATTAATCTGATCAAAACATCCCTTGAAATATTAATAATCATAAAATATAAAAAAAACATGTAAAAATAAAAAGTAACTCACAAAACACGTGATTTTCATCATGGGGTAAAAGCAATATCCAATATACTGTTTCAAGTAGGCCTAATATTTTTTCCCTCCTTATTCAGACAAAACAGATATACATAGATCTTTGTTTTTAGATCTAAAATTAGTAAGACCTAGGGCGCTAAGCATCCAGTCAACACCAGCCTTGTATTGGGATTTATCGCGAGGCTTCTGCGGGAACACAGTGACTTTTAGATAAGGTATTCGCCTGCGTTCACAACAGGGGGTTTTACTGAGTCGTGTTCGATTCGATAACACTTCCGTTTTCCCAGAGCGGTGACCTCAGATCCAGCATTTAATCATTCTTGCTACCATCGAGAGACTATCAAAGGTTAGGGGGAGGTTATGAGTGGGTGGAAGTTTTTCAAACATGTTGCGACGATGGAGCAATGAAGATGGATCACTGGATAAGTGTAGGTGATCTCTATGGCAACCGACTCCAAATCCCATCTTGGGATCGCTGAAAGGAGTTGCATCAAATGAGATGCTCATCATCTGCTGGAAAATTTAGATTAAAAATATAATAAAATGAATATTTACCGTCATCAGGATTTCAGTTTTTTTTTTTTTTTTAGTTACTTTTGCAAAAATTTTTTTAAATATTTATTGACCACACGAAGTCTTAATTATTTTATTTGAATTTTTTGTCCTTTGCGTATCTGTTTCCATGCGTATCATGCGAAAACGGCCTGACGGATTTTCTTAAAATTACGTACGTAGCTTATAGATAGGCCAAATTAGAATATAGCATGACTATATCGATTCCCCAAGTCCATGAAATGGGCTTCCCAGTATTACGTACTCAGTGATGGTCTTCCCCGCAAGGAGGGAGGCCGAGGACTCATCAATCTCATCACCCTACACGAAAAACAAGTACATACACTTAGGGAACATTTCCACCAAAGAGCACAACACTCCTCACTCCACTCAGCCATTGTCAAGGCTGACACACACCTCACACCCCTGGACCTCGCAAACCCTTCTCTAACACTCACCACCCCCGACACCCATACACAGCAGCTGCGTGAATCATGGGCTCGTAAGGAACTCCATGGCAGACATCACCACGAACTCAGCCAGCCTCATGTCGACATGGAAGCGTCGAACAGATGGCTGACGAGTGGCGAGCAGTTTGGGGAGACCGAAGGGTTCATGATCGCGATACAGGACCAAGTCATCTCCACACGCAACTACAAGAAACACATCCTACACGATGCAAACACACATGATGACAGATGCAGGAAATGCCACACTACGCATGAGACGATCGACCACATTATATCTGGCTGTCCCCTTCTCTCCCAGACAGACTACCTCCACCGACACAATCAGGTAGCGTCGATTGTTCATCAACAGCTAGCACACAAACATTCACTTATTAAGAACACGGTCCCGTACTACAAGTACATACCACAAAGTGTATTTGAGTCACCCTCACATAAGCTGTACTGGGATCGTCCCATTCACACAGACAAAACCATACCTCACAACAGACCTGACATCACACTTGTTGATAAGGTCAATAAACAGACCTATCTCATTGATATTGCAGTGCCTATCAGCAAGAACATGCAGAAAACTCACGCTGACAAGATAAGTAAATACACAGACCTAGCACACGAGCTCCAGAAGCAGTGGAGGCAGGACCGAGTACGTGTTGTACCCATCGTCTTGTCCGCCACTGGTCTGGTACCTAACACTTTGCACCACAGCCTCAGCACACTAGGACTTCATAAAAACACCTACGCACAACTCCAGAAGGCTGTGTTACTCAACACAACACGCATAGTTAGGAAATTTATGGACACAAGCACCCATCCCTAACTATTCTTCCAACCTTTTTTTTTTTTACACTTGGCAATATGTGCTTTGGATCTTGACCCGCCATATTGTCTTAGCTGGGGAACCCCATGGTTTGAAACTTTTTCGAGATAATAATAATAATAGTCTACGATGATTTCATTCCAGCGAGCATTTTTTTGCTTTTAGGGTGTTTTTGTGCTTAGCACGCTAAGTACTAAATCGATGTCAAAAAATTCCTTTCATGAACCGATTTTTTATTTAAGTTTTCATGTTTATGCGAATTCATTTTTTGAGAGTAATCATCATAAAAACACTTGAATTATTAAAATCTCCACTTATTTATTGGATTCAGGGTAAAAATCAAGCAGTCGTTGTTGTTTGAAACTGCTTCGTAATTTTCCAGAATGTACTGGAAAAAGGAGAAGGATCTATGTACGTTTCTGGATTGTACAGGAAGCGGAGTAGGTGTAGTAGTAGTGTTGACATCAATTCTGACGTCAATAGTCACATTTTGCTAATTGGTGGATGTAAGGACCACTCACTCCCACTATCACATGTTTTTGTTTCTTGAACTAACTAAGAATATCGTTATTATTCTTCTGTCAAAATTAGCCTAGAGAGGTTTTTTTTAAAATCTGTTGCTAAATTTTTTCACTTGAGATCTTATTTGAATGGCTTACAAACTTTTATTAGAACACATTTAACCAAGAGCAAAAAGATATTTTATTTATGGCAATTCCTAAAAAAAAACCACATCTAATTTGGTAGATGTCTTCCTCTACTTCCGTTGGAAAGCCAGCATAAGTCGGGGATTGCAGTAGCTACAGGAGGAAAGATTTCTTCATTTCATAATAAATCATTCCAGTAATTGAATGATTATTTTATTGACTTTATTTTATTTTTGCTAGACTACAAAAATTTATGCATATATTGAAGATAATATTTCAAATTTTAAGCAATTCTTGATTGTCTTGAAGATCGTAGATTATAACAAAATCATCAACCGAATTTTTTAATTACTTTTTATTTTATTAAAACCATCATTGCACAATATAAATGTTAAAAAGATTTTAAATTATAAAACAGTTCAAAAACTTACAGTAGACGTTTCGAAGCTCATAATCTTATCGAGACTTCATTTTCAATAAAACAAAGGAGCATCAATCATTAAAACGACAAAGTAATTGGATATCGTATATTTGTTGCAGGTTAAATTGTATCGTCATCTGTTACTATGTTTGTTGAACAATTGAAGCTTTTTTTTAATAAACGGCGTTAAATAAACGAGCATCATTAATAGTGAAATATAGTCACAACTGTCAAAAATATCACATTGCACTGCATTGCCGGTAGAGACGTCCTCGTTATAATATTTTTTGTTTTTTTATGGCTAAGGATTCATAAAATTTTCTAAGATATGCATCTTGATGCATTCCGTGTACGATGATGGGATTTGTGTTATCAATGCTATATTTTGTCCATATAATGCCGTTTAGTAACAAAAACTTCAATTATTCAACAAACAATAGTAACAGATGACGATACAACTTAACCTATAACAAATATATGATAACAATTACTTTGTCGTTTTAATGACTGATACTCCTTTGTTTTATTGAAAATTGAAGTCTCGATAAGATTATGATCTTCGAAAAGTCTACTGTAAAACACTTAAAAAATGTATAATTTAAAATCTTTTAAACATTCATATTTTGTAATGATGGTTGTTAATAATTTATATATTTGTACGTTAAAACATGAATAATACTTTTTATTTAATCAATAAAAAAATCTAAAATAGATCGCTTATTAATGTGTTTCTCCTTTCACTGATGTCTTAATAAAAGGCTTTCTTAATCATGAATTTTTAGAAATTGGATTAATAAAGTTTTGAAAATTAATATGTAATAAATACAGTGGGACCCCGCTATTCGTACACAATCCGTTCCAGGAGACATTCGAATGGCGATTTGTACGAATGGCGAATCATTTTTTCACATAAGATATAATGTAAATTGGATTAATCCGTTCCAGAACCCAGAGATGATTGCTTATTTAAACCTTTGTAATAATACTTTAAGCGTAAAATACATAAAAACTATGAAAACAATAAATATATAGGCCTCTCTTACAGGCCCGGATTTAAAGACCCAGGGCCCCTAGACACTTGATATTTGCATCCCGAAAATCTACAACCAAAAAAAAAAAAATACGGAATCTCCCTTTCAACAACCAAAAAAAAGAAACGAAATCTCCAATTCAACAACCAAAAAAAAATCCAATATGGCGGGGCCCCTCGGCTGGCTAGGCCCCTAGGCCCGGGTCTTCTAGGCCTAGGCGGAAATCCGGGCCTGCTCTCTTATTAAGTCTTTCTTTTTCAGTATAGACGATATGGTTGATTTCGCCATGATGCCATACTGAGTTGCCAGGTCAGAGACACGAGTTCCACTTTCAAACTTCGCAACGAGTTCTTTTTTCAATTCAATTGTCGTTCTCACTGCTTTCCTTTGGTTGGATCAGTAATCTTTTTTGGACCCGTGGCTGCACTATTTTTAATAAAAATAACAAACAATGACATAAAATAGCACAAAGTTTCATGAAGGTTGCGTGGATGATGCGTAGCGTACGGAAGCTAGCACGAGACTGAACTGAAGCGACCGCGTGGCGCGGCCAGTAACAAGGTCCCGCTGTCCGAATCGCGAGCAAGCGTACGAATGGCTAGTTCAATTTTACTTGAAAAAGTTGGACGAATAACGAGTTGTACAAGTAGCGAATGGCGGGGTTCCACTGTATGTATCCTATAGCCATTCTACTAAAAGTCACGTGTGATTCATTCAGTGTGACCCTTCAGATTTTCGTTTTGATTCGTTTAGTGACGCGTTACTAGAGGAGTCCTCGAGGATTTGGTAACTTTCAAATTCAACATGAGGCAAGGGAAATTGACGATAGGTAATGAACGCGAAATGCTTGGATATAAAAATCTAACAAAGCGCTGTTGTTGTTGTTTTTCCTATATTGAAATCTTAATAAGACATTAAAGTTTCAAACCAGTAATCGTAGTATAAAAACACTTACAAAGAATGCGTTTACAAAATAATACATCGTCCAAATTCAAGAAAACATTATTTTCTTATTATCGTATTCTACTCAAAGCTTACACGTATATTTAGTATTTTTTTAATTATTTTGTTTAATAAGCTATTGTTTATTATTACTATTTTTGAACGCATATTTGCTGGGAAGATAATATAATCCTGCCTCTACACTCTATTGCTCAACAATTTAGTCTCGTATCATGACGGTGCTTATGTAGCCTATATGCCATACATTACTGCATTGTACACTCATGTTTGTGAAAATTGCAACACCATGAAGGAACCATGAGAATGGAAGGAAATTTATTACACACGTTACTAATAGTGATACAAACAAACGATTAAAGTTTCAGGGCAATGCAACAAAGTACTTGCAAAAAATCAGTATAGTTTAAAGCCTCCACGAGCTGCAATAAGAGCTGCTATATGCTGTGACATCGAATCAAACAGGCCTTAGATATGTTCCTGGGGTATTTTCTGTCATGCTGCTTTCATCCCAAGTCCACAGTTCACAGATATTGGCTGCTGGATGATAATGGCGGGCTAGTTGCCGAGTAACCGTATCCGAGACATGTTCAATAGAGAAATTTGACCATGCAGGCCAGGGAAGAAGGGTATCTGCCTTGTTTCGAAGACGGTCTGGACAACATGTCGGGCACTGTCTTGTTGGAATATAGCTCCAGAAGTGTGCTGAAGGAAGTGTTCGACTTCAGCCTCCACAACTTTCCTGATGTAGCGGTTGCTGGTGCAAGAGCCGACAGTTCGTACATCCGAGATCGTCTATGATACCCAATTGCTCCCCAAACCATCACGCCTATCTTTCGTGCAGTATGACGATGGATAATGTAGTCTCGAAGATGGCGCACATCTTGATATCGTATACTGCATATGCGGCCATCATTATAATCCAAATTGAAGCGGAACTCGTCCGAAAACACGACATGGTGGCAATCTGCACGCCATTAATAGTGTTTGTGAGCCCATTGTTGGCTGAGGTGTCGGATGGTCAGGCCCAAGGGAATCCTCCGCAAAGGAATGCAAGCACGCAGTCCTCTGCGCAGTAGACCCCGTCGAACCGTGGAATCAGACAATGTCAGACCTGTTGCAGTGTTTCAACGTTGTGCTAACATTCGAGAAGCTGAACGGTCCGTCACTGCCATGCGGATGAGGTGTCTATCATCCCGTGGTGTCGTCACATTTTGTGGTCAACTTTCGGATTTTTAACTCGTCCTGTTCTCGTCAGTCCACTGCTTCCACACTCGCATCGCTCTCGTGGCATTATGCTCCGTACGAGCAGCAAATTCGCGGTATGAAAATCCTCTTCCATCATTCGTAATTGTAGCTTGAAAATTCCGTAGCTTGCTTATAAGGCGCCCCTTGACGTCGTCGAGGCATACTGACTTCAATAGGCACGTGTGCAGCTCACTGACTTTGAAAAACTACTTATCTGGATCCACACCAGTCCTCTACTTATACATCACAGTTCATGTGCAATCATTCCCAAATTTAAATCATTTACATATCATACCCTGCTTCATATTTCCTATAAGTTTCACTTTATATGCATGTTCCCTTCATGGTGTTGGATTTTTCACAGACATGAGTGTATAATGCTTTTAACTCAGTACTCGGCATATGTGCCTAATGTTTTGTTATTAGATAATATATCTCAATGCAATATCTCATTCAACAGCCCGGAGGCAGAATGTTTTTTATCTTTCTGCAACGATTGATGCTAAGACGAAAAACTTTCTGCAGGTGCAGAAAAAAATTAAACTTTTTTTTCGTTTATGTTCAGGAAAAAACGAATCTTCAAATCGACAACCAAAAAAAAAATCCTAATCTCGAAATCCGCGATCGACGTCTTGCCCACCCCTGTTCTATACCATATCTTTCTGCAGCCCTCAGTTTCGTTCTGCGACAATGTCGCGCCGTCGCTTGATATTCTGCTTCTAGGTTCAACAGTAATATCTCTTATCTGATCACCGTCGTCTTATAATCAGGATAGCTTTCCACAAACATAATACTTTTCCCCTATCTTATTCAAATTCATCAGTTAGAACTAATCATTGTTAGCAACACGGTAGTACTTAATCTGCCTTCATCCCTGGATTAAATATATCCTTAATTTTTAACTTGGGGAGAGGATACTCCTCATCCTTACAGAACGTTGAATATTGAATTAATAGAAAACTTCAACTATACAATAAGAAAGAAATTTTAAAAACGCACAAGATTCAGAGATCACTGATCGGATTTTTGAAATTGTGATACCGGGAATCCAAGATGGACCACTGAGATGTAAGATACTGGGCGGATGCAACTGACAATGTTCAGGAAACCAGAAATGGTCCATCTTGGATTCCCGGTATCACAATTTCAAAAAACACATCAGTGAACTCTCAGTCTTGTGCGTTTTTAAAATTTCTTTTTTATGTTAATGTTGTACGCACGTTAAATTTATGTATTGCATTCAACTATAGAAATTACCGATCATTACATCCAAAGCTAATACCAAACTTAACAAATAGGATAGATATTGGGGTTTTTGCATTAAAATTTAGCAACAATTGTGTTTAAGTGTACTTGAACTTGTTTAAAATTTCACTATTGATTTTATGTAACAACTTCTCTGCAGAATCAAAAGTGATCTTCATTTACTATATCGTTGTTAGCTCATGAGGTTTCAGTAAAGCTTCTATTAATTGAACCCTATCACCTTTATTGTAAAGATACCTTATCAGACTCTGTCTGCATTATTTGAACTAACAAAGAATTTTCTATTCATAAAGTTAGGAGATTCCTGGAACGTTAGATGAAATCTCGACCCTTTATCAGAACTTCTTATCAGGCGTTAAATGGAAATGAGCAAAGTTAAGATTTTTTAAAAATAGCTTGAAAACTTACAAAAGTAACGTAATTAATTAAACTGTTTTAACGTGCAGATAAAAACTATGTTTAATTAGTTACACGTATATTAATAATTAGAACAAGGCGACGTTTCAAAGTTCGAGCATTCGAACTTTTTCGTCAGGCAATGAAAACAAAAATGTTGAGAATTTTAATTGTTAATACATTATATGTGTAAAGATGCATTATAGTCTCTACGTTTAATTAATAATGTAATTAAATTTAACATTTATTTTAACAGTCATTCCGACAAAAAAATATTCCATTGTAATAAGCCGCAAAATGAAGTCGTCATTTATAAAGTTTGTAAAATATCGTGATTTATATTGTGATATTTAAGGTAGAATCCATCTACCAGTAAAATAAAATAAAAAATTTAAAAAAATATAAAAAATTATAGATGAAAAATTCTAGGTCTTTAATTGAGCGATCTTAGTATTGCACTTGAACATTTTTCTTCTGTGTATGTCTGTCTATCACGTTAAAACGGCTAAACGGATTTTCGTAAAATTTGGTGTATATCTTATTTAAGATCCAACATAAAATATAGATAATTTACTTTGGTCTCCACCCACGTACATCCTTCAAAAAAAAAAAAAAAAAAAAAAAAAAATGACCTGCGAAATATTTACCTGAAATGGCTCAGTCGATTTCTTTAAAATTGGGTCTGATTAATATTTTTGACGCTTGGTATGATCAGCGAAGGATTGCAAATCCTTAATTTACACTGCAGAGAAAAAGCAATGAGATTTTTCCAAAAGTTGATAGCGTTCCTGCTTTTACGAGTAGTCATTTTGTGTTATTTGGAACATAGAGATGCAATCACAAAAACGATTAGCTCTAGAAGGCTGAAATTTTTATGATAGATGGTTACCAAAAGAAAGGTTATTATGGATTGCATCGAGCCGAAATGTAAGGAAGTGGAGGTCACTGCTCGTCAAAATAAATGGTTTCAAGCTGAATGGATTTTCAGATATTTTTATATGAGATACACTTTGAGCTATCTCAAAAACTACTTATCTTCAGAAGCTGAACTATTATTATAAATTAGTGTTCCTTAACATGATCTCCCTATGATTTAGAAAAAATTACTCTGGTTCAAGGATGAGGAGTGAGAGGTTAAACTTTTTCATACTCTTGAACTGTTTTTATCAAGATATTAAAATACTAAAAAGACGTCAGTGAGTAATATAATCTAAACGTATTTCCGAACTTTTATCTGTTTTGGGATAACTGCAAAGTAATTCATTGTGGATGTTTTTGGAACTTATTATGAACTACTCGAAAATTGATTCGCCAGCAAAGCTTTTATTGTATTTAGGGTTTTAATACACATCGAACAAACTAGTTCAATATGTAGTAATCCATTGTGTTACTCCTGAATTCATTTCTTGTTGATTTGCATTTTAATTGCATTTTATTAGAATTATGTGTTTATATTGATCATTTATCATAGGAAAGCATTTCTCACTCTTTCAAATGATTAGTATTCAGTTTTTCAACATACCACCTCAGTATCTACGTTAGCAACATGTTTTCAACAGTTTTCTAACAAATTGGATATAGTTCGTAATTCGGTGCCTGGATTTAATTAGAATCTTTATTGGAAATATAACCAATTTCATTTCAAATTAGAACCGACAGCTTCCAGGTCAGCAACTGCAGATTTATGAAATTGATTAGATCTGACAAACAGTTTTAACCTAAAGCCCTAATTGCAATCTGTATTAAATACTAGCTGTACCCGGCTTGTGTTGCAATGCCACTCAAAGAAAGTAAGTGTTTGTGTTTTAATTCTGTTTACTGAAGTGCTTTTGGATACACAATATTTTTTGTTTTTCCGTGTGGTACATACACGAATAAATCAGAAGGTTTTCCGAGGCGTGAGCAGGCCACATACAGCTGTCCATGTGTTGTCCCTGTGCTTTGTTGATGGTCATTGCAAATGCGAGTCGCACCGGAAACTGCAAACGTTGAAACCGGAAACACACTCATTTGTTGAAACGCCTCGCGCACCAGGTATTAAATAAAATGGTTCTACTAATTCAGAAACCTCCCTGGGCGTGCGCACAACAACTCACCACAGTTTCATCGCAATCTGATGAATGGTATAGGAACGCATACGGGAGAAACAAACAAAGAAACATTCATTTTTATATATTAAGATTTTAGCTTCATTCTAGATCAGTCATTGCCAAATTTGAAATTGAAGTGTTATTTCTCGTATCATCACACCCTAACAACAAGTAAAAAGGAATATCTTAAGAAAATGTTAGTGTTAAATGTCCATGTGATGCGTTTACTATTCATTGCCAAGGTACTCCAAAATACTTGGTAGGATCACAAAATTATCCTTATATATTATTTCTCAAAGGTGTTTTCGTGTCGGTACGCCATATCTTCCTTAATACTTCATCAAAATCAATGATTGAGACATCATTTTGAAGATTACGTTCCCCGCTAATGACGAAAAATAAACAAATTGTTTAAATTTAATGTTTTCGTTAAAAAACTTTATTTTAAAAATCTTTTTATAAAAATGTAGACAAGATTTAACGGAAGCGACTTATCTTTCGAAAGCGAAACAACATTTAAATAATGCTATAGCGTCGTAAATTCAAATATACCCTTTTTTGAATAAAAATGCACTTTAAAATGATATTTCATCGTTTATTTAATAAGAACTGATAAAAAAACAAACAAAGATTTATATTTTAATAAAAAATAAACGATTTATTACAATAAAAAAAAATATATTTTAATGTGTGAAAACTTTTTAATCACTAATCTCAAAATTATTTTCAAAGGTGGTTTTTTTTTATCTCTATTAATACTTCATCAAAATCAGTGATTGAGATATCACTTTGAAGATTATGTTCACCGCTAATGACGAAAAATAAACAAATTGTTTAAAATTAAAACAAATTCCATTGTCTGAAAAAAGGGCATATAATGGACAGTTATGTGAAAGTGTTATATAAAGAATGTGATTTAAAATTAAGGAAAATCTTAGAAAGTAGTGTTATAAAAAACACTAAAGAGAAAAATTTCAAGAGGTACGAAGGAGTTCATGTTAATCCTTCAATTGTCTTATTAATAACTCAAAATAAATAAACTTACTCAAAACAAATCGTACAAAAACAGAATTGACAAAAGCAAAAATTGACGTTTTTAATTATTGAAATTTTTTTTTATTTATAGTATTTAATGATTATAATAATTGAATGATTTCAAAAAGATGTATTTTTGTAACAACAACTAAATTTGTTGATTCACGAGTTTTTAGAATTTGTTTAAACTTTTAACCATTTTTGCTTTTGCTGTATTACTCCTTTTATATTATTATGCTTGAAAAAGAGAAGACGAATTTAAACTTCTCGAAAATTCGCAATTTGCAGTATTTTTAATAAATCTACTTTAAATACTAAAATGAGGTACGTGGAGTATTTGTTTAAAATTAATGTTTTCGTTAAAAAACTTTATTTTAAAAACCTTTTTATAAAAATGTAGAAAGCGCCATCTATTGACAATCTGTTCATTTCTTCAAATTACACAAGCAATAATACTTTACTTCAAAAACTCCTACCCGATATATTCGTCCTAAATTAACATTCGGACTTACTCAAATTTGTGTAATTTGAAGTTATGAGACAGGAGTATTTGAAAAATCTGTTCATTTATTTATTTCCACATTACCATTCGGTGACTGATGAAGATACCATGCGAATTATTCGCACGGGTCAATATTTTTATAAAAATGGAGAAGGCGCTATCTATTGACAATATGTTTAACTAACATGCACGGCAAGCTGTTGGATTTGTTTAGTATTTCTCAAAGGTGGTTTTTTGTTGCGAATTATTCGCACGGGTCAACTAGAATTAACTTGTTCTTTTTTACATTTTTATAAGATCTTGAAAATAATACAAAAAAAAAAAAACAAAAAAAAAAAAGAAAACCACTCAGTTTGCATTTAAATAATAAACTGACCGTCCACCTGCTGAATACAAATTGTATAGATTTTAAATTTTTCTAAAAAAAAAATTAAATCCTTTCCCAGTCGATTTTTGGCCAACAGAGCGAAGTTGTGGTCGGGAGAATGTCTTTAACTCTATTTCTTTTTAGAAAACAATTCGATCTCAAGTTTGGTGAAAACAAAGATCATGTAGTTGAGCAAGAAAAATCTCCAATCACTGCCAGTAATCGACTCGACTTTTCAAACACAAGCTTCAATTACTCTTAAGGAAATGTTTTGTGTATTTTTGAATAAAAACTAGAAAGTCTAAAACACACAATAATATCAGGCTCACGTTCCCGATCTGGTTTGAGTGGATAGCCTTAGAAAGCAAGATTCCTCCCTCACCTGCACGTTAGATTTACATTGCTCTTGTATTTTTGTGTAGATTTTTGGCTTAGTCAGAGTTTTTTTATCGGTAAATATTGTGTTTGTCCTGTCTGTCCATCTCTGTCCACCCATACTTCCCGAACGGCAAGTCGATTTCACCATTGTGTTCAAAGGCCCAAACACCGTAAGATTGGGGGTATTTTCAGGGACCAACCTCCCCCTTCCTTTTCGAGATATTCGACATTGTTATCATTGTACCCCCTATCAACTCCCGAACGGAAGGTCGGATCGACAGACGGACTTCACCATCGTGTTCAGTGGCCCAAATAACGTAGAAATAAATTAATTTCAGGGGATGTATAATATCCTTGTTCATTTTGGTACTACTTTCCTAGGAAAGGAGGGCTTATCAGTCGGAGTGCGTGTATGTCTCCGTCCATTAATAAATTCTGTATCTAGAAGATTCTTGATGAATCTTCTAGAAACTTGACATGTATTTCAAGAACAAGAGACGATCTAACTTTTAAATTTTATACTTTTTTGGGTCTTGTTCAAAAATTGGTGCGAGTCGAAAGTTCTATAGAACTTTCTATAGAAAATCATTAGCACGGAAATGTTGAATCTGTATCGATATCTTGAACAAAGAATATTAATCTGCGTTTCATCTTTTTAAAATCTGCGCGAGCTTTAATATGATTACATTGATTCAAACAATGTAAGTAAAAATACACATTTAATGATTTTTTTCAAACACGAAAAAATCTCTCTGTATTCAGCAGATGCATTTTTTATATTTTTTTTTTTAAAAAAGTAAATTACATACAGGTACACCTCAATTTACAACCGTTTTCTGTTCCGACGACTACGTCGTTAAGCGAATTGGTCGATAATTTAGGGGCTTGCGCCGGGAATATGGGATCGTTGTAAAAATTATAAAATTTTAAAAATTATGCATCAAACTTCAAATTTATTCCTTAAAACACTTGCATATGTACATATTATCATTTGTTTATTTGGTTATCTGGAGTGTAGAGGGTCTATGTAAGGGAGATAATGACGATGAAATAGAAGTTGTACCTTCAAGGGTGGAGGTCGTAAGTGCGGGTGGTTGTTAAGCAGATAGGTCGTAAAGTGAGAAGTACCTGTATAAGATTTTTAGGAAAAAAACGCTTAAAATTCTTTCTGAAACTTTTTATAATTATTGAAATTTACTTTTTAGTTTCCTCCATTCTTTCGTTTGCCAAAAACAAATAAAATAGAAATTAACACTAATACACAAGAATTCCTTGAATTACTACCAAATAATTGCACTGTAAAAATCAGACTCAGATATTTTAATAATGCTTCCCACATGCTGGAACACCTACTCCAGTGGAACCAGGAATAACGCCGTATACCGAAGGGATAATTTGAAACGGATTTCAAAGAAGAAATCTTCTGAATTCTTTCTCAGAAAACTAATAGAAAAACCCTGTACTTATTTTCGTTATTACTTTCTTGAAAGGCTTTCGTCTTCAGAGTAGTGAAGTGTTTCTCCTCTCATAAACTTCCTCAAATATTCGATCGATAACCGAGAAGATTTAACCTCCTTCACAGAGGAAGGAACCAGTAAAAAGGCAATGAAAGGAAAAGGGGCAGCTCTCATTAAAAAGCACTTGCGAACTTAGAAATATTGCGTTCTTGTTTTTGCATTATTTTGTATTTTGTGATAATGAGGGATGCAACGAACTTCTAGGGCGTACAGGTTGTCAGAATGGAGCACTTTTTGATAAGGAACATGGGTTCGAAAACGCACCGATTCCCTTTTACTACCCCGCTTTTTTATTCACTTCAATAGTTTGAACGGTTTGGCATGTTTTACTTACTGCAAGGCAGTAGATTGTTGAGTATACCACTGTTGTCGTTAGCACAGCACATAATGATCACGTGAAACCACTAAGCTGAACAGGAGGCTATTCTTGTGTTTGAATGCATCATGTTTAAAAGAGATGCTAGAAGTG
Organism: Thereuonema tuberculata; assembly: GCA_023159025.1. NCBI lineage: Eukaryota > Metazoa > Arthropoda > Chilopoda > Scutigeromorpha > Scutigeridae > Thereuonema > Thereuonema tuberculata. The sequence continues at coordinate 32,005,352 of JAFIDM010000179.1, read as the reverse complement.
ATTGCTACCAAATCATCTTGTCCTTGAGTATTTCAGTAAACAGTGATAGGCAAATGAGCCAAACAAGAGGCTTACTGATTACCTTCGTAAACCATTAATTTTAACAGTCTAATTTGTAACGATTACTGTTCGATATTTTATTAAGCTCCAATCGCTCTTTAAAACAGTCTCTCCCATGGTTTTTGGCCTCGCCCTTTCCACTATGATACTGTATAAAATGTCATGCCAAAATTTGAAAGAAATTATGCAATGAAAATGCTTTTTTTCTAATTATGGATCACAAAATCTTGAAAACACAAATTTGACTTAAGAAAACTTTTGCTACTTTATTTATGAACTTCTAAGTTTTATAACCGCCATTTTATTGCTTATATTACAATGAAATTAACATCCTTGCAGATGAAAGGAACTTTTTGAGTTACAAATTAAATTATTTGGAGTTTTTGCCTGATAGTTTTCTTCTCTCAATAATTGAATTTTTTAAATCCAAAATTCACACAATAATCCACTCTTCGTAAAGAAATATTCATTATAATTTCTCCATTTTCTGACTATATTATTTTTTTTATGAAAAAAGTATAAATTCAACTTTTAGATTTTTTCCAAAAATTTTTTAATTGTTCTGTCGTGATAATATTTTATTTCTTACTTTGCAAATTATTACTTTTATTCATGGTTTGTTTTTTCCTTTTACGGTAGATTACGGTAAACGTTTAACGCAATGTAAATGCATGTTAAGTAAATATAAAGTTCAATAAAAAAAAGTTTTGACATTACTTTTACAATTGTATTTTTTTTATGGAATCTTTTTTATCTATTTTTAAAATAAAAAATAAAATAGATTCCATTTTATTTGAGTTTTTAGTTTTATTTTTCATTTTCAGCTATAAATAGTTACGTTGTTATTAAATAGTGTTTTCAGATTTTTATTAAACTTTAAATCAGCTATAAAATATAAAATTATTAATTTTTCTTTAATAATTCTATTTTATTAATTTCCTAAAGAGTATATCCTATTACAAATTAAAGAAACAAATTGCTCAAAATTAATATGAACAAAAGATTATTAGATTTTGAATCAAAAATACATTTATGCTTACTTCATTAATGACATAATTATTCCCAAATTAATCCTATAAAATTAGAAATCAAATTATATTTTTCACAATTAAGAAATAAAATTAAAATAATTAAAGTTGTAATGTGGCTTAAGCAAAGTTTAATTAATCATACAAAACTAAATTTGTAAAAATTTAATTACAATTTTTAATTGTTTTATCTGTTTAATCAATGAATATTATTAATGAATATGCTAATTTTTTATATTTAATTTAAATTATGAAATATTGTTTGGTAAATTTGTAATCTTAAGAGATTTTAATTTTCTATACAAAAATCTGTTTGAATGACAAATCTAACTTGTAAACGGTTATGCATTAATTAAAAAAATTCATTATTATTATTATTATTATTATTATTATTATTGTTGTTGTTGTTGTATTAATGAAAAAAAATATTGAAAAATATTTGTAGAAGAATTAGCTGAAAAAGATATTTTTCAAGTACGTGAAACCTGGGCCGAAATGCAGGAGCGGAAATTTCGATTTTGTTTCCGATGACGTCATTTCAAGTGACGTCAGCATTGATAAATAGATCGGCACAGATCTTATTTTATAAATGGAAACAAAAAAAAAGACAAAGAAAGAAAAGAGGAAAAAACAAAACCCCATCTATTTTCCGTTGCATTCCATTCGCCAACAAGATGCAAAATGGAATCGAATCATTCATTCATGATCATGAAAGAATAAAAATGCAAGAAAATGAAAAGAACAGGCAACCATTCCACTATTTTGGAGATGTAAAATTTTAATGTAATGTTCTGCTTTCAATTTGATGCACTGCATCTGTTCTGAACGAAAATACTTTCGTCATTAAGAATATGCATTAAAAAAAGATAACGCTCAAATGTTTATTAGTGTATTAACTAATGATGTAGTTAGCTAATTAATACCTGGCTTTCGGTAATAGCTTTTTTTTTATTAGACATCTTATTAATAGGTAAAGTAACATTTTAGAGTTTTTTAGCGAGCCCCTGCCCCCAATAAGGAAGAACTATTAGGATTCCTGTGTGTTTGTAACATCGTCCACAGCCCACACCGGGAGTAGGAGCCCCGTCAGCCATTTCTCGATGAATTCCCCATGATCTGAAGGTTTGGGGAAAATTCGATTTCTGGTTCAGGCCACTTCCGGTTTTAAGTGGCCACTGACTGGGAAAATAGTGATAAATGGACAAAGTGAGGTTCTGTCTACTTTGGATCGACTATGGTGAGAACGAATATCTTCGATCCAATATGGCCAATTATTCAAAACCGTCCTTATGGTGCAAAATGAGGATCTCCACAAACTAAATGAACTCAATGCGAGCATCGCTTGAAATTATACTTGTCGCTTGAATTACGACTCGAAAAAATAGTTTTGCTCGTCAATTAATGGTAGTATCTCTTTTTATCAACACAAGCGTTTGAAAGATTGTAAACTTGAAGAGGGTCGCTTTGTTTTTTTGTTTATTATAAAACTGTGAATTGTCTTCTTCTGTTTCTCACAGAATCTGCATCACCAGTGTACTGGTCAAACCATGACATGCAAAGAGACTTCTGATTCAGAATTTGAATATTTGTTACGGTAAAGGATACTTTTTTGACTAACCTCTGATAGCTAAAAGTGGCTATTTCCTTTTTTATTCCAAGCTGAACTTAAAAAATTTCAATTGGTAAAATTACCATTGTTATTTCAATTTAAAAATTGAAATGCGAAGTACTATGTAATATTATTTGTCATCGAAAAATCTTTCTCCTGTAATAATCAGGCTGTCCATTCGTGTATGTAAGGTTATTTGTAGAAAGTCTTCGGTGCTAAGTACAGTTTGCCGAAAACTTAAATCCCTAATGCACGATAACTCAAACAACGATGCCCGAAATACTTAAAATTTAAAGAGAAAGTTTACTTATTTTGTAAAATAAGGGCTCAAGACCATAACGATCTTACATAACGATCTGATATATATATATATGCAAAACTTCAATTTAAAAGTGTACAGTGGCACCTCTCATACCCGACCTCGGATCAACCGACTCCCCGCGTCATCCGACCATGTCTAGACAAGCGGCGCGCCAGCGTTATCTGTTTGTTTTCCTGTCACAACAAGCCAAGCAGATGTCTCTGCAGTCCTTTCTTTGCTTCCTGTCTGAGTCATGCTCGTTTTATCGATTAGTTGACGGAAGTCTGCTGACCTGTTCAGTGTACAGTGATTTAAACATATTTTCGTTCTTTACTTGTAACTTAAACAGATTTTTATTCTTTATGTATTTGGCTTTTGTAACGTACACTGTATAGTCCTTAAGTTACAGAAGAGTATTTTTTACTTAAATTTTTTCTACTTAAATCTACAAAGTAGTAGTTTGTCTACTTGTAAATGGCTTAATTCATTCTCCCCTGATTATCCGACCTTTTTAGGGTTCCGACCATCCTCAGGTCCTGTAGGTGACGGATAATCGAGGTGCTACTGTACTTTTAGTATACAAGGCTGATTAAATTTCGATTTATTTAGATCAATTTTAAGAACTATTTTACCTTAAGGGCATCAACTGAAGTAGTATAAAGGATTGCTTGAATTCTAAGTTGAATATATCGTGTTTTATTAGCAGTCCTAATAAAAATGGTAATTTTGTCGTGTCAAGTCAATCTTAAGAAATAGAAGCTGATCTTCAAATGATCGCCATCGGATTAACTACAGAGGATATTGCTAATATTAGATTTTTCTAATTCCCGGATGACTTTTAGAAATGAAAGTATGTGGAAGTGGTAGTTTGCTCTTCTTTTCACCTACGTGAAACTGTCCTTTTTATTTATTACGTAATTAACTTAACATATCAACGTAGAATAAAGGCGTCTTTTAATTGAAAGAGCACGGTATAACTGTCTTAGAATTATATGTGAATATTTAGAAAAAATTGTCAAATACCTATTGTTACAGCAATTTTAAGAATATTGGAGACATAGAGGTTAATATATTCAAAGGGTAAAAATTTTGCATTTTGGAATTTCTCAATTTCTTACTGTTGTATGTCGAGTTCAGTTTCATTGAACAGTAGGTACAGTGAAAGAATATGCTCTGTATGAAGTTTCTCTAGAATTAGGTCTACAACCTTTAACAATTGCGCCTCGTGCAATGTAGGAGTGGATTTGATAAGGCTGTTAGGTATGGATTCCTTATTAGAAAATTTCTTCTAGAGCATACCAGACATTCCATTTACTTTAGATATGAAGAGCGCAAATGTAACTACATGTGATACTTAAGTGTAGTTAACTATTCAGAGACAATAAGAAAGCATTTTTGTCCAGCAAAGCGAAACTTGCCTTTATGTTGTGAACTTCACATGCATTAATCTGCTGGAAATACATTTGTAATCAAGTATGGTATTTTTTTTTACTCTGCAAAAAATATTCAAATATCCTATTTATCCGTCGCTTCTTATTTTTATTTAGACTGTCCACATTTATTTCCACATTTTTCGCTGCACATTTTCCACATCGGCTACACAAGTCGATGATTTTATTGCAGCGAACATTTGAATGCTTTGAGAGTAATTTCAGCACTCTAAGTCCAAATGCGAGTGCCAGTAAATTAAGGAAGAATAGAAGAACTTCTTAAAAAGAAAACTAAAAAGGATTCCATCGATTTTAATGATTTTGCAAAAGGGTTAAAGTGAAATCTAATATTTGTGTTATTTCTGTGTGTCTAATGTTTTCAGGTTTACAGAAAAAAATTATGTAAAAACTATTTTTATTTTAATAAAATATATGTAAAGCTATGAATATCACTGTTACTCTTTTGTCAAAAATCTATAAGAAAAAATGAACTTCATTTTCTGGTTCCCGAAACAGCATATAAAAATCATCAGAATTGGTTCTGGCAATAACAGCAAAGTTTAACTTTGCAGATCTGTGAAATTAAATGTGTAATAATTTTTGTGTAAGAACCTTTCAGTAAGGTTAAAAAGAAATAATAAAGTAAGAAATAATAATAAGAAACTAAGTTAAATTTAGATAAAAATTGATGTTGAACATAATAAATTTGAAGCAACCTACGAACAGAAAATAAATATTTTCCAAAATATTTTTCAAAATAATTCACTCCTAAACTATATATTTTGTTCTTTATAATCTTCTTTATTTATATGACTATATTTCGACCGGACCATTGCTGGTCTTCAACGGGTCTTTATAAAATTCCGAAAAAAAATTGATTTTAAGAAATACAGCAGATCAAAAAATTGATTCAAATCTCAATATTACTGGAATTGTGTATAAATTAAAATGTAGGGATGGTGGTGAGGTATATTTTGGAAATACGGGAAGGGCATTGATGGATCGAATAAAAGAACACATCAGAACTTACAAAAATAACAAGAAAAATTTATCTGAATGGACTGATCATTGTATCAGTAAAAACCACAACCCAGACCCATTGGTAGAAATTTTATACAAAATCAAACACGAGAAAGAGAAGTACATGATGGAGCGTTGGTAATAAATAGTTTCAAATGCATAAATAAAAATAATGGAATTCAAATGGTGAATATTCGATCCATTTGTTTAAGAAAAATTCCAAAAATAATGTAAAATTTCTTTAATGTTTCAATAATTGATAAATTGTTAATTTAAAAAAAAATTATTACTAAGAATCTATTGGTGGTGAGATGTGCTATTCTGGTAGGATGCACATCATTCAGCAAATTGTGATATTGTTTAAATTTTAAAATTATTTTATATTCAAAACATGGGATTTTATAAAGCCCCGTTGGACTGGCAATGGTCCGGTTGAAATATAGTCATATAAATAAAGAAGATTATAAAGAAGAAAATAAATAACTGGTAGGTACTCAGTGTTTGTATGTTATTTTATTGTATAAACAGTAAATTTATTAAATCTGCAAAACAAATAAATTAAATCGCCTATTATTAGTTAATTTTAATACAATCAAAACATGTTGAAATTTAGAAGGATGAAAATGGGTTATGATGCTTTATTAGCTGTAGATAGAAATTGATTGATTGTTATTGTGAATGAACGATTTCAATGTAATGCTTTTTCTGTCGCCTCTAATTTGCCCACGCAGTTCCACAAAAGGAAATTTTTAAATACGAAAGTCTTATTTCCGTAATATGTTTGGTTAATTTTAATAATATTCATTCAGAAGGTTCAAAAGATTTTGGGCGGGAACTAATACATTCAGACGTATTGATTTTTGAGCGCAAGGATAATAGGCTAAAAAATTCCGAAAATAAAGAGTATGTTTCTGTTCCATTATTGGAACAGAAACATATTATTTTTTTTTTAAAGACCCTAACTTTCCCTAAAAAATTTGAGTGAAAGATGCCGAATATTTTAGAACAGAAACAATGCTGATGTTTTACGAGCTAGAAAGTGGGCTAAAAATTGCCGATTATATTAGAACAGAAACATAGAGTTATGACCCAGATTTTCCCTAGGAGGTAAGCCTAAAAAATGCCGATGTATTTGGAAAGAAACACTGTTGGTAGTTTATGAACCGAACATTTCTTAAAACAACAGAGTAAGGAATGCCGAATATTTTGGAATAAAACAGATGATTAGGAACAGTTGATTATTTTTACCAAAATATTTGGTAAAAAGTACCAAATATATTGGAATGGAAAATGCCGAATATATACAAAAATAATTGTTACTGTATGAATCTAACGTTCGCTAGAACAGTAAAGTAAAAAAAAATATCGATTACATTGGAACAGAAACAGAGTGGATATGCCTAACTTTCCCTAGAACAGTAGGGTAAAAAATGCAGAATATATTGGAACAACAACAGTTCATACTGTATGAATCTAACTTTCCCTAGAATAGTAGGTAAAAATAATACCAAATGCATGGGAACAGAACACAGTGGATATGACTAGCTTTCCCTAGAGCATTAGGGAAAAAGGTCGAATATATTTGAATAGAAACGGTTGATATTTTTGTGAATCTAACTTTCCTTAGAACAGTTAGGCTAAAATATGTCAAATATATTGAAATAAAAACACTTGATATTTTATGAGCCTAACTTTTCTATAGGAGAGTAGTGAAATAATTCCGAATACAGTGGAACAGGTGATATTTTATGAATTTAACTATTCCTGGAACAGTAAGATAAAAAATGCCGAATATATTGGAACAGAAACACTGTAGTTGATATATCTAACTTTTCCTAGAACAATAGAATAAAAAATGCCAAATAAATTCGAATAGAAACAGTTGAGATTTTGTGAACTTAACTTTCCCTAGAACAGTAGACTAAAATATATCGAATATATTGGAACAGTTGATATTTTTTAAGCCTGTCTTTATATTCTAGGAGAGTAGGGTAAAAATTACGAATATAGCTCAACAAAAACAATTGATAGGGAATGAATCTAATTTTCCCTAGAACAGAATTGGAACAGACACAAAATTGATACTGAGCCTTGATTTGGCATTTACTTAGGTTTGCTGCTGAATAAAGATATTCATAAATATTCTGTCTGATTTTTTTTTTTCTTTCCTGCTTTTTCTTTTAATTTCTTTTCTTGGTTTGCTTTGAGTTGCTTTCTGATGCTCTTGTTTTTCCATTTCTTTTGTGTTAACTTTTCAATTACTCTTTTAGCCACTCAATGTGCACAATGGCAAGGACTGGAACCCTGGTCCACCCACCAGGAGACACCTTCCATCATTTGTAAGTGCTAAGGACTCTTTTAAAAGCCAACGAACCTACTAATATCCGAAAACCTGCATGGAGTTTTTTTTTTTTTACTAATATTTTACAATATCTGAGCATGCGCAGTTTCATACAAAGTTGGTTTTGAAGTTGCTGCTTTTTATTATATTCTTCGATTGTTTGTTTTTTTAATATTTTATTATAAATCATTTTTCCTTTTGCTTATTTCATTGCGTAGAGAAAGTAGAATTGGATTTTTTAAAAAGCATGAACTATATTTTTTATGGCTTCATTTTTTTATGGTTCATTTAAATTCTTTTTGACTTCAGCAAATATTTTCAGTAGTTATTACTAGTTTATCGTTAAAATTATTTAAATCATTGTTAATATCACTATTAATAGCGATTTTTAGTACTAATTTATATCTAAATGTTTTATGGAGTGGAAATTTCATTTCTTTGTAATGTTGTGGAAGGTAAGTTAGGAAAAAATAATTTGGAAAACATCAAGCAACAGAAAGAAGAAATTATTTATAAAAATTCAAAAAATTAATAGTAGAAATAAGTCTCCGCACCTAATTAATTATGATAAAAACAATTCAATTTATAAAAAAAACATACAACCGGTTTCTTGGGGTTCAAGTTACTTCTCTTCATCAGGAAGTTGTAATTACAAAACAACAGATTGTGAATTTGAAAAAAAGTATGTCAGGAAGCACTCGTTGGAAGAGGCCAATGGACAAATCGTATTCTATTTAAGCCCTTTGAAAGCTCTTTTTTTTTTTCTTAAAAAAATCTTAACTCGTATGAGACGATAATAAAAATAACTCATAGAAAAAAAATTAGCTCCTGTTCGGTGTCGCATGCGATAGCTGCTACTGGTGGCCGATCCTACTCCTCAAAGGGGTGATACGCTGAGATGGATACTTTCCTAAGAAATTCTTTCGGACATTTTCACTTTTAAGAAAAAAATAACGGAGGAGCATTTTTGCAATAGTATTTATTCTTTCCATAATTCTTTCCCGAAAAGCGAAAATAGAACGCAACTACTAGTAAACTAACACTATAAAAAGTAAACATCCCATCTTTGTATCTCCTCGCCTCTATTTGGAAGAAATCGAAGGAGACCTGACGCATGCGCAAAAGCGCTGAAGGCTCTCGTAAACAAAAACGAACAGTAAGTTTTATTTTGTTTACAATATCAAAGAATACAGAAATAAAAAATATAGTGATAGAATAATTATGGAATTTGTTTGTTAAGATATCCAGTAACGCAGAGGGTTATAAGTTTATTTGTATATAGCGGAAAGATGATTTTTTTCCCCCAATCATTTCAAGAAAGGATTTGTCAATTATGTTGTCGGTTTTTCTTTATTTCTTTGTATCAGTAATATACTCGTTAAAACTGAAATGTTTCCCACATGAATGCTCTTTTATATTTGATGTCATTGTAAATAAATTGTACCATGGCATAATAGAAGCTTTATGTATAGATTGTATGCCTATTGGATTGTACAGGGAAGAAACAAGTGACCTTAGGTGTATCCGGCAATGTAGAGTGTGAAACAGAGAAACGTACTAATTTCTGTCGGGGATTCAATCCGGGTTCTCCAATCCCATAATGCAGGAATGCCTACATTTTTGATTTCCAGGCCATTATAAATAAATTATATTTTATATAGATATGACGACTTTAAAAAAGGCCAATTAAAAGTACTGATCAAGGCGCTGAAAAGAAGGACATCATGACAGCAGTAGTCTATGGAGTGACACACCAGCAGAAGATTATTAAAAAAGTTCTTTTTTATATTGCTATCCCGTGATGAAGGAGCATTACCGTCACTTTTTTCTTTTCAGCGCCATGGCCTGTATCTTTAGTTGGCTTTGGACATTTGACATCATTGTCAAATATAAGACGGCCGATTTCAATTAACCAATTGGGGCTTTCAACTAAAGAATTTTGTCGAATCTTTTATCACTGGAATTCCGAATATATGGATAGCGTAATGTAATAATAAAATTAGGGTTACCCTAATATAATTTTATTTTATTTAAAAAAATAGTTAAGGTTTAAACATCAGACCTGTATCCTGTTTCGAGAGTAGGCGACGAAGGAGGCGAGACTCCTTTTATCGTCGGTATCATGGAATAAAATTGAATTCGGAGTATCCAGTTAATAAATGTTTGTACCCATTGGACAGCGATCAGAATAAGCATTGAGGGGAGGAAAAATAATTAAGAAAAAAAAATCCTCGACCCCCGCCAGAGATTGAATAGCCTATTCTATAGTAGTTTTCAAAAAAGAAGAGTTTGCCATATATGGTCATCACATAGCGATCGATTTTGTCTGGAACAAACGTCACCAGTCATGACGTCATCAACTTGAACTCAGAGTTGTCAGTCCAAGATGTCGTCGTTTCGTGATTGCATAAGCGTGACCAAGAAAGGACAAACTTTGCATAGCCAAGCAAGGGGAATAGTGTGGAACGTTTGTAATTATTTCAATTTTAATTATTATTATGTACGCGTAACTGTAGAAAATACAAAAACCAACATGTTTTCGTAAAGTTTAATAGATTCAGTTATGGATTTTACCAATAGATGGCGATGTTACGTCCTGGACACATCAACAATCTATAAGGAAATTACATCACCAAAAGCTCTTCTTTTATGAACTGAACTGTAGTCCACAGGCAAGGGCCTTATCACTTACGGTAGCCTACTCGGCCGTCCTAAGGTAAAAGGAAGTAACTGCAAATTTTCTGATTTTTCGTTTTCTGCATTTTCTACGTAAGGAAGTATCTACGCATCTTCCAAAGCAATTTGGTAATGATCAGCTGTTAAGTTTGGTCACTATTTCGATGATCAAAGGTAGCAACTGACTCACAATATGCTTATATCTACGGTCAAAGGCAGCAAATAATCAGTTTTCAAATTGCTAGTTGCTTCCTTTTACCTTAGCACGGCCGTACTGGCAATTCTACTGATTATCAAAAAATGTATTTATACTTTGTAAAGTTGTTAATTTTCATACAAGTACCATACTTGCAATACAAAATTAAATATAACCTGCTTTTACATAGGGAATAATTGTATAGGTAACCCATCTTAGAAACTTTTTAAATGATTTTATCAGTGATTATATAAGTGATACAAAAATAGAGAGCAGGTGTTTTCATGTTTGAAGATTCGTTGAATGACCATCGTCATAGAAACGGTGCGGAATGAAGAGGTTTTGAAACTAAGAACTGAAAAAGTGGTTTTCATTTATTGGAAAGGGATAAAATGCAGTTGCAAGATTTCACCCACAGGCAATCCAAAGAATAAAAACTTAATTCGTAGAAATAAAATGATTTTGATGAAAGTTGATTAAAATTTCCATTGATCGTTAATTGCCGAATTACCATTAAGATTGCAAATATAAATAATAATAATTTGAAAAGGTCATATTTTTTTTTAATGAATTTCATTTAAAATAGTTGTAATTTTTAACTATATTAACGCTTTTATCAACTCACACTGCCTGGTTTCCGGGTCAAATCTTATAATCAATTTTTAAGTCACTTCCCATTGGTCAATCATCCAGAAATTTTCCATACTTTCTTATGTCTGATGACAATATAATAATATACTGATATATTAATATAATCCGCCAAGTCAACACGTACTTCCGTGCGCCGTTACTCCCGAGACCAGCCGCTAGGGCCAGTTATGAGTTATGCCTGTTCAGCACATGTATGTGCATATGTATATATATGTACATACACACAACTACTCTGACTTATATACATACATAATTCTTATATATTATAATCATTATTTAATATAGAAAGCGTGGTTTTTAAAAGTTTTTTTTAACAGGAATTATTATTACTATAAATTGTTTTGAGGAAGGCTGTCGTTTTAATAGCAAAAATGGTATATTTGATAATGTATTTAAGAGAGATATAATGTATTACTGAAAAAAATATCTCTCAGCAATTGGGATGGAAGTGGACATAAGGGAAGAAAGTCAAATTATATTTGTCTTTTACTTCCTTTATTTATCAATTTTTGATAAATCAAGAACAGAATGTAAGGAATCAATTGAATAAAGGGCCGGGTAGAACCCAGCATTTACTGGAAAAATATTCGCAACATGTCTTGTACAAAGTTAAAAGGAAAGTATTAAGAGAAATATGAGTACTTTTAGTTATCAAGAAAAAAAAAATAGGCATAAAAACTCACACAATTAAAGTTCATTGAGCTATTTTTGAATTTTTATACTGGGAATCCAAGACGGGCCGTTTCTAGCTTTCGCCAGTGGGATTTACCCAGTACTCATAGCTCAGTGCAATAAAAAGAAAAATAAATTAAGGACAACATTAAACAAAACAATGAACCTTGAATTAAAAAAAAAAACCATCAAAATACAAATTAAGAATTAAAAGGGTAATAAATCAAACGCTAAGTTTGTAAAGAATTGCTTTTCTAAGCAAACATAGTAACAAAATTTAACTTGCTTGAAAATTTGGTCAGTTGGATTCGCCAAGACTCATATTTATTGCCCTTTTCATTCTTAATTTGTATTTTGATTTTCTTTTTTTTAACTCAAAGATCATTTGTTTACTTGTCCTTTGTTTACTTTCTTTTATTGCACTGAGCTATGAGTACTGGGCGAATCCAACTAACGAAAGCTAGAAACAGTCTGTCTTGGATTCCCAGTACGGAAATTCCAAAAATAGTTCAGTGATTCGTTAATGGAATGTTTTTTTCTTATTATATGTATGACGCATGTTAAATTTTGCTATTATGCCTTTGGTTATGTCCAAAATGTACTATAATAATAAAATAAATTGGATAACTAATCATTGTTATATTGCATCTGAGCCCAATTACATTGCATTGATCTAGAACTCTTGTTCAATGTTTTCAATTAAAATCTCAGCTGTCATTGGATCCAAGAAACCTTTTCAAGGCAATCTGAAAATTACTCAGCCTTAGGTTAAAATTTTATTAAAGAATTAGGACAGAATTGTTATAGTTAGCAACTTGTGAATTGTGAACCTAATTATATTAGATTCAGAAAATAAAATTAATTAAGGGAGCAAGAATTATTGCTCTTAAGTAAAATCATGTGTGACTGATGTTGTTCGACGTAAAATATTACTTTTGTGTAAGATGCTTAGAAATTCAGTAATATTAGGAAAAAGCATATTAGGAATTTTTAATGCAATATTACAACTTAATGCACATTATGCGATATTTTAATGAACAATATGCACACCTGTACAATAAGAAAAATGAATTTTTGAGGGTGGTAACTGACCCTGTGTGTGTGGACCCTTTGAACGGCTACAACTGTGAGGTATGGAATTGAAGGGTTATCGAGGTGGGTTTGGGAGATATCTTCGCCACTCTTCAATGAAGGATTTCTCCAGTTTACGAAGAGCCAGTGGAGGTGCTGTCTAGCTACCATTCGTCTGCCAATGCTTCCCAGGCATGCTCAATACAGGCTGGCCGCTGCACATGCTCAATTCCTTCTTCTACAAGCATGTTGTCCACTAGCTCTTTTAAGTCGAGCGTTATCGTGCATGAAAAGAAACTAACCACCGACGACTGCAGCATATTACATGACAATAGATTTGAGAATCGTCTCTATATCTGTGGGCCGTCAGACTGCTGTTTCGGGGTGACGTACAGGTGACGTAACCCACATTTACTTATTCATGCCCACACTTTCAATCCACGTCCTTCTTAATGTGATATTTACTGCACAGATGCTGGGTTATTTCATGTGCTGGGTTCTCACCAGATAAAGAACTCATTGTCAGACTCCAGACTGAATCTGGACTCGTCAAAGAGAACTTGACGCAAACTGTCGTATCCGCAATGAGGATATGCCTCAGCCCAGTGTCTATGGACCGTACGGTGTCGTGCGGTTAAAGGACACACATCACTGGTCTACGTGCATAAAGACCACTTTGATAAAGGCGATTGCGAATATTTTAAGTTGTAACCTGCAACCTCTTGCCACGAGAAGCTACGCTGAAGTTAAGCCATACTCCAAAAGTTATAATAATAAATCAAATAATATAACTTGGATCTGAAGCATTTTTAAATTTATTATTATTATTATTTATTATTATAAGGATTTATTATTATTTGATGATTAGACATACTATTCTGTGAGATTATTTTTTCTACTCCGGGTGAGATCGGTTCCATATTTCGGCTCGTTTCCTTGAGCCTTCGTCAGGAGGTGTTGAGGAAGTTTTTTTTGTCAGTATTTCGAACTCAACACCTCTTGACGAAGGCTTAGGAAACCGATTCAAAATTTTAAGCCAATCTCACCTAGAGCGGGAAAATCCCTCATAGAAGAGAATGTCTAAAGTCCGCCAAACCAAAGAACGACCGTGGCCACCAGAGTACGAAGCCATAGTAGAATTTGAATCGATTGTATATGTCAGTGTTTATGGCGGGAAAGTTTATGGCGTCTGATTGGCGACTCTCAAGCGAGGCAAACCTTTGTCAATAGTTTCTCTTAAGTCCTGGAATGATTAAGAGATCATAGGTGCATTTCAAGGTCACAGTCGTTGTTTCGTTTGGCCGATAGTAATAATCAAATAATAATAATTCAAATGATAATAACTCAAATACAAATAGTCTATAAAACTGTAAATTTCACATTTTCAATTCGGTATCTTTAGAAGTATCTTTTGTGTCTGAAAAAGGTAGTTCTAAACAGCAAAAAAATTACTGTTTTCATTACAGTTATATATTATGTATTAAAACCACTTGAGTTATCATTGTTTAGGAATAAACTTGTTTGTTTGACAATTATTATATATTATAAAAACGTTATTCTGTCTATCATTCTGTCATAAGACATAAGTTTTCCAATTTTGTGACCAAACTATAAGAGATAGATTGGTTATGTAAATGGATAAAATGTAGATCTTTCTAAGACAAGCAGAATGCTATCTTTCGAAAAAAGTTTTTGGTTTCAAGATGTCGCCTTTTAAAGGGTCAAATTTTGACTTTTTCTGAATTTAAATGAAAAATATAAAAATTGAAAGAGAACATTCCATTGAGAAAATGTTGGTATTTGAAAGTTCTATCGAACGATGTATCAGTTATTCACAAACGTTTCTGCGTTTGCAAGATACATGCAAACATGTGTGTGGCGCAACCCAGGAGTGTGGCGCCAATCCGCAATGCACCTGAGTTAAGCGGAGAAGGCCACAACGGGCTGGGAAGTCGTATATTCTCCGATCTCAATATTAATTTGCTAAATAAATAAAGTTTTGTTTTTTAATGTTATATATGCAAGGGTTCCGGAGCGAAGCGACGGTACCCGGTTAATATAATAAGCTAAATATTATTAGCAGTTCTTGTGGATAAATTATTTTAAAAAAAGTAAATAAGACATAAAACCTCACAGATAAAAAATAAGACTTATGAAACATTATTTATTGATACAAGCACAGAGTGCTTTACAGAATTGAGAAAAATCCTATAAGAACTAATTAATTATTCTGTGATATAAAATATTTGAAATAGTAATTTCAATACCTTAAGAGGTTGTTAACTTATATAAATAATCTTAAAAATATGGATTTAAAACTCCTAAAAAGACATCAATTAATAATTTTTATATAAGATTTGCTAATATTTGTTGATTTAACGTTTAAGAAAAATCTTGGGTTAAATCTTCTGTAAGTTTGTCGTTAGAGGGACTGTACAGGCATCTAAAGTTTCTGCGGAACTGCAGTCATTTTCTGTAGGGATGGAAGAAATTACTTGTAAGATTCAGGTAATTTTTTTTAAATATTGCAAAATTATTAATATAGGCCTAATACTGAATAATTATGAATATATAAGGTTTTTAATATATTAATAACTATATTTAATATCGGGTGGCGATAATTAGCAAGTATTTAGAGCCCAATTATCAAAAAACTACTTGGGCAAACTTCACCAAATTTGGTCTGAACACTATTTATACCATGGGATTTTGATTTCTAAAGAAAAACAGAACTTAGTTCAATATTTCGCTACCAGGGGAAAAAATGGCGCTGAAAGTACGGAAATATGCAGATGGCAGTAAAATGACATGGTACATTGAAGGATATAAAAAGATGAAAACGAACACCGTGATGGGTCCGACTGGTGGGTATGGTTGCGCGGTGGTGCTGTGATATTGAACGCTCGTCTGAACTTGTCTCCTGCTCGAATGGAAGTCGAGGATTAATGGCCTTGGAACATCCTATGGAGTGATGAGACACATTTTCATAATAACAGAATTGTAAATACACAGAATTTCCGCACTTGGGCGTTGGGGAATCCTCATGTACCTCAGCAGAGTCCTTTCCACTAATCGAAAGTCACAGTGTATGTGGCTTTACTGCTTCGTTTATCTTTGACGCGTACTTTTTTGAAGAAATAATACCAAACGTCTCCTCACTTGCTCCGTCAGTGCTGTGAGATATCAACCAATATGCTTGATTTTGTTATTCAATAACTTCAACAGCGTGGATGGCTCGGATCACCATATTTAGGCACCCCTTTACATTGGATTGGGCGTGCAGCAAGTCTTAACAGCAGCATTTCACAGAAGACGGAATAATTAGTCGAACGTTTCCTATGAGTTGCCCAGCCGTTCGCCTGATCTCCCTCCCTGTGATTTTTGTTATGGGAATATTGGAAAAGGTTGGTGAACCGAGGAGTCGTGGATAACTTAATAATCAAAAAGGACCGAATAATGCTGTACGTGAGGCAAATCACTGGAGATCTGTTGCGTTCTGCTGTAGGAAATGCTGTTCACAGAATTCTGTTATTGGAACAGTTGCAAGGAAAACTTATTGAATCACATTTCTAAATGATATCAAATAAAAATTACTATTGATTGTAAACTTTCTTTATTTAATACGCCCAATTTTCTCTACACATGTAGCTTCTAGCGCCATTTTCCCCCTAAGTGGCGAAATTTTGATTTTTTTTTTTCTTTTAACCTCTTAAATTATGGCCACCCGGTACATCAAGTTTACATTATAACATAAAATTTGATAAGATAGTTGACAAATCAATAAATTGAAAAAAGTCTCTTACATCTTCTTAAGTTAGTTTCCTACCCTTCTGCAAGGGAGCCATTTTGTTTGGTTGATTTCTTTGTTTTGTCTATCAGATCAAACGAACCGCAGTCCTCTTTCGGCATGTTCTAAAAAGTACAAATTCATCTTTAATTAACATCGCTATTTTACTGACATGGACGTACGATACATTATTTGTAATCTATCATAGGATATGCAATTTGTATCTTTTAGCCTATTACTGTTTTGAACTAAATTTTAAACGAAATTCCATGAAATGTATAAGGAATTCCAATAATTAAGTTATCTTTAACGCAAAAGAACATCAAAAAAATAAGAAAGACAATTTTGCAGAAGGCCTGAGGCTTGAAAGTCAAAAAACAATAAAAAAAGGAAGAGTAGAAAGAATAGAGAAAAGAAAGCTGAACGAATGGAATGTCTGAATGTAGTTAAATTACGAAAGCTGTACGAAGGATTTAAGGGAGAAGATGGTAAAAAGACAAAAGATTTTATATATCTAATGGTGGTTCGCGGTTTAATTGGAAGGGGGGAGGGGTTAGTTTTAGCTACTTTTTATTTACATTTTTTATTTGGTTGGTTGCTAGAAGTTGTATATATGCATTAATGGTACAACCATACGTCTTAAAGTTGGATATCTTTAACATTGCTAAGAAAAAAATAGCTAATACTTGATGAATAAGAACAGAAAACTTTTTGTGATATTGCGTAAGCTTGAAAATTGCAAATTAGATTTAAAACCATGTTCAGATGTTAAATAACTGTGGATCTTAATAGATACCAAATCCTGCTTATGTCTATAGTATTTTTCAAAAGAGAAGGGTTTGCCATATATGGTCATTACTTAGCGATCGATTTTGTCTGGAACAAACGTCACCAGTCATGACGTCATCAACTTGACCTCCGAGCAGTTAATCCGAGATGGCGTCGTTTTGTGATCGCATAAGCGTTACCAAGAAAGGACAAACTTTGCATAGCCAAGCAAGGGGAGTAGTGTGGAACTTTTTAATTATTTCAATTTTAATTATTATTATGTATTCGTAACTGAAGAAAAGCCAAAAACCAAAATGTTTTTGTAATGTTTATGAGATTCAGTTACGGATTTTAGCAATAGATGGCGCTGTTATGTCCTGGAAACATCAATCTGTAAGGAAATTACGTCATCAAAAGCTCTTCTTTCGTGAACTTAACTGTAAGTTTGATAAAAAAAAAGGTCGGAATTCGAATCAGCAGCCTGTAGTTTTGAATGTCTCGTGGATGGCGAATAAAAGTCCTCCTTGGTTTTGAATGCCTGACGATCCACGATTAGAAGTAACACGTGATTTTGAATGTAAATCGAAATAGATGGAATAGTTGCTCCTGGATTTACGAACATTAAGCTCTCCTGTTCGTAAGTCGGAAACTCGAATATTAATATTAGAATTGCAGGAATATCTCTCCTAACAGCCTACATTACTCTAGTTAAGTAAAAAACAGCAGTAAAATAAGTGCAAAGTATATCGAAATATGCAAATATAGTAATTAGTAACATACTTGGGAATTCGAATTGCAGAAAATAATTCTTATTTTCTATCAAAAATTTTAGGTTTTTTAAATGACCTTACAATAATTAATCCTTGGGGAAATGTTTATTAGCCGAGATTCCGTTGAACAAAGACCTGATTTAAAAGATCTTGCTTTTTGAATGTTTTTCATCGCCATATTCTCTTTTATTGCACCCACTCTTGAGGAGAATCGATTTGGTTTCGCTGCTGGGGAAGACAGTCCTCAACAGCTGAGCTCAGCTTTTCTTGGGTTCCTCTTGACGCGTATTGGATAACGATTGTAGCAGAAACGAAGGAAGCATTTTTTATATTTCGTTAATTTCGAAAGAAAATTCTGGAAATCTTCTTACCTCATTATCTAGACATTCTTCTTTTTAAATTAATAAAGTTTTTCCTATCTTTTTTTTTTAATATATTGATTTTTTTTTTTACTGAAAACATATTCAGCTGTCGTTTTACTAATGTAAATCACAAGATTTTATTTGTATAATGAAAGAAATATTGAGTAAAAAGTGATTTTTTTTAAAACTGAAACAATCTGTAAAAATATGTAAAAATGATGTTGCATAAGAAACTATTTGAGACATGAATTATTAGTATCCAAAATTTCGGATATGTCAGGAGTTATGCTTCATTCTTTAAACGTTTGTCTGACATTTGATGTTATTGTTAGTCCGCCATTAGTTTCCGTCAATATAATATACTTATTCATGTCTAAGCTGTTTTCATATCAAAGAATTATTGCATCATTCAAAATGTGAACTCAAACTTCCTTGAATTTTATACTGAAACAGCGCTGAACATGAGTCGGTGCATTTTAATGTTCGATATTTTTATCTGCATTTAACCTATTATCTCTTCTTTTACTTTAAGGCATTTCTTGATCTGTAAGTATGACTGTTTTTGTGAATGCAAACGAAACTAAGGCGAATCTTGTTAGTTGTACTGTTCCTCTAATCCAGCAAATGCGTGGCTATGTACCGTAAAATGGGGTTATTTTGAAAGATTTTGGAAGTTTTTTGTAGGTACCTTTTTTTTTTTGAACATCCTAAATTCCAACTTTTTTTGCTCCAGTAGAACAATGTGTCCTTTTGGCTATCAGATATTTAAGAAATTCAAGCCCCCTCCCCACAATTTTATATTTTGTTTTAAAAAAGTGTCAAAGTAACGTCGAGTATGGGGTTTCTTTGACAAGGCATTGAAATGTAACTTATGTCAAATATCCAAAGCGGGAGGGTTACTTTGAAATCATTTTGATAAAAAAATTATTATTTTATGCATTATACATGGAATTAAATGAAAAACAACGATTTTTTACAATGATATTGTCATCTTTATTAAATAAACATCTTACTTAAAATTTAAATTAATTTAAAACATTTTAAACCGTTTTTTTTGGCGCTCTGTTAAAGTAGCCCAAAAAACTATCAAAGTTACCCTTAATGTCAATTTAACCCCGTTTTACGGTAACTCATTTAACAAGATTTATTTGCCATATTTAGCCATAACACTGTGAAAATACAGCCATTCAACTTTACGCAACGTTGAATTCATAAGTGAAAATATTGCATTATAGTGTAAGTGCTGTCTTCATTGTCGACCATGATTCAGCCTGTATTGAAATGAAGAATATATTGTTGCTTGTAGGTTGAAAAGTCGGGGTGTAGTCACGTGTTTATAAAGCGAAACATAATACTAGAAATGAGCAGTTGCAAGTTATAAGTAACATTAACATATTTGAATGATAAATGAAAATATTTTTACTTAAGTAATAATATGCAAGTCACTACCCCTACAGATCGATAAACGAGAGCATTTCTGGCTAGATATGACTAGGTATTGACAGTTTTAAGAGAAGTGAACTCGACATATAAAAGTAATGTTTCCCAGAAGACATTTAACATGGAAAATACAGCGTAATTTCAGAGCTGAAGAAAAATTTTAATTCATCACTGAAGTCAACGGCAAATATAGAATATATTTTTTTTTTTTTTGGGGGGGGGGGGGGGGGGGGGGCGGCAAGATTAATGTAAGGTTAGGTTAAGTAATTTTAAGTAGACACCCCATGATACTTTGTTTGCTGCTCATATTCAGAGGGTAATTTGTAAAATGAAAAGAAGGATGCAAATAAATTGAAGAAAAAAAATGTTAAATCTGTTCAACCAAAAAAAAAAGAACGTTGTCAACCCATTTGTTCAACAGCAAAAAAAAAAAAAAAACCCTTGTCAACCCATTTGTTCATTATTTCGGGGGGGGGGGGGCCCCCCCCCCCCCCCCTTATATTCGCCCTTGATTGAAGTATCATTTCAAAATATTACAGCCCATTTTTCTATATTTTTAGTAAAAAAAATAAAAAAAGAAGAAACGTTATACCCAGTGGCGGAGCATTGAAACTGTAATCCACTTGCTTCCAGTAATGCTGAATAGTTTTCATTCAACAAATCCAAACGCTTTATGTCATTTTCTGTCACTGGCCCATTTAACTGCAGAGTGAAAGTTTTTAGATCTATAAAATAAATGAAATCCAGATTTTAAAGCATTATAGTTACATATAAATTTCATCAATACTTATGTTACTTCAACAATATGAAGATTAAGAAATTTAGAAAACTTAAGAGTAATTATCGAAATTTTTCTGGTGTTATGAAATTTACGAAATATGAATAATATTCAAATGATCTTTTTCAGCTATTTACGAAAAGGATCAGAAATAGTTTTATCCTTTTTTTGTTTTCAGAGGCTGCAACTTCTGTTTGTTTTACAAATTCTATTACTCTATACTGACAGTCATTTACATTCGCTGGTTTCAATGTTAGCGTAACAACGGTTAATCTTCAAAACAGGGTATATTACATTCGTGCGTTGTAATGCCTCTGAAACCACATATGACTTGATCTACTAAATTTTGTACCAAAGGACATTTATTTACCAGAGAAATCTGGTAATCAGTTATTACTCATTGCCGAACAATGTAAATTCGCAAATTTTTGTTTTAATCAAAAATAATGTCAATTTAAAGATCGTTTCATCACCTATCCAATGATACCACTTAAGTGTGTATTGTCCCTTTCAAAACCACGACAATAACAACAATAGAACAACACCCCAAATTGATAAAATCAATGAAAAATCGAATGAGGGCCGTAATTAAGACTAGAGGAGGGAATACCAGTTATTAATAAAGATTGTTTTATAAATGTTTGTATTGAATTTTGTTTTAATCACCATTTCCCAGGCTGTACAAAAGCGAAGTTTTCTGGTAAGCTAGGAGATTAAAGCACTCTGCTGACAATACACACTTGGTGATGAAACGATCTTTAAATTGACATTATTTTGATTCAACAAACTTGCGAATCGCGACGAAAATAAAACAAAAAGTAAAGAAAATGCAACTGTGCGATTTTTCTGCTCTCAAGTGTAGTTAGCAAGAAAGCATAAAACGTTTCATCAAGATTTTAGGTAGTGACGTTTTAAAGCGAGATTCAAGTTAAATTGATTTCCAAACAGAGTAGAGCTTAAACTCCATCTGTTTAGTTTTCCTTTCAGTAAAGAGGCCTGTTTATTCAAAGCCCACACAATGCAGATAATATTTGCATCCATGCAAAATTGTTTTGTATTTCGTTTCTATCATCCTTCCCACAGCAATTTCTCAGAAACCTCTTTTTTGATAAGCCCCGAATATAAATTGCGGTTGTCAACTCAAAGAGGAGACTGAATTATGAATCAAAGAAATAATCTCAAAAATGATAAGCTATTTCCCATCAAAATGTAACTCTGTGCAGATTCATAAAACTTCATTTAGAGATTATCATTTGCTTTTCTTTACCTCCGATATCTCCTTTTTATCATTCTTACCTCATTGTTTTCATGTTTCTTGTTTGTCTATCTCCGCATGCAATTGAATGAATGATCTTATACTTTGAAGCGTGGAACTTAAAAAAAGAATAAATATTTGTGGTTCACCCATGTCGGTACAGAGGTGCTTTGATAACCGAAAATTACGCGAATTCGAGGGAAGGCTGGGTGAGGCGTCGTCATGCATATTCACAAGCAATTACCTGACAGTGGTTGAGAGGTCGAAATAATTTGATTATGCACTGAAAGGATATGTATTTCAGGTAAAATATTTCAGTATACCTCCGCACTACAATCTTAGCCAACAACTAAATTGCAAAATCAAATCTCCTACCCTCCCCCACCGCAAATGATTGTTCTATTATTAAATATATTTATTTCCATGGGAAGACACATGAAACCTCCACAAATCTAAACTAAAAACAATAATACACATTAAAAATAAAGAAAAAAGAAAATTCATGTGCTGGGCTGTGCCAGCCTCAATGAATTTATAATGCACATTTAAATGAATAAAAAGTGCCTAAAAATGCATAAAAACATTAAAATTTGAGACCAATGTTCAAACTGACATCTCAAGACAGCCTGTTTCACGCTAACTTGGCGATCATCAGTTGAGAGTAGTCAGAAATGAACAAGCAGGTGTCATAACGGAGGTGAATTGACGTGGCAATGAAATGTATTTAATTTTCCGCTTATTTTTAATTTTTTGTTTTCTTTTTGATGCTGATCTTAACTATACTTACAAGAGGACTATCAAACTGTCAAAATCGGGTCGTGAATTTGGTTCATACTTATAATACGGTGAAGATCATCCCTCGAATATTAAGTTCCCGAAACCATGGACGCGTTATCCAGGCATTTTCGAGAAAATCGACTAACATTGCTAACTGCATTGCAGCTTTTGCTAGGGAAAACATAATTCATAAACATTATTGTTGGACATTACTTTAGGGCTTCATTTTCTCTTTGAATTCGATAAATAACAAAATGTTTTATTTCCTACCCGACTCTTATTTATTTCATTTATTACAAATATTCTTAACTAAACTGTAAGTGGGATGAAAAAAAAAAAACTTCATGCACACAGCAAGATTCGAACCAGCGACCTCGCGCACTAACCGAATAGTCACGCGCTCGCCTATCACTTGGTTAGTTTCAATAAGTTAGTCAGTCGATATAAGTCACTTGCACGAAAATGCCTGGATATCGCGCCCAATGGCTTATGGAACTTGATATTCGAGGGATGACCTTTCACGTATTGTATGAACACAATCCACGAGCCAACTACCTGACAGTCCCCTTCTTAGATTTAAGTTGTATTCAGCCACGTTCGGCCTTTTGATAAGTTTTTCTGCTTTTTATTTCATTTATTCGCTATCTAAATTTACGAACATACTTACGGATTTGTCCCTGAGTTTGAAATTTGTAGATAGTATCAATGGATTTGATCTTGAAGAAACCATGTAGATGTAGAGACACCAGTTTTGGGCACATTGTCACCATAGAAATAACGGCATCGTCAATGTAGGCTTTTTCCTTAAAAGTCATATCTTTACATTCAAGGTGTAGATGGACATATTCTGTTGAAGAAACAACATAGTAATTACTTTGAAAATTTTTCTAGGTTCTCATATTAGTTTATTACTTAGATCATCGAAAGCGCAGTTTTTACCAGGATATCTCTTAGTAAACAATTTGGTCTCACCCATTGTAATTTAACAGGTTATTTATTGATCTGCAATGAACCATACTATTTTTTTTTGTGCTGTTGAACCTTGATTCGGGCATTGAAGTCGAAAAACTCTAAACAGAACAGTGTCAAAATACAAACATAACTTGTCTCTTTCAACATGTTCTGTCCAATTCCACTTTCATTTTTAACTAATCACTCTGATCATTCTCTGCTTTGTTAACCACTCTGATTTTGATTTCTTATTGATTAATTTCGTCTCACAATGATCGCATCCGCTGCCGCCTTGAGAACTCTATTGAACCTCTTTAAATCCGAAATTTAACGCATAAAATTTCTGCCAAGTTAAAATATTTATCCTTATCAACCCTTTAATTTACTTCTGTTTGTAATGGACAATCCAAAAATTTTGGTTCTTTCATACTAAAAACTCAATATTTCACCAAAGATAGAAACCGACCTCCCTCACACCGGTCTGAATTCGGATCATGTAGACTTTTAATGGTCGAACAGACCACCACTCTTAGATTCTGTTCCAAGAAGGTATTCTAATCCAACATCGCCTAATAATCTTTCAAGATTCAATAATCTATCTTCTATAGTGGCTTTGTGTAATTGCTTTCTTGCTTAACTTCCATGCATTTTGCTTAACAAATGTCAAACTATACTTATGAAATATACTTATAAAATATACTTGTACATTTTTAAGTGTAGCAGTGTATCTCCTTTCACTAATGGATTAAAATCACGCCGACCACAGATGTTTTTACGACTTTGATTCAGCAACTAATTTTGAATCACAACGTTGAATTGCTTACGTTAGAGCAAGAAAACATAGTTTCGAACTTCTTTCCAACTACTTTTATTTTCTGGTTAACTCACTCAACATAGTTTCTATAAGTTTCATCTATTGTATCCTCGATTATAAATAATCCATAATTAGCAACGCCATCTACAACATCTGGAAACCGAAGACGTTTTGATAGTCTCCGTTCATATTGATGCCTCTATTCTATATCTTCTGTACACTTCCTTAAGTGCTGCTGTAAATATTTTAGAACAGATAATATATCTTATCTGACACCTAGCTTTAGTTTTTGTATATTTATTTAAACGAATTACAGAATATATACAGAACACTTTTATTTACGAACTAGATATTTTGATTCAAATTTCAAATAAAAGTTTTCGTTTTTCAGTCCAAAAATTCTTTGAATGAATTTTTTAAAGAAATAAGGATTTGCAAAAGCACATCTCTCTTCAAACTGACGCTGTTAATATTTCACTGCTCCTAAAAGAGTAGTGCCAAGAGATTCCTAACTGGGAAATATTTTATTTATTTTTTCGAACATCGAAAAAAAGATTAAAGATTAAGCTGAAAAGAGAGCAAAAAAGAAAAACGGGTTTTCGAAGTTAAGGGAAAACTCTTTACTTCTCAAATCGTTGCCCAAATCTAATGTGGAAATAGAACTACATTATAATAAGTATTTCGATGAGTCCTGAACAAATAAATCTTAAATTTTAAGGTTTGTACTTTTAATCGTCACGTGATTGAAAAACTTAATAAAAACCTTGAAATGTTTTATTTTAACTAATCCTTAAAATCTTTTAATACTGTCTTAATGTTTTTATAATGTTAATTAAAAAAAAAACTTAAAAAGTTATTTTCGATTTGAATATTGTACCCGATTAAATCTAAAGATTCAAATAATCTTAGAAAAATTTTATAAATTCGATAGCTGAGATAAACAAGTAATGTATTTGTAATTAGAATAAAGAGACAACAATGGGTGAGACAAAATTAGTTACCAACTGGAACAGCTGTTTCACGCTCTTTGGCGATCATCAGCCAGGAGCAGTCACCAGTAAACAACGACGAAGTCTCGGTACTGAGGCTAATAGGAACAATCGTCGGAAGTGCAGAGGTGCCTCAAAAGAGAAAACGAACAATCAAAAACAATATTGTTCATTTTTTTCTTTTGAGGCACCACTACGGTTCCAACGATTAGAATTGAGAGTTTCACTGAAGCGTCTGCTAAGTGTCATTCGTTTCAGTGGAATTTTCTATAATACACAGTTGTTCTAAATATTTGGATCTTTCTAGCCTTTAAGATTTTGTTACCCTTAGTATCTTTACTACCACCTTTGCTTTTGCGTGACAATTAGTTGTATTATCTTGGCTTCTGTTTTTCATTTATTTCATTTAAGAAATAAAAGACACAAAAGACTAAATCCTATACCAGAAGTCCTATGAATAGAAAAAGAATTGGAAACAATTTTATCTTATTTTCTTGAAAAGCTATTGAATAAATATAGAGTATTGTAAATCCATTACTCACCTATAGTGTTAGAGAAGCATTCAGAGAAATACAGTAATACTTGTTTGTATCCATGTTCGGGCGGAAAATAGAACCTTCTAGCTAGCTTTCCCTTCAATGAAAAAGAATACACTGGCATCTCATTATGAAAACACTTACGCAGGGCAGTCATGTAACGAAGAGACACTAGAATCATCTGGAAATCTGAAATTAACCATGAAAGAGCATTACTAAATTACAGGACATCAAAATGATTGTTGCATTCCTTTCAATTTCGAAGAATAAAGGTAATTTTGAAAAGATAACGCTGTTCGCTGTGTACGAGAGTTTATAATAATTCAATAATTCTTATAAAAATGTGAATTTACACATCTTATTAGTAGAAAGCAAATAATAAGAGTTGTTCGGTAAAATAATTATTTTATGATATTTAAATGCAATAATAATAACAATATAATAATAAAATGGGAAAAGTTTAAGGTTAGCGATGTCAATCTCAAATTTCCTGGACTTATGTCTCAGATTTCGAATATTCACAAGCAGATCTTCAAGTACTGAGATTAATTTCTTTATGTGAATACGAAGCACAAGAGAAAAGTTCATTGCGATTTATAATACGTCAGGTACTGGACTTCCAAAGCACTATCAATTGAAATCTTAAGGCAATTAGACAACGGATGATTTCATATTGCATGTAGTAAATTGTTTTCAGTAAATTATAATTTCCAGTTCTCCTGATATAGGTTACAGTCATACAAATGAAATATTTCAAATTATTTCTTTAAAAAAGTTGAAGAGTTACTGCAGAATAAAAACCTGAGGTGCTCTTTGAAGATTTCTAATATTACTGTCCTATCAATTTGTTAATTCTGGGTTGTTAACATATGTATGGAAAATCCAAGGCCTCAATAAGGAGAGAAAAAAAGAATGATTTCTCGTTAATTCTCTCATCAGTTAGTTAATCAAAAAATTGCATCCTAGATTTGAATTTTCTAGAAAGAATTTAAAGTTTGAATCCACCGGTATAGTCTTGTTTCTGGGACTTTTCTGTAGAGTTTATTCTGAATGTTAAAAATATAATTTTTAAAAGGTGAAAGCTTTTGCTAAACTCTTAACTCATCTCTGATTAACCATTGAGTATTCAGGTGTATCATTGGTTTGGTAGTTCACCAATCCCAGCTGAGAACTAGGACCTTTTTGAAGGTAAGATCAGATCATGCCACAAAAAGAGGAAGACGATATTCTGTGTTTGAAGTGACCAAAAGAAAACATAATATTCTTTTATTCATTTTCGAATATAATTATACTCTAAATCATAATTTGTTACTGGGCTTTGTTGATATCTTCTGTAAGTCCCTTGTGGATTAATATTGAATGTATTCTCAGAATCCATTATGGTTTGTTTACGGTAATTTCTGATTATCTTTATTTGAAACCTTAAGACTTCCATTTAGCTCTAAAAATAGCATCAATTAATTAACGTTGAAGGATTCAACACAGAAGGAAACGGTGACCTTTGAACACAATTATCTGAAGTTTCCATATCAAAGTTTTCAGTTTTATAAAATGGATTTTCAAATATTTATTAGTACTGAACCTACCAATGGAGATTTCAACTAATAGCTGTGGGGCTAGTTGCTTCACCTTTTGCCAAACTTCAGGTTTAATGGAGTTTTCTTCGAGAAAGATAGGATTATGACCGAAATCATCATAGATGAGTTTCACATACTTGAGTGTATCTTTATTACTTTTCACTAGAAATAACAAGATTTCACCAGACATCAGATTCTTCGGAAGAGACAGGTACTCCAATTGTTGCCACTGAGACATGGCTTTCAGATAAAGTGGATCCCTAGAAAAGAGAGAAAGTGATTCCGTTTTGATTAATTTTGGATTTTGAGATCATGCAAACGTATGTATGTGTTACACTCTTCATTTCATGAATTGGACAAAGGACAATTGGCACAAATGTTGCCCCATCCCTGTATAGTGATAAGATATATACCTACAGAAAGATCTCCTTAAATAGAACATATGTTATTATTACGACTTATCTCAATTATTAGTCCGTTCGGAGTTATATACTGCTAGATGTGACTATCTAGTTGACATCGTAATTCTCGAATTTATTATGTAATTAGCTTTTAATAATTATTATTTTGTTGTATTATCCATTCAGTCGTGTCCGACTCTTGGTGATCCGATGGACAAACTTCCTCCAGTTTTCACGATCATTTGTGGCATTCTTTAAATCATGGAAACTCAAATTTGTATCCTTCTTGATAACATCCAACCACCTTGTTCTCGGTCTTCCTGTTTTTCCCTCAACCATCTCAAGCATGGTAGTCTTTTCCAGGGAGTCTTGTCTCCTCATTATGTGGCCGAAGTCTGCAAGCCTCAGCCTTAGCATAGATGATTCCAATGGCAGTTCTGGTTTGATTTCTTCTAAAATTGACCGATTTGTTCTTCTAGCAGTCCGTGGAACACGTAAAAGCCTTCGCCAACACCAGAGTTCAAAGGAATCAATTTTTCGACGATCGTTTTTCTTGATTGTCCAACTTTCACATCCATACATGGTTACAGGAAAGACCACAGCTTTGATGATTCGTATCTTGGTTGTCAGTGAAACATCCTTGCTCTTTATTATTTTGCCCAAGCTCATCATTGCTTTCCTCCCCAGGAGTAGCCGTCTTCTAATTTCAGGGCTACAATTTCCATCTTGGCTTTTCAGTGATCCCAGGAAAATAAAATCTTTCACCGTCTCAAGTTCTTCATTACCAATCCTGAGATTTTGTAGGGTTCCCGTTGACATAATTTTCGTCTTTTTCACATTCAATTCTAAGCCGGCTGCAGCACTTTCTTCCTTGATCTTAGCACTCATTGCTTTGAGATCTTCTACACATCCTGCAATTAGGGTTGTATCGTGCATATCGCAGATTATTAATAATTCTTCCTCCAATCTTGAAACCACTTCGAATATGACTGAATCCGAATTTTCGCATAATATGTTCAGCATACAGATTGAATAAATATGGTGAAAGGATACAGCCCTGTCAAACGCCCTTTGAAACCCTCAACCACTCTGTTTCTCCATAGGCGGTTCTCACTGTTGCTTCTTGATCGATGTATAAGTTCTTCATGAGGTTAATCAGGTGACTCGGCACTCCCATTTCTTTGAGAATATTCCACAACTTTTGGTGGTCGACACAGTCAAAGGCCTTGGCATAGTCTAAAAAACAAAAAATGTACATCATTCTGGTATTCTCTGGCCTTTTCAATTATCCATCGGAAATCAGATCGCGTGTTCCTCTTCCTTTTCTAAATCCTGCTTGCGCATCCGGCAGTTCTCGTTCCATGTATGGTTCCAATCTAGCTTGAATGATCTTTAGCATAATCAATAATTATTATACCTAATTAATAATTAATATTTTCATTTATTTCAAGTAAATAACAATAATTATTTACATGTAATAAATAAAAATAATATTTACTATTACTGAAAATAATTATGAAGTGTCAATTAAATAATACTTCCGTGAATTAAGATGTCAACTAGATAAGTCATATCTAGAATTACATAACTCCGAACGGACTAATAATTGAGACAAGTCGTAATAATAAAAAATGTTCTATTAAAGATCTTTCTATAGGTATACATCTTACCGCTGTACAGATCTGCAGATGGGGCAGATCTGCTCATTCTCCTTCCTGCTCGTTTCATAAGTGGTTTCTTTATTAGATCCATTCACTGATTGGGCAAAAAAAAAAATCTTCAGTTCTAGAATTGGGTAGCTCTTACTGTCCTCCCAATGAGAGATGACCGCCCTGTTTTTGTGAGATCTGCGCATGTATCATCGATTAGTCTGGTCAGGCACTTCCATCTATGTCAGGCACGATGTTATGACAGGACGCCGTCATTACGGTAAAGGCTTGTTATTTTGCAAAAGAGCATTGTATTTATAAATAATATATATATATATTTATTCATTTATATAAATACTTATTGTTAGCAACTGGTATTGAAATAACGCTAAATAGTCGAGAGAAGTTTTAATTTGGCGTTATCAACATGTCTTTCTCAGTGAAAACAGACTCTGTCGTCCATTGTGACAGGAAAACATAATTGATCAGCTACCGGAAGGGCTGCGCAGTTCAAACTTCCGCTGGTTAACTTTCATTTTGAGGACAATAGCTATGTATTTGAACGTTTGATGTTAGCAGCAAAATAATGGTGCAGTGAGTTTCGTGTTTTAATATTGATTTTAATATTGCAATCAAAAATAATATTTCTTAATTATTTATTCAATATTGAATACTATAAATATAGATATTCAAAAATTTAGAATAGTGTAAATAATAACATTAAAAAAAAAATAAAATATTTCTGTTTTATAAATGATATGTTTCTAATAAAACATTAAAGAAATTTAGAAATATTATTTTTTAGTATTTAATTTTATGGTAATTATTTAATAAATTTAAATTTAATTTTTTTTTTCAATTATTTAGAAAAAAAAAATTTCTTCTTGTCTAAAAAAAGAAAAGTATTTCTGTTTAAATTGAACTGTAATGTTATTAATAGAACACTAACACACATTGGTATGCAATCAAGAATAATACTTCATAATTAATTATTTAACATTAATAGTCAAATATTTTTATAAAATTAATTACAATTTTATGTTATAATATTTACAATAATATTGATATATGTATATTAATACTATTATATAATGTATTATTATTATATTTACTAAATAACAATATATGTATGGTAACATAACTAATTATTTAAAAAAAAAAATTATGTATTTATTCTGTAATAACTCAAAATAGATATATTGTACAGAACCTACAGACAGATCACATTTATAGTGGATCTAGTAGGACTGGAATTGTAAAATTATTAAAATAAAAAAAAAAAAATTACACTATTGAAACAGTCTTTTGCTGCATTGGTGGTACGTTTTTGTTTCAAGCTGTCTCCTATTGCAAGCTGTAATTATGAATTTGTCTCTCAATTTAGGTAATGTTATTTCGTTGTATTTGTTTATATGTGAATAGTATTAATGACGTTATAATGTCCAGCCATTTTAAGATTTTTAATGACTTAATTTTCACTTTATATAGACAGTTTCACAAATTGAGTGTAAAATATACAAAAATGACAATTGTTTGCCATTATTGTACCTCCTACAAAATAAATGAAAAAAGGTTTGGGGAAATATTTTTTGAAAAACACTCATTCTAATTGAACTTATCTTATTCATTTTATTAAAAGTTAAAAATTCATTTAAAAGCTATGAAAAAAAATCGTTACAAACAATAGAAGTCGCTACAGAATTCGAAGTTTACTCTAAAGTTAAATATAATTTACATTTAAAAATAATATTTAATGTTAACAGGAGCAAATTTCTTTTAGAACATTGGAATTTATAATTTTCCCCAAGCAAATGTAGTGAGTTTCACCTTTTAAATTTTTAATTAAATAATTAACAATGATTTTGGTGGTAGGTCGCACAAATTATGAATATAGCAATAGATGATCCAGTTTTTGCAAGGTTCTGGATTGTTGAAAAAAAATGTCTCTTCATCTAACCAGTTTTGTTCTTGTCGCGGGTTTTTGCAATGTTTCTTAAGAGTGTGGCATCAGACTACGTCATTCCACCATATCTATTCAATATTGGCTTTTAATTTGACCTTTTCTAGGTGGCAGTATTTATTTGGAATTAAAGGATATTTATTTTAGAACTAACAAGACAAAAAATAATTGTTTTCTAGGGCAGTTTCATTTTCGGTCACTCCAGAAAGGAAATGATAGTAAACCAGAACTGTTTTTTTCCGTCACCTCTACAAATTTTATGGGTTCGAACAAGTTATGACTCACATCTGTCTGATTTGTAGTTTGAGCTGTGGAGGTAGTGACAGACGGAAGTAGAATAAACATCAAAGCTTTTTCCGTTTGCACTTTCGTGTTCGGGGGTCGCTAAAAAAGGGGCACTAACCCCTGCTAATGCATTTTAATTTTAGTTTTAATAAAAACGATGAATTATATTATGTGGATATTGTAATGATTTCTATATATTCATATTTATCTTTGTATTACAGTTCTATTTATCCTATTTATTTTTAGTGTTTTGTATTAATCAGCATTTATTCCATTCTTCTTCTTCTTATTATTATTATTCTAAATTTTGCTATTAACCATTTAATTCTGTTTATTAAAATCAAATTTTCCGTTGCTTCCGCCCATCTAATTCGTTGTAATTTAAAGATAAAATTAAAATTCAGTTAAAGACCACGTGTGATTTAAACCCTCCAATCAATTGTAAAAGCACGCCAACCAATCACAGCCTCCGTAAATAAGTTTATTCAAACCCCTGATGCTACGAATAAATTAGTTCCAGTTAAAGAGTTCCCACTAGCTCCAATTCTGATCTGTAATTCCTCACTAATGGCCAAAAACACAACAAAATTTACGAATTGGCATATAAAATGTATAGCGAAGTAACCTCAGTCCCAGAGACTCTTGACTCTACCCTTAAGTGATCTATAGCTTTACAACATCGTGTGAATGATGGGTGTGACTGTGAATCAGTAATCCATATCATTACGAAAAAAAATCATGAAACGAAGGTCTTAAATAGTAAAATTTGCATTTTTGTTACAGCATCTAGTCTTAACTTATTAGTTCGAAGGGTCTGGAAACCTCTTCAATCTGCAGGTACCTACTTTGTTATACATCCTGTTTTTCTATGCAAACCCTATAGACAACTTCATCGCAGGAAAAGAAGGATGTTAGTTTTGGTCTGTACAAATAAATAATCGTTCATTATTCAAAATTAAAGGCTTCCAGAAGAGGAGTCACTGAAATTTACTAACCCTCGTATCTACAGTGAAATTAATACAATTGATCAGTGCTTCATTAGACAAATATAAATATTTTAAGTGGAAGTAATTCACTCAGTTATTGAGCATATATATATATGATATATATTGAGTGAAAATATATATTGAGTGCTCAATATTGAGCAGATATTGATTATAGATTAATCTTATAGAATCTATATTGTAACTGTGGATGGCATTCCCAATGTCACATTAGCTGCCCGATGCTTCCCCGCTATGCAACAAGCTTTGGTTCTTAAGACTGGTTTAAGGAAAGCAATGCAGGAAAGCACCACTTCGCAATGTGACATTGGGAATGCTACCCACAGTACATAAGTCAACATTTTTAAGCCTAATGCTATGTTTGAAGGATATTTTGTACTTGAAGGATTGTTTCAAGTGCAAAAAAATATTTTGAAGGAGAAAAATACAGGACTTACAAATGTGAAAGAATTAAATTCTTAGCTAAATCTAAAAACTGGAAATTGTTTATCTACTTACGTGTCAATGTGACTTAGAGCAAACTCAGTTTCTATTTTGAGGTGTGTCAAACTTTCAAAACAATTGTTCGCTAAAACTTCTAACATGCTTACAAAGTTATGTCCAGAAACATTTCCAAAGTAATCACTTGCCATCATCTCAAAAGAAACCAGTTGATTCTGAGCAGAAATTAGGTGTTGAGCGATGATCTGTATGTAACAATGCTTCTCGATTTTAGGGATAACATAGCTTGGAAACCAAACGTCCAGAAGCAAGGATTTCAAGTTAGATTTGCTTCCAATGCTGAAACAAGAATAACGAAAATAAGAAAGACGATTTTGATTTGTTTACAACAACAAAAATCACTTTACCAGTCATATTATATTCTGCATACATTAGGTATTAGACCAGTCTCATCAAATTTCTGTTATAATCTTACACTAATATATAAAGCTGAAGAGTTTGTATGTTTGAACGCGTTAATCTCAGGAACCACCAGTCCTATTTGAAAAATTCTTTTTGCATTAGATAGCCCGTTTATTGAAGAAGGTTATAAGTTATATAACATCACGCTATGACCAATAGGAGCGGAGCAGTAAACACAAACGTCAACCAACGGGTGCAGCGGCGACGACAACCGAACATTACCGAGAAGGGCCGAATTTAACGCGGATGACACCGCGGGGCGCAGCTCGTATTCTATAAATGGGATCCTGCAAGAATCAAAAACGGAATAGCAGTAACCTCCTAACACTGGAATTTTCAGTTTTAATTTAATTCATTTAGTTTCAGGCTTTCAAGAAAGCAAATACAAGAAATGTGAGTAGTTATCTTCCGTTATATTATGTAATCCTACGTTGTTATGTAGAATATTAGAATATTATATTTTTTTTTTCTAAATTGTACCTTTCTTTGGGAAAATGTCTGCGGTTATACCTCCGACGATCATATAATTAACCAAAATATATTGAAAATCATTTATTAAAAATCATTCTTAAAAATCATTTAAATTTTAAGTTAATTATTTGCTAGTTCTGTCATTCTATCTGATCAAACCAATTTCATAATCTCAGATGCCTTTCCGCTTATTGCCACAAAAGTTATCAGCCATTTACAGGTTGTCTGAAAAGTCAGTAATCTCGCATTTTGTCAATGTTCTGATTACGTAAGTTTTCAAAGAGAAAATAATCGTCTTTTAATTCTAAATTACAAATATTTTAATTTTCCCCAGCGAATCTATAAAAATCGTTACGACAAAATTAGAATTTTCCTTAATGCTGGCCGAACACGTGTCAGTATTCTTCAGTATTGACGGTCGATATTGATTAAAATTGATACTGACAGTTGATATCACGCGCGAACACACAGTTTTTTCTATTAGAGTATTGACCTGATTATTGATGCTTTACGGCGCTTCGTTAAACGCCTTTACCTCTGTAGAAATCAATGAGGAGTCTTTCATGATTAATTGACCAAATGTTGTTGTTTGGATTGTCTTTTTTTGGCCGACCCATTTTGCTGATTAAGCCTTCTTTCTCAAAAAACATGCTCAGTGCGTTTCCTATCTTCAAAGAGGCGCCATGTTTGTACGTCACCATTGTCACGTGATTTCATCCGTTCATGTGATTCGCTCCCGCACCATCAATACTTCTCGTCAACTGAAGTTGATCTTTTTTTGGTATCAATATCAATTTTCTTGAAATGGTCAATATTGGTCAATATTGATCATTTTTATTGATAGAAACGGTTGATTTCAATAAAATTGACCATCAATACTGAAGAAAATTGACACGTGTTCGGCCAGCATAGAGAATTTTAGAACATTCATTGGAACTCATTTTAATACATTTCAGCATTTTTCTTCCAGATGATGAAAAAGGTTTAATCTGTTTCATTAAGAATTTAATTTAATTCCCACAATTTCATTCAGTTTTGAAGCTGAATCCTTAAGTTACAAGATTTAAATTATCGCCGCAAACAATCAATATCGATTTGTTTTCCCTACCGGAAGTTACGTTTCATACAAATTATTACGATTCTTTTAGAAACTTGAGGAAAGTTTAGCATTTCATCTTGTCTTTCCACTGATGTCCGTTTTTCTCTGTTGAAGTACTTGAATGTCAACTTAAATTTCAATTACTGTTTACCTGTGTCCTGTTGCTGCTTCGACAGTCGAATAGATAAACAGAATTTTAACACTGATATGATTTTTAACTTCGAGTTAGCTTAATTTCAACATAGTTTTTCAGATTAAAAGAAAAATAAAATTAATTTAATTCAGATAATTAGAATTGTAAAAAAAAAATATTTTTAATTGTTGTTGTTGTTGTTGTTGTCGTATCCCGGATCCATTTTCGGATCACAGGTCATAGAACACTCTATGATGGGGAAATTATTGCTTTACTGTCGATCAGATTATTATCCGGGAGGCCCCCGAAGGTGACAGTCAGACTTCTGCCTCCTAGGAAGAGAAACAAGCACGGAAGAAGGAAGAAACATCCAAGCCCCACGCCGGGATTCGAACCCAGGAACTGGCGCACTGGTTGACACGGCTTGGCCGCCGCCGAGACCGCTCGACCACGCCAGCTCGGCATATTTTTAATTCTTTTGCATTAGATAACTTTGCAGCGAAAAGCAAAATTGATATCATATAATTTAAGGTAACTGTAAAAAATGGGAATAAGATTAAATTTTATCTATGCATGTAGTATCTGGAAAAAAAAAAAAAGATCCAACTCAACGTTCACGAAATAAAGAGGGTAAAACTGCATATTATGGTAACCGGAAGTGTATGGCTTTTTTTTCTCCGTGTGAAATATGGCTGTTTCGGAACTATTTCCAGAAGCCGGAACCGGAAGTTGACGTCACATGTTAGAAATTTAATAGAAAAATCGAAACCGAATACAGAAAAAGGATCTATTGCTTCAAGGAGGCACACTGATTATTTACAAAAGGTTAGATTATCCAGAAAAAGGATCTCTTGCTAAAAGAGCGCACACTTAATGTTGACAAAAGGTTAGGGTAGTTAATTGACTATTCGTTAATATGATAAAAATTAGACCATCAGTAAACAATACAGAAAAACCTGAATATCTACGAGGAATGCCATTTTCCTGGAAGGGTGCCTCAAAATTAAAGCCACAAGTCAAGATTTACGATAACCGCATGCGATTCAATATAACTGTATTTTTAAGAAAATTAGAAAAAAAAATGCCGAACCAATTAGGCCTAACTTCTGAAGCATAACATTAAAAGATAAATTTACCTCCGTAAATAAGATAAATCCTGAAATCCTGGATGATTATATGTCTTCTAGGATCATTTTGTAACTTTAAAAAGCAAAATGAACTCAAAGAAAGCAGCAGATATTTCCTAATGACATCATAATTTAAAATCTACAAAATATTGAGACGCCATCCTAATAAAATTCAAAAAAGAACCTGTTGCCTTGGTAACCACGTGATTAACGACCTAATTGAGAATTTCCGGAAGTGAATTTCCGGAAGTGAAGGCTTTGTTAGTTTCAGTTTCGGTTACCGTATATTGCAGTTGAACCGAAAAAGTAGCCCTCAACTGGCTAACTGCAATCTTGAGATAACAATATGCAAGAAGTCACCACTGCCGCCGATCATTCGGGTACCATGTTCTGCAGTCTAGCCAGAGAGGTTTGTATAATAAGTAAATTCATTAAAATTAAAAAAAAAATAACTGTTGTAGTCTCAAATTTAAGAGATATTCTGATTTAAATACATTCTTTTTCTGTCAAGATATTCAAATAAAAAATGCTATCAAAATGAGTTTTTCAATTGCATATTAACTATTTACTAATTGAGAATAAAAACAACATCTTTTCATCTTCTTAAGCATAGCTACATTTCGCGGGTTTAACACTTCACCTGCTTCTTCAGGCTTATCGATACATAGAATGTTCTTCATAAAAACACAAAAAACAAAGTCTTAATAATATTGAGTTACACAAGATAACATTAATTAGATGTACAATATTGAATCAATTACGGTAATTACGATTTACATTGTTGAAACCGTAAGCATCATTTACATATCATTGTTAAGAACTATGTATCGATAAGCCTGAATAAGCAGGTAAAGTGTTAAACCTGCGAAATATAATTACGCTTAAGAAGATGAAAAGATGTTATTTGTATTCTTAATAATAACTTTCACATATGCATATTTACTAATAAAAAGGCCAATGCCAATCAAAATTCAAAAGAAAAAATAAATTTAAATCATTGCTTCTTTAAATTCTGATGATTAGATCAATTGGATATTTATTTGGCCTAAATTCTTTTTCTATTTTAATAATAATAACAAAATTCAATGCTAACAACTTCATTAAATTTAAATGGGTGAATTAATGAACTTCAACGTTATCTGACTTAAGGTATCTACTCACATTTTACAGAATATCTCCAAATTCTTCAGGAAAATGGGAAAAGTTCTGGGACATCTGGGTTCGCAGTGAAGAGTGAGTGTTTTGATGGTTTGTGCAACTCGATTAGCAATGATCAGCTCATCTTGGTCTGCTTTTCGTCCAAAAAAACTAAATTCAACTTTTTTCCAAAGCCGGGGTGAATCAAAGGCTTGTGACCAATTCCGGCAGACTCGCGACATTCGTAAACGATCTCCAGGAGATAGATATTCAAATACCTCCGTCATTATCAGCACTGGTACGTTCTGCCAAGAAACCGTTTCCTCCATAATAGCAATGCTGCAATGCTAAACCTACAGCAAGAAATCTAAATTCAATCGCATTGGTTAGACGCCAGTATTTCCTGTAGCCTAAGCTTTAATGAGCTGCGATTTACATTAGATTAATAGGATAATTCGATTCTCATTGCGTGCATGAACAATGTTGGTCTGTTATACCAAGAGTGTGTTTTGTGCTAGACGTTCATTGTTGGCCGTGTTTTTGTGAGTGAAAAGCAATAATCCTGTTCACTTAATAACTTACTCAAATGTTGAGTTCATTATTGTATCCTCCTTGAAGCGTAAAGTAATATTCACTTTTATAAAAAAAAACAATAAAAATAAAACCAATCCGAGCTACCTAGTATATATTTTAATTACTCAAGAAAGTAATACTATAATTCAACTTAAAATTGAATAGCGTAACAGCGTTGTAATTTAGCAATAATAACTAAGAAAAAAATGTTTTTTTAAATTCAAATATCTTTGGATTATTTATAAAATTTAAAGAATGGGTAACAAACGAAGGCACGAAGTTGTGACTTCGTTTGTTAACCATTTCTTTAAATTTTCAGGCACGTTAAATCTCTTTTCATTTTACATCTTCTTATAAATACCATAAAATTAACAAATATCTTCTTAAATAACCACAAA
This sequence comes from Thereuonema tuberculata, assembly GCA_023159025.1. Lineage (NCBI taxonomy): Eukaryota > Metazoa > Arthropoda > Chilopoda > Scutigeromorpha > Scutigeridae > Thereuonema > Thereuonema tuberculata. The sequence goes on along the minus strand of JAFIDM010000179.1, from coordinate 31,966,353 downwards.
CTTGATCATCTTTCCGGCAATATTTCCAAGGACTTTGTAAACAAAGAACAAAGTCCTTGGAAATACAAGACGAAATATTGCTGGAAAGATGATCGAAGTTTGTGGTTATTTAAGAAGATATTTGTTAATTTTATGGTATTTATAAGAAGATGTAATTTACGCATCCATTGAGATAAGGTGATGAAGAATATGCAGTTCAAGAACTGGGCAACCTCTAATAAAATGGTCAAGATTAAGAAGACGATTTACGATTGTAGGTATTGAAAAGGTTTATTATCTTCGCGCTTGCAGAGATAGAGAAAGCAAGGGAGGAAAGAAGAATTTTAACATCTCATTGAAAGTCAAAGAGAAGAGTTTCAACTTAGGAATCTGGTTAAATTTTGACGATTTTATTAATAAGACTTTTCAAAAATTAAGACTGGAAATTTCAATTTAAAGACATTGGGAAGTTCAAGTTAAAAGACATTGGGAAGTTTAAATTAAAAAATATTAAAATTAAAATCTTGAATTTTAAGAGAATATTTTTCAAACAATAGTATTTGATTTTATTAATTGAACGTGTTTCAATTCACGTTTCTTTTGTTGTAATTTTTAAATTCTTGGATTGTTGTATTATGTAGAATTCAGGTTAGAGAGATGTGATTCTCTTTTCCTTAAGGTTTTTGTAATTGGCTAGACAAAGTCCTTGGAAATACAGGACGAAATATTGCCGGAAAGATGATCAAAGTTTGTGGTTATTTAAGAAGATATTTGTTCTCTTTTCATTTTATTTATAAAATTCTTATAATAAATATTTTTTTTATTTTGTTCTATCTCTGATGTTTTATTTTCTGCATTGAATGTCTACGTAAGGAGACCATTGTAACTACGCATTGTTTGTAAATAATGCTGCTGTTACAAAGGAATGTTGAACAAGCGGCAACCTAGTTGCAGCAAACACATTAATAGAGTAATTATTTCAATGGAAATTTAGGGAAAATATAATCACGGAATTCTTGATATTTTTGACATGAAGCTATAGTGTGATAAAAGCTAGATTTACAACATCATTCTCAATCTTTTAACGTTAGGGAGAGCTTTGGGTAGTTCTTTTCATACTTCCAATATGTAATTATATACTTTTACTCATTATAAATAAAATGACAATTTAAAAAAAAATCTTATAAATCGTTTTGCGTATAATGTCAAAGATATACCACTGATAAAAAATTTCATGGTTAATGGAAGCTTTTTATTTGCAGACGTAGAATTAATATAAACAACCAGACTGCACTCACATTAAAAGGATTTTATCAAAAATGTAAAAACAGTTACAGTTTCAAAGAGCCGAAAGACAGGCTCTAGAAACTGTAACTTTTTTACATTTTTTATAAAATCCTTTTAATCTGAATGCAGTCTGGTTGTTTATATTAAATTTCATGGTTGTTGTTCCAGTGAAATTAAAAGGAAATTTCTGTTTTTTGGAACCAAACAATTCCGAAATACATAGAAGAAATATAAACGATGGAAAACTGTGGGGTTTTTTTATATTTTTTTAAAGAAAATGAGAACATTTATTTGGAACTCATTCGCGGGCGGCGGAAGCACATTTTCAAAGCCAAAGCTTGTAGCGTCTTTAGGAAAAGCCACCTGGCGGCAAAGTCGTAAGATCCTTCCAGGATTTTTCGTTTCGAAACAAAACAGAAAAAAGAAAACCCCTAAACATTTTCCTTTTAATTAACAGTAGGTTAGGTTATGTGAGATTTGATATTTTCCAGGATGTTTCGTTTGGAAATACTTAAGGAAAAACATTTTTCGTTTCGGAATGACCTCAGTTTTGCAACTTTTTTTAAAGATGGCGAATAAGTTGCAAAACTGAGGTCATTTCAAACAAGAAAAATGACGATCTTTGGACTATTTTAAAGATGGCGAATTAGTCCAAACACCGTCATTTTTCTTGTTTTATAGGAATGCTTTCGCTAAAGAGTACCAACTAAATTTCTAATTTACTTAAAAGAAACAAAACCACTGATTTCCATCGCTTACATATCTACTTCGTATTTACGAATCGTTTGTCCAAAAGTTAAGGAAGTTCGTCTTAATTGCACTGGTTCTGTGTCCTACACAATTACCAATTTCATTAATATATTAAATAAATAGTAAATCAGGAATAGGAATATAACATATATATGAAATTAAATAGTTTCAGGACGGTTATGCCTAAGTAGATTTTTCTTTTTTATTATCCAAATTTATTTTTATTTAAGCTATACTTGATTGACCTGTTAATTTTTCTTTCGCAAATTTTTTTTAGTATTTTGTTGAACTTTGTGTACAACCAACCTTCAGTAAAACAACAAAGAAAATTCATTTTCGAAAAGTTTATAAAAGTTTCAGATCTTTAAATGGTTATTTTTAACTTTAAAATAACAAAAAAAAGCAAATATTTTTTAAAAGCACTATTACTGCATTTTGTTTTTGGAAGCAGATGGGATTATTGGTTTCCATAATACGGATATCTTCTCAAGATTATTTCTTTTTTCCGGTAAATAAAAAAACTTATTATTTTTATTATTTTATATTAGAATTTACTTCACCGCTGACATAACGAATTACAATATTTTCGTTGATATTTTCAGAATAAAAACTATTACAATTTAAAATTTAAAATGTTTCGTGCTCTGCTAGACTATAGAGAAATTCCCTTTTTTTCATTCTTAATATTATACCAATAAGGTTTTATAGATTTAGTTTAATATTTGCGACATCTGTTTAGCATTTACATAGAAGAGGATTAAAAACGGTAGAACATAAAAAAAATAAAAAAGTTTGAAAATGCACCCGACTGTGATACGATAAATTGAAAACTATATATCCTAGGAAGCTGAAAGTTTCGAGATAAAAGTACGTTTGAAAAGGAAGACCCCTCTTGATTTCTTTTTATTTATTTTTTTTGCTACATATTAGACCAGTACCAAAGCAACTGGCAATTTATTTGGGCCGAAAAACTGCCAACTTATTTGCTCCATTATTACCAATAATTCAAAAATACATTCAAATAACTGTAATTCATATAATCTGGAGATTATAAAATAGTCTTTCTTCCGTTCTGGCATGGCCTTGTGGTCTAGACGACGGAGATGTCGGAATCTGGGTTCGAATCCCGACACTGAGCCAGATGTTTCTCTTTCTTCTTCAGTGTTTCGTCCGTTTTTGCGGATGTAAAGGCTAGTTCTCGCCCCCTGTGAGGCAACTTGGGTTACACTGAAAGAAGTAGCAATTCTGGCAGCCAGACTCGATCTCCTGGCTAATGAATATAAATAAAATAATAGTCTTATTGATTTTGGTTTAAATCCGATCGATAATTATAGAAGTTAGGGTCCAAAAATATCAATCCTCGTCCGTGATCACCAAGATAACTCAAAAACTATTTAACCTACAAGGCTAAAACTTTCTTAGATGGTTTCACTCAATGTAAGAAAGATTTCCATAGGTTTTTGTAAAAGTGGGACCAATAGGAAGGAAATGCGAGACAAAACAGTCAGTATAAGTAAATGAACAAATATTTTTTGTTTTTTTTAAGTTTTTATTTCGTTCTAATAATGATGGTATTCGAAAGTTAACATGCAAACTATATCTTTTAATTTATGACTCTTATCTTCCAAATATCGCTGCGGATTGTCAAAGCTTCCTGTAAGAACTTACCACCTACTTTCTTATTCAATTATATTATTTTTAAAAATATTTACTTTTAGTTTTTTTATGTTATTAAAAAAATCAATAACTAAGAACATTATTTATACAATTTGTTTTTACTCTTCAAAGATCAATTTGGCTTTCGAGAACTTTCGTAAATCAGTTTTTTATTGACCAATCACATTTTAAAGTGTTCATAACGTTTTCTGCTGATTCTAAAAGTTACTGCCGAAAACAAATGAATTTGATGGATTAAATTTATCGGATAGAATTTTTCTGAGACAGCCAAACGAGAGACAGTGAGAGTGTATTATTTACAAAATCCTTATGTTCTATGAAATCTTTATTATGAGGGCGCTTTGAAAAGTTTTGCCTTCGAGATGCTAATTTCAATAATGTGATAGATACGCACATAAACTGTACTTCTGCTGAATGCTTGGGATGTCATTACAATGACGAGGGGTGTCATTACTTTTCCACGTAGTCACCATCTCTGTCCCCACGCACGCCAATGTCGGACAAGATGTTGCATCCAGTCGGCGAAGAAGGCGGTGTCTTCTCCTGGCACCACCGACTCACTACTGCTTGCATCTCCACATCACTGGTGTAACGGTGTCCCTTCAGTTGTTCTTTTAGCTTCGGAAAAAGCAAAAAGTCTCAAGATGTGAGATCCAGACTGTACGGCGGGTGTGGTAAAATCTCGCGAAATTTGAGACATACCAAAACATCCTGCGTTTGTCGGTTCGTGTGTGGACGTGCATTAACGTGGTGTAAGATTGCGCGGGATCCAACGTTCACGTAGTTTTCTGTACCCGAGTACAGAATAGATAATGTGATGGACTCGCTCAAGCAAAATCCCAACCATTGCGGTGATTCGCACGAATCAGTTCATCTCCAAGCTCTCGATGCTGTGCATCCGTGGCTGTTACGGGTCGTCCGCTTCGGACGTTATCATGCAGGTTCGTTGTTGCTGGATTGTCACCTTTCAGTCTTCTTGCCAATCTCCTTACAGTACTCGCATCCACACAGACGTCGCCGTAGACAACACTCATTCGTTGATGAAAATCAACGGTGTGAGGAATTCGGTAACAGCTCGTTGTTTCAAGTGCAAATCCATGTGTGTCGCCGTTTTTCTCAGTATTCTGCGCATGCGTTACATAAGTTGATGCCGCTTGATATCGCGAAAGTCAATTAATCAAGGATTATTCTCATATCCGTTTCACGTGTCTCGCAGCAGTGTTGCTAGAGTTATTGCGTTGGAGGCAGAACTTTTCAAAACTCCCTCGAATCTGTATCATATTTCAGCAAGATCCGTTTACTAATTCAAACGTTGTCAGAGGATACATACAGCACGAAGTAGACTGAAGAATGAAACAAAAATACAAAGCTATTGCAAGATATATATAAATTAAAGTTAAAATAGCCCACAAAAGACCTACGTGACCTTTGTGATCGCGAGGGGTAAGGGTCCGGAGTTTCGTGACCAACCGGACTAAGTTAAGGTCGAGTGGTTAGCTCGACGCTCGCCCATCTTTCGCCCCAGGGAAAGAAACTCGCGCCTATCATCCAAAGAGCTGGACCCCGGGTGGAGCCTAGAAGCTGTCTGAAGGAGAAATTAATGTGGAAAAATCCCCATCTCCACTAGGGATTGAACCCGGCTCCTGGAGGCTCCTCGAGGCTGCTTACAATTTGGCTGTTAGGTTCTTGCAAGAAATATATGCTTTTTTAAAAAAAATTGTTGCTTAGTTAGAGGGCGGTGAGAGTCGTTCAATATTTTATCTAAGATCCTATTTTATCCAAAGAGAATTAAAAGTCTCGTCGTCCTTCATTAAATTTATTCTTTTACTTGAAAATTATAGTAGGTACATGAATATAAAAAATATGCAAAAATACTCTGGGCTCGTAGTTTCCTAGGACGGGGATAGTAATATATTTTATCCCGTAATTTATAATAAGGCAGGATCACTTTGCGAACCGAATTCCTAGCAACCGTTGATGTGTATTCGTGTTTGTCGTCTGTATAAAATAAGTACACAGCAATAATTTTTGTGGTCTTAAAAGAAACAGCCTTGTCATAGGCAATCACGTGGCTGTCAGATGTCATTTCTTAAAAGAAAATGTTTGTTTTTTGTGTGGCAGTTCTGACGAATTCTGACAAAGAAAATGAAAAAGAGAAATTGATTTCTTTAGTTTTTGACAGAAAATCTCTATGACACAGATTTGAAGCAACTACAGGCAATCGGAATTGAGCTTGAAAACTGTCTACCAGCACAGAGAAATGTTTTCAATAATTTATTGGAATATCTTTTTGGGATTCTTACGGGGAATCCTGCTTGCTCCTTTTTTGTTAGAACTGGAAAACATTGTTAAGTTCTTCTTCTGTTGGTCTATTAATTTAAATACCTCCTAAATCCATTCTTGTTTTCTCGTAATTATATTGTTTTACAGAGGATAAAAATTCCCCAATCCGTAAATTCAGTTTTACAGCGGAAGTGGTGACTATTGTATTCTGACGATGTTTTCCTGATGTCCAGACAAACAGTTATTCGCTTTCCGCGTGACCCACGGCTTACAACTCAATTAAGAAATTCATTATGGCGCTTCCTGGATTTCAATTGTGCCTTTCATTACAGCGCTTTACAGAATAATAAAGAAATTCACACAAAATTTCTCTGTAACCAAAGAACTCAGATAGCTGTCGACTGAAACAGTCATTACCTCGTTTAAAACTCATTTCTATAAGTACTGTGATGTAATTCAGCAGATTTAGATTAGTATTGAACTACACTTGCTGTCAACCTAAGTCGATACCAGTGCTTCTATGAGAACCCGAATGCTAGTGCACTGATACAACAATAAGCTGTTGAGTGATAAAGATTTTTTTTTTATTTAATGGATAAATCCAAATTGTCCTGTTGCTAAAAGGAAAAAATATAGAAAAGTATATTATGCCAAGTTCAGCGTTAACCTACGATTTTGAAAAAGTATTTAATTGTACAGTACTTAAAATTGTAAGAGAAAAAAATACCAAGTTTGGTATTACAACTTTCTCAATGTTTAATTTTCATTTTCTTTGTATTAAAATGTATCTTTATTTAATATTTTATTTTTACTTAAAATTGGCATAATTTTCCTTTTGTATATCAAATAGGGCATTAAGTTAGCGTTTTTAAAATATGTTTACTTTTATTTTACTTTTTTAAAAAATATTCTTAACTAGCATTTAACATTGTGATGATTTTTCTTTTGATCGGAAGTCGGACATCTTATCTATTGGGCCACGGGGACTATATTCAAATTATTGTTTCTTATCATCCTTTTTATGTGTGTGTGACTCAATGAGAGAAGAGCCAGAGAAAAAAGAAAATAACTCATTAATTTTAGCCTACTAGATTAAAATTTAAATTTCAATGTTCATTTTTTTAGCTTCTCTCCGTCAACAATGGCGCGCGATATCAAATAATGAGTTCATTCAAAAAGAAATAAAATATCACTTTTTGCCGTAACCGCTTGGAATCGATTCTTCTTGGATTATCTCATACTTACCAGGGGGAGACAGGAGGATGGCCTAGTATACACTTTAAAAAAATCATGATGCTTAACAAAAGATCATAATATTTCTAATTTAATTATCTGTGTCTTACTCTTAAGAGACAAAAAAACGTAATTGCTGCGGTGAAATCACAAATTTTGATAATTACAGTACACTTTTCGGAAATCAACCAATGTTTTAAAACTCATGGCTGCTACAGCAATACAATAGTTGCCACAGTTTTATTCCACAGTTACTTCCGATGTTTTGATTGCCTTTCTTCTAAGAAAAAGCAATTTTAATTTGTTCTTTGTGTCCTTACCAGATGTTCTGTCCCTTCAAATGACTTTAGTCTCAAAAGAAAGCCATTCCCTTTCTTCTTTTTTTTTCTACCTTATTTACATATCGTTCATTTTCTATGGGGGTGAGATAAAGAAAAAGATTCATGAAAGGCCGAAGATTCCAGTTGGAAAGTGTCGTTCATCTAAAGGTGGGAGGGTGGATGAATGGATCGATCGAGGCCCGGAGTGGCTGCTTTTAATCAATAGTTCCCAAGATCTTACACAATTTTATCATACGGAAGAAATTCTAAGATCTAAATATAGAGAATGTTTCAATTAAGATGTGGGGCGGCCATTCTCAAAAAAAATGTCTCATCTAATAGGTTGGATAATTTGCAAAATGGGTTGATTCTTTTTTTGTTTTTTTGGAAAAGAAGACTCTAGAATTTATTAATTTTCTTTTGAATCGCTCAAACATTTTTTTAATATATAATTAATATTAAATAACTTTTAAAAACTACGCTTTCTAAATTACACGATGGTTAAAATATAAAATATAAAGTAGTTGTGTATATACTTACAGTAGAAACTCGCTAATCCGGCACGTTCGGGATTTCGGCAGTGCCGGATTACCGAAAATGCCGGATTACTGAGCGCCGTCTAAAAATAGCCGTTATTGCGAGGATAGCGGAAATACCGCTAAAATAGAGAGTCAAAAGAGCTATTAATAGGTATCAGGCCATTTTTCCGTGTTCTATTGTGATTTCTCTGATTTCGGTAGTGATGTTTACGCTTCACTGCTTCTTTAGAGGTGTTTGGTTTAGAAAACATTGCACAGAAACTCAACTCAAACTCACATCACTGAACGTTCACGGCAAAGCGATACTGTACCGTAGCACTGACAAGTGAGCACTAGACGACACAAAATGGCGGACGAAGATTTGTCATCACTGCCGAGTACGCCCGACCTCAGCCCATTGCCCGCGAACTCTGCCGAACGCGCCCGGAAGGCTTATTAAGTGTAAAAAAAAACCTTAGACATATGCCGGATTATTGAATGTCCAGGATTATCGGATGCCGGATTAGCGGGGTTTTACTGTACACGCCACCGTCTAGCGGCTGTTCTCGGTAGTAACGGAGCACGGAAGGACGTGTTGCCTTGGAGGAATATATTAATATATCAGTATATTAATATATTTGTATATTATTGTATTGTCATCAGACAAAAGCAAGTGTGCAAAATTGAAGGGGCAAGTGGATGAAGGTGTTATGTTATAACAATGTAGTTTTGAGAAAAAGCTATTTAAAGTTTTTTTTCTAGCAATTTTTCGGTATTAGAAATATCTTTATCCACCGAATATCTACGGATCTATGTATTTATTGTGTTATATTTAATTTTGGAGGTACAATATTCTTTTTCATCATTGATTTTAACAATGTATCTCAAATTTCATCAATTTGAGTGAATGAAGTTTGGTTCTTTAAAGTTATGGTACTTTTTTTTAAAAAAAATAGAAAAAAACGACAACTTCTCAATGTAAAGCTATGACATTTCAGGCATTTTGATGCTGTTTTCGGTTATCGAACATTTTATGTAGCCCAGAACAGGGGCTGCTAATCAACCATATTCTCATTCGAATGATATACAGAAGATCGTGAACAAGAAGTTGCTGTTATCAGTTTTATTTTTCCTTGAATTTACTGAATGTGGAGATTAGAATAGCTGAATTTGTGAAAGTTATTTGTCTTTTAAATTTGCTTCAAGACTCCCCTCCTGCAAAAATCAAAACTTCCGTCTTAAGTGTCTTGATGCCTCCTTTGTGAGCTATTGCCTAAATGGTAATCATAATTATGTTTTTATTGCTACGGAAAAGACTGCCGTGAAGTACCATTTTATTATTCTCCCTTCAAGTAATAGCCCTCAGTCTTAATGGGTTTCCACCTGTCGCCATATTGAGCGAAATCTCAGGAACTAATGTAGATGTGAAAATTATTAATTACCTGCTCTGTTCAGGTTGTCAGTGGAGTAAATAAAAATTTATCAAGGTAGATTAGCAAAACTCCTATTTGTTTATTTGGTTACAACAGAATCTTATTTGATTCTGTTGTATGTTTTTAGCCTACTTTCCTAAGGAAACTGAAGTTCATAAATACGTTTGTGCGGTTAGGTCCATGTGGGAATGTAATATTTTGATTTGGATTATCTTAAATTTCGACTTATATCGGGTGATTCATAAAGTACTGGAAAGTACTGGTGGTTTTCACCGCCCCATATCTTTTAAACTACTGCTCATAAAAATCTGAAACTTTTTATATAAAATCGTCAAACATAAAAGAGTTATATTTTCATGTTATTATTTATTCATTATTATTGAAATTCATTTTATTTGCATTCAAACACCCGTAATACATCGAAATTATCATCCAAAAAAATTATTCGACTGTGCCCCAAAAAAGTCATTTGTCAGAAAGCATTTTCAAAAAAAAAATAGTTTTATTTTTATTTTTTTTAATTTAAGCAAAGAAATTAATGACAAAAGTGTTTAGATTAAATTTTCCTAATTAGGTTTCTGTATCATTTCTGTATATAAGTCTGAATCGTCAAACTTATAAAAGTTATATTTTCATATTATTATTTATACCTTAATATTGAAATTCATTTTATTCGCATTGAAACCCCCCCGATGGATCCAGACTTTTAGAGTTTAAACAACATCACAACAGTTATTTAAATATACGATATATCGGGGATGTTTCAACGCAAATAAAATGAATTTCAATATTAAGGAATAAATAATAACTTGAAAATATAACTCTTATATGTTTTGACGATTTTATATAAAAAGTTTCAGATTTTTATGAGCAGTAGTTTAAAAGATATGGAGCGGTGAAAACCACCAGTATTTTTGGTACTTTATGAATCACCCGGTATATTGATGACAACGAGATAATATTTAACTTTATATTTTAAAATTTTCCTGCAGATTTCTGTCGAGAAATTTGCACGTGCAGGTGGCAAAATTTCATAGCAGAGCATTACAAAACAATGTAATGAAATTATTGTCCATATTTATTAAAGCATTTTAATCCTTTTCTTAATCCACTGTCATCTCCGCATACTTTGATATAATTAAAATTAGTTTTCAGGATGTAATTCATTAATCGGCTGTGGAAATATAATCGATATTGCAAATATTATAATTTTCAAGCAAACGAAAATCTTTCCTCTGTAGTGTTTCCATGACTTCGAAATTGAAGCGAGTCAAAAAAATTCGGCAAGTTGTTCAAGCAAGTTGTTTTTATATTCTTTCAAAATCTTCATGTTTTAATATGTGCTGTATTTCTTATTTTAGTTTGTTGGCTTCCGGGTTCCAAACCACTGTAAGATAAGGGTTTTTTAACCTAGTTTCTAAGACTGACTACCTCAGCACAAAACTTTGATGTTTTCTTTGCTGATTTCTGAAAGATTCCGAAATTTTTTATTTTTTTTTATCTATTGAGAGGCAAAACAAAACTTAAAATTTCGTATCACTGATTTACTTAACAGTTGAACCAATTATTGCATTGCTATCTGAGAAAATTGCAAATTTCTCTATTTATAGAAATTACAGTCGTCGCGGCGAATTTTGAAACCGGAAACACATTATCATTGACTAATTTCTCCAGTATCAATGCCATGAGCTGCGCAGGAAATATCAATCTCAATTATCAAAAATAGGAAATATCAAAAATCTCACATATATCTTCTTGAAATCGAGAGCAACGTTAAAAATAATTTCCCTACTTGACTTTTGATAACTTTTCCTTCTCGAAATGTTGAATGTAAAGCAGCGACCGTCATTTTCTCTTCTATTTGAATGTGACCGAACGGCCAGGAAAGGAAAATCTATAATCTACGTTGCATTCTGGGAGTTTCAACTCTGGCCGCATTGATAATAGTTCTTTGAAAACAGTTTGAAATTTGTTTTTTCCCAGGAAGTGCATAAGAATGTACAGTATCATTTAATAGTAAAGTGATTGTAAGTTTTAACTATGAAAAATGAACTTATAAGAGTATCATTTATTAATTATTGTAGTAACGTGGATAAGCTACGGTGTGTTGTGATATTATTACGCAATGATATTATAATATTGAACAGCTATTGTTTTATTGGAGAATAGCAGTTGATAGTTAAACAAAGAGTTGTATTTTGTTTGTTGTGCAGCTTCGATTTGTTTTATAAACTTGAGTAGATATTTTTTTCCTTTCTGGTAGCTAAAAAAGTTACATTTTTTTCCTTTGGGAAATATTTTTCTAATATCGACACGTTTGTGGATATAGGCCAAATTTACTTATTCAAATTTTCAAATTATTGAAATGGTATCCTAATCTCTCATACTAGTTTTGTACAGAATTGATTAGGATTTATTTGTGAAAGATGATACAGTGGAATAGGCTTAATCAAGGCATCATCTTTCGAATCGTAGTTAAGCAGTCATGTTGAGTTACGTTTATTTAGAGGAGGATCATAAAGCTGATGAAGACAACATTGGGAAACGGCAAGACATCTTCAGTAAAGGCAAGGACTTTCTCAGTGATACACTTCAAGAAAAACTGTAAGTGAATTTTACTTATTTGTACAAAGGAGATCAGGATCTTTGTGACATCGAATTTAATACATCGAACATGTATGTAGATACAATAAGAAAATATAAACTCAGTTAATTTTCGTTTGATAAGAAACAATAATATATAGTAAACTACATATATAAAATATGAAGTAGTAGTTATGAGTTTACAAAGTCAATAGAGGTTATTGAACCTGGTGTTACTATTGAAGAAAGTAAATTTAAGCAATTTGTTTGTAAAAACCATTTATTTTAATAACATGTAATTAGTAAATACATGTTATCTTTGTTGTTGTATTTATTTGAGGATAAACTTTACAGTTGAGTTTTCATAGATCGACACTTGATATTATTAATTTAGAATACTTATCACAATTAAATATTCTGTTGAATTACTATTGCGGGAATTTCTTTATAATATCACATAGAGAAAAACTTGTAACAGTATTATATAATCTATATAGTCATTGTGGCAAAAAAAATATTTATACTCAAGAAATCTACAGTTGATTCCAAAAAAAAGTTAACTTTAATATTGATTGTTTCTTTTCTTAGTCTAATAATGTTTATTAGAAATATTTCAAGAACGCTTCAAGAACCACAGACATGAATTGTATGTTAATATCTTATCGTTGCTAAAAATAATTGAAAGAGTTTGTGAGATTTTTCATCAAATATTTCTTTTTCTTGGAAAATGAATAATTACAGCAAAATAAACTTTAATAGTCCGAAATCGATTTTTTGTACTTTCTAGAACACTGAATTTTGGCTGCAGGTTTTGCTATTGAATTCTGTTTAGTCAATCAGATCTTCTTCTGATGACCCAAATTGTAAACTAATTTACTATTACTACAAAATTTTACGTGCGTTGGGAAAACTTTTGTAGTACACGTAATTCTTGTTTAACAGTTAATCCTTTAGAGTCTAAGCGATCGTTTGCGGAGGATTAATTGATTGGTCTTTTTATTCTTTATTTATATTTTGATGTTTTTCAATATGAAGGGCCGTTGTTGTCTATTTTTGTTTTCTTAATATGGTTTCTGAGTTCACTGAGCTGTAAGATACTGGGAGGATCCAACCGATGATGGTCTGGAAACATGAAAATAGGATATCTGGGAGGTTTATGTGGTGAATGTAATGGCAGGGAAGCCAAGCACTTTGACCGGAGGTCTATTGTACTAATCCCCAGAAGTAGCGACAGACGGAGAGAAAGACTGAAAAAGTATGGTGGGAGAAATGCAGGGGAAACCGGAGAACCCCGAGAAAACCTGCCCAGCGCGGATCGTCCACCAATGTCATAGCGACAACGCCAATAGCGAAGGCCCGGCTATCTTGGATTCCCGGCATCACAATTTCCAAAAACAGATCAGTGATCTTTTAGGTCTTGTGCGTTTTTGTTTTGCATTTCATAATGTAGTATTAGTTTACAGTTTCACAAAATTACGCCATTATTCGGAGCAACAGTACATAAAAAATATTAAAAATGAATTTCTTAATTTTTTAAACAGTTTTAAGAGACAAACAACGAAATTCAATAAAACTACTAAACAAAATTTATTTAGATATTTGAATAATTTACTAATTATTATGTAGTTTTGTTAAAGTGCATAAGACCATACAGGTAACAAATTCATCCCAGGCAAGCACTCTTTAACATTTAATAACAGATTGATAAGGATATCTAAAAAAATTAAAATTAACAAATTAAATCTTTTTCTTCAAAAGTTTGTCAGGATAATTTGCAAGATAGAAAATTCGGAAAATATTTTTTAGTGCAATTTGAATGAATAATTGCAGTAGAGATTTGAAAAATGTATGTGTTATTTATCATTAATTACCTTTTAAAATTGGCATTAATTGTCATCTAATTATTTTCTTTATAACAGAAAAAAAATTAGTATTAGTCTGTCTGTTTTTCAAAAACCGAGCTAAAAGTTTTGTAATGAGTACTATTTTTATATTGTAATGTATTTTCTTTAAAGATCCAATTTTTACCAGAAAAAAGAACTTGCTAACATAGTTTAACAGCCATGTACTTTAACCTATAATATTTACACTTTTTTAGTAGAATTAAAAATAAAGAAAGGCTTAAAAGAAAATGGAATTTGCATTAACTTCAGTTTATCAAAATACTGAGAGAAGCTGTAATTCAAGAAAGCTTAAAAATTTATAGTATGTTATAAAACTTTTATGTGCAAATGTCGAAATAATAAATTATTTTATTAATTGCACCAAAATAGGGTAGTCGAAAATATTAAAAAGTTAAAAAATTAGAGGGATAGAAAGGGAGTAATACCCACGTTTCGAATATTAGATAATTAGATATTTTTAACCTTTTACCCTACCCTATGTTGATGAAATTAGTTTATTAACATTTTATTATTTCGACATTTGCATATAAAATTTTTATTATACTATAAATTCTTAAGCTTCCTAGAATTTAAAGCTTTTCTCAGTATTTTGATAAACTGAAAGATAAATTT
>JAFIDM010000179.1:31901558-31941774 GCA_023159025.1 Thereuonema tuberculata | reverse complement strand
ATGTGAATATTTTATTTTTAAAGAACTGTTTGTCCTACATGCAGGGTCTATCATTGATGAATAGAAGCGATCAATGTCTGTTTAAGTAAAAGTAGCAGCCATTAACAAAAGGGTGTGGTACTTGGGTTGGGAATCCACCCAACTACTAAATTTCCATTATTATTCGAAAAATTCTCTATGGTTAGAGAGTTAATTTTTTCCATTATGGGATGCTTTCATTTGCTGTTCTTTTTGAAATGAAATAAACGCTTTATAACGTGGACCTAATCTGGACCTAAAAATCATTGCAAGTGTCTGAGACAAATCCCTATATTTCTGGGGAAAAAATATACGAAACAACTTTTTAATTTTTTTTTCCCCAATTTTTAACAATAATTACTAGTTAAAATTCAGACTTATCTAAATATTAGGCGATTCATAAAAAATTTCATCAAACGTGGAATAATTTCCAGCAGACATGATGCTTTTACAGTTGAAACTAGCCGGCATTTAAAAACAAAATTTATTTAGCAGGCCGCGCGGTTGGCGTTGTCGCTATGACATCGGCCTCTCACCTCTGAGTACCGGGGTTCGGTTCTCATGTGGATTTCATGATGGTGGACGATCCGCGCTGGGCAGGTTTTCTCGGGGTTCTCCCGTTTCCCCTGCACTTCTCCCACCATACTTTCTCAGTCTTTCTCTCCATCTGTCCTTATTTCCGTTGGATAGTAGACCTACAATAGACCTCCGGTCGCAGTGTTTGGCTTAACTGCCACCCACATTCACTTCATAACATAACATATTTATTTAGCAAATTAATATTGAGATCGGAGAATATACGGTAATAGTTATCTGTTAGTCTTTGTGCGCATGCGGAGGAAAAGACTATCTCGAAGTACATTTTTTTCACATTTTTGCATGTATCTTGCAAACGCAGAAACATTCGTGAATTACTGATATATCGTTCAATATACCAACATTTTCTCTTATAATGTTCTCTTCTAACTTTTATACTTTTCGTTTAAATTGAGAAAAAGTCAAAATTTGACACTTGAAAGGCGGCATCATGGAAACCAAAAATATTTTTCGAAAGATTTTGTAGTATTTTGTTTGTCTTAAAAATATCTATATTTTATCCATTTACAGGACCAATGTATCTCTTATAGTTTGGTCACAAAATTGGAAAAACGTAAAGTCTTATGACAATGACAGACAGAATAACGCTTTTATCCTTATATATTATTTCTCAAAGGTGTTTTTGTGTTGGTACGCCATATCTCCCTTAATACTTCATCAAAATCAATGATTGAGACATCATTTTGAAGATTACGTTCACCGCTAATGACGAAAAATAAACAAAGTGTTGAAAAAACTGTATTTTAAACACCTTTTAATAAAAACGGAGAAGACAATATTATATAATAAAATTGACAATATATTGAAACAATCCATTTCTCAAAGGTGGTTTTTGATTGCGAATTATTCGCACGGGTCAACTAGTATAATATAATAATAGTTTGAGGCTTTCTATGAGTTTGGAACCAGATTAAAGATCCAGCTTCTTTCTCCTCCAGAAGGGACTTCTTTCAAATGAGATCGAATTGTTTTAATAGAATTAAATGTGAACAGCGTCGAGCTGCCTACGGGTCTCCTCTTTGTACAGTTGAGAAAATACATCTCCCTGAACCCCCAGTGTCCAGCCAAGGTCTCCGTAGGAAACCTTCAGCTTTAATTGATAGTTTTTGTAGTTAAAGTGATTATCATGTCATTTATTTATTTATAAAGGAATTTAGTAGAACGTAGAATCTCAACAAATACAAAGTAATTAATATTTGAATAATTATAATTATTTATTCAAATTCTAATTTAAATACATGAAGAGTATTTTTCTTTTTATGGATATTTTTTTTTTCAGAATTTTAACTTGTCTACGGGATTTTTCTATTGCGAGAAATGAAATCTACAACTTATGAAGGTTGTTTACTAATATATGATAATTACACTGAATCTGTATTAAACTTCTTATCTGAACTGAAAGTTCCATTTCTTGGCAGGGTTTCTCCAGAAATCTCCATTAACGTTTTGCTCATTTTTTTTTCTTCACAAATTGCATAATTTAGACCAGAGTTCATTTTTTTTTTTCTTTTTAGTTCTTTGTAGCATTTGAGTACATTTCCTTTCTTACAATTCTAGAATCGATATCATCATCTGGATAATACTTTAAATTAGATTCGTCGAATCAGTCTGTGGCTTATTACCACTATCTTCCACAAATCAGGCGTCAGTTCATCAAATTCGCAATAGCAGTGCATTAGTAGATATATAATTTCTGCTTGTCTATGTTTCAATGAAAGGTAAAGGCAGCGAATTCCTGTGAATTATCCTAAGAATACATCGTTGGAACGCAATCGAGCACCATTGTACACAATGAATGTTGTTGCATCATTTCCTGTGGTGCTAAAATACGCTTAAGACGATTGGTTCAGTAAGATCAGTGATTAGCACGACTCAAATGGCCAAGTGCATCAAACTTCAATTAACTTTGACGGCTGCATTGTGGACGTAACTAAAATTAGTGGGGGATGATGCTGCAGAAAAATTTTAGCCTTTGCTTTAAAATTGTGTGAAAGGAAACAAACATCTATAAAAAAAAATTATCAAGTTTCGGAATAAATTTTCTTTTTAAACATGTTTGTTTTCTTTCACACAATTTTAAAGCAAAGGCTAAAATTTTTCTGCAGCAGCACCCCCCACTAATTTTAGCTACGTCCACAATGCAGCCGTCAAAGTTAATCGAAGTTTGGTGCACTTGGCCATTAATCTGTATAATAATGTTAAAAGACTAGGCCATCGCCCTGTCTCCCCCTCATAAATATGAGATAATCCAATACAAATCGATTCCAAGCGGTTATGGGAAAAAAGGTGAAATTTAAATTTTAAATCTAGTAGGCTAAAATTAATGAGTTATTTTCTTTTTTCTCTGGCTCTTCTCTCATTGCGCCGCACACACACACACACACACAAAGGGAGTGATAAACAATAATTTGAATGTAGTCCCCGTGGCCTAATGGATAAGACGTCTGACTTCGGATCAAAAGGTTGCAGGTTCGATTCCCATCGCGAACGTTTCATTCTAGTAATTATTTCTATTTTTCACAGGAAATTAACAATTGCGCCGGACAGACAGACAGAGAAATAAAAGATTTAATATAGATTGGTAAGATTAAGTTTATAGATCTTGGATTGCTTATAGACTGTCAAAACACAGATATAAGGATGTGATCCTGAATTAATGAATTACGATAGCGTTTAAAATGATATGTTGTTAATGCATTTTTGAATTCGTTGAACTGGATTGAACATGCAACATATAATCTAATCACTCAATTCATTCAATAAGAATTACTTGTACGTATTTGGTAATTTAATTTGCTTTGCAATCTCCTCATTTTCTCGATTTCTTGAAATTTCTCTCAGATTAATGGAATCCCCGGTTGTTTGACAATCAGATTGTTGTTGTTTTTTTTTCCTTGTTGTGACTGTGAAATGACGCAGTCGGAATAATGTCACGCAAATAACTGTGGCCATGTCTTGAATTGTCAGGTCTTGTTTACTTGAATTCGCTCATTTCATCTTCCTATCTGAAATTCTGAAAAGAAATCTGATAATGGTTTCTTTTTTCTCTTTTAGCTATTAATTAAAGGCTTCCCATAATGCACTGCCATCCAATTACTGTTTTAATTTATTGTGAATTGAGTTTTGTCTTTCGCAAAAGGAAAACTGGATTCTAAATCTCTATTTACAAAATTTATCTACTCATCGATTATTGACAAAGATGTTTAAAATTTAGAATGGTTAATTTTTGTTTCTTTTTTAAAAATACTCTTATATTTAACGTGTGTAAGCCATCGAATAAAAACAGGTAATAAGGGAAACGACACATAAATATATATATATATATATATATATATATATATATATATATATATATATATATAAATATTAAAAAAGGTATAGTTACATTTTGGACAGTTTTGTCAGGCGGTTTTATGCCATGACATCGTCAGCATACATAATGTTTACAAAAACACAGAGTATCTTATATAAGGAATGAGAGTACTGTTCGGTTTTGTTTACGAGAGCCTTCAACGCTTTTGCGCATGCGTCAGGTCTCCTTCGATTTCTTCAAAATAGGGGCGAGGAGAAACGAAGAGGGGAAGTTTACTTTTTGTAGTGTTAGTTTACTAGTAGCTGCGTTCTATTTGCGCTTTTCGGGAAAGAATTATGAAAAGAATAAATACTATTGCAAAATGCTTCTCGTAATTTTTTTCATAAAAGCGAAAATGTCCAAAAGAATTTCTTAGGAAAGTATCCATCTCAGCGTATCACCCCTCTGCGGAGTAAAATCGTTCAGCAGAGGTGGCTCTACCTTTCTTAAACGCACAGTAAAAGTGAATTTTAGGATTAGATTTCTTGTGCGAGTGCAAAAAGTAACTATACTTTTTTTAATATATTTTTTTACAATTACATATGTGTGTCGTTTCCCTTATTATCTGTTTTTTATTAAGCTGAAAATTTAAAAATTAAATGCAAGTAACTGACGATAATAGGCATTTCATTTTAAATATATTTCTTTAACCTTATTTCTTTTTAAAGACAATTATGATTTATAATTTTATCTAAAAAATATATGAATATCAAAAATGAACTTGGTTGGTTCGTTTTATGTTCATGAAGAATTTAATAGGTATTACAGAAGATTTTATTAAATTATTGGAAATTTTATCCGAGACTATAATGAAGTTACGAATATTAATACGAAGTAGAACTTGAAATTTTATCATTTACTTTCCTGATCAAATTGTATTATTTTACAGCCTTGATGTCAAATTGAATAACTGCTCGCGGACCGGTTTGCAGAATTTGCAATTTTAAAAGATTACACTGATTTTCAAAGAAAAATTGGCACAAATTTCTGTATTTCGGGAATTACATTTTTTATTATTATTTATTTAAACTAGTTGACCCGTGCGAATAATTCGCACCAAAAAACCACTTTTGAGAAATAATAAACAAATCCAACAGCTGTCGAGCATATTATTTAAACCCATTGTCAATAGATGGCGCCTTCTCCATTTTTATAAAAAGGTTGACCCGTGCGAATAATTCGCATGGCATCTTGATCAGTCACCGAATGGTAATGTGGAAATAAATAAATGAACAGATTCAATAGATGGCACCTTCTACATTTTTATAAAGGTTTTTAAAATAAAGTTTTTTAACGAAAACAATAATTTAAACAGTTTGTTTATTTTTCGTCATTAGCGGTGAACGTAATCTTCAAAATATCTCAATCATTGATTTTGATAAAGTATTAAGTGAAATAAAAAAAAAAAAAAAAACAAAAAAAAAAACACCTTTGAGAAATAATATATGAGAAGTTGACAAATTGTTATGTTTTTTATTGTAATAAGTCGTTTATTTTCATTAAAACATAAATCTTTGTTTGTTTTTTAATCTGTTCTTATTAAATAAACGATGAAATATATTTTTAAAGTGCATTTTTATTCCAAAAAGGATGTATTAGAAGTTACGACGCTACAGCATTATTTGAAATTTGAGAAATAATATATAAGGATAAGAAAATTATCGGCAATAAATATTTGTTTTACCTTTGCTTGTCATGCAGATCAATGTTATTAAGGTTAGGAGAAGTATAACGTAACGTTGCAAACGCTGTAAAGTAATGAAAAATTAAGTAATAAAAAAATAAATAAATAATACAAAACAATAGATAAATAATAGTATATGGTGCTTACTTGCGAGGAGCAACGTTGATTTAAGTGAACGTAACCTTCAAAATGACGTCTCAATCATGAGCGCACCGACCAAAAAAAAAAACCACACCTTTGAGAAATAATAAGCAACTCCAAAAGCTGTTAAACATAGTGTGCCTTCTACAACTAAAGGTTTTTAAAAAAGGTTTTTAAAATAACATTTTTTAACGAAAACATTAATTTTAAACAATTTGTTTATTTTTTGTCATTAGCGGTGGACATAATCTTCAAAATTATATGTCAATCATTGATTTGATGAAGTATTAAGGGAAATAAAAAAAAAAAACACCTTTGATAAATAATATATGAGAAGTTGACAAATTTATAGGTTTCTTATTGTAATAATTCCTTTAATTTTATTAAAATATAAATCTTTGTTTGTTTTTTTATCTGTTCTTATTAAATAAACGATAATATATCATTTTAAAGAGCATTTTTATTTTAAAAAAGAATATATTTGAAGGTTACGACGCTAGAAGGTTTCGTTTTCGTAAAGAAGTCGCTTCTGTTAAAGCGTGTCTACATTTTTATAAAAAGTTTTTTAAAATACAGTTTTTTTAAATAAACGTTAATTTTAAAACATTTGTTTATTTTTCGTCATTAGCGGGGAACGTAATCTTCAAAATGATGTCTCAATCATTGAATTTGATGAAGTATTAACGGAAATACGGCGTTCCGACAGAAAAACAGCTTTGAGAAATAATATATAAGGATTGGTGTATGTTCTTAACTTCATTTTGGATAGTACATCCTGTTTACCATGTAATTTAAAAAAAAATTAAGGTAATTAATGCTTTTAGACAGTGTCAAAAGCAAAGCGGCCCCATAATATGCGCAATTGTATAAATAAAATAATTAAAAGCAAGAGCATATAAATGCAAGACCGTTCCATTGTGTTTTACAGGCAAGCTGTAACCTAGGGGCCGCTAATACAATGCTTTGTGCATCATTTGGATATGTTAAAGAATTTATGAAACAATACGTTTGTAAATATTAACAATGACGTCCTGTTAACAATTGTTAGTATTGTTATGAATGAAGCATCAGTATTATTACTGTGGTAATTGTTATCATTATTACTAATACTGCTACGGAAAACGTTAATTTTGGGAGTCAGGGAGGGATCCTACAGGTCTGATTTTTTTTTTTTTTTTACGTGATCACCAACTTTTGGATGCTGAACACAATGGTGAAGGTTCATTCTAATATCTAACCGTTTGGCCGCTACAGAGTGTGACATACAGACAACACAAAAGCAAGAGCGGTTCCCTATGTTAACTGTAACGTGGGACCGCTTAAAAAGGTGACTATTTGCTAATTTGAACTAAACTCTCCTAATTAGTTAATTGCTGGTTTTCCTACTTCTTGCTGCCTGCCTTTTTCTCCTTTACGCTTTTCTATTCTCTATTCCACACACACACTGTGAGCATGAGACTACATGAAAGCATGAAACATGTCTGATACTTGTGTGGAACAGAACCTCCTGACTTCCTGATCCCAACAAATTAGCGAAACAGTTTTTTTTTAAATTATAATCACTTGAGAAAGAAAAAAAATTACAACATTTTTAATAATTAATTAACATTAATAAGACTTTCGAGAACTATAAATACACGATTTAAAAAATAAATATTATAAATAGGCTAAAATTTAAAAATTGACCTTCGGAATGATTATAAAAAACTACAATTATTATATTGGAATTAACAAGAATTTGAATAAATTAGAAAATTAAAAATAATGCAGAGAAAACAGAAATACAAAAAGGAATAGAACAATAGTAGAATGTTTTTAAAAATTATTGATCAAAAAACAACCAGAAAAACGCGTCAACTGTATGAACAAGTCGGAGTTCAAGACTTTGGTGGGAGAAAACGTAAACGAAATACAGTGACGTCAACATAAAAAAACAAAAGAACAGTTTGTTTCCATTTCCGTTCTTCAGTTATCGGTTGAAGTGTAGAACAAATGAAGAAATGACACAAACGAATTTGTGCTTTTCACTGAATCTATTGTCGTTTACAGTTATAAATTGCGGTTTTTGTCCTATTCAGTAGTAGTAAAACTACTTGGGAAACGAAGGTGATTGAATTCATTTTAACTGAATATCTTTTTTTTTTTTTTTTTAAAAAAAAAGGTTTCCTTCCATTATATCTACATTCGTTGGAGTTAGAGCAATTGTCTGTGATCGATTGTCTGTTAACTATTTCCTTGTAGTAAATTCCATTATAGTAAGTAAAGATTCTACCATTCGTAGTTCGGGTTAATGAAAGCAAATGTTGTCTTTATACACAAAATAAGAGGTAAATTTGAATATTACTTTAGTTTTAATGATTTATAATGAAGAGTTGTTTTTTTTTAGGTTATATGTAGGCCTATATTAGAACACTAGGTTTAAAGATTATGGTACCAACCCACGTTGAACTATTTCCAAGATGGCGGTCGGGACATAGTGCCTTCAAAATATTTTCAATATAAACATCCTTAAGTGGGTGTTACCTCAATTTATCTAACCTCCAACTAATCGGCACACATGCTTCGCTCCAACAGCTTGAGCTTCATACCAACAGTAAGCTCATAGTAAGTTATTCTGCACTTTAGCCAACACGAGTATACATTATTTATTTATCATTTTTCTTTGTTTTTTTTTGAAATTTCAATTAGATAGATTGGTAGATCTTTGATTCATTGAAGCCAGCAAAGTATCGATCACTCTGTCTGTCTGTTTGTATAAATGGCGAAAATGCAACACATTTCGAATTCACGGTCTGTAACGATGTCAATGCTGTAAATTTATACCAATCTTGAGGACGATGTTTCTGCAATGAAATCAGCCATCATGGTTAGGCCACTGTTGCCTGCTTTTAATGTATGAATGATTGATAGAATTATTATCTACCATCAGTCACATATGTCTTATCCTAAAATCTAACTTTGTCTGTTGTATGGTTTTCTGAATTTCTGTAGTGCAAATTATTTTCAGAAATCATTCACTTCCAGGAACTTGGGTTTATTTGACAAAACAGTGTCTGTGGTGTTGCAGTCAGAACTTAATTTGTAACATTGAGAAGAATTTATCTAGGTTTTCATTGAATAAATCCTTCGAAATCTCGAATATTCTCTTCGTAATGATAGTTATGGATTCAGAGAGAATATTTTCCAAACATACCAATTATTGAAACCGAGGGCTAAGAGCATTTCCTTAGTGAATTACAATATCTATGTTCAACATCTAATTCGCTTAATAATCTTTAATTAACTAAAATTAATATTTAGTCCTAATAATGTTAAGTCATCATCGTTATGTATATATAAAAAGAAGACTGCTGCATAACAGTCATAACTGCGACAGAAAGAAAATTTTCAAATATTTTGCATCACCTTTTTCTTAGGTCATTTTAACTCTACTAGAACATTCTGGAACGTTCTAACAAACACACGAAAAAATACAATGTACGAGTATTTAATTAATCTAATGTCGTATTTAACCTTACTTTATTATTTCCTTACGTTGAGTTGACCAAAATCAAAGCCATTCTTCTGAAAGTGGCTTAAATTACGTAAGTTTTAAGAAGGTGATCTTTTCTACAAGAAATAAATTTCTTTATTCTATGAATTTGTATGCTCTTTTTATCTTAATGAAAATAAAATCCACGATTCATGAAGCTATAACAAGGATCATTGGTAGAAGGACATGGTCATTGATGCCACCTGAAAAGTAATGACCATATGTAAACTAGCTAAATCCACTTGTGATCCTAAAATCCCGTAGCTCAATGGTGCCTTTCATGAAACCATTGGAGCTTCACCTGTGGAGGTAGATCAATTTCCACAGAACAAGCCATATAAATACACACATACACTCGTAGCCATAAAAATCCGTTGGCAAATAGCAGCAAACAAGTAAACACCACTTTTGTCAACTGCTGTTTATTAGGAAATACAACTTTAAGCATAATTATAAATATGCATAGGTGCTGTTCTCTCTCTAGGAGAATTTGGATACATTGCTTTAGTAAAAATGATATTCGTGGAGTAATATTATTTGCTGTTACTTAATTGATTTGAATAATTGCTCGATCGACAAACAGATAACATAAATTAACTGGTAACGTAGAAAAATAACAAGATAATTCAGAAAATAACAATAGTTACCTGAATATTTAGTTATTTTCTTTTCAATAAATAACTTAACTACAACGTGATCTGCTCGAAGATAACAAAGTTTTATATTTTAAATTAGTAATATTTTTATACTTTTTCATAATAAAATTTTTATATTCTCAAGACCTTTTTAAGCGCTACGATAGTAAATTTTTGTAAGGATTATCAGCTCACAGTCTGTGTTTGATGTCCGTGTATGTATTCTATTAATATTTCCTTATTTTAAACAATGAATTGTAATTCTCTTTTGTAAATCCCAGTAGCATTCGGTTAGCCTACGATTAATCCGAAAATTATGTAATGTGGATGTATTTACTTATTCTTTGTTCTTTTTGAAAATGAAAAATTTATACTATTCTAATCTGCAGATATGAGAAATTTTAAAATAAACGCAGCCTTTTCGTTTTTATTTTTTTTACGTTTAAAAAAAAAAAGAAATAAGGGGGGGGAAAAAAGAAATTACAATTCTAATGAAAGTAGGGATTAAATTCTTCAAACTTTTCTATTCTGCATAACCTTGTTGTAAATTAAAGGCTTTTTACTCATTATCATTTGGTTTCTAGTCTAGTCTTAAAGAATGGCAGTAACACAATCCTTTCTCTAAAGCAAAACTTTTGAAGGGTTTTTATTTCTCTTAAATAAGGGCCCCCAGTGCGTGTACTTATTGAAGATCACGCTTTTGATCAAAAGAACAATTTATCCATTATACACAGGGTGTACCTGAAATGTGCTGCCAAACTAAAAGGTTGCATTTAATCATGCAAAATAACGAATAAATGTCATATAAACATGGGTCTGGAAATGTTTTATTTTCAAGATATGAACGATGAAACGATACAATCCGAGTACTTCTGAACCAACGTTATCCTGACCGTTGGATTGGAAGAGGGGGACCAACAGCTTGGCCTCCTCGTTCCCCTAATTTAAACCCTCTGGACTTTTTCGTATGGGGTTATCTTAAAGCATTAGTATACACCACACCGGCTCCTGACTCCCACGCACTCCATGATCGCATAGTGGATGGGTGCAATACAATTCGACGTGCACCTGGCATCTTCGACCGTGTGCTGTAGTTGACGGAACGACGTTGTGTTGCGTGCATTGCGGCCGGTAGAGGACATTTCGAGCACTTTCTGTGAAACGGAGCAACTGTACGGCCGACACCTCTGTATTGTTGCATTGTTCATATCTTGCAAATACAGCATTTCCAGACCCATGTTTATATGACGTTTATTCGTTGTTTTGCATGATTGCATACAGCCTTTAAGTTTGGCAGCACATTTCAGGTACACCCTGTATTATCACAAACTATTTTCATACTGCTTACAAGAAAAACGTAGTAAACAGATTGTTTTGATAAGCAAGTTGGGTTATTGAAACCATGATTCTTTTTGATTCAGTCTCAGTTTATAGTTCTTTTATCTGCTTTTTGTTCTTTTAGTAAATGACTAATTTTGCTCTTACTTTGCTAATCTTACCTCGACTTCCTACTCATGTTTAATATTCCTCTTTTTATTAATATGTTCCTCTAAAATATAAAAAAAACATTATTAAAATTGTTTGCTTTAACTTTCAAAAGATAGATATTAACAATTTTCTGTTATGCTTTTCCTTAAGTTTTGAAATAAGAACTTAGCATTTCCAAACTCTAAATCTGCGACTTGTAGCTGGAACTTGCCTTTAAATTGCCTTTACTTTTACATCAGAATCGAATGACATTAAAGAAAGTGATAGTTTTTTTATAGTTACATCTAAACAGCAATTGTATTTGAGAGTTAAAAAAACAAATGGCACGTTTCCCAATAAAAGATTTTTTATTGTATTTGTTCTTTTAGGACAGTAATAAAATTCATTGGTATGATTTTGTGAAATCAAATCGGAAATCTTACACTAAAGAACATAAATCCTGCATTCTTCAAAGTGTTATTTCTTTATTTTTTATAAGTCTTTAAAACGAAAAGCTTGTATTCCAATTTTAATATCTGCTGTAAACAAGCAGCTAAAATTTCTTACTTTCTGAAAAAAAACATAATTAAATCCTTTTTCTTAATTTATTTATTACAGGTTAATGTTAAACATATCAAAATGTGCGCAGTGGATTACCTAAAAGAATTTAATATTAATTGCTTAAGACAATGAGATATTAATAGAAATGGAAGAGCAATCCATTGTTTAGATGCCAAGGCTTTTCTATGGGAAATTTTGTCGCCTAATTTCTCAAAGTACAGGGTTCCCGTACCCCCTGTTATCTTATTATAGTAACGGGTACGAAAGCCGTGCGGTTGGCGTTGTCGCTATGACATCGGCCTCTCACCTCTGAATACCGGGTTCGGTTCTCATGTGGGTTTCGTGATGGTGGACGATCCGCGCTGGGCAGGTTTTCTCGGGGTTCTCCGGTTTCCCCTGCACTTCTCCCACCAACTTTCTCAGTCTTTCTCTCCATCTGTCCTTATTTCCGTGGGATAGTACAATAGATCTCCGGTCGCAGTGCTGTGCTTCTCTGCCACCCACATTCACTACATAACATAACGGGTACGGAAACTTCTCGGCCACCCTGTATATGCATGCCAAATTTAAAGAAGATCAGTCAAAAGTTAGGGGAGGCACAGATTGATTTGATGAGAAATTTAAGAAAGAAGCTTAATAAAATATAAAAATTAATACCATTTCATTATTGGAAAATTTGGTAAATTTTACAAATCTCCTAATTAGTTTAGAGCTTAGAAATGATAATAAATCTTTGTTTTTATAAAATGATCTTCATAACAAGGTCATTTACAAAGCCATAACAAGGACCTCCATAAGGGAATGCTACAAGAGTTAGTCGAAGAAAATTTGTTGACAAAACTAGTGCAACCGGATACAAGACACTTGTTGTATGGAATACAACTTTCATTGTGGGAAAGAAACAAATTGTCATAGCTTATTTCCTGTTTTATTATTCAATGAACTGCAATCCATCACATGTGTATTACGGAAGCACATAATACATAACAAACATATAAAACTGTTCTAATATGTCATTACATGAACTGGTCATAGACTTTTTTTTAGTTGCAGTAAAGGTGTTTTTCTTTGAAGTACCATAAGCAATAAAACACACATCAATGTTTTCAGCTTTTGTCCTTTGGATGATCTTAGTGGCTGACGGCTGTCTTCAAGAAACCATGAAAGACAGGGAAAGATTGTGACATTCTCTATTGGTTTCGGTCACTCACCTTATGACAACCCAAGATCATATTTAGCTGGTGTTGAAGAAATGAATGCCAAGAGTCTGTCTCCTGATCCGAGGCTTATTCTTGTAGCTTTGGATGTTGTCCAAACTAAAACAGGATATACACAGCACTGTGTCACCATTGAACACAATGAAACGTATTTCAAAACAAAATATAATTTGTCCATTTCGAATTGCTCACCATACGGCCGGTGATAATCGTTCAAAGCTTTATTTGTAAACAGCTTTTTTCTAACAATTCTACTGGTAAGAAAAGTTAAATAAACCATTAATTGACGCTAATAATCAAAGACGCTTCAATATATGAGAAATGTGGTATAAATATACCCCAAATAAAGATAAGGATGTCGCTAATAAGTTGCTAATAAGATAAGGATGTTTAGCGACTCATGTGGGTGCTGTTGCGTTTGTCCTGTCTATCATCCGTGTCTGTCCCCCCCCCCCCCTAACAACTCCCGAACAGAAGGTCGGATTGACAAACGGTCTTCACCATCGTATTCAGAGTCCCAAACACTATAGGAATGAGGTATTTATTTCTGCTTATCCGGAAAAATGCGGATAGAGTCGACTGTTTGTTTCCGCAAGCAAACAGTCAACTGAGCCTGAAACTGTTCTAGATACGGTCGAATAAAAATGTAGATTGTATAGTAGACACTCTAAACTACAGCATATCTAAATTTCAAGTCGATCGGGTCAGTAGTTGTTCAGGAATAAATTCTCAAATTTCATCTTTCTCCGGTGATCTGGATAGTTCCCGATCACCCTCCAATGCTCCTTAGGTGAAGTTTAGGTTTTTAAGGGTAGCCCTTAATTTTTATGCTTTAGCACAAATTTTTTTTTTGCTTGTTTTATTTTTTTTTTTTTTTTTATTATTCTCAAAAATTTTTACTTTAAAAAAAATTGTTTTCGTAAAAATATGATAGAAATAAATGTTTTACCATTGGCGTATGGTTGACAATAGTCAACCTGTAGTTGTGCGAGCAATTGTATTCCTTATTGGTTCTACATTTTTATTCATGATTCTTTGCTAATGATGATGGAATGCCATTTATAAATTCATTTACTAACTGCAATATAATAAATAAATCAAAGTAATAAACTTATGTTTATTTAACTTGTAAAATTAAAAGTAAATGTACTAGTTTTCTAAATTGCATCATTTTTACTTTTACGTACAGTATATTTTTGTTTAATTATATTGTGTATTACATTTATAATTAATAATTAAACTGTACCGCAACAGACCACACTGGCATTCCGGTTCGCCAGAGATTTAGGCTCCCAGCGAATTCTCGATCAACGGGACTAGTTGGAGTCGAATGATCAGCCCGCGTTTAATCCCCCGAGTAAGAAACCCGATACCCATTTGACAGAGGGATGGGCGAACCCTAGGGTCCATCTGGAGGGGAAATAACCGTGAAAGAAAATAATCCTGAATACCGCCGGGAATTGGATCCCGGCTCTTCCAGTCCGCAGTTCAGCGCTTTAACCATTGGGCTACCTTAATTAATAATTATAATTAGTTAACATAAATAAAATATCAGTTGAATGAGATATAATTTTGTAGTTAGTATTTTAGCAGTTATTGCAATTCAAAATATATAAAAAATTTTTTTTTTTTTTTTTTTTTAACAAAAATGTCAAATATAATTAAGTACAGAATAATTTGCAGATAATTAACGAAAGTTAAAATACTAAACAATAAAATAGTTATTATTTAATAAATCTTACAACTGTATTTATAAAGAATTAATTTGGGATGCTAGCCATTGTGATACTGTAAAGAATAAATAGAGATTATGAATAAAAGTCAAAGTTAATAAAGATTTAAGTTAAAAAAAAAAATAATTTTTCAACTTTTCTTGAATCAAATGGAAGGTTAACATATTCATTCCTTTGTCTTGACTGATACTCAAATGTTTGACTGTAGATACATTACACTTTAACTTCTGAAATTGCTTTTTTTTTTACACACCTTTCTTCTATTACTCAAAGGTACACAAATATTAGAAATATCTTTTGTTCAATTTTACTTAGATACACAGTTGAAGTCAAATAAAATAAAGAGAAACAATACAATATCCTAATATTAAACACGTTTATTTCCATTCTTCAGTTATTTTTGAAAAGCCTCTATTTTTACTTTTCTTTCAATATCCACTCAACTGTTTAAATAGCAAATTAAATAAAAAATCTTTTTCAATTTAAAAAAAAAAAAAAAAAAAATTCATTTCATTTTTTTTTCCGTTTTCGATTGTTTCCTGATTATTTTTGTTGTAATATATTTTGATATTCTTATAAAAAAAAAGATAATTTTTATTTTACGTTATTATTAAAATTAGCAGAATTAAACAAATAATTTTAGGTCATTTTTAATGAATTTTAAGTGGAATTCAAAATGATTTTTGTTTTGTGTTGATATATTTAAAACGATCGTAACATTGTTGATATATTTAAAAGAAAAGCATAATGGTCTTATATTTTTACCATATAACATGGTTATTCTCTTATAATTCATTAAACGTGTGGAATAATCAACTTGAAAAATTCCAACAGTTTCGACCTGCTTTGCCGATATGTCATCCTCAACTCGATCTTAGGGTGATTATTTAACAGTGCAGCAGTCCAGACAACTAAGGCTGGTAAAATTAAATATCAAATGAAAATTAATATCAAATTAATAACCAAAATTCGAATTGAGATATTAAAATTTGTAACATTCTGTTGAAAATGTAAAGTGCATTGAAACTACTAAAATCCAACTCAAAAGATATTGAAAAAGCTTAATCCATTAAATCATCATTTTTGTCCAAGGGGCAGCTGTTCTATGAATTTCTAGACAAAAATTATACAGAAAATTTGCATATTGATTGAAAACTCAATTATTAAGTATAAAAAAGATTGTTAGAATATCCATAATTTTGATTGTTAATTTTCAAGAAGATTCGGTCACTAATTCAAAAAGTTAAGAAGTACATCTACTGTTGAGAAAGTGATCTTATGATCTTTGTTTCTCTTCAGAAAAAAAAAAAGGATAAAACTTCGAATTAAAAATAATATAATTTTCTTTTATCAAATTGCAGAAATTGTTTATTATAATGGCGGCGTTAAACTTTAAATTTTCTTGAAGAAATTACACGTAATTATCGTAAGAACTCGCTCAAAACTATTTTATACATAGTTTTAATGTTATGATGCAAGTATACCAAAGAAATATTAAACAAGGGGTGTAATGAACATCCAGACAGATTTGTAATGATATTTCTTTTGCATATTGGAAATATTGATTTTTTATTTTTTTTTATTTAAGTATTAGCTATACTCGGCTTGCGCTGCAATGCCACTCAAAGAAAGTGTTTGTGTTTTTATTCTGTTTATTGAAGTGCTTTTGGATACACAATATTTCTCGTTTTTCCATCTGGTGCATACACGAATAAATCAGAAGGTTTTCCGACGCGTGAACAGGCCACATAGTTATCCTTGTGTGAAGCATGGATTTTCCACACACTTGTAGCGATTGTCCCTGTGCTTTGTTGATGGTCATTGCAAATGCGAGTCGCACCGGAAACTGCAAACGTTAAAACCGGAAATACACTCATACTAGTTGAAACGCCTCGCGCAACAGATATTGTAAAATGGTTCTAGTAATTCAGAAACCTTCGTGCGCACAACAACTCACCAAAGTTTCATCGCAATCTGATGAATGGTATAGGAACGCATTGGAACAAACAAAGAAACATTCATTTTTATATATAAAGATTCCTTAACGGTTTAAGATACAATTGAAATAATGAATTCATAATTAAATAAAAAAATAATAGTATTTGGATCTTGAGACCCAAGTGATTACCAAGTGACATTCTAGAACAGCTGTTTCACGTTCTTTGGCGAGCGTCAGCTAGGGGCTATCATCAATAAAACGGCGACATCTCGATACAGAGGCTAATAGGAGCAAACGTGGGAGTCGCCAATGTGATTCCGCCAATATTAGGAACTGGTGCCGCGTTTCAATAATAATAAAATAATAATAATATAAATTTTTAAGATAAAATATTTGATATTCCTGTGTTTTCAGCAGCAAAACATCTCGTTTTCTTAAAGTTTCAGCAACAGAACGTATTCGCATTTCTCTTCAATAGGCTTTTTAAAAAAGTTTCCTTTGATAGAATCCAGACACTTGGCGAAATACCTGGTGTAGAAGCAAGGGTTGTTGGTCTACAATCTTTTGTTGTTATTCCCGGAAAGTAAATCGATACCGATATGACAGAAAGCTGGGTGAACCCTAGACTTTCTGGTGAAAGAAATACCGAGAATTTCGCTGAGAGAAGTCTCTTACCTCAACTTAAAATATAATCTATAAATGGGAAGGGGAGGGGGAAATTTAATTCATAAAAAATAAAAGCCTAAAGGCCGTGCTGGCGTGGCCGTGCGGTTTAGCCGGCGGGCTGCCGTTGTGGCCGATGCGCCAGTACCCGGGTTCGAATCCCGGTGGTGGCATGGCTGTTTCTTTCTTCTTCTGTGTTTCGTCCGTTTCCCACCTGGGACTTACTCTCTCAGGGTTATCCTGGACGGGATATAATTCTCGTCCCCCCTTTCTTGAATTTCACTAGCCTCGCCCTGACGTTGTCAGGTTGAGCTAGTTCCGTGGTCCCTAGTTGGCCAAATTCGATAAAAGGAAGGAAAAGCCTAAAAATCTGACTTGAGCATTTTTTTTTATTTTTTTTTTGTAAATTTTGAAATATGTAAATGTATGTTTAAATTTTGACGACTGAAGCCGCAGAAAGCATAGTCCCTTTTTTATTTTCTGCACTTTATTTACAATTCTCCGCAGTCTCTATTATCACAATATATTGATTACATTTGCTTCTGCTAAAATAAGCAGCATAGTAGAGACTTTATCTGGTTGATGTATTTATTTAATAATTTATTCGTTATCTTTCCTAAAACTTTGCTTCCGTTTAACTTGCCTACTTCCTGTGTTTACAAAAAAAAAAAAAATCCCTCAAAAATAAAAGAAGGTGAAAAGGTTGTAGTTAGATGGATTTTTTTTTCTTAAATTAATAAAAAAATATCTTAATGAAATGTCTTATTTTATATATGCGATACATATTTATTTTTTATTTATTTTTTTTGTAATTAGTAAATATTAATTTTTGGTTTAAATTATCTAATATACGAGTCACTCATTGAACAAAATAAGCTTTCCATACATAGAAATAAACTCTGCTCCTATGAACACAATTTAGCTACGAAAAACATCCGTATGTTTATGTTTCTGAAGAGCGGTGGTGAATGTGCCTTTTCCTGTGTTTTATTCTTATGATTGGTTGCTTCTGCCAGTGCCTGGACGGGTTCCTTTGGCGGGAGCCATGTGCCCGCGCGCTTGGCGCATGTGTTGTATTGACGTTGCCGTGTGACGTTGCCTTTCTGCCAGCCGACCTTGGAACACAGATGAACGCTACGACCCAACGCCAGTATTATCGTTTGCCGAAGCCGCGCCGGTTCCCTGTTGCCGGACTCGACTGCGTGAAACCCGCCGGGATTTAAAAACAAAGCTACGTCGATGTGCACGGCCGCTTAGGCAGGCGATTCCGCTGAACCCTAGTCGCTCGGAAGCCCGCAGCAGATATCTGTGAGCGGCCAGTCAACCGATCGGGGGTTGATTGAGTAGCATACGTCGTGAGTGTGTGTGTGTGCGTACGTGTGTGTTTGTATATTGACCAGATTCTCTCGCCGTCACCATGAGTAGCATTTTGTGCGGAATGCACGCTCAGGGCAGCAGGGATAAACTCCCCCGTACCATGAGCACGAGCGCTCTTCGGATTAAGCATCGCAGCTCCTTCTGGGATCACTTCACGTCGGAGAAGTAAGTCGTGGTGACCCTCAGTGTGTCGTTTGTTTTCTGTATTTCCCTTTCAATCCAATTCCAAGCGTCCCATTTTTATATTGAACCCCCATTGCATTCGCACCAACCCCTCCCATTCAACCACCCTAAGGGAAAAAAGCATATCACTACCTATTATTGATTAATTACAAAAATATCTTTTTAATAAAGAAAAATGAATGGGTTAGTAACACAAAGAAACAATTAATTTTATTAATACAAATTCATAAAAGAATAATCATCAAAAAAGTACCTATTACATTATATATATAATATAATATAATATAATATAATATAATATAATAATATACACATACCATTTCTTCCATATAAATATTATTGAAGATTGCCGTGACATGATTAAAAACGTAACAGTGTGTTTCGGACAGTTGTACCAATGAAATTTAGATATCGATGTAAATCCTATTGATACAATACGGGTTAGTTATTATGGTTTTTGAGGTCAGTTGAAGCTGAAACTACAGACGTAAGCAACACCGTATCATAAAACAAAATAAACACCAAAAAAACATCTTATTTACATTTCGAGTGACCTGTTAACCTTCCGTGACCCTGACATTGACATGTTCGGATAATGATGACGATCGCCTACTTTTGGCTTTCGAACCTCCCCTGACGAAAATGGGTATTCCCCAATCAATGCCTGCATACTAGGTGGGAAGCTTTTAGGGATAAAGTTGTCTCTCCCTCTGAAAATAATCGGGAGGCTAGGATCTGGTTCTGTATTTTCTTGCGAAGGGTAGAGGTACGACTGATGGAATAGCGAGAATGATGGCGTTGGAATTCTTGGATTGTAGCTCCATCAATCATACCTCATTTTTTTGTATTCCTTCTAAGCCACTGAAATCCTTCCTTGCGCTTTAAATCAAATTCAGAATTGTCTTAATTTTCCCTTTTTCTTTATTGCTGGCTACATTTGTTAAAATCCGGTAATGACGTGTACCTTTCCCAGATATCGTTCACTTCAACGTAAGATTGTAGATAATGAAGTAAAAAGACAAATATTTGAAGCGCTGCTACGCAGAGAGGGGCTAATCTGTATGTAAATTAGATTGGATAAAGGAGAACTCTATATTCCCGCTTGTTTGATTACCACGCGTATTTGGATTAAAAAAATTCAGAGAAATGAATTAAGAACACTTGATTTTTATAGACATAAAATAGACATGCTCCGTTTTATAGACATGTCTTTACTTTTCCATAACACACGCCCTCATAACAATAAAACATTCAGTTGTCGTGTTATTCAGGTAGTAATTAACATGCGTCGAAGGCATTATCATCACAAATAACTGTTATTTAAATAAATAAAGCAGTTGAATTAGTATGCTTAAGGGCTTCTGATGTAAAGACTCTCATTAATGTTATTGCGTGGGCTTCGATTTTCCTTAGATAAATGAACCCTTCCTATCCTTGTACAGTTATTTCGTTTATTCGCTGCGGCAGATTTATTATCTAAATATACCTTCATCGCTTATTGTGAAGACGTTGTTTAATCAAGATACGTTAAATCCAATATCCATTTTAAGCATGCCGTTAGCCTTCATAACGTGAGTCGCCTGTGAAACCTCGGCCTCCGAAATTGTTTGAAATAAATATTGGATTAGGTTTGTCTCGTGGTAAGACTGTTGGTCGAAACGATATCAACTCGTTCCCAAGAAGAACAAAACTTGTCGTCAGAATTATGAAGTAGGAATTGTTGTGTAAGTTATTGTAAGAAGTATTATTAATTTGTTGTATGTGAACTATTATTACATACCCGTTAGAACGTGTTGTAATCACGAACGTTAAGTCCATGTATAGTTATAACAAAAGTATTATTATTTCTAAAATTCTAAATGTATAATAACGAATTTTAGAGGAAAAAGAAAAGAAATTTTCTGATCCTCAATTAACCCGAAGAGTTTTCTTGCTGAAAGAAACGAAATATCGTGAATAAACATGGAATTTATAAGGAGATTTTCGTTGTATGTAATGAATAGGAATTAAATCCTTTTATACGTCTCTTTCGTTTAGCTTCTCAATGCTAATCAACAGTTGCTTATAAATTAACAAAATAAGCTAAAATTATTTTATAAAGTTTCATGTAGAAAATCGTATTTATATAAAAAAAAAACCTCATTAATTAAAATAATTATTACCAAATTATTTGATAAGGAAATAAATACTAAAGATAACAAAATTTTAAAACATACGTAGTTAATAATAAATTTAATAAATTAATTAACAGTATTATATATTTAACAATTTTGTAATCCAACATTAAGAGAATAAAAATATCAAGACAGATATGAATAATTAAAAAAATATGTTAATAGTAAAAATATTACCTGGGCTTTTCCGTCTTTATCACAAGACATCGTCAGCAAATTTGTATAATTATGTATCTCTCAGCTGACTGTATTGGCCAAAATGCTAGCTTAACTGTAAATATTTTTAATATTTAATATATTCTTCAGTTATTCAAACTTGTATTTTAATTTTCTTAGATGTTTTGATTTTTGAACCATTGATAAATTTTATAACAAAACATCAAATATATAACACTACAAACCCTAGAAATTTACTGTTTCACTGTAAATACGAAGTCTTTTTCATAAAATTATCAAATACTACTACTTTCGTTTAATAATTTTATTATTATATCTTGATATTTAAGTGATTTCATTAATTGTCCCAGAATAAAAATTTCGACAAAAATTGGCGCCAAATATTTACAAGTGACCGCAACAAAAATAGTACTTTTGATTTTTGCATATCTGAAATAGCATTTCTATTAAAATATATAAATAAATATTTTCTCATCTATATATTCTATTTCTTTAAATTGTCGTGTTAAATTGGAATCAAGACTCAAATTAGTATTCAAAAAAACAATTAAGGTTATTAATTTTTTAATAAGTTGTAGAAAATTACTTCTTTCGGGAGATGGGATGGCATAGTGGCATAGTTTTTATTTTTCACCTGACTTTTTCGAGTCTATTTAGGGCAACATACATCATTTGTTTGGACTGCCTTACAATTGGCTATTTCACATTATATAGGCGGTGCAAATGTCTTTTGAATAACTGATAAATTATTTGTTCTCGTAATATCGTTATCTTTAATCGTGTTAGGCATTGTAAATACTACGCGAGTATTTTTGTTGTGAAAATCGTTAACGATATGGTTCAGAGTTTAAGATAAAGTTATTACGCAATCAAATATTTAATATTTTAGAAATATTTTTATCCAGTTAGTTTTGTGTTCCCTCTTCCTTCCTAACCTCCACCCTCTTACAAAAAAAGAAATAAATTAAGACCTTCGACCTCATAATTGAATTAAGATAAATCCGAATCATTTATAGATAAAAATTAACCTAAAATTAATGATGCAATATTTATCTTCTGACTTTATAAACAACTTCTTCCTATTTACTACATTCTTATTTTCGTTGAGTCTTCTTTTCTTAAAATAAAATTACTTTTTTTCATATTTGTTTAAGAAAAAACATATTAAGTTGATGTGAATGATTTAACTGCAGTGGTAGCCATATTGAATTTTCAATTAAACAGGAAAAAATTTTAAATTTCAGTCTTTTTCGGAAAGTAAAAAAAGAATTATTTATCAATAAAAATTAGAAATTATTAATATATATTTTTTTTTTAATATTTCAAATATAAATTGCTTGAAATATTCAGCTTATTGAATTACTGTTGATTATTAATCCTGGAAACATATTGTCTTCTGGATGTCTTAAGATAAATTTTAGAAAGTACGTCTGTTTATGGTTTCGGTGGTTACTCTTATTTAAGTTCTTATTTGTTACCTGCTTGATGATCTGACTTTGGTTGAAGAAAATGAGTGGTTATATTTTTTTTATTTTTTTCATACAACAGTTCAGGAACTTGCCTGCATTGCATCTTAAAATTTTAGCTTCTCTTCCACGTATCAATGACGTTGCGATATTTTCATAAAGTCGACGGAAATAATTACGGAATCAGCTTTGAGATCTATTGTATGTTTATTTCTTAATGCGATATTTCCCTCGAATCTTATTTTCAGGCCATCTTTATCGTCGTTCTAGTCGTTTCTCAATGTTCCTATCAAAGATTAGTGCCCCGTTTCCTTTCCGACATTAGGCAGCGAATTCAAGTTTACTTCCCGTAATAAGTTGAGAGAG
Source organism: Thereuonema tuberculata (assembly GCA_023159025.1). Classification (NCBI taxonomy): domain Eukaryota; kingdom Metazoa; phylum Arthropoda; class Chilopoda; order Scutigeromorpha; family Scutigeridae; genus Thereuonema; species Thereuonema tuberculata. Next base: position 31,918,492 of record JAFIDM010000179.1, on the reverse strand, counting down.
AGAAAATGCATCTCCTCCTGAGACGGAGCCTTGGCTCAAAAAGTAATGCCGTAAAATACCATTTGCCCCATTTGGACGCAAACTTTTATGTACATGTTTTTATGTAAATTGACAGATAATCCTTCAATTTATAGAGCCAGATAATCCTTCAATCTCGGTAAAAATGTAAGGTTTGTATTCCGATTTTCTGATCCTTTCTAGCCATAATCATTCAACTGATTCTTGCAGTGAAGATAGAAAGGCGAATTGCAGAAATCGGACGCTTAAAGCATCTACCAGTGCGAAAATGCTTTCATTTGATATTATTATTATTCCGTTGTTATAATGTTGTCGTATTTTTCTTCCTTCTCTTGCTCTTGCCAGGGACCTGTAAAAAATATGATAATGGATTTGTGATTATAAAGCCTTTGTAAAAATAGATAATACAGGGTGTCTCAAAATAAGGTACTAACACTTCGATAGTTAGTACATCAAAGTGTTAGTACATTTTTTTGAGACACCCTATATTTGTAAAGAGTCGTTTGAGCGATTTTACAATTTTTAAGGTAAAGGTAAGGATTATTAAATAAAAGAAAAAAAAAATAGGCTAAAAGTAAGCATGAATACATTAGAGAATTAGAATTCTAAATTATATAATTTATAACGTTGTATAATGTGTAGGATTAAAAATTTGGGGCCCAATCTAATAAAGTTAAATACTAAAATAGAATTTGATGAATGAAAAATTCTGTATTAAGAATAATATTCGAGGATCCGTTTATTCAGGAGATTTTAAGTTAATTTCGTTGATTCTTTCTAATATTGAAATTTAATAACTTAAATGTTGTTATAAACGTTTTTAACGTGTGTTGAAACTACGACTTAAACATTCACAATTAAAAACACACATAGAGATTTAAATACAAACAATTAAAAATTAAAACCGTAACATTTTCCTGAGGAAGAATGGCGGAATTGGCAATCGAAACATGTTACGGTTTTAATTTTTAATTGTTTGTATTGTAATCTCAGTTTGTGTTTATATTGAAATGTTGTTTAATTTAATACAAATATTTGTGACCAGTTTTGTTAACACTAACAAACACTTCAGCTGTTTTCATTTAATGGATGTTTGTCAGTCGTTAAGATAACCAGACTGTTTTGGCTATCTTCTTTAAGCCTTTCTAACAATGTCTTGTTAAATCTTTTATGTTGGACCGAGCAGACTTCCGCGGTGTTCCATCCGCCTATTAGAGTCGGAAAACGATTTTTCGGGGTGATATAACTTCAGTGAGATCTTGGTCACAACTTCTGACGATTGCGTATATCTCTCAAACTGCCTTCAGAAAGTCCACACTATCTTTCAAGACAAATGGAGCCACTTTCGTCACCCATCTGGAACTGTCCTGGCTTCAAAACTTTCAAAACCCAATTGCAAGGAATTACATCACTTTTACAGAGTTAATGATAAAACTCTCCATGAATGTAAAATCGTGATATTGTGATCACCTCAAGCATTTGTTTATAATGCATTTGTAGCAAACATAAAAGTAGGAAATTTGTAGGGATATTAAAGCAAACAAAACAAGTGAATATAATTTTGTGCTAAAGCATAAATTTAAGGGCGACCCATAATAATAAGAAAATTTTAAAATAATAATGAAAAGAAGTACATTAACATAAGAAAAAATAAAAAAAAAATTAGGAAAATAAGAAAAACAAAACAAAAACAAAAAATCCACTCGGACATTGAGAAGCATTAACTAACTCCTATATTTCTGTAGAATTTCACAAAAATTAGACCATTTATAAAAGAAATGTGAATGCTTTGTATTTTCTCAATTTCATTTCGTTTCCATTCTAACTTTGTTTATTTAGAACCGCTAGGTTACTACTACATTTCTGTAGAATTTTGAGAGGAAAAAAAACAACAAAAAAACAGTAGATATATGGATTCGAACCGACAACTTTCAGCATACGAGTCCGAGACCTTTACCCATCAAGCTATAGCTGACAACTAAAATGAGATGGTTGCATTTCTGACATTTAAGCTAATAGCGGAAATCCAATGAAAACAATGCCAAATATCTCGAACAAGGGGGGCGTTGGCCCCTGAAAATACCCTAATCCTACTGTGTTTGGGCCTCTGAACGCGATGGTGAGGCCCGTTTGTCGAGCCGACCTTCCGTTCGGGAGTTGTCAGGGGTGGACAGACACGGACGGACAGGACAAACGCATTAGCTACCGATTTTGGTCGCTATCGCAATAACCCCCAAATTGGTCGCTAATAAAGTAGGATAAAAATAATTGAAAATTAAAGGATTATACGAAAAGAAAATATCTCTATTTATTGAAAGGAAGAAGAAACAAAAGCGCAGTACTTTTCAAAAGTTTTAGCTAATTTATGATTGGCACGAAAGTCAGGATAAAAGAAGGACAAAAATTTAAGTATTAGTGTTTTGTTTTTTTTCTTTTTGAAATAAAAATAAATTTCTGTTACAACGAATATTATTAATGAAATATTTGTCATTTCTACTTTGCGTTTTTATAAGAATATAAATAAGGCTTGGATTTACGTAGACTAAGGCTATTTATTTGGGGCTCTGTGGTATTGAAGGAGAAAGTGTTAGCGATTGTAGAAGGTATGTGGAAACGGCTTATTTTTATGAATTTGTCATTCAATAGACGGAGTTGGTCAAATAAGAATTAGGTATTGACACACACTGCAGCATTTCCTTTGTCCCGTAAGCTATTACAGGCACGTATCAAATTCTTATTTTGTAAGTGATTGTTCTCGTGACGGAAATTTCGAGTAGAAATGTAAGAATTCTAAGAATTTAGGAAGACGTAACTTCGAAAATACGTTCATATATTCTGCAGGAGTAATTTTTAAGCATACTTCCTGTATTATTGCTTAAGAAAGCTTGCTGTAGAATTTTTATTACAGCGAAATATTCGTTTTAATGGTGTCCGTTGTATACCGAATTTGCTTTATTTTTATACAGACAAACGTATTGTGGTGAATTAATTTGGCCTCTCGTTCGTGAAAGAAGGTAGAATGAGTCTAGCTGGATCTGAACTAGAATCTGTTTATTTTTCGGGAGAGCATGAGTTTTAAATACCCTTATGTACAGTAGTTGCTATTGGTTGGTGTTAGAGATGGGCAAAGTCGTTCTTTATACTGAACTAGTTCTTTTGAGATAGTTCTTTTTATTGAACTAGTTCAATGAACTAAGTCGTTCTTTTTACCTTAACCAAAAAAAAAAAAAAAAAAAGGTTCTCAAATACTTCATATAAAATGAAATAAGCCAATTCCAATAGCCAATAGTGAAGTGGTAAAAGAACGAACTAGTTCATTTGAACTAGGTCATTCGTGAACTATAGTTCTTTTCATGAACTAGTTCATTTGAATTAGATCGTTCATTGAACTAGTTCGTTCACGAACTACCCATCCCTAGTTGGTGTGCTTTACAATTCATAGGGGGATTTTATTGACATGTGATCTTTTACTGATTTTAACTTATAGGGAATTAAGTTAATGTAGCTTTTAAATTACAGGGAATTATGGGTAGCACACCAACGGAAAGAATTTAAAAATAAACTAATACAATCGACGGTTAACGGAATAATTTGAAATATACAATAGATTAAATGATGATTGATCAGAACACTAAAAATATATAAGAGTAAATAAAATATAATAGAATAAATAAAACTATGATACACATACAACTATAAAAATCATCCCAATATCTATCTTCAGCTATGCCCACAGTAGCAAAGAAATTAAGGCAGTTATTGGAAGAAACAAGGAAATTGATAAGAAAGTGAGATTTGTTTGTGAAAATAAATAGGAGAAATATTATTTGCTATTAGAAGGGTCTTCTTTCTACGAGTGACAATCGAATCAGGATGTAAGGCATTGATTTCTGCCCTTTTCTGTCAGAAGTCGATAACACTGTTGGGATCTCAGACGACACAACATCAAAATGAAAATCCTCCATCGCCAACCTTTTTGAAATGAAGTTATACGAAACTGACTTGGATGTAGAAGATATTCACTGTTGACCTCGTACCTATAAGATCCTTTTTTGTATAGAGAATAAATAGAGCTGGAAATTCCTGACGCAAAGTATTTTGCAGATTATTTGATTAGGCTTTTCTCTAACGGAAAGGAATAATGTTTTTGGGGTTTTTTTTTGTTGCTTGTTTCTTTTGCTTTTTTTGGAAAGAGATGAAATTTTATTGGTGATTTATTTGTAGATATTCAATTTAATGTAAGTTTGATATTAGGCTTAATATTTTGGGTGCTAAAGGTCAGTGATCTTTTTCTGTCATTCTTGTCGCGTGACTCATCGTTTGGAGTGATTTGTTATCTCATTGTTATTCACGCACCATTCTAAGTCCAAATGAACCAAGTCCAAATGATCTCCTGGAATCAGAAGAATAAACCAGTGAAATTGTAATGAATTCAGTAATGTCGGTCGTTCAATGATCCTGTAGCATTGTTCGAACATTCGAAGTTTACATTAAAATTCTGTTTTGGAAAATTTGTTTACTCTGCTTACTTCCTTAACATGTTCAGTTTTTGAATTTGTCCCAATTTGGAGGTTGTGCTTTCTTTATAACATAATTCTTATGATTTTCTCCTTTTAGCTAACATTGCCATATTTAACATCTTATGTTTGCTGTCTTGTGGTAGCATTTTGGGAACTAGTTGGTTATTGGTAAAACAAGATAAAACCTCAAAAATAAACTAAAAAAATTACTGCCCAAAATCCTGTAATGCTTACGAATATCTTACATATTTAATACATATTTACATACACAATACATATTTATGATAATTCATATAAATTCCATACTATTATAAATACTATTAAAAGTAACACGCTAAATTTTCATTTAAAATTTATAATTACTAATAAAAAATCTTAAAATGTATTACATATTTCTGGGAGCTTTCGAACTCTATTTGTAGAACCATTGTCAACCTGATTTTTAATCAATTCTATCACAGTATATATTGTCATATAAAATAACAAAGAAACATAATCAATTTGCAAAACGACGGCTAGAGGCATAGACAAGGCTTTAACATTAATCAACAAAGATAATTGATTATTATGACATCGTTGATAGCGTTGTAATGCACTATAACAATATACCTACAAATTCCTTGACCCGTCCTTCTTACCATAGTATGTAATCCAAATTAAGTGTGCAATTTTTCTGTTATCCTAAACACTTACTTTAAGAATCTACTTACTAGTAATTATTAGTTTTTATTAATACAGTGGTACCTCGGGTTACGAACTTAATTCGTTCCAGAACTCGGTTCGTAACCTGAAAGGTTCGTAACCCGAAACATTGAAATCAAATGAAATAGAGACGATCCACTTCAAGATGAAAGGACTGTAGGCTAGCGCTACCCGATATCGGTACTGCGTGGCCTTCGTTTGTACTGTACGCGATCGTTTGTCTCCAACGTTAAACGTTGCTATCTCTCTCTCTCTCTCTCTCTCCCTCCTTCATTCGTAATCCGAGGCACTGTTCGTTACCCGAGACAAAAAATTTTCGAAGTTGTTCGTAACCCGAGGTATCACTGTATTTTGTTACGACAGGTATTTGATGTTTTTGAGGGAGAGTGAATAGAAATTGAATTTTTATTTCATTTTAAAGTAAAATGGAATAAATGAGGGGGGGGGATACTATTTGTAAAAAATAATTTAATGAAAAATTTTTTATATTTTGTAAATGATAATATAAAGAGAAGTTCCCAAGTGTACCACTATTATCTCCAAATATTTTAGTCTCCTTTTTTGAACTTTACGAAAAGGTCTGTAAAAGGAACAATTATTTCTTTTAAATCTGTTGTATTTCTGTTCCACTGATTTTCACTGTAGGTTCGGCGTAGAATTAAATCGTCACTCAAAAAACAAATCGAACAGTGACACTGAATCCTTTAAACTGCAACTGATCCATCAATAAAAGACAACATGATTCAGAAAGATGAATCATCTTCTCCTGCTCCTCCCTGCCCTCCCACGCATATCAGATCTTCCTAAATTTATTTTTAGTCTTTTGGGGGTCTCAGGTTTTCATTAAGAAATACCAAAGAACAAAACAAGGAAACAAGCTAGTTAATGAGGGAAATATTAGAAGCCACGACCTATTTCTAAAGCCCTTCAGGACGTAATGTGATTGGTATTGTACGAAGGTCATTTTAAAGGAATGAAGTAAAAAGATTCAATTGTAAACGTGATTTACCTAATTTAGAAGATTTTTAACTTGTGTGCAGTCAAATTTAAGGCCAAATATACATTCTACATTGAAATTACACTGCAGTGCCATTCCATGATGCTTCAAATATTGATCAGCTAAGTGCTGCTAGGTAATTGAAAAGTGGAAAAAAAGGGAATCCTTGTTTTAAGCTAAAATGTTGTTGCTTTGTTTCACGCCTGAGAATTCCAGCATCAAATTGGTTTCAAGGGTTATCTGAAATATTGGACAAAAATATTTTATTGTAAGATAAAACAGAGGTCAGTTGTTTTTGGTTTTTTTTAATTCAAGACTTACTCTTTACTTATAGGAAGAGAATAATTATTTTCTTGCAAGTTCTTTCCAAATTAAACTCGGTTACGCCATAAAAAATTGTAATTATATCATGTACTCACAAAATATTCTCACAAAACTATTGAATGGAAATGAAATAATTTCCCTCTGAGTACTTATCAAAAAAAAAAACGAATAACAAATAGAAAATAACAAAAAACGTATTAGCGTAAGCCAGAACGTTTCGATCTGCGGAAAACTGCAAGATCATCTTCAGCTTAAAAACTGACAAACAATCCTCTTCCTCTTTTTTATCATTTGGCCAATCTTTGACCAATTTATGCCTCCTTCCTTTAACAAATTTTTTCCTTATAATTCTTTCTTTACTGTCATTGCTCTCTTTGTTTGGCAGTTTTTCAGCTGAGGATGATCTTGTTGGTTTCCGCAGATCGAAACGTCCTGGCTTATGGTGCGGTATTTTTTATTTGTCATTCTATATTTGATAAATATGCATTCCACACGTTAAAGTTGAATTTCTAATTATTTACGAATTATTCTTTCTTTTTCCTTGAAATACAAGGAAAGGAGTAAGTCCGTCCGTCCGTAACCCTATGGTCACCGGAAAGCTTTTGACTGTCATTTGTGTTTCGAATAAACTGTCAGTTAACCCAAGATGCCTCGAGATCATTTACAATCTCGTTATCTCACGTTAAAGTTGAATTTCTAATTATTTATGAATTATTCTTTCTTTTTCCTTGAAATAAATATAGAGGAGTAAGTTCGTCCGTAGCCCTATGGTCACTGGAAAGCTTTTCGATTGTCATTTGTGTTTCGAATAAACTCTCAGTTAACCCAAGACGCCTCGAGATCATTTACAATCTCGTTATCTCTCTTGACGATAAATTAATCCAGCAGTTTGATAAACCAATTTCAGTGACTGAAATGCTTGGTACCAAACTGCTTATGAAGACAGTAACAATTGAATTTATAGTAATGCTATACACAAACTCCGTATATAAAGTGAATATTCTTATGTTTACTAAAAACAAGAACAAATATTACTAAAAACAGCTTTTGACTTGATAATACCGTCTTTCGACGGAGAAACTAGTCGAATTTGTGTATTTTATTTTTGTATAAAATATCTTTGTGCAAACATATTCAAGTGTACGGCTTTATAAAGGATTTCAATGAACTCTGTACACGTAAAGCATTCCATATTAACAACTTTGGAAGTTTGGCATTAAAGGGTCGCAGATGGCTTTAGTTTCTTTAAGATCGAAAATGATTCAATCCTTGAGGAATAATTAATTATGGCAGTCGGAAGCTTCTCTCTGTATTGCTAGAAATGTAATGGCGTCCATACTATCTTTTCTTTTTTTTTTTTTAAGGCATAGATTAATAGTTTGCTGCTTTATAAGCAGCATCCAATATTGATATTTATCTAACTGTGATAATCCAACTTACAAATTGCAACTTTTTATAGTATCGGGAAGTCCAGGGTCTTCTGTACTTACGAAGGAGTTCAATTTCTTCATTCCGTTCGTAACTTGAATTGGAAATCCTCGAAGGAAGTAATACTGTAAAGGAAAATTTGGATAATTACTTGCAAATTAAGAGATAATAAGCTTAATAATAATAATAATAATTAAGAGGTAATAACCTTAATAGATAAGAATAATGATTCAGTCTCTACGACTCGTGTTTTACACAATATTCAAATTTTACCCTCTTCAGTTTGTTTTTTTTGTTTTTTTTCATGTTAGAATATTTAAAGTTCAAAAATATATGATGCAGTAATTCAAGTTGGTTGCAAATGCAATTTTAGAAGTGCTGGATCAAATTGCAATCTTTACCACAACAATGAAATAAAGAAATAAATAAAAATATTTGAATGCGGTTTGTCGTATGGAATAGTTTTTATAAATGTGATTCTCACAGAGATTTGATAGGCTAAGGGTTGATTCAAATAAAGTTGAATTGGGAATTCATGTTGCACATTTGTGAGGAATTTCCAAGTTTAATGAAACAGCATAGTATTTACCCGAGCTCCTATTCCATTTTTAAATAGATACAACTATATCATGTTATTCTGATTCAAATAACAAGGTTTTGTTTATGGAAGATGTTGACCTTTTCAGTTTTGTATGGCAAACATTGATATTTTTTTAGTTTTACAGCATTTTCTGGGTAAATAAAGCTGTAAATAAAGTAAAATTTGAGATAGCGAAAATAAGAGCATATACAGTATATCCTCGTTATCCGCTGGTTCCGCGGATTCGCTTATTCGCTTCTACAAAAGTGTAACCCATTTCGCCATATACGCGGTCATTTTCACCTTATCGAAAGAATTCTGAAGCCTATCGCGTATGTCTTCTACTGTGTTAACAAGTCTCCACGTCTTTTTGATAATATTCTCAGTGTTTAGGCTGTTTTTGTGATTAAATTTATTAAATTTCAACAACGATAATTATGGTAATGAAAGTGTTTTACCAAGCGCTCCTAAGAGTAAACTTGTCGTGAGCAGCCTAACGGATAAATTAAGTCATCGTTCTGGATTATTGTTCCTGGTGTTTCAGCTTATGTTTGATATTGTCTATCAGCTGAATCAGAAAGTTGAGGGCGCGTCATTTTATTACAATTATAATTTTATAATTATAAAAATTATTACAATTTTTATTGCAATTTTATAATTAGGATGAATTATAAGCTAAGGACGAACATATTTTGAGGAAAGTGTTAGCAGCAGTGTGTTTGTGCTGTAAGTGTATTTCAGTTTTATATTATTTTTTAGGTCTCGTTTTATTTCACACTTAATAAAGATAGTGTAAACGAGTTTATAGTTTTTATATGCATTCACTTGCTTTGCTATTTTGTACATTTGGGTGGTTTTCGCTTTTCGATAGTATCCATGACCTAACCCACCGCATGCATACTACTATATGCTGTTAGGGATTATTTATTTATTTTATTTTTTTGTTTTTGTTTTGATGATAGACCGATGCATAGACTTATTTCGATTTAAATCCTAAGCCTTTATTCTAATCTATTCCTCCTGTTTTACGATGTGCTTTAAAGAGTTACAAATGTAAGTCTTTATATCATTGGCCTACTGAGGGGAGGTGGAACCCCAAATCCGAAAATGGAAGACATTTAAGGTTTCGGACCCGTTGTTTTTAGCGGCCCCTAGGTTACAGCTTGCCTGTAAAACATAGGAGACCACTCTTGCTTTTATGCTTGCTGGATTTCACACTCTGTAGTGGCCAAACGGTTAGAGATATTAGAATGAAACCTTCACCAATATGTTCAGCATCAAAAAATAGGTGACCACGTCCAAAAAAATCAGACCTCTAGGACCACTCCCTGACCGGATGTTGGGGGGGTCAAAAGTGGTCGCTTCCGATAAAGAGGAAAACGGCGATGGAAAACGTCCCCCCACTACAGACCCTTCTGTACACATTTTGTTTATAAAATTGTGCATATTATGGGGCCGCTTTGCTTTTGACACTGTCTAAAAGCATTAATTTATCTTGTTTTTTTTTTTTTTTGGTTGAACGATATACGACGATCATCCAAAACCCTGGGTAGGCCTATGCTGTAAATATTTCGAATGAAATTATTGTTCAACTGTGGTAGTGGAAAACAAGTGTAACAGTGGTTTGTGTCATTACATAATCGAACACGTTTATTTCTTTTTATTCACTTACACATATGCATGAAGAATAAATATTAAAAAGGAATATTTATTTGTGAGATCCGAAAACAGCTACATCTATGATAAGCTTTTCGGGAAGAGATTAGTTGATGGGTCGCTTTAAAAGTAGATGGAAACTGGAAATGAACAAATGTAAAATAATGAGATCATGTGTCTTGTATGCCGTAGAAATTCTGTTTAGGTTGTGAATGACTGAACCATAAAAATATTATTAATAAATAAACCAGTCAATTAATAATCAATTGTTGGAAATGTTTTATTAATTTCTTGTAAGGGCAAATGCGGAAGAGCATTTTTTTTAGCCAGTTGTAATTGGAAATTCGTCTTTAAATTAGTTGTCATTAATTATTTTTGATGAATAGGAAGTTTTTATGTACCTGTGCTCTTTTATTTACTATCAGGCCTACTCTTAAAATGTATTAGATGTTAAGAAAAACAGTTTCTTAAAAAAAAAAAAATATTATGTTTTCTTCCAAATCAGACAGTCTAGTGCCTTTTTATTATTATTATTATTTGAATTTATTTTGGTTTTTTTAGCCTAGTTTCCTACAAAAGTGAGGTTCATAAAAGCAGTCGGTGTGCGTAGATGTGAGTGTCCCACCTAATAATATCTGAATTGTTGTGTCTTCTTGAAACGTGACAGGCATATTTATGGATAAGATGCGATCTAATTTTTGTAATTTGAAGTTTTTTTTCTCGTGCCATTATTTCTTAAGCTTTATAAAAATAAATAAATAAAACACCAGTTACCAAACTCCAACAAGATCGAGTTAAGGTGATTTTGAAATAAAAATGTTGTTATAAAAATTTAATATTTCATTAATATTCCTGAGGAACCACTGACTGGATTCCTTTTTATCTCGTTTTTTCTTATGCTAAAAGTAACGCGAGCAATTTTTTATCGATTATTTTTTTTTTATCTTTTTTTTTTTCTTCCTGCTTTAATCTACAAAGTGAGAAATGATTGTGAGCATGTGTTGTTCTCTCAATAGATAAGTGTCTGAGGCGAATCATTAGCGATCAAAAAATGATTTAGGGAGGGAGTGGATTTGGGAAGCACATGACATTCATTAATTTAAGCCTAATCCAAACTGAGCAGCAGTTTCATAAAAGCACATTTGCTTCAGTTATAAATAGGTAGAATTATCAATAAAAAAAAAGCTATTGATTTTTAGAGTCCAAGAATAGTAAACACACACAAAATAAATACATATTTGTAAGATAATATAAGATTTAATACTTACTGTTTAATTGATTAATTATTCTTTTTTTATAGATTTATTAGTTTTTATGTTTAAATATCAATATATTAGTGTTTGATTCAAATAAATTTTCTAATAATTCAAGCAAGTTGTTTACCAATATACATTTATTGGTTGATAATTAGTAATTAGTAGAATTGTGAAGTTAATACAACATTTTAATTTAAAAGAAATACATAAAAAAATAAAGTGAATATATAATTTCTACGCTGTATTCGAATTTATACACAAAATTACCTCGCTTCCCACTGCTGTAAATAGTATTTACTTAAAAGAAATGGTAACCCAAGACCGTCTCCCTAGTATAATAATAACATACTTAAAGTTCCAGCCATTATCTTGTACGTTGACAGAGATAATAATATGTGCTTCTATTTGTTTACTAATATACACAGATTACCTATTTATTATTCGCTGTTCAGTTTTCACAGAAAATTCGTAGAGAAACTGAAATTGCAAATATGATAATATAATGGTTATAATAATTACAACATCGTATTCATTTATATTCTATGACTTAGTATTGCATTCGATTGTTTCCTTTGAAGAGCCTAAAAATACATTCAATATTAGCTTCTACAGTAAGTTTTGAACTACACAGACGAACGGACGGGCACATTTATTTGCATTTAAAAAAACATTCTGAAATCTTTATTTTTTTTTTCTGTAACACCCTTTTTTCAGTGATTTCCATCAAAGACTATTAAAGGTATGATAACAAAAAACATAAACATCTCCATTGAATCTTTTTCTGCTAATCCTTTGTAAAGTTTACGGATTTTTTTTTTTTTATTAAGTAAATGTAAAAATTTAGAATGTTAACATTTTTGCAGGATTTCTATATTAATATTAATAAAGTAAAAAAAAAAGTTAAAATAATTAATTTAATAAAAAACCAAATTTAATTCAAGAATGAAACTTTTGTATATTCAATTTTTAATTCTTATTTTTTATTTTATGTATTGTTTTACCATCCTTATTTGATTTAGATTTAAGTAAATGTAAGAGTATGCTTTCAAGTCCAACATGAGGAAATATGTTTTTAATAGAAGTGAGTTCATCATTTGCTGTCCTCAATAACTCCTCGAAACCAAATGAACGAAATAGAGTGCAGAGAGAAAAATCAATGTTTCTTGTTGATATTTTGTTATTTTGGGATCGACTGTTTATCCAGTGACAATCTATGGGTTTTACGCCTTCAGTGTTATTTTGCTTTGATGCATTTTAAATATCGTCCCCCCCCTTTTATTTTATTCTTTTGAGTTTTTAAGAGCGGGTATCAGATCCGTCTGTTGAAATAAGGTATTGATCATTACGCTTTTTTTCTGAAAAAAGTAAACACAGCCAACCCTGGCTAAAGATATTCGCTCGCACGACTCTGACGCCATATTCTTCTTGGCTTGTTCTGTTTACCTGTGATATTTGATCAGTCAAAGGATTCGTGCCAACACTGACGATTCTGTTGCTGTTTAGCTGCTTGAATGAAATGCCATGGAATAATACAACGCATTCTGACATTCTTCCAAAAATATTTGGCTTTCGTTGAAGCTTATATTATTGCATCATCAGTATCAGATTCAATATTTTGTTCGACACCGAATTACAGAAATAAGTTTACGGAATTGCAACGAAATGAGGACATTTATTTTCCTATTTGTAAGGTGACGAGTACGTCACCCTTCGAAAAAAAATAAAAAATAAAAGTACTGTTAATAAAATAATGAGTAAAATATAGTTATAATCAATGTATTGTCCTCAAAATGAAAGATGACCGGCGGAAGTTTGAACTGCGCAGCCCTTCCGGTAGCTGATCAATTATGTTTTCCTGTCACAATGGATGACGTAGTCTGTTTTCACTGACAAAGACATGTTGATAACGCCAAATTAAAACTTCTCTCGACTATTTAGCGTTATTTCAATACCAGTTGCTAACAATAAGTATTTATATAAATAAATAAATATATATTATTTATAAATACAATGCTCTTTTGCAAAGTAACAAGCGATTAGCACAATGGCGGCGTCCTTTCATTAAATCAGATGGACGTGCCTGACCAGACTAATCGATGATACATGCGCAGATCTTACAAAAACAGGGCGGCCATCATTCATTGGGAGGACAATAGTATGTAGTATCCATATATATATAAAAGAAAACATTGGGTTTTTCTGCCGCTACCCCTCCAAAACCATGAGATACTGAAATATACAGACGCTGTCAAATTATTAGGTACAAGTACTCCTTACTTTACGACCGAGTTCCGTTCCGACGTGTACGTCGGTAAGCGAATTGGTCGATAAGCGAGGAGCTTGCGCCGGAAATATTGGATCGTTGTAAAATTATAAAAATTATGCAACAAACTTCAAATTTATTCATAAAAAGACATGCATATGTACAAATTATTATTTGTTTGTTTGGTTATCTGGAGCTGTAGAGGGTCCAGGTAAGGGAAATGACGACGATGAAATAGAAGTTGTACCTTTAAGGGCGGAGGTCGTAAGTGCGAGTGATCGTTACGCAGATAGGTCGTAAAGTGAGGAGTATCTGTATAGCATTGAGGATGCCTTGATATCATTTTTGATCGATGTGGGTCAACCGTAAGTCACGTGAGGTAAAATCAAAGGCTAAACTGTTCATTTTTGGTCGGTTTCCCTGCGTCCCCCCCCCCCACACACACACATGCGCGACGCGACGGGCACGTGACCTTCGATTCCGAGATCATTTTCTCAGTCAGCAGGGAAGCCGAATGGGTGGCAGGGAAGTATATTACTAAAAAAAAAACAAAAAAACTGTAGGGAAAAATATAATTATTATCAATTTGGAGCATATGTAACATTTCTTATTCAGAGAAACACATCTATTTGAATATTTCATAGAGTTTTTAATGATAAATTTGGCCAAAAATTTCACATTTCGTTGGTTATGTTCTTTAAAGGATTGAGCGGATTACTCAAAACTTTTGGACCATAAAATTGCATTACATAAAATTGCTATTTTTCTTATAGTCAATCTTAAAACATTCGTAACCTGAAAAAGGAATATCTATCCATCTATCTCTATCTCGGTATATATATATATGAAGGAAGGATGGAGTCAATGTTGGAAATGATGGATCATTCGAGGGTAAATGATTTAAAAGAATGCATGACTAGTTTGGATCCTATCTAAAAGGAAAGATCCTACAGCGAAAACCCTGAAAGAAAATGCAATGAAAAACAGATGCAAAACACAGGATCCAGATTAGAATTTCTAAGGCAATTTCTACCTCTTGTGTAACATCCCAAAGGCTGTGTGAGCATGAGCATTGGTTACTGAGTTGGAAAATGTTATTAAAAGGACTAAATAGAGAGGGGAAAAATGGAAGTAACACGTTATTTTTTTTTAAAATTCTTTATACTAAATGTCCTTTCAATTTTAGTTGTTGTCAAAGGTAAGGATTAAACGATTAGTATTAGGATTAATACTATGACAACCACAGAATGAAAACAATGACAACCACAGAAAATACAGCTTAACGTGTGTCCTGTTGAATGATGTAAAGGATGACATTACATTTACAGATATCTAATTAAAAAAAATACATATATTATGAAATAATAATGTATAACGCTACTAGTCAAGGGCTCTATGATGTCTGAGGACTCAGATGAAACGAGAGCGTTGTATATTATTTTATATATGTGTGTGTATTTTTAATTATATATCTGTGTTAATTAGCAATCCTTTACAACAATCATAACCAATTTGTAACTAAAATAATAGTAAATAGTATTTTATTAATATAATAGCTATGTTAAAATACTCATAATAAGTACTAGACAGATTTATTTATTGAAGTTAATTATTTGTAGTTTGAACATCACAAACTTTTAATTAACCAAAATAGTATTCAAAGTAAGATTTTTGAAAATTTGGCTTTCAATTTGATCACCGTTCTCAATCAACAAATTTTATTAGAATAAAATAACGTTCTGATGTTTTTCTTTTCTTTTTTTTTTTTTTTTTTCCATAAAATTTTTAAGTTGTAATTTATATGAAGAAGCCGGGCATCAAACCGAAAAAAATAATCCATGTTTAGTAAAATCGTTTTTAAGCTTTTTACTCTGTAATTTTTATTTCAAGTAATTGAGAATACTTTAAAATAACCTGAAAAATGAAAGCCGTGAATAAATAAAATTTTGATCTTAATTTTGTGTTTTTGTTTTTTTTTTTTGTTTTTTCTTTTTTGTTAATTCCGTTACTCATATGTAAAATAACATTGGAAACGAAATGTCTTTTGCTATTTCATTATTACTGCAACTAAACTATTAAAACTATTTAAATTATAAATATTTAATTATTTATATTATAAATATTATTAAATTTTTTTTTTTTAAAAACAGAAATTTTACCAAATAAATAAATTACCCAATTAATACCATGAAAATTTTTATATTCCTCATTTCTACAATGTTTATTAGGATTACAATAACTGTAATTCATTATCTGAAAGACTAAAAATAAAATCTGTAAAAAAAAATTAGTTAACCGAAATATACCTTTGAGTGTTATTTGTTGGCTAAAAAGTTTAATTTACATTAAAAAAAAGTTTCATTTACGTTATTTGCCAACTAGTACCAAATGCTAGGTTACGATGTAGTTTTCGGATATTCGAATCATGAACCGAAAACCTCATTTAATCATTGATGAAATCAAAGACCGGTGTGCCATTAAATATGAACTAAGACGAAAACATCTGAAATTATAATGATGGTTTGATGCTGGTCAAAATGATCTTTCAACTATCGACTAGTGTTCAACTGCGTAGCCTAAGTCAATTGGCATAACAATGTGGAATTGATTTTCCTATCTTTAATTCCAGCATTAAGGCTTAAATAACAAATTTTTACCGAATTCCTTGCATTTTACTGAATGTAGGACAACGTCGTTTTAAATAATGAATCTTTACCGAGTTTCTTGAATTTCACCGAAAAAAATATTCGTTAAAGTTCAATGTATTAAATAAACAAGAAATTCGGTAAAGATTTAATTTACTGACGAAATTCGGCAGTATAAAGTCATTAAAAAATATAATAAATTCGGTAAAGATTCACATTACTAAAGAAATTCGCTATAATATAGTCATTAAATAATACAATAAATGCGGTAAAGATTCATTTTACTGAAGAAATTCGGTATAATATAAAGTAACTAGAAAATACAACAAATTCGGTAAATATTCACTTTACTGAAGAAATTCGCTGTAGTATAAAGTCATTAAAAAATACAATAAATTCGGTGAAGATTCACATTACTAAAGAAATTCGGTATAATATAGTCATTAAATAATACAATAAATGCGGTAAAGATTCATTTTACTGAAGAAATTCGGTATAATATAAAGTAACTAGATAATACAACAAATTCGGTAAATATTCACTTT